>LR738712.1:556487445-556527950 GCA_902687465.1 Secale cereale
TGTGGATTATCCATCTTTCCACTTGAACCATCATAAACAATTTAGCCAATCACTGGATGTGGATTATCCATCTTTCCAGAGGGCCTAGCCAATCACTAAATGTGGATTATCCATCTTTTCAGAGGGCCGGTGGATGTGGATTATCCATCTTTCCACTTGAACCATCATAAAAAATTTAGCCAATCACTGGATGTGGATTATCCATCTTTCCAGAGGGCCTAGCCAATCATTGAATGTGGATTATCCATCTTTTCAGAGGGCCGGTCGATGGATGCGGGTAAACCCGACTGTTCATATAGTTTTCCCTGGCTCCATGGAATCATGGGTAGATCTTGAAGCGTCCTCTCTTGAACCGGATGTGACCTCATGCTCTTTAGAGAGTTTTATTGCCTCTGTGTATACTCTGCAAAAAATCAATTTTAAACCGGCCAATATGTTGAAATATAACATATGATAAAACATGCATGGTTGTCCTCACAAGATATTTGTATTTGAAAAAAAGGGCTGAGCCCCCGGTTTACCGAGGGTGCCGGTTTATTCATTGATCATAATATATACATAGGATACAGTGGAGCTCATAGCTCAAGTATAGTATGGCCGTAAATGGGCGATGTTCCATGGCCTCTTCGTCTCCTCCTCTGATGTCCGTGAGTCTTTGTGTTCTCGAACGTCCAGCAGGTAATATGAACCATTGTGCAGATTCTTGCTGATCACAAAGGGCCCTTCCCAAGGTGGTGAAAATTTGTGCATATCTGTTTGATCTTGGATGAGCCGGAGTACCAAGTCGCCCTCCTGGAACGTCCTTGTTTTGATCCGGTGGCTATGATACCTGCGTAAATCTTGTTGATAAATTGCAGATCGTGCCGCAGCTATATCACGCTCTTCATCCAGCCGGTCCAAGCTGTCTTGCCTTGCTCTCTCGTTGGCCGCTTCAACATAAGCCGTTACCCTTGGTGAATCATGACAGATATCACTTGGAAGGACCGCTTCAGCACCATAGACCATGAATAAAGGTGTGTAACCTGTGGACCGGTTTGGTGTAGTGTTGATACTCCAAAGAACAGATGGTAACTCCTCAACCCAACATCCTGGGGTTCTCTGCAAAGGAGCCATAAGCCGGGGCTTGATACCTCACAAAATCTCCTGATTTGCCCTTTCAGCTTGACCGTTGGATTGGGGGTGGGCCACAGAAGATACATCTAAGCAAATATGCTCCCGTTGACAGAATTCTTCCATCTCACCCTGAGATAAATTGGTGCCATTGTCTGTGATGATGCTGTGCGGAAAGCCAAACCGGAAAATTACCTTTTTAATGAATTTGACTGCCGTCGCCGCATCACACTTGCTTATAGGCTCTGCTTCAACCCATTTTGTAAACTTATCCACTGCTACTAGTAGATGAGTTTTCTGATCTTGGGATCGCTTGAAGGGTCCGACCATATCAAGCCCCCAAGTCGCAAACGGCCAAGTTATTGGTATCATCTGGAGCGTGCGCCGGAACCAGAGCACGCCTCGAAAATTTCTGACAAGCATCACACTTCCGGACCAAATCTGCCGCATCAGCATGAGCAGTTAACCAATAGAAACCATGCCGGAACGCTTTAGCCACCAATGATTTTGAACCGGCATGATGACCACAATCCCCTTCATGGATCTCACGAAGAATCTCACAACCTTCCTCAGCTGATACACACCACTGAAATACTCCAGAAGTACTGCGATGATGAAGCTCTCCGTTTGCAATTGTCATGGACTTAGAACGCCGGACTATCTGTCGTGCCTCGATCTCATCATCCGGTAACTCTCCTCGACTCAAATACGCCAAGTAAGGCTGCGTCCAATCTGGGATTATATGAAGTGCTGCAACTAACTGTGCCTCCGGATCAGGAACAACTAGGTCTTCCTCTGATGGTACTTGAACCGAAGGACTGTGTAACTCATCCAAAAAGGTAGTTGGCGGCACCGGTTTACGTTGGGAGCCTAGCCGGCTTAAAGCATCGGCAGCTTCGTTCCGTCGCCGGTCTATATGATCCACCTGATACCCCTTGAAATATCCTGCAACTGCTTCAACCTCTCGTCTGTAAGCTACCATAAGAGGATCTCGGGAATCCCACTTGCCTGAAACTTGCTGTGCCACCAGATCTGAGTGACCAAAGCACTTGACCCGGCTCAAGTTCATCTCCTTTGCCATCCACAAGCCATGAAGTAACGCTTCATATTCTGCCGAATTGTTAGTACAAGGAAACAACAAACGGAGGACGTAACAAAATTTATCACCTCGGGGGGAAGTTAAGACAACTCCAGCCCCCGAGCCTTCCAACTGTCTTGAACCGTCAAAGTGAATCGTCCAGTACGTAAGATCCGGCTTCTCCTCAGGGGTTTGTAACTCTGTCCAATCATTGATGAAATCCACCAATGCCTGAGATTTTATAGCGGTGCGTGGCACATACTTTAATTCATGTGGGCTGAGCTCAATGGCCCACTTCGCCACTCTACCTGTAGCTTCCCTGTTCTGGATTATATCCCCCAACGGTGCTGAACTAACCACAGTTATTGGATGACCTTGAAAATAGTGCTTCAGCTTCCGGTTTGCCATGAACACACCATATACCAGCTTCTGCCAATGTGGGTACCTTTGCTTGGACTCAATAAGTACTTCACTCACATAATAAACCGGGCGCTGAACCGGGTGTTCTTTCCCTGCTTCCTTACGCTCAACCACGATTGCAACGCTGACTGCCCATGCATTAGCAGCGACGTATAACAGCAACGGCTCCTTATCAACAGGGGCAGCCAGGACCGGTGGCTTTGCCAGTTGCCGCTTCAAATCCTCAAACGCCGCATTGGCCTCATCACTCCATATAAACCGGTCTGTTTTCTTCAACATCTAATAGAGCGGAATCGCCTTCTCTCCCAAACGGCTGATGAACCGGCTTAATGCTGTGATCCGGCCAGCGATACGCTGAACATCGTTGATGCAAACTGGCTTAGTCAAAGATGTAATGGCCTTGATCTTCTCCGGATTAGCTTCTATTCCTCTGTTTGAGACCAAGAATCCCAATAGTTTACCTGCCGGAACACCAAAGGCACACTTCTCCGGATTAAGCATCATCTTGTAAGCCCAAAGATTGTTAAAAGTCTCCTTAAGATCCTCTATCATTGTCTCCCCTTTCCTTGACTTAACCACAATGTCATCCACATAGGCATGAACATTCCTCCCTATTTGTCCTTTAAGACAATTCTGAACGCAATGCTGATAAGTTGCTTGAGCACTCTTGAGCCCAAAAGGCATAGATACATAGCAAAAAGCACCAAAAGGAGTTATGAAAGCCGTCTTCTCTTGGTATTTAACTGCCATCTTGATCTGGTGATATCCTGAATATGCATCCAAACAACTTAGCCGCTCACATCCCGCTGTAGCATCAATGATCCGATCAATGCGAGGGAGAGCAAAAGGATCAGTTGGGCAAGCCTTGTTGAGGTCTGTGTAGTCCACACACATTCTCCACTTCCCATTCTTCTTTAACACCAGCACCGGGTTAGCCAACCACTCTGGGTGAAAGACTTCCACTATGAATCCTGCGGCCAAAAGCCTGGCCACTTCTTCCCCTATAGCCTTGCGCCTCTCTTCATTGAAGCGGCGCAAATATTGTTTAACCGGTTTATATTTCGGATCAATGTTAAGGCTGTGCTCAGCGAGTTCCCTCGGTATACCTGGCATGTCAGAAGGCTTCCATGCAAAGATATTCCGGTTCTCACGGATGAACTCGATGAGCGCGCTTTCCTATTTGGGATCAAGGTTAGCGCTGATAGTGAACTGCTTGGACGAATCTCCTGGCACAAAATCAACTTGCTTGGTCTCCTCTGCCGATTTAAACTTCAACGCCGGATCATGCTCTGTGGTTGGCTTCTTCAGCGGAGTCATATCTGCTGGATCAACATTATCTTTATAAAATTTCAACTCTTCTGTGGCACATATTGCCTCTGCATAAGCTGCATCTCCCTCTTCACATTCCACTGCTATCTTGCGACTTCCATGAACCATGATCGTGCCCTTGTGACCCGGCATCTTGAGCTGCAGATAAACATAACATGGCCTAGCCATAAACTTAGCATAAACCGTCCTCCCAAACAGGGTGTGATAAGGGCTTTTGATCTTGACGACTTCGAAAGTTATCATCTCTGACCTGGAATCATGATCATCTCCAAAGGTAACTTCCAAGTCAATCTTTCCAACTGGATAAGCCGACTTACCTGGGACCACCCCATGGAACACTGTGTTCGATTGCCTTAGCTTTCTATCCGTCAAGCCCATACGACGGAAAGTCTCATAGTACAAGATGTTGATGCTGCTACCACCGTCCATGAGAACTTTAGTGAATTTATAACCTCCCACCTGGGGTGCCACCACCAAGGCCAAGTGGCCCGGATTATCCACCCGCATTGGGTGGTCTTCCCTACTCCATATAATGGGCTGTTCTGACCAGCGCAGAAATTGCGGTGTTGCCGGTTCAACCGCGTTAACTGCCCGCTTCAAAACCTTCTGATCCCGTCTACACAGACTTGTGGTGAAGACATGGTATTGCCCACTGCTCAATTCCTTCGGATTATTTTGATATCCGGATTGCGGCTGCTGTTGCTGACGCTACTGATTCCCCTGATTATTGAAATTTCCTTGGCCCTGCTGTTGATTGCCTTGGTTATTGTGATTACCTTGGCCATGCTGCTGTCTGCCTTGGTTATTGTAACCACCTTGGTTACGCGGCTGATTGCCCTGGTTATTATAGCTTCCTTGACTATTTTGATTACCGGCCCGGTTTTGATAACCACTGTTATTGCCCCTATATCCTGATCCTGAGCTGCTCCCCTGATGACCCGGACCATAAAACCCTGGACCTGAACCGCCATTTGGAGGCCTGTCATAAGGATTAAAGCGGCCCACTATTGCTTCCATAAGGGGCCTGCACTCTCTTATAGTGTGTTTTGCCGGTCGATTTCTCGAGCCATGCTTCGGACAAGGCTGATCTAACTCTTGGTCCCAGCTAACAGCCCCTCCGCCGGTTTGTGGAGGTGGGTTGCCCATGCTACGCTGAAAACCCCCTTGAACTTGAGTATTGGCCACGAAGTCAGAGCCACCTTCTGCCTTTCGTTTGCCCAAGAAACTTGTAGTAGCCGGATTAACTTGTGTCGGTTTACCAGGCTTGTTAACCTTCCCTGACTTGTCTCCTTCAGCTTCTGGATACTTGATATTATCAGAGTCCCCATATTTTACCAGAGCACTCATGAGAGTTCCCATATCATTGCAATCCCTTTTAAGCCGTCCTAGCTTTAACTTTAAAGATTCAAACCGGCAATTGTTTTCCAAAGCCACTATCGCCGTACTAGGATTGATACCATTCGAAGAGTGCAAGATCTCCGCTACTCTCCGCACCCAAGCACTTGTAGACTCCTGCTCTCCTTGCACACAAGCTGCTAGATCCACCACTGACATCGGCTGCTTGCATGTATCTTTGAAGTTTTTGATAAACTGGCTGCGTAGTTTCCCCCATGATCCGATGGAATTCGGGGGTAAACCCTCCAGCTAGGTCCGGGCTGTACCCTCAAGCATCATAGTAAAGTACTTTGCACAAGCCGATTCATCCACGTCCAGCATCTCCATGGCAATCTCATAACTTTCAACCCAAGCTTCTGGAGCTAATTCCGCTGTGTAATTAGGTACCTTGCGGGGCCTTTTAAAATCTTTAGGCAGCTTGAAACTCCGTAAAGCGGGGATAAGACATTGCACCCCAAAAGAACTCGTCGTAACTCCTATTTCTGCTGTGGCTGTGTGAACCGGCGTCGTTTGACGAACCTCCTCCCGGGCTCCTGATCTAACTCGGTTTATATCCGGAGCTGGTACCACTGCGCCTGCCGGATTATCCTGTCTGCGTTGATGCCGCCTGCGTTCACTGCTAGATACTTCTGGCTCCTCCCAATGCCTAGTGTAACTCCGGCTAGGACGCGGTGTTGAATGTAGCCTTTCCCTGCTATGAGAATATGCTTGCTGCTGTATCAACGCTGTATTAAGTAGCTCCTTGGCCCGGCGCGCCTCCAACGCTACTCGGGACGTCCCCTCGTCGGGTAAAGCGGCCAATCATGCTGCAGCAGCAACGATGTTATCCAAAGGGTTCGAATAGTGACCTGATGGGTGAGGTGTAGACGTGATCCGCCGGTCTTGCTCCGCAATGGGCTGCTGAACCGGCTCATACCTGACTAGGGGTGCCCTTCGGTTTAAAGCGGGATTATTGCTAGTCCCTGCCCCTGGTGTTCTAAACAGATCCATGGCTTTGTAAACCGGCGGTATACGAGATTGGTACTTCCGACTTCTTACTCCCTGCGTAGAGGCCTGTTCCATCCTTAGGTGAAAAGCCTGATCATCCAATTCTGCTTGCCTCCTTGCTATCATTGCCTTCTCTGCTTTCAGATCCTCCTTTAATTGATCAATCCGGCCCTTTAACTGAAGGAGCTCTGCATCATGCTGCGCCTTGTCTGCTGGAGCTATTGTTTCCACCGCTTTAGTTGTGAACTCCTCGATCAAGGTGGATAGAACGTCAGTAGGTGAGAGGGCCGGGCCGCTCCCCACTACACCAGCTTCTGCTGTCGCCCCGTTCACTCGGGGCTGTGAACCGGCCATAAAGACAGCCACCCAGTTTGGCGGGTCGAAGGGGTCCGGAATACTGTTTCCATCGGACTCGCCCTCAGACCGGCCGTCCTGCAACTGATACAAAGACTCAGTTTCTCCGGATGAAGATTCGTCGTCGGAGTAGACAACTGTTGCACCATCGGATTCCGATCCGTCTTCGGCTCGAACTCCGTGGATTGCTCCAACGAATACGTGCTTCATGGCGGGCTGAATCCGGGCCGATCTCGCATGCTGAGCCGGCTCGATGATGTTGGGGAAGATGTCCGGCTCAGGTCCCGGTTCGCCGATTTTGCCAATGAAGACTTGGATGCTACCAAAGGGAACCCGGTACCCGTATTCGATTGAATCGGCCTCCGGTCCCCAACCTGCGTCGTCGATGTAGATCCGGCCGCGGCGACTCTTTGTCATCCGGCCGACCGCGTAACCCTTGAGCCCTTCAAAGTTGCCCTTCAAGAACTCGAAACCAGCGTGCGGAGGCCCCACGGTGGGCGCCAACTGTCGTGGAAATAGCACGGCAGATGTCCGGTTTAGCGGACTTGATGATGGAACCATCGCACGGGTTAACTTGAAGGGGTTCATGGCACACAAAGGACACAGAGAGTTTATACTAGTTCGGCCCCTTCGTTGAAGGTAAAAGCCTACGTCTAGTTGGTTTGGTATTGCTTGGGCGTCGGTTTACAAGGAGCGGATCGCTTGCCTGTAGTCTCGACGGGTTGATTCTTGCTTGTCCCTTGAACCGTCGCCGGGTCGTCCCTTTATATAGAGGTGACGCCTGGTCCGGTTTACAGAGTCCCGAGGCCGGCTCATACTCGTGTCCGCCTCGGTCTCTGTCCTTTCTTCCTTATCTCTCAAGTTACATCGCTTGGCGGTTTACAAACCATAATTCTATACATGGGCCCTAAGATCTCATGGGCCGTAGCCTTTACTAAATATTACAACCAAGCATACTATAACTAAGCCGGTTTACACTAGCCGGTTCATACCTGCTAGTAATATCCCTGACAAGTCCCGAGGAGGGGACAACCCACCAGGGCGCGCAAGGAGGCCCAGGCGCGCCCTGGTGGGTTGTTGCCACCTCGGGTACCCCCCCGGACCGCCTCTTTACTCTATAAATACCCCAATATTCCAAAAACCCTAGGAAAGTCAATGAAATATTCATCCAGTCGCCGCAGAGTCCAGAAACACCAGATCCAATCTAGACACCACCACAGAGGGGTTCACCACTTCCAATGGTGCCTCTCCGATGATGCGTGAGTAGTTCTTTGTAGACCTACGTGTTCGTAGTTAGTAGTTAGTAGCTAGATGGATTTCTCTATCATTTTTGATCCTCAATACAATGGTCTCTTGGAGATCCATATGATGTAACTCTTTTTGCGGTGTATTTGTTGGGATCCGATGAAGTTTGAGTTTATGATCAGATCTATGTTTTTATATCCATGAAAGTTATTTGAGTTTCTTTGATCTTTTATATGCATGATTTCTTATAGCCTCGTATTTCTTCTCCAATATTGGGTTTTGTTTGGCCAACTTGATCTCTTTATCTTGCAATGGGAAGAGGTGCCCGGTAGTGGGTTCGATCTTACGGTGCTTGATCCCAGTGACAGAAGGGGAACCGACACGTATGTATTGTTGCCACTAAGGATAAAACAACGAGATCCATATCTAACACCATAGATAGAATGATCTTGTATACATCATGTCATCGTTCTTAATGCATTACCTCATTTTTTCCATGAACTTAATACACTAGATGCATGCCAGATAGCGGTCGATGTGTGGAGTAATAGTAGTAGATGCAGGCAGGAGTTGGTCTAGTAATCTTGGATGTGATGCCTATGTAATGATCATTTCCTGGATATCATCATGCTTATTTGAAGTTCTATCATTTGCCCAACAGGAATTTGTTCACCCACCGTTGCTATTTTTCTCGATAGAAGCCACTGGTGAAACCTGCGCCCCCCGGGTCTTCTTTCTCATTTATTTGCCTTCGCGATCTATTTGCCTTTGCTTTTATTTTCAGATCTACTAAACCAAAAACCCCAAAATACCTTGCTGCAATTTATCTTATTTATCAACCAATCTACCAATATTTATCTCTCTCTCACGTTCGTTACCCGAAAGGGATTGACAACCCATTTAACACGTAGGTTTGCAAGGTGTTGTTATTTGTGTGCAGGTGCTGTTTACGCTGTGTTGCTTGGTTCTCCCAATGGTTCGATAACCTTGGTTTCACATTTGAGGGAAATACATACCACCGCTGTGCTGCATCATCCCTTCCTCTTTGGGGAAAAACTGACGTAGCTTTAAGCGACATCAAAAGGAATTTCTGGCGCCGTTGACGGGGAGGATCTTCAACATAAACCAGGTTCCTAATCACAAATCTCAACTCCTCACAATTTACATTATTTTCCATTTGCCTCTCGTTTTCCTCTCCCCTACTTTACCAATATTTGTCGTTTTATTCGCCCTTCTTTTTCCATCCGGCCTTCGCTCGTCAGATCTATTCTTTGCTTGCAATCATGAGTGATTTCGGTATGGCACCAATAGATGATGGCCTTACTCCTAAAATTGGACGAACAGGCAATCTGGATGCTAAAACTTTTAACTTGGGGCAAAGGAACGTTATGGGAAAAGAACGTATCCAAGAATTTTTCAATTGTGTTGGAAATCTGAGCCTTGATGATGCTCCTGTACTTAAAACTACTAGATCTTATGTTGATGCTATTTCAGCACTAGTTCTGAAACTTAAAAGTAAATTTATCCGCACTCATCCTACCTTGCAAAGATTATTTTTTTAGCGTCCCGAAATAAAGAATCCTAGAGCCAAAAAGTTAGCTACTCTTGTCCTTATGGATGAATTTGATTACATAATACGGGAAGCTAGAGAAATCTTTGATTTTTATTGTATGAATCGTGAAAAACCCACTATAGATGAAATTCTTTACAATAGTGATTATGCTTTAAGACATTTGCTTGGGGATAATAGAATCTTTGATGAGAATCTTAAGAAAGAAGTCACCGTTTTAGATATAGTCAAACAAGTTTTCAATAATGTTAACCAACATTACTCTTGGATTGTCGCTGGAAATCAAAGGGGTTATAATGAAAATCAACTTAGAAATGCTAAGGTGTCTATGTTGTCTTTACAAAACCCAGTGATAAGGATACCCCTAAGGCAACTGAAGACAAGGATAACAATACTTGAAATCTTGGTATTATGCCTAGCTAAGGGCGTAAAATGATAGCGCTTGTTGGGAGGCAACCCAGTGAATAAAATTTATTTTTTCTTTTTGATTGCTGTTCTTGAGTGTTTATACAATTATGCTACTGGTATGATTGTGTTTTGTGTGTCTTTTAATTAGTGTTTGTGCCAAGTAGAACCGATAGGATCTTCTTGGGTGATAGTTGTTTGATCTTGTTGAAAAAGATAGAAAATTTGTGCTCACGTGAAACATTCTCATTTTAACAGAAAAGTGCTTTTAGTTGATTCTTTTTGCAGAAGATTAGTATACAAATTTCCCACGTGGCCCTATTTTATTCAAGATTTTTAGAGTTCCCGAAGTTTTCGAAACTTCCAGATTACTACAAACTGTTCTGTTTTTGACATATTCTGTTTTCTTTGTGTTGTGTGCTTATTTTGATGGCTCTATGGTTTTCTTGGATGATTGTTGCCATATAAAAGTTGGAATACAGTACATATAATACAAAAACAAAATATGAATTGGTTTCAGACAATACTTATTGTAGTGGTTTGCTTTCTTACACTAACGGATCTCACGAAGGTTTTGTTGAAGTGTTGGGTTATCTTACGATGGATGAATGAAGAATGTAAGACCCTAAGATTGGGGACCCCAGCATCCCAAGCTACTAATACAAAGATGAGTGACCAACTAAGCTTGGGGATGCCCCCGAGTGGCATCCCCGCTTTCTTCCAAAACTATCGGTATTTCACTCGAAACTATATATTTATTCGTCACATGCTATGTGTTTTGCTGGGAGCGTCTTGTATGATATGAGTCTTTGCTTGTTTTGTTTTGCTTTTTAAGTTATCAATCCTTGATGTACACACCTATTTGAGAGAGCCAAAATTATGCCATGACTTGTTAGAATACCTCTCTATGCTTCACTTATATTCTTTATGAGCCAGGACTTGCTCTAGTGCTTCACTTATATCTTTTTGAGCACGGTGTGCCTAGTATTTTTGAAGAAATACTCTCTTGATTCACTTAGATTTATTTGAGAGTTAGTAATTTTTTTTAAAAAATTCTCTATTGCTTCACTTATATTATTTTGAGAGAAGAAAGTAAATTGTTATGCTCATGATCTTCACTTATATTTGTTTGATCTTATGAAAAGCAATACATGAAAATTAGTCCCAAAGTGATAGATATCCAAGAAGGATAAATCAAAAAAAAATCATGAAGATCATTGGACAAAATAAACTTGATGCCTTGTAATAGTTTTGAGACATCATGAGATGATATGTGAGTTATGTTGATGAGTAATTGTGTTCTAGTAAGAATATTAGTATTAAAGTTTGTGATTACCTATGCAAGCACGAAAGTCAATACTTATGCAATGAAATTATATCCTACTTGTGGTGCATTATTCGGTGTTATTTATGCTCAATGTTTGCTTACGAGATTATTTATTTCATGGCTGGTCGCTTCCTAGTCTTTTGCTAGCCTTCATTTTGCACTATTAACTATGCCTGAAACAAACAAGCAATTGAACTGTTGAGTTGGCAGTATGCATACATGCATGCCTCAATAACATCCTTGTCCTAGCTACATTTCTCCACTCTTACAAAAAATAGAGTTGGTGATGACGGTGTGCCTGCCATCCTGCAATATAGGCCATCCGATCTATATCCGACGAATAGGAAGGGAACTATGATAATTTTGCACTCCTCTCCACATTTGCAGATAAGACCTTCCCTTGTTCATCCTTATCTCCACGAGATAAACTACTCATGTAAATGCATCTTGATGTTCCGTGCAATGCACGGGCATCTTGCTAGTACTATATAAAGGAAAAAATAATGTAATATTGTTTGCCCCCTATGAAGTATCTCGACTAGTATGTAATCAAGTTCCTAGTAATGATAGACAGGCTAATAATGTGAATATGCGTTTGGTTATGACATTTATGACATTGACAACTCTAACATAGCAGGAAGCATTTTCACACTGTTCAATACTATAAGATGTTGTAGATATTTAAAAGTAGACTACATCCGTAATGAGTGAACACACACATTAAAATGTGCTTACATACATCTGATTTACAAAAGTTAGAACATCATATAGTAGTGAGGCGAGGGGTTTTTAATCAATGGCCAAATGACTGGGTTACAGGTGAAGAACCCTATGCAAGCACAATGTGAGATAAATAGGATGCCCTAGTAATTGTAATATAGTGACTTACCATAATTGGTTGAACAGGCTCAATTCTGCTCCTCCTTCTCTTGCAAGGCTCCTTCCTAACATCTTGTACTTGGAAATCCTCAATCTTATCTTCATTGCACCCCCTCTGCAAGGTGACACAAAGTAGTTACTGGTCTCCTTGGAAGATAAATATGCATACTTTCCAGTCTGTGAACAACACAAAAGGATGGGTTTATACAAAACAACACCACATACTAAAACATGCCACATCTCTTGCACAATGAAATGAGCATCTACTATGTGTGCCCTATGTAAAAACTAGGCATACCTTCGAACTAGATCTCCAGGTACTCTTGGAGAGCCTACTTTAGTGTACAGCCAAACCTTTATGTCACCTATGAGTTATACAAGCCCCCACTACAGAAGGCCTTAGTGTTTAAGTCATTGATAAGCTCTGTTAGGTCAAGAACAACAAGTAATCAAAGCAAACGGTCCTCATATGGCTGGCTGATACAAACAAGCAATTGAACAAATGTGTGAGAAAATCTTGCACAACACTGAATTACATATCAAGAAAAGAAGCATATAAGGAGGCTTAAAGACCATCAATTGACTGGACAGATTTAAGGGGATTTAAACATCATGTGCAACGTATTAACTAACATAAACATTGCATATTTCAGATTATATAATGAAATGCACATGTATTAGGTTATGCCATGTATGATGCCTAAATGTACACTATAGCAGGCAGGAGTGATACATCATTGCACGCACAATTGAATTGCAGGTTAAGGGCCAATTCTATTCCTACTTTCTAGAGCTTATTGTCAAAATAAGCCATAAAAGATGTAAATAAGTCGTTTATGAGTTATGGGCTTAGGCTTAACTTATTTCGTTTGGGGGGGGTGCTTCGGGTCGAAGCTCACTAAAAATTGATGGCAAGGGGGATAGCAAAATGACTCGGTTGTCTGCCTATATTACACTCAGAATGCACTGCTCACGCCCGCGTCACACGTGACCCTCAAGTAAAAAACACGCAAGCATTCATTACCCTGCCCGCTTGCATCTCCTCTCCCCTTTCCTTCTACCTTGTTCCCCTGCCAGCAGCACTAGGGTTCCTGCTGTTGCTATACGATGAATTGCTATGAGCTGCTGCAGCTATATGATGAATTGCTATGAGCTGCTGCTGCTATATGATGAGTTGCTATAAGGTGCTCTTGTTGTTGCTATATGATGAATTGCTATGAGCTGCCATAGCACACTTTCAAAGGTGATTACTTTCTTAGGATAACTCGAAATAACTGTCCCTAAGAAACTTGGCCAACAACACTGACATACAAATAACATGCCATGATGATTGCAATGGGAGTGACCTACCATAGCACATTGTATAAGCTCACCGTTGCCTCTCCTTTTTCTGCGATGTTCCATGAAACTGCCACACACATCTTGCACTAAGAAATCTTGTACTTTTTCATTGCATAACCCTATCTGCAAGTTGACAAGACTAATTTCAAATATCTCTACATGATAATACATTGCATATCCCTTGCGCATATTTAAACCACCAATTAACAATTCTGTGCATAGCATAAACTAGCCATGACTCTGTGTACTGGACTAGCAGGCACTCTAAGGGAGCCTAATGTAGTGCACTGGAATTCCTACATGCCACCTATGATTTCGTGTAATGTACTACCTCTGTTCCTAAATACATGTCTTTGTAGAGATTCTAGTATGGACCACATATAGATGTATATAGACATTTTTGTTGGGGATCGTAGCAGAAAATGAAAAAAATTCCTACGCATCACCAAGATCTATCTATGGAGTAATCTAGCAACGAGCATAAAGGAGTGCATCTACATACCCTTGTAGATCGCGATGCGGAAGCGTTGCAATAACGCGGATGAAGGAGTCGTACTCGCTGCGATTCAGATCGCGGTTGATTCCGATCTAAGTGCCGAACAACGGCGCCTCCGCGTTCAACACACGTGCAGCCCGATGATGTCTCCCACGCCTTGATCCAGCAAGGAGAGAGGGAGAGGTTGGGGAAGACTCCATCCAACAGCAGCACGACGGCGTGGTGGTGCTGGAGGAGCACGGGACTCCAGCAGGGCTTCGCCAAGCACTGCGAGAGACGAGGAGGGAGAGAGGTAGGGCTGCGCCAAGCGACAGAGGTCAAAACCGTGTTATGTGCAGCCCCAAACCTCACATATATATAGGGGGAAGGGGGGGCTGCGCCCCCTTTAGGGTTTTCCACCCCTAGGGGTGCGGCCACCCTAGATCCCATCTAGGGGTGGCGGCCAGAGGGGGAGAGGGAGAGGGGGGCGCACCAGATTGGGCCCTAGGGCCCATCTGCCCTAGGGTTTGCCCCCCTCCCCTCTTGGAGGCGCCTTGGGCCTTGGTGGGGGGGCGCACCAGCCCACCTGGGGCCGGTCCCCTCCCACACTTGTCCCACGTATGCCTCCGGGGCTGGTGGCCCCACCCGGTGGACCCCCGGGACCCTCTCGGTGGTCCCGATACGCTGCCGATAGCGCCCGAAACTTTTCCGGTGACCAAAACGGGACTTCCCATATATGAATCTTTACCTCCGGACCATTCCGGAACTCCTCGTGACGTCCGGGATCTCATCTGGGACTCCGAACAAGATTCGGTAACCGCGTACATACTTTCCCTATAACCCTAGCGTCATCGAACCTTAAGTGTGTAGACCCTACGGGTTCGGGAACGATGCAGACATGACCGAGACAATTCTCCGGCCAATAACCAACAGCGGGACCTGGATACCCATGTTGGCTACCACATGTTCCATGATGATCTCATCGAATGAACCACGATGTCAAGGGTTCAATCAATCCCGTATACGATTCCCTTTGTCTATCGGTATAGCACTTGCTAGAGATTCGATCGTCGGTATACCGATACCTTGCTCAATCTCGTTTCCGGCAAGTCTCTTTGCTCGTTCCGTAACACATCATCCCGTGATCAAATCCTTGATCACATATTGTGCGCATTATGATGATGTCCTACCGAGTGGGCCCAGAGATACCTCTCCGTCATACGGAGTGACAAATCCCAGTCTCGATTCGTGCCAACCCAACAGACACTTTCGGAGATACCTGTAGTGCACCTTTATAGCCACCCAGTTACGTTGTGACGTTTGGTACACCCAAAGAATTCCTACGGTATCCGGGAGTTGCACAATCTCATGGTCTAAGGAAAAGATACTTGACATATAGAAAAGCTTTAGCATACGAACTACACGATCTGTGCTAGGCTTAGGATTGGGTCTTGTCCATCACATCATTCTCCTAATGATGTGATCCCGTTATCAACGATATCCAATGTCCATGGTCAGGAAACCGTAACCATCTATTGATCAACGAGCTAGTCATCTACAGGCTCACTAGGGACATGGTGTTTGTCTATGTATCCACACATGTATCTGAGTTTCCTATCAATACAATTCTAGCATGGATAATAAACAATTATCATGAACAAGGAAATATAATAATAACCAATTTATTATTGCCTCTAGGGCATATTTCCAACAGTCTCCCACTTGCACTAGAGTCAATAATCTAGTTCACATCGCCATGTGATTAACACTCACAGGTCACATCGCCATGTGACCAACATCCAAAGAGTTTACTAGAGTCAATAATCTATTTCACATCACTATGTGATTAAAACTCAATGAGTTCTGGGTTTGATCATGTTATGCTTGTGAGAGAGGTTGTAGTCAACGGGTCTGCAACATTCAGGTCCCTATGTCCTTCGCAAAACTTTTATGTCATATCGTAGATGCTGCTACCACGTTCCACTTGGAGCTATTCCAAACTATTGCTCCATTATACGTATCCGGTATCTCTACTCAGAGTTATCCGGATAGGTGTTAAGCTTGCATCGACGTAACTCTTTATGTCGAACTCTTTATCACCTCCATAACCGAGAAACATTTCCTTATTCCTCTAAGGACAATTTTGACCGCTATCTGGTGATCCACTCCTGGATTACCTTTGTACCCTCTTGCCAGACATTTGGCAAGGCACACATCAGGTGCGGTACTCAGCATGGCATACCGTATAGAGCCTATGACAAAAGCATAGGGGATGACCTTCGCCCTTCCTCTTCCTTCTGCCGCGGTCAAGCTTTGAGTCTTACTCAACTTCACACCTTACAACTCAGGTAAGAACTCCTTCTTTGACTGATCTATTTTGAACTCCTTCAAAATCATGTCAAAGGTGTGTGCTTCTTTTGAAAGTATCATTAGGCGTCTTGATCTATCTCTATAGATCTTGATGCCCAATTATGTAAGCAGCTTTATCCAGGTCTTCCTTTGAAAAAACTCCTTTCAAACAACCCTTTACGCTTTCCAGAAATTCTACATCATTTCGGATCAACAATATGTCATTCACATATACTTATCAGAAATGTTGTAGTGCTCCCACTCACTTTATTGTAAATACAAGTTTCTAACAAACTTAGTATAAACCCAAAAAATTTGATCACTCCATCAAAGCGTATATTCCGACTCCAAGATGCTTGCTCTAGTCCATGGAAGGATCGCTGGAGCTAGCATACCTTTTAGCATCCTTAGGATCGACAAAACCTTTCTGATTGTATCACATACAACCTTTCCTTACGAAAACTGGTAAGGAAACTTGTTTTGACATCCATCTGCCAGATTTCATAAATGCAGCTAATGCTAACATGATTCCGACGGACCTAAGCATCGCTACGGGTGAGAAAATCTCATCGTAGTCAACTCCTTGAACTTGTGAAAAACTCTTTGCCACAAGTCGAGCTTCATAGACGGTGACATCACCGTCCACGTCTGTCTTCTTCTTAAAGATCCATTTATCTCAATGGCTTGCCAATCATCGGGCAAGTCCACCAAAGTCCATACTTTGTTTTGATACATGGATCCTATCTCGGATTTCTGGGCTCCTAACCATTTGTCAGAATACAGGCCCACCATCGCTTCTCCATAGTTCGTAGGTTCATTGTTGTCCAACAACATGACCTCCAAGATAGGATCACCGTACCACTCAGGAGTAGTACATATCCTTGTCGACCTACGAGGTTCAATAGCAACTTGATCCGAAGCTTCATGATCACTATCATTAGTTTCCTCTTCAACAGTCGTAGGTTCCACAGAAACATCTTTCTATGTTGCACTACTTTCCGGTTGAAGTGAGGGTTCGACAACCTCATCAAGTTCTATCTTCCTCCCACTCAATTCTTTCGAGAGAAACTCCTTCTCGAGAAAGGGCCCGTTCTTAGCGACAAACATTTTTGCCCTTGGATCTGAGATAGAAGGTATACCCAACTATTACCTTTGGGTATCCTATGAAGATGTGTTTGTCCGTTTTGGGTTCGAGCTTTTCCTGGCTAAAGCCGTAAGCATTGCAGCCCCAAACATTGAGAAACGACAACTTTGGTTTCTTGCCAAACCATATTGCGTCGTCTCAACGGACTTAGATGGTGCCCTATCTAAAGCGAATGCAGCTGTCTCTAATGCATAACCTGAAAATAATAGCGGTAGATCGGTAAGAGACATCATAGATCGCACCATATCTCATAAGGTTCGATTACGACGTCCGGACACACCATCACGCTGTGGTGTTCCAGGTGGCTTCAACTATGAAACAATTCCACAATGTTTTAAGTGATTGCCAAACTCATAACTCAGAAAATCTCCCCTTGATCAGATCGTAGGAACATGATCTTCTTGTTATGATGATTCTTAACTTCACTCTAAAATTGCTTGAACTTTTCAAACGTTTCAGACTTTTGCTTCATTAAGTAAATATACCCATATCTACTCAAATCGTCAGTGAAGATGAGAAAATAACGATATCTACCGCACGCCTTAATTCTCATTGGATCACACACATCAGTATGTGTGATTTCCAACAAGTCACTTGCCCGTTTCATTGTACCTGAAAACGGGATCTTAGTCATCCTGCCCATGAGGCATGGCTCGCATGTGTCAAGCGATTCAAAATCAAGTGACTCCAAACATCCATCAGCATGGAGTTTATTCATGCATTTTATGCCAAAATGACCTAAGCGGCAGTGCCACAAGAAAGTGGTACTATCATTATTAACTCTACATCTTTTGGTATTAATATTATCATCATGTGTATTACTATAATCGAGATTCAACAAACCATTGGGTGCATGACCATAAAGGTATTAT
The DNA here is from genome assembly GCA_902687465.1 of Secale cereale. Taxonomy (NCBI): domain Eukaryota; kingdom Viridiplantae; phylum Streptophyta; class Magnoliopsida; order Poales; family Poaceae; genus Secale; species Secale cereale. Next base: position 556,505,726 of record LR738712.1, read on the forward strand.
TCATGTAAACAGAATAACCATTATTCTCTAACTTAAATGAATAACCGTATTGCAATGAACATGATCTAATCATATTCATGCTCAACGTAGACACCTGATAACATTTATCTAGGTTCAACACTAATCCCGAAGGTAGAAGGAGCGTGCGATGGTGATCTTATCAACCTTGGAAACACTTCCAACACACATCGTCACCTCGCCCTTAGCTAGTCTCCATTCAGTCCGTAGCTTTTGCTTCAAGTCACTAATAATAGCAACTGAACCGGTATCCAATACCCATGTGCTACAAGGAGTACTAGTAAGGTACACATCAATAACACGTATATCAAATATACTTTGTTGAAGTTGCCAGCTATCATATCTACCATGTATTTGGGGTAGTTCCGCAACCATGTGACCGTTCCCCTTACAATAGAAGCACTTAGTCTCAAGGTTTGGGTTCAACCTTGGGTTCCTTCATTAGAGTGACAACTGGTTTGCCATTCATGAAGTTTCCCTTCTATCCCTTGCCCCTTTTGAAACCAGTGGTCTTGTTAAACCATAAACACTTGATGCTCCTTCTTGAGTTCTTTTTTTGCGGTCTTAAGCACCGCTAATAGCTCCGGGATCATCTCCATCCTTTGCATGTCATAGTTCATCACGAAGTTCTAGTAGCTTGGTGATAGTGTCTAGAGAATTCCGCCAACCACTATCTCATCTGGAAGATTAACTCCCACTTGGTTCAAGTGATTTTAGCACCCAGACATTCTGAGCACACGCTCACTAGTTGAGCTATTCTCCTCCATCTTTTTGGCAAAAGAACTTGTCAGAGGTCTCATACTTCTCAACACGGGCATGAGCCTGAAATCCCAATTTCAGCTCTTAGAACATCTCATATGTTCTATGACGTTCAAAACGTCAATGGAATCCTGATTCTAAGCCGTAAAGTATGGTGCACTAAACTATCAAGTAGTCATCAGGACGCGTCTGTCAGGTGTTCACAACATCCACACACAACGTTGTAGGGGTTTGCACATCGAGTGATGCATCAAAGACGTAAGCTTTCTGTGTAGTAGTGAGGACACTCCTCGTACTACGGACCCAGTCCGCATCATTGCTTACAATATCTTTCAACTTAGTTTTTCTCTAGGATCGTATTAAACAGGGAGCTACAACGCAGTTATTGGTCTACAACATAATTTGCGAAGACAACTTAGACTATTGTTCATGACAATTAAGTTCATCTAATGAACTCCCACTCAGACAGACATCTCTCTAGTCATCTAAGTGATACATGATCCGAATCGACTAGCCCGTGTCCGATCATCACGTGAGACGGACTAGTCATCAATGGTGAACATCTTCATGTTGATCGTATCTTCTATACGACTCATGTTTGACCTTTCGGTCTTCCGTGTTCCGAGGCCATGTCTGTACATGCTAGGCTCGTCAAGTCAACCCTAAGTGTATCGCGTGTGTAAATCTGGCTTACACCCGTTGTATGCGAACGTTAGAACCTATCACACCCGATCATCACGTGGTGCTTCGGAACAACGAACCTTAGCAACAGTGCACAGTTAGGGGGAACACAATTCTTGAAATTTTAGTGAGAGATCATCTTATTCACTACTGTCGTTCTAAGCAAATAAGATGTAAAACATGATAAACATCACATGCAATCAAATAGTGACATGATATGGCCAATATCATCTTGCTCCTTTGATCTTCATCTTCGGGGCTCCATGATCATCATCGTCACCGGCATGACACCATGATCTCCATCATCATGATCTCCATCATCGTGTCTTCATGAAGTCGTCTCGCCAAACATTACTTCTACTACTATGGCTAACATTTAGCAATAAAGTAAAGTAATTACATGGCGTTATTCGGTGACATGCAGGTCATACAATAAATAAGACAACTCCTATGGCTCCTGCCGGTTGTCATTCTCATCGACATGCAAGTCGTGATTCCTATTACAAGAACATGATCGATCTCATACATCACATATATATCATTCATCACATCCTTTTGGCCATATCACATCACACGGCACATGCTGCAAGAACAAGTTAGACGTCCTCTAATTGTTGTTGCAAGTTTTTACGTGGCTGCTATAGGTTTCTAGCAAGAACGTTTCTTACCTATGCCAAAACCACAACGTGATATGCCAATTTCTATTTACCCTTCATAAGGACCCTTTTCATCGAATCCGATCCGACTAAAGTGGGAGAGACAGACACCCGCTAGCCACCTTATGCAACTAGTGCATGCCAGTCGGTGGAACCTGTCTCACGTAAGAGTACGTGTAAGGTCGGTCCGGGCCGCTTCATCCCACAATGCCGCCGAATCAAGATAAGACTAGTAACGGCAAGTAAATTGAAAAATCGACGCCCACAACTATTTTGTGTTCTACTCGTGCAAGAAATTACGCATAGACCTAGCTCATGATGCCACTGTTGGGGATCGTAGCAGAAAATCAAAAAATTTCCTACGCATCACCAAGATCTATCTATGGAGTAATCTAGCAACGAGCATAAAGGAGTGCATCTACATACCCTTGTAGATCGCGATGCGGAAGCGTTGCAATAACGCGGATGAAGGAGTCGTACTCGCCGCGATTCAGATCGCGGTTGATTCCGATCTAAGCGCCGAACAACGGCGCCTCCGTGTTCAACACACGTGCAGCCCGATGACGTCTCCCATGCCTTGATCCAACAAGGAGAGAGGGAGAGGTTGGGGAAGACTCCATCCAACAGCAGCACGACGGCGTGGTGGTGCTGGAGGAGCGCGGGACTCCAGCAGGGCTTCGCCAAGCACTGCGAGAGACGAGGAGGGAGAAAGGTAGGGCTGCGCCAAGCGACAGAGGTCAAAACCGTGTTATGGGCAGCCCCAAACCTCACATATATATAGGGGGAAGGGGGGGATGCGCCCCCTTTAGGGTTTCCCACCCCTAGGGGTGCTGTCACCCTAGATCCCATCTAGGGGTGGCGGCCAGAGGGGGAGAGGGAGAGGGGGGCGCACCAGATTGGGCCCTAGGGCCCATCTGCCCTAGGGTTTGCCCCCCTCCCCTCTTGGAGGCGCCTTGGGCCTTGGTGGGGGGGCGCACCAGCCCACCTGGGGCCGGTCCACTCCCACACTTGGCCCACGTATGCCTCCGGGGCTGGTGGCCCCACCCGGTGAACCCCCGGGACCCTCCCGGTGGTCCCGATACGCTACCGATAGCGCCCGAAACTTTTCCGGTGACCAAAACGGGACTTCCCATATATGAATCTTTACCTCCAGACCATTCCGGAACTCCACGTCATGTCCGGGATCTCATCCGGGACTCCGAACAACATTCGGTAACCGCGTACATACTTTCCCTATAACCGTAGCGTCATCGAACCTTAAGTGTGTAGACCCTACGGGTTCGGGAACCATGCAGACATGACCGAGACAACTCTCCGGCCAATAACCAACAGCGGGATCTGGATACCCATGTTGGCTCCCACATGTTCCACGATGATCTCATCGGATGAACCACGATGTCAAGGATTCAATCAATCCCGTATACGATTCCCTTTGTCTATCGGTATAGCACTTGCCAGAGATTCGATCGTCGGTATACCGATACCTTGCTCAATCTAGTTTCCGGCAAGTCTCTTTACTCGTTCCGTAACACATCATCCTGTGGTCAACTCCTTGATCACATATTGTGCACATTATGATGATGTCCTACCGAGTGGGCCCAGAGATACCTCTCCGTCATACGGAGTGACAAATCCCAGTCTCGATTCGTGCCAACCCAACAGACACTTTCGTAGATACCTGTAGTGCACCTTTATAGCCACCCAGTTACGTTGTGACGTTTGGTACACCCAAAGCATTCCTACGGTATCCGGGAGTTGCACAATCTCATGGTCTAAGGAAAAGATACTTGACATATAGAAAAGCTTTAGCATACGAACTACACGATCTGTGCTAGGCTTAGGATTGGGTCTTGTCCATCACATCATTCTCCTAATGATGTGATCCCGTTATCAACGACATCCAATGTCCATGGTCAGGAAACCGTAACCATCTATTGATCAACGAGCTAGTCATCTAGAGGCTCACTAGGGACATGGTGTTTGTCTATGTATCCACACATGTATCTGAGTTTCCTATCAACACAATTCTAGCATGGATAATGAACAATTATCATGAACAAGGAAATATAATAATAACCAATTTATTATTGCCTCTAGGGCATATTTCCAACAATTTTCGAGTATAGATTCACTCATTTGGCTCTCTATGTAGTCTATAGTGGATTCTCTAGAAAGACATGTATTTAGGAACGGAGGGAGTATCATGTATGACATCTACATCTCTAATTTAGCAGCTAGTGGTGGAAATCATTGTCTGCACAAAGGGATTACTAGTCGAAAATCCTAGCAAAGCACGCTACAAGGCACACAACAATACAAGAGAGAGAGAGAGAGAGAGAGAGAGAGAGACACTTAAAAGATCATAGCAATGCCTTAGTCCAGGATCTTGGTTGGCCAAGCTGTTAGATCCAGAAGAAACATCATCCTTGTAGTTTTTGCCAGCTGCATAACATGTAATAGCGACCTGTTAGTATATTTGAAGTACATCGGGCAGGTGATGATGGACGGGTTTAAAGGTGACAAGTACCTAGGCCGCGGCGGGTGCTTGGCATCTTGTCAGCCGATGGGAATCAGGTTAGAAACGTCAAGGGTGATGACGCTGCGCTAGCTGTTCGGGGCTGGTAAGGAGATCTAGAACCGTGGAGCGGCTCCGGTAAGGTGTACTACTTTGTGGGCGAAGCAGATCTGAAGCAGTGGACGAGGGTGTTGGTGAAGCTGCTCCGGTGGTTGGGTTCAAGATGGTGTCGACGAAGCAGCTCCGGTAGGGTTGAGGATGGTGTCGGCAAAGCGGCTATAGTAGGGTTGAGGAAGGTGTCCGCAAAGAGGATCAGAGGCCGTCAACGAGGGAGTCGGTGGGTCGGCTTCAGGGGTGTGGATGAAGCGTCTCCGGTGGTGAGTACGAAGGAGCCGTTGCAGATGCGCTGTCGTTGACGAGAGTACCAGCGAAGCAGATCCGACGCCGTGAACAAGGCCGGCACTGAATGGGCTGTGGTACAGTGGTGGATGAGCAGTCTACTTGTTTCTAGGGGAGGTGGGAGTGGTAGATGCGGTCGTAGAAGCAGATCTGGCGAGGTGGACGCCGCTGGAAGTGCATGTGCGCTCGTACGCCGGTGGTTGAGCAGTCTAAGATTTCGAGAGGGGAGGGGTAGAAAGGCCGATGAAGTAAGGAAGGCGTGATGTAAGATGCTCTGCTTCTATGGAGTAGTCGTTTTGCGGGTGAGGGAGAGAAAATGAGGGTGCCGTGTGGTGGGGGGAACCGGAAGTTACAAAGCATCCCCGACCTATTATGTAAATGAGGGTCGTATTGTAATTATTGTTCTCCATGCACCAAGGACAGGAGGGGATTTTCGCATACTAAATACTAGGTGGCGGAAATTTTAGACGATGGCGGGAGATTTTGCCACCCGCAGGGATCGTTCGTATCCAGTTTCAACTAAATTTGAATAGTGCTTGCGGGAAGGTCATGCAAGACTGTGTACACGGGGCACAGGTCAGCACTTAATGAAGTCCACCCCAGAAAAACGACAATAACTCGGGATGATGCACCAATAACTTGAAAGTTCACATGGGCCCGACCAATCGTACGAGTGTAGAGGCGCGTTCACAAAAAAACGGATCAAACGCACAACCAATGTATTTCTCGTGTAAATATATAATTTAGTGAAATTGGTTATTTATTTTAAACATAATGTTTTTTTGCGAGGGATAAACATAATGTATTGACGTGTTAATTTTAATATAGAGGCACAAAAAGAAATGGATATTGTAGTCCCACAAAAGAAATGGATATTGTAGTCTGCTACTTAAAAGTGTTACCTCATATGATTACATGGCCTCCATTTCATAAATTGCGTACCCGCTGAATTCATATATGAATACTACATACATTACTTCATAATAGAACCTTAAATCATCCAAGACTAATGGTGCATGTACATGATAACTATAGTGGTTGTTTGAAGATTAACTTTGGCATGCACAATTGAAAAGGACTATTCAGAAAGAAAAAATGCGATATGTGAGTGTCCAATCTTTATATCGGTGAATCGATATTTTTATCTTTGGCTACGATACAAAGTAGATATTGATTTATGTTCAAGCGATGCACGTCCACGTACGCTAGATAGTGATACGTGAATGAATTGTGCAATCTCTCTCACATGCATACATATATCATTTCTCCGTGGGCATCAGAATCACAACGCGCACTTCATGTATTTCTCTCCCTCCGTCAGGGTTAGAATTCGTCTTTCTACCCCGTACTACAAGTCTCTCACACAAAAACGCACACACTCTCTCTGTTGAACACGCCCACCCCTTTAATTCCGCCCACCCACTGCCTCTAATGTCTCAAAGTATAACTATGTCTCGCACACATATGTGTAAGGTTAACTCCAGTCCTGGAACCATATGAAAACATACAATAGGATTCCATCACAACACATTTTGTTTTGAGATTTCGCTCACACACACACACACAAACACATATGCGCGCGCATACATTGTTTCTCTCTTAAGTTTTTTCTGGTACTTGCATGCACATCGCTTGTTTATCTCCGTGATGCTTTAAGTATGCCTGAAACACATGATATCTACCTATCCCTTAATATAGATATGTATCACACAAACTCCTTCTCATGTATCTAAGTGTCCCTCGCACCCCCCACACACTTCCCGACACCGAAGGATTATGGTGACACCTCGATCTTGATACTAATCTATCTACTGGCTTCTCTCTCAAACACACACACACACACACACACACACACGCTAGTTGTGTCTCTGTGCCTCTCTCACACACACTCCACACATCTTTCTCTCCGTAGCCCCATTGATTTGTAGACTTCTCGCGTGCACACAACTGTAGTGACAATGCCGATGGACCCAGTGTGCCTTGTTTTTACTGGCCTCATGTGATAGTTTTCACCTTGTTTTCTGTTAATTAACAAGGCAACCTTTTTTTGTTACTACTAGTGAATTGGAGATCATTCTGGGCAGACATAAAATATATCACTTCAACCAATTATCGCAGCAACTATTTAAACAGAAACTTGCAAGATGCCCGTGAGTTGCATGGAACATCAAGATGCATTTGTATGAGTATTTTATCTTGTGAGAGAAAATGATGAATGCGGGAAGGCCTTATTTGCAAATGTGGAGAGGGGTTGTGTATCTTTTTGCAAATTGACATAGTTTCCTTCCTATCCGTTAGATATAAATCGGACGGCCTATTGCAGGATGGCAGACACACCATCATCACCAACTCTGCTTTTTTATAAGAGTAGATATATATATACTAGCAAGATGCCTGTGCGTTGCACGGAACATCAAGATGCATTTATATGAGTAGTTTATCCTGTGGGAGATAAGGATGAACGAGGGAAGGCCTTATCTGCAAATGTGGAGAGGTGTGTGGGTATCTTTTTGCAAAATTGTCATAATTTCCTTCCTATCCATCAGATATAGATCAGATGGCCTATATTGCAGGATGGCACGCACACCATCATCACCAACTCTGTTTTTTATAAGAGTGGACATAGACTCCTATAAAAGACTCAGTTGGTAATGATGGTATGTCTGCCATCCGTCATTTCTAACCATTAGATCTGCATCTTACGGATGTGAGGTAAGTTGTAGCATTTTTGCAACAATAACCCACTTCTATACTCAAATTTGCAGAAAACCCCTTTTTATCTTATAAGCAACCACATCCCTCCCTCAACACATCAAAACAGCTTGAGAAATATATTTTGAGTGAAAAGTAATATATTTTTAGTGTTACATATGTATATTAAAACAAGAGTGCTTTCTTTCAAGTTTGTGAACAAGTACTATTCTACTTTGATCCGTTGCAACGCGCGGGCACATTGCTAGTAAGAGCACAGATATATCTCTTGAATCGTCCACAACGAACATGTGGGGGACTGGTCAGCGCCGACGTGATGACCTGCCTTTGAATTATGTCTTAAACATTAGATTTTTGGGATTTTTACATCTGTGCCCCTGGTTCCTTAGCTCTACTCATCCATCCCCACGCTCTTAACTTTTGCTCAGTTTTCCCCACTCCATTGCCCGAAACCCTGAGAAGAGGTCACAACGGACGTCACCGTCGGGTCAGTGCTTTGACCGTTAACTCTGATGAGTGGGGCCGCATTGGGGGTGTAGCTATTCGACCGTTGGGCCGTCCCTTGCATTAAACGCCTGCGCGCCGCCACGACAGAAGCCTGCTATGCATGCACCCAACAAGCATGCCTGCATGCGTCGAGATGCGCCGATCGAGCCTGCATGCGCCGACCGAGCCTGCATGCGCTGATGCATGTTGCCACGATGCACTGACCGAGACGCTTTCGTGCACGCCAGCCGCCACGGATGCAGCAACGGTCGTTGCCGCTGGTTCCTCTCTTCTCGCACACTTGTCTCCTCAATTTAGAACCCGTTTTCTACGACAAATAAATTGAACAAATATGTTGTGGCTGCATGCACTAGCTAGGTGGCTACAAATTTGTGGCTTGTGTAAGAAAAGAAGGGTTCATTGTGGCTGCATGCACTAGGTGGTTACTAACAAAGCGGGCTCTCTGAGAAAACAATCAACATACATGTAGATAGGGCCTCAAGCCCGAAGCATGATCACATAGTTGAAACTAGGTGGAACATCATAATATAATAGATATAAAACTTAATAATAGAACATGATATAAGGTCCAACAAGCCCATAGCATCTCTCACATAGTTCAATGGGATTACAACTTAACATAACATAGACTCAAAAAAATAGATAGAGGGTTTAGAACCCTAGACGCCGCCTTCTCCACCTAGCTCCTCCTCCGGGCACCCTTCACTTCTCTTCCGAGGCGTTGTTGATGGGGTATGGAAGAGTGTGCATGCGGGACGCGGTGGGGAAGATGTTGGTGTACTCCGTGAACATGTTGTGGGTGGTGAAAGCGATAAACTCGCAACCATACCAAAACACCCATCCGAGGAGTTAGAAGGCGTCGAATGTGTTGGTGAAGTGGGCAACGAGAGCAACCACCACCCCGTTTTGGATGATCTCCTCGACACGGAAATCCTTGGAGATCCCCGTGGGAGGTGGTGGTAGCCGGACGCGAGGAAGAACTCGGTGAAGTTCTTTGCGGTCCTCCACCTTGATATTGCCTACACACGTAGTGTGCGCTCAACGTACATGCCAGGAGGGTAGAGCCTCTCTGGCACGGTGGGTGGCAACTGGTAGGTTGGTCCGGTGTACTGCATGGCTGAGGATATGCAAGAAGGGCAGATGGTAGAGAGGATGGGAGATGCATGTGGGATGGCAGAGGCAGAGGGTGGCTTAAATAGCCGTATTGCTACTTGTTATTTGGCCGTGGCAATAATGGGGGTCAAATGTGAAGTAAACCGTTTTCAAACCCACCGCAACATCGGGAGTGTACACGCGTGCGAAACGGTGGTTTGAAAAAGAAGAAGAAAAAGAAGCTAATTGCACGTGTGGGAATCCGTGGTCATATATATTATTTGAACCAAAAGAGACAAATTTTGAATAGTTTGTGGCCATTTTGCATGATAAAAATAAATATGGCCCTTTAAAATTGGTCATTTTCCACGCAATGTCAATTGATTTCAAACCATGCAAAAATACAAAGCCATCACGTTCACAAAAAACAGAGCAAATGATGCTAAAATACAGAGCCAGCACGTTCACAGAAAACAGAGCAAACGATGCAAAAAAATGACGCAATTCGACGGCCCAACCAGAGGTTGGTTTCCTTTTGGGCCCAATAACAATGTTTTTTTCACAGAGTCAGTGGTGGGCGAGCAGCCGAGCACAACGAATAGGATCGCCTCTCGTGAATAGCCCCACGATCCAATGATGCGGAGCCATCCTTGTGATCCAACGGCGCAGAGCCTGCACACAGCCAACCCACCTAGTTCCTTCTAGAAGGCCATATCTGAGGGCTGTCGCTTGGCGCGAGGGTATGATCGGACCGCTGACGTTGGGAGCTAGGGTTAGCTGAAACCCCATGGGGTTTAGATGGGTTTTGAGCTAGTCAACGGGGTTTCGAAGGCTTTGACTGAGCATAACTAATTAAAAAAATCAAAATATATGAAACCTTCGCCGTTCGTCGTTTTATAAGACACACTAACGAGGAAAAATACTAAACTTGGTCTATGGTCATTTTCATGAAAAAACCCTAGCTGGCACGATCGAGGTCAAATGAGCACCAGTAATTTTAAAAAAAATCAAAAATATATAAAACATGCGCACAATGTTGTCTTATGTGACATGTTACCAACCAAAAATCATAAACTTGGTCTATGGTCATTTTCATGAGAAAACCTTCACACATATGAGCTATCACCTACACGATTTCATAGAGTTCAAGGAGAGGAGGTGGTGTTTCTTCTATTTTTGAAAATTTAAAAACAAAATCAAAAAATCACTAAACCTTTGTTTTAAAGCGAATAAGAAGGATCTAAAGTTAGTTTTCCATTTTCATATTTTAAACGTGTTTTTAATAGTTTTTATATTAAAGCATATTTTGCAAAAGAAAATGTAAAAAATATGAAGATTATTTTAAAAAATAGTGAGACTTCGAATCTACACTATATAGATTGAATATGTGTTAATAAAAAACAGTTGGCTCATTTAGAGTAGGTCCAAAAAAACTTGATTACAAATGGGTTGTTTACCCTAGCTTGGGAGCTTATTTGAAGCACATTTCTCAAATTCAAATTTCTTTGACCTCCTCTAAGTCACCTCAAATTTTGCACACATGATCTCCTACACAAACATAGATAGTTGATAATACATCTTCATTAAAATGTTATTTTTTGCTCTGTTATTGGAATATTTGATAAAAGGGAACCCTTGATAAAATGATGGATTGCAGCATATTTGCAGCATATGTGTGATCATTGCAGCACCTGAACTTTCAAAACACTGAAACAAATCATAGCAGATAAATTTAAAAACAAAAAAATACCCAACGTAGATAGCCACATGCATATAAAATTCATCAAACCACCAAAACTTAACCCACATCCTGTTCACAAACATGGGGCCCCACAAACATTGTTCATCAACATAGTTCAGCAAACAACCTAAAGTACTTAAAACACATCATAACATAACATCAGGGATGGGGAGACAAGACTTTGGCTAGGGCAGCATGCTGCCCCATGATCTTGTAGTCCTCGTCGTGGATGGCCACATATTCTGCATGAGCTAGAAGGTGAGCGAAGCGGCCGGACTTTGGCTTTGTCTTGGTGGTGCAGTAGGGGCAGTGCCAAGTTTTGGTGATGATCTTGTAGTAGTAACCCACGCCCTTGACCCTGATCTTATCCTCTTCCTTCTCTTTGAAGGAGGTGAAGTTGCCACTGTCCACATCCACATCTTCCCGAGAGACATACTGCACACACGAATGAATTAAATTAGTACATTATAGATTCATGGGAATACACCATGTCAAACGAACTAAATGAACAATCTAAATTTCAAGTAGGCTTACCTCATACTCTTCGTCTTCACCATACACTAGATCGTACGGGTCGTCGAAAGTATAGTCCATCTTCCTCTTCTTCCCCCAACCATCATCGTCCTGAATATACAATTACATCCATCAGTAGTAAATACATAGGGCTAATATACTATGATCATATTTGCATTTTCCATTGTCATGCACACACATTGAACAACAGAGCTAATATAACTACATATTGTGGACATATTGTGAATAACAAAGCTAATATAACTTGAATCAAATAACTTCTTAATCAATCTAATAAGCCCCAATCTGTTCACAACATCTAGCATTTTTGCAACGAATCTAATAAGCATAAAAAACAAGTCTAATAAGCATGATAGCATTAAAAACCCCAATCTGTGAGCACAAAAAACAAATCTAATAAGCATCATAGCATTAAAAACCCTAATCTGTTCACAACATCTAGCATTTTTGCAACGAATTTATTCAAATCTAAAAACCCCAATCATTGCAGCACCTAAAATCATAGTTCACAACATCTAGCTAGCATTTATCCAACAAACCCTAGTCCAAAAACCCCCATCCCCCCAACCAATACAAAAAACCCCGGCCATCCGTCAAACCAACTACTCTAACCATCTGAACTACTGTATGAATCACAATCTAACCAATGTAACTAGGGAGCAACTAACTCTACATGCTAAGCAAGTGCAAATACCTGCTCCTCCACGGCAGGCGGCGCAACGGGGGCATCGAGATGGACTGCGCCGCCTGACGGCGCCGTCACCTCCTGCAGCGATGAGGCAGAGCCCCACCCGTCACCTCCTGTAGTGGTTGCGAGTTTCCCCACACCGTCGTGGACGCCACCGACATGCGCGGTCACCGTGCCCTGACCCTGCAGCTCCACCACATCTTCGGCCGCTGCGCCGGCGTCGCCATGAGCGTCGGCCATCTGATAGATGGAGGCGATGAAGGTGAGGAAGAGGATGCGGTGGGGGAGAGCGAGACAGTGCGGTGGAGGCAATGGAGGAGAGCGAGACAACGCCGGTGGGGGAGAGGAAGATGACGCAACAACGATTGGATTTGGGGGGAAATGGTTGGGGCGATGGAGGTGGTTGCCCTGTTTATATGATAGGAGGTTTCGGGCATGTCCATGGACACGTGCTACCCCATGACCGCGGTCTTGCATGCGCCCACGTATACGCGGCCCCACTCGTTAGCTAACGGTCAAAGGCATTGACCCCACGGCAATGTCCGTTATAACCAGTTCTGAGGGTTTCAGGCAAGGGAGTGGGGAAAAGTGAGCGAAAGTTAACAGAGTGGGGATGAATGTGTAGAGCTAAGGAACCAGGGGCGCAGAAATAAAAATCCCTAGATTTTTATATATTTTTAACATATACTTCTTTCACTACTGTACTGATAGTGGAACCCACATAGTACTTAAAATAAGATTAAGGATGGATTTATTTCTTTTTAGCTTTCTGTACAAATCTGTAGCCACCCTGCAAGTCATGTACACTGTACGTGCAATTAACTTCTTATAGAGGAGGAATCATACACGCAATTAACTCAAATGGATTGGATGTGACTCTATTATTTCGAGCAGAAGAGCATCTCCAATGGCAACTAGTGCAAATTTCCTCCCGCTACCTTCCGCGAAGGACGACATCCAACGCCAGCGGCATACATTTTCACAACTCTAACCAACCAGAGGAAATTCGTGCAAACACGGCTGATTTCATATAAGCATGAAGGATTTCGTATAAAAAAGCCGGATCTTCATATAAACATGACGGATTTCATTACATTCACGTGAACTAAGCGGTGCTAATCCGGCTCTCGTGGTATAATGAATCCCTTTATCTTCCTCATGTCCGGCAGAAACTTCGGGGTCAACAAAGGTCCTCGCAAGAGACGAAGCATCCAAAAAGCCACCTGTATACACAGTCGTCGCCTCGGCGGTGGCCTTCATCGGACCCAAGCGGCGGTGGCCTCCCATGTTCTACTTCTCCTCGATGATGGCGGCGGACACAGAGAAGCTAGCCACCGACTCGTCGTTCTCCGCGCACACGGCTTCTGTCTCTACCTGTGTCAGCGTTCTAGGAACCAGGGTACCCAGACTTGCCTGCCCACGGCCCGTGGCGTGGCTCATTCACCAGCCTAGTATGACCCATCTTCAGCATCGACACGCAAGATCCTCGCGAGGGGCCAAACCTTGTGAGGCGGATGATGCCAAGGCCTTCGGAGGGAGCAGCCTCTCTAGGCTGGGTCCCGAGGAGCAGAGATTTCTATGCGAGCCCCCACCTCGTGAGGTTCAGATGACGCAAGCCATGACGACCAAGGCCAGTGGGTGTAGTACAACATGTTTCGCTAAAGAGGCAAGCGCAGGCGCAGAGTCCCGAGGAACCAACCAAAGGTTTCCATTTGTATGCAAAAAGACCAGGATCGCCAGGACGATAGGACGAAGGTCATCACCGAGCCCAACATGGCGTCACGACTAGAAGCTTTGCTGGCGAAGACCACCTTTCATCAGGATAAGATGTACTAGCTGTCCCCCTTTGAATTTGGCTGTTGTGGGATCCCTTCCCGCCTTCGTTTGGGGGAAGAGGACCAAGGTAACTATAAATATAGCCCAGCCACCACCATAGAGTGGACGGATCTTTAAGACCACCCTCACCCCCACACAAGCAAGAACACACCTCCTGAGGTTGTTCCTCCACTGTAGTAGTTCATCATCAGCCCTCCTTGAGGCTAATCCACCACAAAGCAGGAGTAGGGTATTACACCGTAAGGTGGCCCGGACCTGGGTAAACTGCCTTGTCCCATTTTATTCCTGTTCATCGAGCTAGGTCGTGAGATCGATGAGACGGCGGACAGGGGAAGTTGAGTTCTTCGCACGCACCCCAGAGTTTGAATCTATCTTGGGTCTGCGGAGCCCTGGATCCGACATTTGGCGGGCCAGATAGGGGTGTGTGTCGAGGAACCTCCTACCATGTCGTTGCGCTCCATCCTCGCCGCCCGGCCTCCATCCATGGCAGGCGCCTCACCACCTGCAAGGCCGCCGGCCGCGCTTGGGGGCGTAGCGGGCCCCCGGGCTCTCTCCTTCGCCTTACGATGGGTGTAGTGGCCGTCGAAGCTTAGGTCGGCGTTGCCACTGCGATATGGCGGTGCGGCAGACCCCGTGAGATTCCTCCAGGCCTACGCACAGGCCGTCTGGGTAGCTGGCTATGACAAGGTGATGGCAAACTGGCTCCCCATGGCCCTCATAGGAGAGCCACACGCCTGGTTTCTTGGTTTGCCGGAGTCCTCGGTGGCCTCCTGGGAAGAGATGTGTGGCTTGTTCATCACACGCTTCATGGTTCCGGCACCCCCACGCGGTCGCGGCACTCCTCGGCTGTTCGCGGCCGCCGGCATCCGGCTGCCAAATCAAGAAATTCATCCGCTAGGCGAGAGTCGCGCAGTGACCCCCGGCTGGGCGGCCCTCGGGGCCGAACTCACCTTTGACTCAAGGGACCACCTTGAGACCACAGTCGGTGTAGGCGTGCTCCCTTGGCTCTGCACCCCCAGCATATGCAACATGGAAGTCACCAAGACCCTCATCGATGGTGGCGCTAGCCTCAATGTCCTCTCCATAGAGGCGTTCGGCCTTCTTCACGTGCCCTACAGCCAGCTTCGCCCCACCAAGCCTTTCTTTGGGGTCATTGATGGCTCCACCTGGCCCCTAGGGCAGATCCGCCTCCCGGTCACCTTTGGCACGCACGACAACTACCGCACCGAGCTCATAGACTTTGACATCGCCCGCAATGGGCTTCCAGACAACGCCATCCTCGGGTACCCGGCCTTGGCTAGGTTCATGGCGGCAACCCATCCTGCATACAACCTTATGAAGATGCCGGGAAGCAGCGGCGTGCTCACCGTGGCGGGGACTCCAAATATGCACTTTCTACCCTCAAGCTCACCTTCAAAGCTGCGGTGGCCGCGCGGCCAAGCGGGGAAGGAGACCCAAAGGCCCCGGTGTTGGGGATCGTTGCAGAAATTCAAAAAAATTCTACGCATCACCAAGATCTATCTGTGGAGTTACTAGCAACAAGAGGGGAGTGCATCTTCATACCTTTGAAGATCGCGATGCGGAAGCGTTGCAAGAACGCGGTCGGTGGAGTCGTACATGAAGCGATTGAGATCACGGCCGAATCCGATCTAAGCACCAAACAACGGTGCCTCCGCATTAAACACACGTGCAACCCGGTGACGTCTCTTGTGCCTTGATCCAGCAAGGAGAGAGGGAGAGGTTGGGGAAGACTCCGTCCAGAAGCAGCACGACGGCGTGTCTGTGGTAGAGGAGCGTGGCACTCCAGCAGGGCTTCGCCAAGCACTGCGAGAGACGAGGAGGGACAGGGGTAGGGCTGCGTCGACAGAGAGGGAGAGTCTTATCTTGTGGCAGCCCAAAACCCCCACTATATATAGGGGCAGGGGAGGGGCTGTGGCCCCATCTAAGGTTCCCCCCCTATGGGGTGCGGTGAACCCTAGATTGATCTAGGGGGGCGGCTAGAGGGGGAGAGAGGGGGGCACCCTAGGTGGGCCTTAGGCCCATCTGAGCCTAGGGTTTCCCCCTCTGCTCTTCCCCGCGCCTTGGGCCTCTTGTGGGAGGCGCACCAGCCCACCTAGAGGCTGGTCCCTTCCCACTCTTGGCCCACGCAGGCCTCCGGGGCTGGTGGCCCCTCCCGGTGGACCCCCGGAACCCTTTCGATGGTCCCTGTACGTTACCGATAATGCCCAGAACACTTCCGGTGACCAAAACAGGAGTTACCATATATAAATCTTTTCCTCCGGACTATTCTGGAACTCCTTGTGATGTCCGAGATCTCATCTGGGCCTCCGAACAACATTCGATAACCACATACATACATTCCCAATAACCCTAGCGTCATCAAACCTTAAGTGTGTAGACCCTACGGGTTCGGGAACCATGCAGACATGACCGAGACATCTCTCTGGCCAATAACCAATAGCAGGATCTGGATAACCATGTCGGCTCCCACATGTTCCACGATGATCCCATCGGATGAACCATGATGTCAAGGATTCAATCAATCCCGTATACGATTCCCTTTGTCTACAGGTATAGTACTTGCCCGAGATTCGGTCGTCGCTATACCGATACCTTGTTCAATCTCTTTACCGGCAAGTATCTTCACTCGTTCCGTAACACATCATCACGTGACCAACTCCTTAGTCACACCGAGCTCATTACGATGATGTCTTACCGAGTGGGCCCAGAGATACCTCTACGTCATACGGAGTGACAAATCCCAGTCTCGATTCGTGCCAACCCAACAGATGCTTTTAGGGATACCCATAGTGTACCTTTATAGCCACGCAATTACGTTGTGACGTTTGGCACACCCAAAGTACTTCTACGGCATCTGGGAGTTGCACAATCTCATGGTCTAAGGAAAGGATACTTGACATTGGAAAAGCTTTAGCATACGAACTACACGATCTTGTGCTATGCTTAGGATTGGGTATGGTCCATCACATCATTCTCCTAATGATGTGATCCCGTCATCAATGACATCCAATGTCCATGGTCAGGAAACCGTAACCATCTATTGATCAACGAGCTAGTCAACTAGAGGCTCACTAGGGACATGTTGTGGTCTATGTATTCACACATGTATTACAATTTCTGGATAATACAATTATAGCATGAACAATAAACAATCATCATGAAAAAGGAAATGTAATAATTACCATTTTATTATTGCCTCTAGGGCATATTTCCAACAGTCTCCCACTTGCACTAGAGTCAATAATCTAGTTACATTGTGATGAATCGAACACCCATAGAGTTCTGGTGTTGATCATGTTTTGCTCGTGGAAGAGGTTTAGTCAACGGATCTGCGGCATTCAGATCCGTATGCACTATACAAATATCTATGTCTCCATCTTGAATATATCTTAGAATGGAGTTGAAGCGGCGCTTGATGTGCTTGGTCTTCTTCCGAAACCTGGGCTCCTTGGCAATGGCAATAGCTCTAGTGTTGTCACAGAATAGAATCATCGGGCACGACGCGCTTGGAATAACTCCTAGGTCAGTGATGAACTCCTTCATCCAGACTCCTTCCGGTGCTACTTCGGAAGCAGCTATATACTCTGCTTCACATGTAGATGCCTCCACGACTCTTTGCTTGCAACTGCACCAGCTGACTGCCCCACCATTCAAAATATACACGTATCCGGTTTGTGACTTGGAGTCATCCGGATCTGTGTCGAAGCTAGCATCGACATAACCCTTTACGACGAGCTCTTCGTCACCTCCATAAATGAGAAACATATCCTTAGTCCTTTTCAGGTACTTCAGGATGTTCTTGACCGCTATCCAGTGTTCCATTCTGGGATCACTTTGGCACCTCCCTACCAAACTTATGGCAAGGTTCACATCAGGTGTGGTACACAACATGGCATACATAATAGAACCTATGGACGAGGCATAGGGGATGACACTCATCTTTTCTATATCTTCTGCCGAGGTCGGGCATTGAGCTATGCTCAATCTCATACCTTTCAATACATGCAAGAACCCTTTCTTGGACTGATCCGTATTGAACTTCTTCAATATCTTGTCAAGGTATGCGCTTTGTGAAAGACCAATGAGGCGTCTTGATCTATCTCTATAGATCTTGATGCCTGATATGTAAGCAGCTTCTCCAAGGTCCTTCATTGAAAAACACTTATTCAAGTAGGCCTTTATGACTTCCAAAAGTTCTATATCATTTCCCATCAAACAATATGTCATCCACATATAATACGAGAAATGCTACAGAGCTCCCACTCACTTTCTTGTAAATACAGGCTTCTCCATAAGTCTGTATGAACCCAAACGCTTTGATCACTTCATCAAAGCGAATGTTCCAACTCCGAGATGCTTGCACCAGCCCATAGATGGAGCGCCGGAGCTAGCATACCTTGTTAGCATTCTTAGGATCGACAAAACCTCCGGTTGTATCATATACAATTCTTCGTTAATGATGTCGTTAAGGAATGCTGTTTTGACGTCCATTTGCCATATCTCATAATCATAGAATGTGGCAATTGCTAACATGATTCAGACGGACTTTAGCATCGCTACGGGAGAGAAAGTCTCATCGTAGTCAATTCCTTGAACTTGTTGATAACCCTTAGCGACAAGACAAACCTTATAGATGGTCACATTTCCATCCGCGTCAGTCTTCTTCTTAAAGATCCATTTATTTTCTATGGCTCACCGATCATCGGGCAAGTCAACCAAAGTCCATACGTTGTTATCATACATGGATCCTATCTCGGATTTCATGGCTTTAAGCCATTTGTTGGAATCCGGGCCAACCATCGCTTCTTCATAGTTCGAAGGCTCACCGTTGTCTAACAACATGATTTCCAGGACACGGTTGCCGTACCACTCTGGTGCGGAATGTGTCCTTGTGGACCTATGAAGTTTAGTAGTAACTTGATCCGAAGTTTCATGATCATTATCATTAACTTCCTCTCTAGTCGGTGCAGGCACCACACAAACATCTTCCTGTGCTGCCCTACTTTCCAGTTCGAGAGGGGTGACAATCACCTCATCAAGTTCCACTTTCCTCCCACTTACTTCTTTCGAGAGAAACTCTTTCTCCAGAAAGGATCCATTCTTGGAAACAAATACCTTGCCTTCGGATCTGAGGTAGAAGGTATACCCAATAGTTTCCTTAGGGTATCCTATGAAGACGCATTTTTCCGATTTGGGTTCGAGCTTTTCAGGTTGAAGTTTCTTGACATAAGCATCGCATCCCCAAACTTTAAGAAATGACAAATTAGGTTTCTTCCCAAACCATAGTTCATACGGTGTCTTCTCAACGGATTTAGACGGTGCCCTATTTAAAGTGAATGCGGCAGTCACTAAAGCATAACCCCAAAATGATAGTGGTAGGTCGGTAAGAGACATCATAGATTGCACCATGTCCAATAGAGTACGATTACGACGTTCGGACACAACATTACGTTGAGGTGTTCTAGGCGGCGTCAGTTGTGAAACAGTTCCACATTTCCTTAGGTGCGTGCCAAATTCGTGACTTAAATATTATCCTCCATGATCTGATCGTAAGAACTTTATTTTTCTGTCATGTTGATTCTCAACCTCATTCTGAAATTCCTTGAAATTTTCAAAGGTCTCAAACTTGTGTTTCATCAAGTAAACATAACCATATCTACTTAAGTCATCAGTGAGGGTGAGAACATAACGATAGCCACCGCGTGCTTCAACACTCATTGGACCGCACACATCAGTATGTATGATTTCCAACAAGCTGGTTGCTCGCTCCATTGTTCCGGAGAATGGAGTCTTGGTCATCTTGCCCAAGAGGCATGGTTTGCATGTGTCAAATGATTCATAATCAAGAGACTCCAAAATTTCATCTGCATGGAGCTTCTTCATACGTTTGACTCCAATATGATCGAGGCGGCAGTGCCACAAGTATGTGGGACTATCATTATCAACCTTACATCTTTTGGCATTCAAACTATGAATATGTGTAACATCACGTTCGAGATTCAATAAAAATAAACCATTGACCATCGGGGCATGACCATAAAACATTTCTTTCATATAAATAGAACATCCATTATTATCAGATTTATATGGGTAGCCATCTCAAATTAAACGAGATCCAGATACAATGTTCATGCTCAAAGCTGGTACTAAATAACAATTATTGAGGTTTAAAACTAACCCCGAAGGTAGATGCAGAGGTAGCGTGCCGATGGCGATCACATCGACCTTGGAACCATTCCCGACGCACATCGTCACCTCGTCCTTCGCCAGTCTCCACTTATTCCATAGCTCCTACTTTGAGTTACAAATGTGAGCAACTACACCAGTATCAAATACCCAGGAGCTACTACGAGCGCTAGTAAGGTATACATCAATAACATGTATATCACATATACCTTTGACGTTGCCGGCCTTCTTATCCGCTAAGTATTTGGGGCAATTCCGCTTCCAGTGACCCGTTCCCTTGAAATAAAAGCACTCAGTCTCAGGCTTGGCTCCATTCTTTGGCTTTTTCCTGACAACTGGCTTACCGGGCATGGCAATTCCTTTGATGTCCTTCTTGAAGTTCTTCTTACCCTTGCCTTTCTTGAACTTAGTGGTTTTATTCACCATCAACACTTGATGTTCCTTTTTGATCTCCACCTCCACTGATTTCAGCATTGAATATACCTCGGGAATGGACTTCTCCATCCCTTGCATATTGAAATTCATCACAAAGCTCTTGTAGCTAGGTGGGAGCAAGTGAAGGATTCTGTCAACGATCGCATCATCTAGGAGATTAACTCCCAGCTGAGACAAGCGGTTGTGCAACCCAGACATTTTGAGTATATGCTCGCTGACAGAACTATTCTCCTCCATCTTACAACTGTAGAACTTGTCAGAGACTTCATATCTCTCGACTCGGCATGAGCTTGGAAAACCATTTTCAGCTATTGGAACATCTCATATGCTCCGTGTTGCTCAAAACGCTTTTGGAGCCCGGATTCTAAGCAGTAAAGCATGTCGCACTGAACCAGGGAGTAATCATCACTACGCGACTGCCAGGCGTTCATAACGTCTTCAGTTGCTGGGAAAACGGGTGCATCACCTAGTGGTGCTTCAAGGACATATAATTTCTTGGCACCTATGAGGATGATCCTCAAGTTACGGACCCAATCCATCTAGTTGCTACCATCGTCTTTCAGCTTGGTTTTCTCTAGGAACACGTTGAAGTTGAGGGCAACATTAGCATGGGCCATTTGATCTACAAGACATATTGAAAAGATATAAGACTATGTTCATGACAATTAAGTTCATCTAAACAAAATTTAATGAACTCCCACTCACATAGACATCTCTCTAGTCATCTAAGTGATACATGATCCGAATCGACTAGGCCGTGTCCGATCATCACGTGAGACGGACTAGTCATCAACGGTGAACATCTTCATGTTGATCGTATCTTCTGTATGACTCATGTTCGACCTTTCGGTCTTCCGTGTTCCGAGGCCATGTCTATACATGCTAGGCTCGTCAAGTCAACCCTAAGTGTATTGCGTGTGTAAATCTGGCTTACACCCGTTGTATGCGAACGTTACAGCCTATCACACCTGATCATCACGTGGTGCTTCGGAACGATGAACCTTAGCAATGGTGCACAGTTAGGGGTAACACAATTCTTGAAATTTTAGTGAGAGGTCATCCTATTTATGCTACCGTCGTTCTAACCAAATAAGATGTAAAACATGATAAACATCACATGCAATCAAATAGTGACATGATATGGCCAATATCACTTTGCGCCTTTCGATCTCCATCTTCGGGGCTCCATGATCATCATCGTCACCGGCATGACACCACGATCTCTATCATCATGTATTCATGAAGTTTTCTCGCCAAACGTTACTTCTACTACTATGGCTAATGGTTAGCAATAAAGTAAAGTAATTTCATGGCGTTTTCAATGACACGCAAGTCATACAATAAAACAAGACAACTCCTATGGATCCTGCCGGTTGTCATACTCATCGACATGCAAGTCGTGATTCCTATAACAAGAAGATGATCAATCTCATACATCACACACA
>LR738712.1:556531843-556576984 GCA_902687465.1 Secale cereale
ACACACACACACACACACACACACACACACACACACACACACATATATATATATATATATATATATCATTCATCACATCCTTTTGGCCGTATCACATCACACGGCACATGCTGCAAGAAGAAGTTAGACATCCTCTAATTGTTGTTGCAAGTTTTTATGTGGCTGCTATAGGTTTCTAGCAAGAACGTTTCTTACCTACGCCAAAACCACAAGGTGATATTCCAATTACTATTTACCCTTCATAAGGACCCTCGTCATCAAATCCGATCCGACTAAAGTGGGAGAGACAGACACCCGCTAGCCATCTTATGTAGCTAGTGCATGTCAGTCGGTGGAACCTGTCTCACGTAAGCGTACGTGTAAGGTCGGTCCGGGCCGCTTCATCCCACGATGCTGCCAAATCAAGATAAGACTAGTAGCGACAAGTAAATTGATAAAATCTACGCCCACAACAACTTGTGTTCTACTCATGCAAAGTAACTACGCATAGACCTAGCTCATGATGCCACTGTTTGGGATCGTTGCAGAAATTCAAAAAAATTATACGCATCACCAAGATCTATCTGTGGAGTTACTAGCAACGAGAGGGGAGTGCATATTCATACCTTTGAAGATCGCGATGTGGAAGCATTGCAAGAACGCGGTCGATGGAGTCGTACACGAAGCGATTCATATCGCGGCTGAATCCGATCTAAGCACCGAACAACGGTGCCTCCGCGTTCAACACACGTGCAGCCCGGTGACGTCTCCCGCGCCTTGATCCAGCAAGGAGAGAGGGAGAGGTTGGGGAAGACTCCGTCCAACAGCAGCACGACAGCGTGGTGATGGTGGAGGAGTGTGGCACTCCAGCAGGGCTTCGCCAAGCACTACGAGAGACGAGGAGGGAGAGGGGTAGGGCTGTGCCGAGAGAGAGGGAGAGTCTCATCTTGTGGCAGCCCAAAACCCCCATTATATGTAGGGGGAGGGGAGGGGCTGCACCCCCATCTAGGGTTCCCTCCCTAGGGGGTGCGGCCAACCCTAGATTGATCTAGGGGGCGGCCAGAGGGGGAGAGAGGGGGGGCGCCCTAGGTGGGCCATAGGCCCATCTGAGCCTAGGGTTTCCCCCTCTCCTCTTCCCTGCGCCTTGGGCCTCTTATGGAAGGCGCACCAGCCCACCTAGGGGCTGGTCCCTTCCCACTCTTCGCCCACGCAGGCCTCCGGGGCTGGTGGCCCCTCCCGGTGGACCCCCAAAACCCTTCCGGTGGTCATGGTACGTTACAGATAATGCCCAGAACACTTCCGGTGACCAAAACAGGACTTCCCATATATTAATCTTTACCTCCGGACTATTCCGGAACTCCTCGTGATGTCCGTGATCTCATCTGGGACTCCGAACAATATTTGATAACCATGTACATACATTCCCTATAACCCTAGCGTCATCGAACCTTAAGTGTGTAGACCCTACGGGTTCGGGAACCATGCAGACATGAGCGATACATCTCTCCGGCCAATAACCAACAACGGGATCTGGATACCCATGTTGGCTCCCACATGTTACACGATGATCTCATCGGATGAACCACGGTGTCAAGGATTCAATCAATCCCGTATACAATTCACTTTGTCTACCGGTATAGTACTTGCCCGAGATTCGATCGTCAATATACCGATACCTTGTTCAATCTCGTTACCGGCAAGTCTCTTTACTCGTTCCGTAACACATCATCACGTGACCAACTCCTTAGTCACATAGAGCTCATTACGATGATGTCTTACCGAGTGGACCCAAAGATACCTCTCCATCATACGGAGTGACAAATCGCAGTCTCGATTCATGCCAACCCAACAGATGCTTTTGGGATACCCGTAGTGTACCTTTATAGCTAGCCAATTACGTTGTGACGTTTGGCACACCCAAAGTACTCCTACGGCATCCAGCAGTTGCACAATCTCATGGTCTAAGGAAAGGATACTTGACATTGGAAAAGCTTTAGCATACGAACTACACGATCTTGTGCTATGCTTACGATTGGGTCTTGTCCATCACATCATTCTCCTAATGATGTGATCTCGTTATCAATGACATCCAATGTCCATGGTCAGGAAACCGTAACCATCTATTGATCAACGAGCTAGTCAACTAGAGGCACACTAGGGACATGTTGTGGTCTATGTATTCACACATGTATTACGATTTTCGAATAATACAATTATTGCATGAACAATAGACAATCATCATGAACAAGGAAATATAATAATAACCATTTTATTATTGCCTCTAGGGCATATTACCAACACCCGGGGGCTGCACCAGCAAAGAAGAAGCAGTTGTTCTCTCAAGATTGGGCAGAAACGAAGCAGGTGCTGGTCGACGAAGACGGAGGATCGGGCTCCACCTTCACCATAGTCGCCGGCCTCCCCCCCAGACCAAGAAGAGGCGTTGGTAAGCTTCCTACGCACAAACAAGGAGGTGTTTGCGTGGGAAGCAGCAGACCTGGTCGGAGTTTCGCAGGGGGTAACCGAGAATCACTTGATGGTGTGCCCAAACGCGCGCCCAGTGAAGCGGAAGGCGCGGCGGCAAGCTCCAGAGAAGCAGTCGTTCGTCACCCAGGAGACCCGCAAGTTGCTGGAAGTCGATGTCATTCGAGAAGTACGACACCCGGACTGGCTCGCGAACCCGGTCATTGTCCCCAAGAAGGGCAGGAAAGAGCGCATGTGTGTCGACTTCACCAACCTCAGCAAGGCATGCCCTCAGGACCCTTTCCCTCTCCCGTGCATCGACCAGATCATTGACTCTACCGCCAAGTGCGAACTGCTGTGCTTCCTGGACGCCTTCTCGGGCTATCATCAAATCAAGATGGCGGTACAAGATGTTGAGAAGGCAACCTTCCTAACCCTGTGTGGGGTGTACTGCTACACTTGTATGCCTTTCGGGCTGCGTAATGCGGGAGAAACCTTCCAACGGCTGATGCACATCGCCCTCGTAGAGTAGCTCAGGAGGAACGCTGAGGCATATGTTGACGATATAGTGGTAAAATATCGAGAAGCGAGAACTCTCATTGAAGATCTAGAGGAGGCGTTCGCCAGCCTACGCCAAGTGAACCTGCGGCTCAACCCGGAAAATGTGTGTTCGGGGTTTCCTAGTGTCGCACCTAGGGATCGAGGCCAACTCGGAGAAGGTCAAGGCCATAGAAAGAATGAGTCCACCACAAACCCTCAAGGAGATGCAGAAGCTAGCGGGTTGCGTAACGTCGCTCTAGCGTTTCATCTCCAAGCTAGGGGAGCGCGCCCTCCCCTTCTTCAAGCTGATGAAATGGACGGGCTCGTTCGAGTGGACCCCAGAGGCTGATGCAACCTTCAAAGACCTCAAGAGGTACCTCACCAGCCCATCGGTGATGGTAGCGACGCGCCCCCGTGGACCTTTGGTGCTCTACCTAGCCGCCACACCTCACTCTGCCAGCGGAGCGCTGGTGGCAGTCCGGGAGGAGCACCCGACCGAGGGCTTGTGGACATGAAATGCCTCGGACCCGGCCGGGGCACCGCGGACTCAGGGTGGTGCTCCTGAGGCCTCGACCACCCCACCAGTCAACGACGCTCTTGAGGCCTTGGTCAATCCTCCCGACAACAACGCTCCTGAGGACGGTGCTCCTGAGGCCACAGCTGCCTTGACGGATGACAAGGCTCCTGAGGACTCTCAGCCCTATGGGATGTAGGACTCCGCCAACGCCTCCACCCTCGTCGAGCACCCGATGTGCTTCGTCAGCACAGTGCTGCGAGACGCGCGGGCACGCTACCCCATGCTGCAAAAGCACCTGCTGGTGCTCCTCGTCATTGCTTGGAAGCTATGCCACTACTTCCAAGGCCACCCAATCAAGGTTGTCTCAGCTTACCCCTTGGAAAGGGTACTCCGGAGCCCTAATGTTGTGGGAAGGGTCGCCGAATAGAACATTGGGCTGCAAGTGTTCCAGTTTGAATTCAGCACAACCAGGATCATCAATGGAGCGACCCTCGCCGATTTTGTTGTAGAATGGACTGACACCCCCGACCGAGAAGTAAGCGAGGACCATCCTCTCGCACCCGGAGATGAAGCACTAAATGGTTGGGTCATGTACTTCGACGGTGCCTTCACGCGTCAAGGCGCGGGGGTTGGAGCCGTGCTCATCTCGCCCACCAAGGACAAGCTCTACTACGTCGTGCAACTCTGCTTCCAGCATGGTGAAAAGGTCTCCAACAACATTGCAGAATACGAAGGCCTGATTGCCGGCCTCAAGGCCATGGCAGCTCTGGGGGTGAGGCGCCTTACCATCAAGGGTGACTCCCAGCTCCTCGTCAACTTCTCGAACAAGGCATACAAGCCAAAGGACGAACACATGGAGGCATACCTTGAGGAGGTATGTAAAATCGAGAAACAATTCTTGGGCCTGGAATTACAGCACGTGCCATGCGGCACGAACAAGGAGGTAGACGGCATCGCTAAAAGGGCGTCTTGGTGTCTACTTCAGGAGCCTGGCATCTTTGAGGAACAACTTTTCAAGCCATCGGTAGCTCCCCCCGCTGCCCGACTAGCATCGCCTCAGGAGGAGCTTCCCCCAGCACCCACCTTAGGTGCCCCAGCTTGCGGCCCGACCTCAGGAGCCTGCCTGCTCCTCACACTTGAACCTCAGGAAGTGTGCTGGACCGAGGAGTTCAAGGCATACCTGATCCAAGGCACCTTACCGGAGAAGGAGGAAGACGCAGAACATGTGGCCCATCAGGTTACCGCGTACTACATCCGAGATGGTGAGCTCTACCGAAAACGGCCAAATGATGTCTCTCTGTGATGCATCTCCAGGGAGCAGGGATGCGAGCTGTTGGCCGACATACATGGCGGGGACTGTGGGCATCACTCCTCATCGTGCACTGATACGTCTCCAACGTATCTATAATTTTTTATTATTCCATGCTATTATATTATCATTCTTGGATGTTTTCCAATCATTTATAGTCATTTATATCATTTTTTGGTACTAACCTATTGATGTAGTGCCAAGTGCCAGTTGCTGTTTTCTGCATGTTTTTTACATCTCGGGAAATCAATATTAGACGGAGTCCAAATGCCCCGAAACTCCACGGAGAATGTTTATGGACCAGAAGGAGCGTAATGGGCCCTGGCTGCGCTTGGGGGCTGCCCCGAGGGGGGCACAACCCACCAGGGCGCGCCAGGAGGCCCAGGTGAGCCCTGGTGGGTTGTGCCCACCTCGGGTGCCCCATGGACCACCTCTTTGCTCTATAAATACCCCAATATTCCAGAAACCCTAGGGGAGTCGACAAAATATTCATCCAGCCGCCGCAGAGTCCAGAACCACCAGATCCAATCTAGACACCATCTCTGATGGGGTTCACCACCTCCATTGGTGCCTCTCGATGATGCGTGAGTAGTTCTTTATAGACCTTCGGGTCCGTAGTTAGTAGCTAGATGGTTTCCTCTCTCCCTTTTGATTATCAATACAATGGTCTCTTGGAGATCCATATGATGTAACTCTTTTTGCGGTGTGTTTGTTGGGATCCGATGAACTTCAATTTTATGATCAGGTCTCTCTTTTTATATCCATGAAAGTATTTGACTTTCTTTTATCTCTTTTATGCATGATTGCTTATAGCCTCGTATTTCTTCTCCAATATTTGGGTTTTGTTTGGCCAACTTGATCTATTTATCTTGCAATGGAAAGGTGCTTTGTAGTGGGTTCGGTCTTACGGTGCTTGATCCCAGTGACAGAAAGGGTACCGACACGTATGTATAGTTGTTACCAAGGATAAAACAATGAGATCCATATCTACACAATAGATAAACGGATCTTGTCTACATCATGTCATCGTTCTTATTGCATTACTCCGTTTTCCATGAACTTAATACACTAGATGCATGCTGGATAGCGATCGATGTGTGGAGTAATAGTAGTAGATGCAGGCAGGAGTCGGTCTACTAATCTTGGACGTGATGCCTATATAATGTTCATTGCCTGGATATCGTCATGATTATTCAAAGTTCTACCAATTGCCCAATAGTAATTTGTTTACCCACCGTTTGCTATTTTTTCTCGAGAGAAGCCACTAGTGAAACCTACGGCCCCCGGGTCTTCTTTCTCATATATTTGCCTTTGCGATCTACTTTTTCCTTGCATTTATTTTAAGATCTATTAAACCAAAAATACAAAAATACCTTGCTGCAATTTATTCTTATTTATTTTATTTGGCATTCAATCTATCAATTTACTACAAATTCCTCACGTACGTTTTGCCTATCTTGAGGCGCCGTACCCCGAAAGGGATTGACAACCCCTTTAACACGCGGGTTGCGAGAAGTTGTTATTTGTGTGCAGGTGTTGTTTATGT
This sequence comes from Secale cereale, assembly GCA_902687465.1. Classification (NCBI taxonomy): domain Eukaryota; kingdom Viridiplantae; phylum Streptophyta; class Magnoliopsida; order Poales; family Poaceae; genus Secale; species Secale cereale. The sequence goes on from LR738712.1 coordinate 556,538,198, forward strand.
TGTGTTTCTTGGTTCTCCTACTGGTTCGATAACCTTGGATTCATATCTGACGGAATACCTACCGTCATTGTGCTGCATCATCCCTTCCTCTTTGGGGAAATACCGACGTAGCTTTAAGCGACATCAAAAGGTATTTCTGGCACCATTGCCGGGGAGTACCTTCAACATATAGCAGGCTCCTAATCACAAATCTCATCTCCTTGCAATTACATTATTTGCCATTTGCCTCTCGTTTTCCTCTCCCCCTCTTCACAAAATTTTGTTGTTTCTATTTGTCATCTTTGCCATTTGTCGTTTTTCGTGTCAGATCTATCGCCACTTGTGTTCTTGTTTACAATTGCTCAAAAATGACGCAAGAGAACACTAAGTTGTGTGATTTTTCCAATACCAACAACAATGATTTATTGGCACTCCAATTGCTCCTCCCGCCACTAGTGCGGAGACTTGTGATATTAATATTGCTTTGTTGAATATTATCATGAAAGATTAATTTTCTGGCACTCCTAATGAGGATGCCGCATCCCATCTTAGTACCTTCGTGGAACTATGCGATATGCAAAAGAAAAGAGATGTGGACAATGATGTTGTGAAATTGAAATTATTTCTGTTTTCTTTGCGAGATCATGCAAAAATTTGGTTTTCTTCTTTACCTCGCAATAGTATTGATTCTTGGAACAAATGCAAAGATGCTTTTATCACTAAATATTTTCCAGCCGCAAAAATTATATTCCTTATGTTGGGGATATAACTATTTGATATGACCCACCCAAGAGGGGCCGGGTTACTCAATGGAGGTTCATGGGCCAAGCCTAGAAGCATGTTGAAGATGGTGGTTTAATGAGAGTAATTCATAAAGGGCCCAAAGCCCAGAGTGGCTTAAGGCCTGTAAGTATAAACCGCCATGTATGTTAACTTGTATTGTAAGGCAAGTAACAATGAGTCACCGAGCCAGACATGATTGTATGAGCCGGCCGGGACTCCATAGGCCGCAGGCGTCAACCCTTGTATATAAGGGGACGACCCGGCAGCGACTTAGGGCAAGAAACAATAGATCGAGAGCCAGGCAAGTGTATTCGCTCCGTAGCAATCGACACCCTTGCAATTCCACCTCAAACTGGATTAGGTTTTACCCTCACCGCAAGGGGCCGAACCAGTATAAACTTCACGTGTCTCTTGTCCCGTTTTAACCCCTTTAAGCTAACCACGTCGCTATGGCTCCACAATTAAGTCATCTCCTTAGGACATCTGCCGTGACAACTCCACAATAGTTGGCGCCCACCATGGGGCCTTCGCACAGTGTTTTCAAGTTCTTGAAGGGCAACTTCGAGGGGCTCAAGGGATACGCTGTGGGCCGGATGACCAAGAGTCATCGCGGCAAGCTCTACATCGATGATGCAGGCTGGGGTCCCGAGGCCGGCTCAATTGGGTACGGGTACTGGGTCCCCTTCAGCGGAATCCACGTCTTCATCGGCAAGATCGGCGAACCGGCCCCTGAGCCGGACACCTGTACCGACATCATTGAGACGGCTCTGCGTGCGCGACCCGCCCGGGTTCAGCCCGCCGTGAAGAGTGCCTTTGTAGGATACATCCAGGGTGCTAGAGGTTCTGGATCTCGCGGTGAGACGGCCATTCTCTCCGACGGTGAGTCATCCGTAGGTGAGACTAAATTAATGTATCAGATGCAGAGCGGATGGCTTGGGTGTTGGTCCGGTGGTAGCAGTATTCTGGACCCCTATGAGCGGCCGAGCAGGGTGGTGATTTTCATGACGAGCACCCAGCCGACTCTCGGCTCGATAATCGCCGGGTCTATAACAACCGGGGCGACGACAACTGCGGCAGGCGCGGGCGGATCAACACGCCCGCCAACTCAAGTTTTGATAGATCTATTGGAGGCTCTGGCAACTCTGATGGGAGTAGAGGTGACCCTAGATAACCAGGAGCAGCACAAGGCAGATGTGGATAAGCTACGACAGGAGATAGCGCAAGAAAAGGTGGACCTGGCGGCAGAGAACGCCAGGATGACTGCAGAACGGGCTATTTTGGACGCCCAGGCTCAGCCGATTCAAGCCGATTCGTACCGGCTCTCGGTGGATCAGAACGTTGCTAACGAGGTCATGAGGAGGAAGCAACGGAGTTGTCTACCTTTTGTTTACGAGCCGAGGAATCTTTTGAACACAGCTGGAGCAGGGGGCAGTAACCCGTCGGGGATAGACCGAACGGTTGAAGTGCCTAGGACCGGAGCGCCGGTTCAACCGTGCATGACAGGTTCTCTCTATGCGAACCAAAACCGCCCCGCGCCTCGTTACCCGGCGACACCGGCAGGTCATTATTCCAACCTCTGGATAACATGATAGCAGCAGCGACGAGATTGGTGGCTCTGCCTATTGAGGGTGAAACTACAGTAGCAGTGGAGACCCGGAGGCCCCAGGAACTTCCTCAGATGGCACTTCAGCAGCAACGGGCTTATTCTTATAGTCAGGATCGGATTCACTCAACCCCCGTCAAAGTGTCAGCTACATCAGGCATTTTGACTCGCTAGAGGTTTCAAGCACAAAGCGGCACCATGACCCGCCTCGTGGGCATGACTCGGCACGGCATGGAGCCCATGCGTAGGAATTAGTGGATCAAGGCAGGATGCGCCGAGAGGCCGAGCTAGCAGCTCAGGCAGCAGATCATCAGCCAGCGCCGTTTTACCCGACGGCTTCAGTAGAGACAGGCAGGACTTCTCGAGCGTGGGGCGTACCGTGCTTAACGGCAATTATACGGAACGAGCGTTTACCCAAGGACTTTAAGGGCCCTCGTAAGGTGCCTAACTACAAAGCAGATCAACCCCCGAGGCTTGGGTGGAAAGTTACGAGATGGCTATGGAGATGCTGGATGTTAGCGAGGCCGCATGTGCTAAGTATTTCACCATGATGCTGGAAGGCACATCCCGTAACTGGTTGAAATGATTGCCCATCAATTCCATTGGGTTGTGGGCACAGCTGAAGGCCAAGTTTATCAAGCATTTCAAGGATACATGTAAGCAGCCGATGTCAATTGTGGATTTAGCTTCTTGTGTTCAGAATGAGGGCGAGTCAACAACTAGCTGGGTGCGCCAGGTCTCAAACATTATACATTCCTCAGACAAGATTAATGTTGGTCAACGGTGTTAATGTTGGAAAAGAATTGTCGTTTTCTTCCACTCAAACAGAAGTTAGGGTGGCTTACGCGTCATTGCGATGACATGGGGGAGCTTATGGCGGCTCTCATCAAATATGCCGACTCTAATAGTACCAAGGACCCCGAGTCTGAGGCTGAAAGACCGTGAAAGGGAAAGAAGAGTAATGACATGGGAGGACATCAATTTAACCCGGCCAATCAAAGAAGTGGCAATAAGCGCAAAGCTGATACTTTTGTAGCTAATACTGGGACACGGAATTTTAATCAGCGTCGCAAGGGGAAGCCACCTCCGAGATATAACCTTGATGAGGTGATGAATCAGCCATGTCCAAAGCATGGAACTAACGAAAGACCGGGTACCCATATGTGGAAGGATTGCAGCATCATGAGACACTACAAGGAGTCTATCTAGAACAACCATGGACCGAACGGCGGGTCAGGTTCTGGTTCACACGGTCCGGGTTATGTAGGCGGCGGCTCAAATTCCGGTTTCAAGGCCAAGGAAATCAAGGCGGCAACAACCAGCAGAACAATCAAGGGAATCAGCAGCAGTCCGGTTATTAGAGTAACCTAAAGCAGCTGAGCAGTGAGAAGTACCACTTATTTACCACAAGTTTGTGCAAGCGAGATCAAAAACTTCATAAAAGGGCGGTGAATGTTGTTGAGCCAGTAGTTCCCCGTTTCTTGCGATGGTCTGAGCAGCTCATTGTGTGGAGCCACGAGGATCGCCCCCCCGAGTCGATAATCCGGGTCAGCTGGCTTGGGTGGTGGTACCTCAGGTTGGAGGATATAAGTTCACTAAGGTACTCATGGATGGAGGCAGCAGTATCAATATCCTTTACTATAACACTTTCCGTCGTATGGGTTTAACTGACAAGAACCTTAGACCATCCAACACTGTTTTCAATGGAGTGGTGCCTGGTAGTCGGCGTACCCGGTGGGCAAAATTGATTTGAAGGTAACCTTTGGGGATGAATATGATGCCAGAACAAAGACTTTAACATTTGAGGTTGTTAGGATCCACAGCCCTTATCATTCTTTGTTTGGGAGGCCGGCTTATGCTAAATTCATGGCAAGGCCGTTTTATATTTATCTGTAGCTTTAGATGCCAGGTCACAAGGGGACCATTGCAGTGCACGGGAGTCGCATGATAGCCTTGGAGTGTGAAGAAGGCGATGCGGCTTACACAGAGTCATTTTGTGCCACAGAGGAGCTCAAATTCTACAAGGATAATGTTGACCCATCACATATGACGTCTTTGAAGAAGCCAACCACACAGCATGACGCGTTGCTGAAATTTAAATCGGCGGACGACACCAAGCTAGTTGACTTTGTTCCTAGTGACTTATCTAAGAAGTTCAGTATCAGTGCTAATCTGGATCCGAAATAGGAAAGCACGCTCATCGAGTTCATCCGTGAGAACCGGGACATATTTGCATGGAAACCTTCAGACATGCCGGGTGTACCGAGAGAACTCGCTGAGCACACTCTCAATATTGATCCAAAGTATAAGCCGGTCAGGCAGTTTCTTCGCCGTTTTAACGAGGAGAGACGGAAGGCCATTGGTGAAGAGGCCGCCCGGCTCTTGGCGGTCGGGTTCATTGTTGAAGTTTTTCATCCTGGGTGGTTGGCTAACCCGGTTTTGGTGCTTAAGAAGAATGACACTTGGCGAATGTGTGTGGATTACATGGACTTAAACAAGGCTTGCCCAGCTGACCCGTTCGCTCTCCCTCGTATTGATCAGATTATTGATGCTACGGCGGGTTGTGAGCATTTGAGCTTTTTGGATGCCTATTCTGGGTATCATAGATCAAGATGGCAGTTAAGGACCAGGAGAAGACAACTTTCATCACTCCATTTGGAGCCTTCTCCTATGTGTCTATGCCTTTCGGGCTCAAGAGTGCCCAGGCGACTTACCAGCAGTGTGAACAGAATTGCCTTCAGGGCCAGATCGGGCGTAATGTTCATGCTTATGTGGATGATATTATGGTTAAATACAGAAATACAGAGACCCTGATCGACGATTTGAAGGAAACGTTTGACAATCTCCGGGTGTACAAGATGATGCTTAACCCGACCAAGTGTGTTTTTGTTGTTCCAGCAGGCAAGCTTTTGGGTTTTTTGGTCTATGAGCGACGCATCGAGGCTAACCCAGAGAAAATCAAGGCTATCACCTACTTGGCAAGGCCGAAATATGTCAATGATGTCCAGCGCTTGGCAGGACGGATATCAGCTTTGAGCCGGTTCATAAGCCGCCTAGGTGAAAAGGCTATCCCTCTGTATCAGATGATGAAGAAGATAGGTGACTTTGTTTGGAGTGAAGTTGCTGATGAGGCGTTCAAGGCACTCAAGAAGCAATTGGTTGAGCCGCCGGTTCTTGCGGCTCCCATTAACAAGGAGCCTTTGTTATTATACGTTGCTGCAAATAGCAGGGCTGTCAGTGTGGCCATCATTGTGGAAAGGAAAGAGGCTGGCAAGGAGTATCCGGTTCAGAGGCTGGTTTATTATATCAGCGAGGTGCTCATCGAGTCCAAGCATAGGTATCCGCATTGGCTGAAGTTGGTATATGGGGTCTTCATGGGAAGTCGGAAGCTCAAGCAATATTTCCTGGGTCATCCTATTACGGTGGTGAGTTCTGCTACCTTAGGTGATATCATCCAAAATAGAGAAGGCACACGTCGAGTGGCCAAGTTGGCCATTGAGCTTGGGCCTCATGGGTTAAAGTATGTACCTCGAACGGCCATCAAATCTCAAGCACTCGTGGATTTTATCAATGACTACACAGAATTGCAGACGCCTGAGGAAAAGCCGGATAACACATATTGGACCATTCACTTTGATGGGTCCATGCGATTGGAAGGCTCGGGGGTTGGAGTTGTCCTAACTTCCCCGCAAGGTGATAAATTTTCTTATGTTCTCCGGTTAATGTTACCTTGTACTAATAATGGAGCTGAGTATGAGGCCTTGCTCCATGGTCTTCGGATGGCTAAGGAGATGAACTTAAGCTGGGTGAGGTGCTTTGGTGATTCAGATCTGGTAGCACAGCAGGTTTCTGGTACTTAGGATTCTAAGGATCCGCTCATGGCGGCTTATAGACGAGAGGTTGATGCTATAGCGGGTCACTTCAAGGGTTACCAAGTTGAGCATATTGATTGGAGGAAGAACGAGGCGGCTAATACCTTAAGCCGGCTAGGATCTCAGCGTGAGCCGGTACCGCCTAACACTTTCTTGGATGTTTTGGTTAACCCATCTGTCAAGTTGCCTACAGAGGAGGACCTTGCTATTCCTGATCCGGAGGCATAGTTGGTGGCGGCTCTTCATGTTATACCTGACTGGACGGTTCCATATTTGGCTTACATGACTCGGGGTGAGTTACCTGAGGATGAAATCTTGACCAGACAAATAACCCGGCAGTCTAAGTCAATGACAATTGTCAATGGAGAATTGCACCATCGTAGTGTTACAGGGGCGTTTCAACATTGCGTCTCTCCTGAGGAAGGTTGTGAGATCCTGCAAGAGATCCATGAAGGAGATTGTGGTCATCACGCCGGCTCTAAATCTCTTGTGGCCAAAGCTTTTCGTCATGGGTTCTATTGTTTGACGGCTCATGCTGATGCTGAAGACTTGGTCAGAAGATGTGACGGTTGTCAGAAGTTTTCACGGTGTGCTCATGTACCGGCTCAAGAGTTGAGGATGATCCCAATAACTTGGACATTTGCGACTTGGGGGCTTGATATGGTTGGGCCTTTCAAGAGGTCCAAGGATAAGAAAACCCATCTTTTGGTGGCAGTGGACAAGTTTACCAAGTGGATTGAGGCAGAGCTAGTTAGCAAGTGTGATGCGGAAAGAGCGGTTCAGTTCATCAAGAAGGTGATTTTCTGTTTTGGTTTTCCCCACGGTATCAAAGCAGATAATGGCACTAATCTGTCCAAGGGTGCGATGAGGGAATTTTGTCAACGTGAGCATATTTGACTTGATGTTTCTTCTGTGGCTCACCCCCAGTCTAATGGTCAAGCGGAATGAGCTAATCAAGAGATTCTGCGAGGGATCAAGCCCCGGCTTATGGTTCCTTTGAAGAGAACGCCAGGTTGTTGGGTGGAGGAGTAACCTTCTGTGTTATGGAGCATCAGTACAACACCCAACAGATCTATAGGTTACACACCATTCTTCATGGTCTATGGAGCTGAGGTGGTTCTTCCTAGTGATATCCCTCATGACTCACCTCGAGTGGCGGCTTACGTTGAAACTGATAATGAGAAGGCACGTCAGGATGCATTGGATTTGTTGGATGAAGAGCGTGATCTCGCGGCGGCTTGTTCAGCGATCTATCAACAGGATTTACGATGATATCACAGCCGCCGGGTCAAAACCAGAACCTTTCAAGAAGGCGACTTAGTGCTCCGGCTCATACAAGATCAAACTGATATGCATAAGCTTTCACCACCTTGGGAGGGTCTTTTTGTCGTCAGCAAGAATCTACACAATGAGTCATACGATCTGATTGATGTTCGAGAGCACAAGGATTCACGCACATCAGAGGAGGAGACTAATCGGCCGTGGAATATTGCTCATCTCCGACCTTACTATACTTAAGCCTCCGGCTCTCATGATGTATATAGTCCGATGATGTAAATATTAGGACAATATAATAAAGTTGGCATCCCTGATAATTCGGGGCCTCTGTCGTTTTCACTTCTTCAAAGCTGAATCCTTGTCATCATCCTATATGTTTACTCAAGAGGCTCGACGCCCACATTACAGGGACCAAAGAGAGATGGATGCATGGCACAGCTCAAACATAGGTCCTCGATGAGAATAATTCACAAGTATGTCACTTGAGGGCTTCCTGTTCAAACGTATGCATATTTGACCAAAGAGAACACAGCCTTACTACCCATTTGACCGGGTTATGTTCAAACATATGCGTATTCGACCAAAGAGGACATAACCTGTGGGTCATCCTACGTGTACCCAGCTACTTCAACTCCATCACGTCATCCTGATTGACCCGGCGAACTCTTGGCAATCAGTCTTATATGGCGTATTCGACGATGACCTGAGCTTGCTAAGGTTCAAACGACGGCTGTCATGTGAGAGCACGACTTACAGATAGTCAAGATAGATCCAGGCTCAAAATGCCACCTTCCATGAAACTTGGATAATTCGGCCTTTGATGCAAGATGCAACTCTAACCCCGCGTACTCTAGACAAGTCTATCTTTAAAGCAAATACATGTACTTGTCTAGGTTCAAATGTCGATTGCGTACTGTGAGAGCCGGCTCACAGCACGCATGTACCTTCCAGTGGCCAACATGCTAGTTTCATTGAATAAGAACCTTTGGCTTGGCGGCCTGCAAAACCCTTGGATGTTTTTTGATCTCTTTTTTCTCTGGTTCTTTTGTTATTTGTGAGTTTTTTGTTTGAGCTGCGTTCTTTGTAAGTTGGTCAAGTTGGCTCTATTTATGGCTCATATTTGAAGCCTCTCCTGGTCTTTGTAACCCAACCCAATGAACGGTTTTAAGCCGCCAGCAAGTAACATTCTTACTTCTGGAGCGATAGCTCTACAAGACTTTAACTGCATGAAGACTGATAAAGCTGGCAGTTTTAACATATCTTCCAGGTATAACTTTTTTCCATGGTAATTAAGCATGCCCTGGTTATGGACACATGTCCCTAGTGGCACCGGTTGGGCACAATGACCCGCCTGGCGGTAAGCCGTCAGGGCATTTGTTCTCTCTTTATGTGCATGATAAGGTCTACATTGATTACACAAGTCAATACTTTCACAACCATAAAATGGTGTTTCGGCACTTGGCGGATCAATAATATTATGCAGAGGCAGAACCGTGCACGATGGCACGACAGATTCAAATTTTACTATCCTATTACAAGACTATGAGAGCCAATCAAAATAAGTATTTCTCTATGGGATCAAGTATATAAACCGCCAAGATGGTTCACTCTTCTTGGCATTGCTCCTTTGAAGTCTCCAGATTACCCTTCCTCGGTTCTTCGTCCTCCTCTGTCTGAAAGTTCCGTGCCAACCAATTGAAGCCAGCCAAAGCTTCAAATTCAGCCTCTTCATCAATATGTTCAGATGGATCAAATTCAGGGGCGAAAGTATGCTTACTGATTGGAGGGATTAACTCCATCACTTTGTAAGACGGAGTGGGCATCTTCTGGTTTTCAATACTGTAAGCCGACTGATATTTAGACATGTCCGTTTCAGTAACAATTAGGCTGGCCAGAGGGCGGATATTCTTGACATGGGCAGCAAAGTCCTTTTGGTCAAAAGCCGTGCCGTCTTCCTTTAGGCTTGGATAACCAGTGGCTAAGTTGGCTGGGTCTAACTCCAGAAGCCACGCCTTAGCCTGGCTCAAAGCTATTACGGCATCGGCTCTCGCAGACGACCGCTTCATTTCATCAATACTGGCAGGCAGAACAGAAAGTCTCCTTAGAATATCCACAAAAAAACTTGATGTCTGGTTGGACGGAGAGACGGTAGCCAAGGCATGCTGAGCTCTAGTGTATAACTGTTCCACAAGTGTGTAAATAGCTTTAAGTTTTACAAGCGGTTCTCTGGCAAGATTAATGCTCCTGCTACCTACAAGAGTCGTAAATTTATCAGTGGCGGTTGATGTTACCTATGGAAAAAATCAATTTGCAACATGGTGGCTTACCGAAGATAGCTGTAGTCATTTGAGACACACGATGCTTTAAACCAGTGAGCTCAGCAGTCACCTTTTCAAGGGTGGCTTCTGCTTTTTCGGCTCGCTGTATCAAGGCGGTTCTCTCTTCAGCCCAAGCAGACTTCTCCATTTCAAAGTTAGCCTTTAGTTTATCCATTTCAATAAGACTAAATTGAAATTTCAATTCAGCCTTCTGGGTCTCAGATTCTTGAAACTTAAGCAGGCCTTTTGTGCCATCTAATTGCGCTTGCAATTCAGCAGTGGTATCCTGTATCAACAAAGGAATTATGAAGAAAATTAGTTTCCGAGTTCCAAGAATTGAAGTCTGAAGCCTTTTGCAAGCAACAACACTTGGCACTTGGGGGATAATGGATGCAGAAGTGTTCTTTCAGTACCGCTTCATCTCAGTAAAGTCCCAAGCCTTTTGCAAACAACAACACTTGGCACTTGGGGGCTAATGGATGCTGAAGTGTTCTTTCAGTGCCGGTTCATGTCAATAAAGTCCCAAGCACTTTGCAAGCAAGAGTACTTGGCGCTTGGGGGCTAATGCATATTGCTTCTTTCTTATCACTCTTTTATGCTAACCCGGTGGCATTATAATCATTGACCGCCGGGTTATGAGGGGTATACATGCAAGTTCTACACAATGAAGAATAGGCCGACTCATTCATGCTGATTAAGCCGGCCCTTGGGGGCTACACATGCAACGTTCATCAACGTCAGATTTCCTATTAAGGATTCAAGTCTTATACATGCTACTTTAAGTCTATAGCATATTAAATCCAATCATATCCAATAGACTTGGGGGCTGGAAGGATGTATATAATTTGGTCAAGAATCTTACCTCAAACTTCCTATGCATCTGCTTCACCATGTCAATTTCAAGGTCACGGCTGTTGTGGACTTGACTGAGATATCCGAAAAGCACTTCATTGCTGCTCAGCTACGCATATTGAGCCATATAGGACCTTACTCTCCATTTCTCAAAAACTTCTCGTTTGGCAGTGTGTTTGGCCAGAACAGTTGGATTGCCCGGCTCTCTAAAACCGGTGCTAGTGATTGTGACATCTTCAGTTTTTTCTCTGTCGGTTCAGACGGGGCCGGCGGTTCAGCAGTTACAGAGATGACATTGGCAGGATGAAGAGAGGCACCAGTGATTTTAGGAGGAGCATCATGAGTAGATTCCTCTGTTGGCATCTGAACATCTGTCGCCAAGATTGTATGTGCCAGTTGAACGATTTTTGGATCAGTTGCCGGCTTAGTTGTTTTTTCCCTTTTACTGGTTTTGGCTTGGCCACTACACAAAGATAAGGTAAGTCAGTACGAATTTATAAAAAGATAAGGAAGAGCAAGGCAAGGAACAGTCATTACCCAGAGGCAGTCTTGAAAGCCCGTAGGTGAGTCTGAGATGAATCCCCAGACGACGAGCGAGAGGCCTCCTGATAGTTTGAATCGGAAGAGTTCAGCGGTTGACGAATAAAACCCGCCAGTGGGTAAAGAGAGTTTGAGTATGGAAAGACCTCATTTCGACATTTTTGACAAACCGGAGTGTTCGATAAGCCGAAGGACAGTTCATCGTCTCCGGTGTTCCGAGTCTAACGTCGTTTCTCGTATTGCTGTTGCTTCAAAAGAAAGTAAGGATCCAAATAAGCTAAAGGGTGGGAAAATCTTACTTTCCGGGATACTCGTCGAATTTTCTGTCTTGGCAAAAATTCTGAGCCGGGGGAAATAGTAATTACCTCTTCATCAACAGCCTGGCTAGCCTCCGTGCCGTCGTGGCAATAAATAAGATAATTGAAATAGGAGCCAAGAGAGTCAAGAGCTACCTTCGACTCAGAGCTGTAGTTCATTTCTAACAATTCAGAAGTGCTGGTTTTCTTCTTTGTCTTCTTCACGGCCTTCTTGGCGGCTTTCTTGACAATTCTAGCCTTTTTAGGAGCTTCGTCGTCATAGGTTTTCTTCCAGAAAGCCGACTTAGCCTGTGATGGGCAGCAAGTTTGAGTTGACAGGAGAATCAGAACGACAAAGAAAGGACAGTTAAAGTTAAGACTCACCTCTGGTGCCGGGTTAAGTTTGCAGAAAGGGCTCAGACCCACTTTACTGCAGTCTCCCAAGCTTTCATTTAAGAGGGTCTTGGTCATGTTTGTGATTACATCCTCAGTCAAGTCCTCAGGGCTGTGACATAATGGATCCGTGGTCTCACTAGTATAGTTGCACATTAAGCCGGTCCTACGGCTCAAGGGGATGATTCGCAAGGCGACCCAGCACCGGACCAAATCAATTCCGGTTAACCCATTTCCCAGTAGGGCTTTGATCTTTGCAAGAGTGGGAGCAATTTTCTTGTGTTTTGCGGCAGTAAGTTTCTCAGCAAGAGGATGCTTGGTGTCTAAACGCTGGACACGATAACCCGCCAATGGATTCTCATCAGCCGGGGAGGTGTATTTGCAATAAAACCAGGTTTGATTTCAGTCTTTGGGGTGACTCGGCAGACAGGCATAAGGGAAAATAGAATCTCTTCTTGTTTGAATTGAGACGGCTCTGAGTTCCAAACTAGGCCCGTTGGTGAACTCATTCTGGCGGTTTAAATAAAAAACTCTCTGAATAGCTCGAGGCTGGGTTCCTCTTGAAGATACACTTCACAGAAGACCTGAAAGTTGCAGATATTTGACACGGAATTGGGTCCGATGTCTTGTGGATGGAGCTAGAAAAAGTGCAGAACATCCCGGAAGAACTTAGAGCCGGGAGGTGAAAAACCCCGGTTCATGTGATTAGAAAAAACAATAACTTCATCATCCTTTGGATGAGGTTTCTCTTCGCCCGGCTTAGGATCGCGGTAATGCATAACTGATTTTTTCGGCAGATACGCAATTTTGACAAAGTCAGCAAGTGTAGTCTAAGTAACAACAGAAGGGACCCAGTTGCACGTGGTGACTATCTTCGGCGGCATTGTGAACAAAGAAGCGCAAAGAAAGAAAGAATATTGTCGGTTCAAAATTGATTCATTAAACCAGAATGTCAGGTTACAGTATAAATTCAGCATGGCAGCTTAAATGGGGCCTAATGACATAAGAGTGGTTGTAAACCGGAGAGTTAAGCCGCCATGACAAGCGCGAATACTTAGGAAAGCGGATTTTACTAAGTGTGGGGACAAACAGTTTTCACATATTGAAGCTGCAACTTTGGATTTACAGCAGTTCAGAAAATAAAGCTAAAATGACAAACAGGTAGACCTAAGATCAGTATGACGCAGTTCATGAAGATGAATCAATTTTTTCGCATAGATGAGACATTACAGTATTTGCAAAGAGATATTATGAACATCATCGCGCAGAGGAATATCAAGTTCAAGAGAAAAACCATAGTTGCGGAAGAAGAAGGAGATGAACTCCGGCGAGTTTTGTGGGAACCCTAATGGATCTAAGGGGGGGAAGAAAGAGAAGAACGCACCTCGGTGAGTGAACGGCAGCGACGCGTGGAAGAGATCTGGTCGCGTCAGGTGGATGCGGCAACCGCTGTTGAGGATGAGGCAGAGGACGACGGCGCCGGTGGATCTCGGGTGCGGGAGCGTCAAGAGGAAGGAGATGAAGAGGAAGAGGTAAATGGAGAGAATGGAAAGGAACTTCTGGCCCTATTTATAAGCTAAATGGATAAAGGTCACGCGTGAGAATCGATGAGATGGAAAAACATATAAGTAATAGTGTAGGCACCTCGATTATCGGAATCCCAATAAATGTGGAGATTTGTTAAGATCTGGGCAGTTCAAAAATAAGTAGCAAGTGACGTCATGGCGGGTTACCACAATTTCAAAGGCTGACGTCATGGCAGGTTATGATTTCTCGTGAGAAGTTGAAGAAAGATTGACATGAACAAGTTCAAATCAACCTGGGGCCTAATGTTGGGGATATAACTATTTGATATGACCCGCCCATGAGGGGTCGGGTTACCCAATGGCGGTTCATGGGCCAAGCCCAGAAGCATGTTGAAGATGGCAGTTTAATGAGAGTAATTCATAAAGGGCTCAAAGCCCAGAGCGGCTTAAGGCCTATAAGTATAAACCGCCATGTATGTTAGCTTGTATTATAAGACATGTAACAATGAGTCACCGAGCCGGACACGATTGTATGAGCCGGCCAGGACTCCATAGGCTACAGGGCGTCAACCCGTGTATATAAGGGGACGACCCGACAGCGGTTTAGGGCAAGAAACAACAGATCAAGTGCCAGGAAACTGTATTCGCTCCCTAGCAATTGACACACCAACAATTCCACCTCAAACTGGATTAGGTTTTACCCTCACCGCAAGGGGCCGAACCAGTATAAACTTCACGTGTCTCTTGTCCCGTTTTAACCCCTTTAAGCTAACCATGTCGCTATGGCTCCACAATTAAGTCCTCTCCTTAGGACATCTGTCGTGACAACTCCACGGCACCTTAGAACCTAGATTATGAATTTCAAGCAACTTGAACATGAGCATGTTGCACAATCTTGGGAAAGGATGAAAATGATGCTAAGGAATTGCCCAACTCATGGGTTAAATCTTTGGACGATCATACAAAAAATTTATGCGGGGTTGAATTTTGTTTCTCCAAATATTTTGGATTCCGCTGCTGGTGGTACTTTTATGGAAATAATTTGGGTGAAGCCACCAAATTGCTTGATAATATTATGGCGAATTATTCGCAATGGCATACCGAAAGGGCGCCTACAAGCAAAAAGATTAATGCGGTTGAGATTGATTCTTTGAATGAAAAAGTTGATGCTCTTATGAAAATGGTTGCTAGTAAAAGTGCTCCTATCAATCCTAATGACATGCCTTTGTCTACCTTGATTGAGGAAACTAGTGATGCTATAGATGTGAACTTTGTCTCTAGAAATAATTTTAATAATAATGCTTATAGAGGTAATTTTAATCCTAGGCCTTTTTCTAGAAATTCCTCTAATAATTATGGTAATTCCTTTGGAAATCAATCTTATAATAATAATAGGAACACCTCTGATCTAGAGAATAATATTAAAGAATTTATCAATACTAAAAAAGTTTTCAATGCTTCCATAGAAGAAAAAATGAATAAGATTGATGATATGTCTAGGAGTATTGATAGAATTTCTCATGATGTAGAGAATAGAGAATCTCAAGTTGAAATTTTTTGTGCCTAAAGTTGACGAATCAATTAAAGCTCTTTATGTTTCTATGGATGAAAGTAAGAAAAGAACCGCCATGCTTAGAGCTAAACGAGAATTTTTAGAAAAGGAGTTTTCTAGTGATTGCTTTCATAAAAATGATGAAGACATTAAAATGATTGGTGTTTCTTTCATTGATTCTTTGTTTAGTAAATTTCAACTTGATGATGAAGGCACTGAAGAAGAGTCAGCTTTAGGTAGAAGGCGTCCCAATAATTCGGAGGGTGGAAATCTTGTTGAGAAAATTGATAGAAGTTGGTTTGGAGAGGTCAAGACTTT
Source organism: Secale cereale (assembly GCA_902687465.1). Classification (NCBI taxonomy): domain Eukaryota; kingdom Viridiplantae; phylum Streptophyta; class Magnoliopsida; order Poales; family Poaceae; genus Secale; species Secale cereale. The sequence continues at coordinate 556,553,508 of LR738712.1, forward strand.
AGCTAGTGATATGCCCACTATCTTGGATTACAAAGACTTTAATTATGATAGTTGTTCCTTGATTGATTGTATTTCTTTGTTGCAATCCATGATTAATTCATCCCATGCCTATGAACAAAATAAAGCTTTTACTAAACATATTGTTGATGCTATGATAAAATCATCAGATGATAAGTTGGAATTAGAGATATCAATTCCTAGAAAATTGCATGATGAATGGGAACCTACCATCAGAATCAAAATTAAAAATTATTAGTGTTTTGCTTTGTGTGATTTGGGTGCTAGTGTTTCCACGATTTCGAAATCTCTCTGTGATGTTCTTGGTCTTACCAATATTGAAAAAATTCTCTCTTAATTTGCATTTGGCAGATTCTACGATTAAAAAGCCTTTGGTAAGGATCAATGATGTTCTTATTCTCGCAAATAGGGACTATGTACCCATAGACTTTATTTTTCTTGATATCGATTGCAATCCGTCTTGCCCTATTATACTTGGTAGACGTTTTTGCGCACTATTGGCGAGGTGATTGACACGAAAGAAGGGAATATTAAATTCCAATTTCCTTTGAGAAAGGGCATGGAACACTTCCCTAGAACCAAGATCAAATTGCCTTATGAATCTATAATGAGGGAAACTTATTGGACATCCAAAAAGGATGAGAATACTTGAAATCTTGGTATTATGCCCAGCTAAGGGCGTAAAACGATAGCGCTTGTTGGGAGGCAACCCAACTTGTATCTTTTTTCTTTTTGATTTCCTTGCTATTTTCAATAAAAATACCTTTAATATCTCTGTTGATATGTGTTTTTGTGGTTTGAATAAAGGTTTGTGCGAAGCAAAGCCTTAGGAACACGCTCGGTGTTAGTAGATTTGATCTTGCTAAAAAAACAGAAACTTTTGCGCTCACGAGAAAAATTCTCATTTTTAACAGAAAAGCTCTTTTTGGTTGACTCTTTTTCAGAAAATCAATATACAAATTGCCAACGTGGGCCAATTTTTTCAAGATTTTTAGAGTTCTAGAAGTATTCAAAACTTCCTGATTACTACAGACTGTTCTGTTTTTGACAGATTCTGTTTTCTTTGTGTTGTGTGCTTATTTTGATGGCTCTATGGCTTTCTTTGATGAGTTTTTGCCATATAAAAGTTGGAATACAGTAGATATAATACAAAACAAAATATGAATTGGTTTTATACAGTACTTATAGTAGTGATTTGCTTTCTTATACTAACGGATCTCACGAAGGTTTTGTTGAGTTTTGTGTGATTGAAGTTTTCAAGTTTTGGGTTTTCCTACGGTGGATGGAGGAAGGATAGAAGAGCCTAAGCTTGGGGATGCCCCGACATCCCAAGCTATTGTCCAAAAATGCGCAACCAACTAAGCTTGGGGATGCCCCCGAGTGGCATCCCCGCTTTCTTCCAACAACTATCGGTATTTTACTCGAAACTATACTTTTATTCATCACATGATATGTGTTTTGCTTGGAGCGTCTTGTATGATATGAGTCTTTGCTTGTTTAATTTTGTGTTTTAAGTCATCAATCCTTCCTGGACACACTTATTTGAGGGAGCCAAAATTATGTCATGACTTGCTAGAATTGCTCTCTATGCTTCACTTAAATTTATATGAGCAATGGGCTTGCTCTAGTGCTTCACTTATATCTTTTTGAGCACGGTGTGCTTAGTATTTTTTAAGAAATACTCTCTTGCTTCACTTAGATTTATTTGAGAGTTAGTAAAATTTTAAAGAAATTCTCTCTTGCTTCTCTTATATTATTTGAGAGAATGAAGAAAAATTATGCTCATGATCTTCACTTATATTTGTTTGAGCTTATCAAAAGAAACACATGAAAATTAGTCCCAAAGTGATAGATATCGAAGAAGGATATAATAAAAACTTTCATGAAGATCATTGGACAAAATAAACTTGATTCCTTGTAATAGTTTTGACACATGATGATATGATATGTGAGTCATGTTAATGAGTCAAATTCAAAGGTATTAGGGATGCCCAGTCCCGAAATGAAAAACAAATTTACTTGCAAAATAAACTTTATGTTGTCAAATAATAAATTCCTTGGAAAGTGTTGGTATGGAAATTGGCTTCGTAACAAGGTCTTTTGACCTTGCAGATTTCTCAAAACTCACACGGGGATCGAGGGCAATATATTGTATCCGCTCGTAGGTCAAGGGATAATTCTCCCATCGAGACGACCTTAATCCCCGCGTCTCGTCACCCTTCTCAAGATTTTTTTCCTAGCACATAATTTGGTACATCGAACAGGGATGGTGTTTCTTTATCACAACTGTCTACAGGAATTCTGTTTTCTAGGTCAGCGATGTTTTCAAGTCAAGGATGTATGGCGCCAGCTTCTCTTTGTCCCGTTTGATGGCTGCCCCCCAGAAGTATATGTCCTCTCGAGACATGAAATCGTGGAGCTCACCTAGTATGGAGGGCGCGTGTATGATATGATACACCAAAACTTCGTCTTCGAGGCACAGCTAAAGGACGGCGGCGCGCTGGATCTTCCCAGTGGCACGCTTCGTGTACTCTGCATCGAGACCGACGACCTTTATCTCCACCTTTTGGAGGGAGTTGGATACATTATTGATCCACTACCAAACAACTCTTGGGTGGTTGGTGACGTTGGAAACTATGGTCAATGAGCCTTGAACGTGGACATGTTTGACGCTAAAAACCTGCATAGGGATCTCTTTCGCCATTTGGAACCGCTGGACCGGAGGGCTATGGTTTGGAGAATTAGGATTAAGATGGCTAGTCTAACTAAAGAAGATGATTATTTAAAGGGGCTTCGGAATTAATCAAGGAGGATGTGAATCCAGTGGGGTTCGAATGCAAATGAAGGAGAGGTGTAGAAGCCGATGAAAATGGGTTCCCGATGGAGAAGTAAATGGGAGAAGTTGCATGCAAGCTGTTTATTTGATGGCTAGGTAGACCAACCTGCAAAACGAAAAGGCTATGCGGGTAGCGTACTGAGGAGTGGTCCGTGTTCGTGTACGTGTACATGCCCAACCTTCGATCGCTACATGTGCCACTAGTTAGTTGAGGACTTGAGGTCACTCTTTAAAATCACCATGGAGAATCATTTTATGATTCCTTTTTATTTGTGCACCCCTCCTGATAGGTGGTACCTATGCAAAACCAACTTGGGTGAACAAACAGATATACAAACATATCCATCACTTTGCACACCAAAAATGTGTCGTAGCTGGTTCAGATTGATATTGGCGCGTGCCTAGGAGACACAACCTTTTCTGGTTAAGGAATGTGCAGTTATACTAGAAAAAGAAAAAAAACTTCTTCGCGCTTCCGCATGCACAAGAATTTGCTTCTGCTCGTAATATGGATATTACCTGGAGGATGAAGTGAACGCAGAGGCATATAGTACTACTCCGTATGTGGCTACTAGTAGTAGTACAACTATGGTACACTTGATGGTCAAAATATTATTCATCCGGTCCTCACAGTGAGTGACAAGACCCTGCGCATGAGGTGACACTAGTCCAGGCGGCGTGTTCAGGTTACCAAAGTCAGCCTCACTTTGTGCACTGTGCAGTCACTGTCACCACCGCTGTATAGCATGCCTCGCCTCGTCTCCCTCTAGCCTAGAGCCACTCCATCTCCATCTCTGTCTCACTGGAGATCCTGAGGTCACTCTTCATCATCTCATTGTGCCCTCACGTACCCTCGCCTCGCTCGCCTCCCCCAGTACCACTATTCCCTCGCTAGCTGCTCCAGCACCGAGAGCCTTCTCCCCCGTAAATCAAGCCCATAAAAACCCCACCTTCCAAACTCCACCATGGCCAAACGCGAACCGCGCAGCTTCCATATGAGCCGCGACTGGAGAAATATCCCCAGTGACATCCTCGACATCATCGAAGCGAGGTCTCAGCTTTTCAAGACACCCTGCTTGCTGCTATCTGGTCTAACAAGATTTTCTCACCATGATATAGAGGCGTACATAATGCCCCTTGACTTCAATCCAACCTCCATTAGCCGAAACTACTTTGCAGGTATGTAGTGGGTCGCCGTACATCATTTCCCTCGACTTTGATCCGATCACCATCGCCCAAAACTTCTTGGTAGGTATGTACTAGGTCGGCATGAAATCCCACTCGATGGCTACCGTGAGAGAAGACTTGAAAAAGTTGGTTCTCGTAAACTTCCAAACCTCCCATGAGATTATCCTTCCTCCGTTTGATTATGTAGGGTTTTACCGTAGCGGTCCAAGTCATCTGGACTACCACGTCAGTTGGCCGGACCTTGTTTTGCAGAAGATTGTAATCTGCCAAGTGCCCACACGATATGCGGATTACACAGACTTCAAGCTAATTGCCTTGTTCGATGCTGACTCTCCTATTTTCCGCCGGTGCGTTCTTTAGCTGGAGACGACTCATCTTGCAGTGGATCATCAAAGATGATACACACTTCTGTGTTGCTATTGAACACAATGGCATCATATACGCGATCGACAAAGCAGATGGCACCACGTATTGCTGGAGCGACGCATGTAAGTTGTTTTTGTCTGATTTTAATGATAACGCCATGACACAGTTTGAACTTTTTGTGATGATTGGCATATCCCTGTTTGAGCAGAGTTTGAGTGGAACTATGGCAATGTATTAGAGACACCGTAAATCAGCTAGATTTGGAATGAGTTAATTCATGCTATTGTGACCATGTCATTACAACCAATTTGTAACCTTGAATAATCAAACGGTTAGGAAGATATGGATATTCTCCTTACTTTATAGTAATCTATGTACTACTAAATATGAGTGCGTATCAATAGCCATGTTAGTTTCCTCATTTTCATGATGTAGAAACATGCATCAAACTGTTGGTTTCATCTAACCATACATTAGGGAAGTAAATGTGCATATGGATAACTCTATATTTGGAAGTAGTGAAATCTTGTAATGCTTACAATGTGTACATACCTATATTCGCCCTTCATCAACCAATGGCTAGAATAATATCCTCACAAGAATTTTACCCACAAAACGTGAGTATATAACAATGCATGGTCTGTTAGTTTGTTGAAGAATTTGTTTGTGAGGACAGAACATGATTACATAACATGCATGACATGGTAGTTTCCTGTGAAGAGTCGATTGTGAGATAACATGAGTATAACCATGCATGGCACTTCTATATTTTCGAACCCAGTATACATTCCCTGTATTTTCCTCTCAGTTCCAATAGGGACAGATCATGTTGTTTCTTGCATTATCCTACTCATACTCTGAACAACGCTGATCTTACATTAACAATGCATGACCTTTTTGATATGATGTAGTGTCCCAACAGTTACTGCCCTGTCGCGGGATATCCACGGCCACCAATGGGTCCGGATGGCCCCTTGCCGGTCCAGAGGGGGGACGGCGCGTTGCACAAAGAGCAGAACAGCGCAGGGCAACACGACAGAGAGCACACAATAAATTTACCCAGGTTCGGGCAGCCGCGTGGCGTAAGACCCTACTCCTGCTTTGGTGGATTGATGGTGGAATGAATGTGGTGGTGCATAGTACACTTGCCCGGCAAGACGTGCCTCGGGGCCGCAGCGACTACGCGCGTATGGTGGCTTGGGTTCATGAACTTTTCAACCCTTCCTACGGGTGCCATGGGCCTCCTTTTATAGATTAAGGGGTCACCACAGTGGCAAAATGGTCATTATCAACTGATGTGATAGCGAACAGTGCTATCACACCTAACTCCATGGGCTGACAGGGTGCATTAAATGCACCGCTTAGTGTCACATCATTGGTTGCTCGGCAAGGCACGCCGGGTTGTCTTGCCAGCTCCACATCTACTTCCTTGACACATGCGGGACGGGTGTCCTTTGTGGGTTTCTTCCGTAGGAAATGACTGCCATGTGGCGACTGGCATTCACTTAATCACTGCGCGTCTTGACACTGCACTGATTGATGATGTGGGTCGTGATTGAGTGGTTGGCGATGTGGTTTACCCCCCGCGACCCCCGGCAGGCTCTATCGGGGAGTCTCTGATAACTTGTTTCTGGTGGTGTCCTCACCCCTTGCCGAGCTCGCCTGCCCGGCAAGGAAGGCTCCTCTCTTGTTGATATCTCGTTCTTCTGGCTTGACCATGGTCTCTCTGGCTGTGTGTTGGTTCTTCGAATTTCTTGGTTCTTCAATCTTGGGCTCGAGCTGGTGCTTCAACCTTGGTCTTATTCCTGTGCACAGTTGGGCAACAGACCCAGGGTTTGTTGCACCGGCAGAAGCCCCGGGCCTTCCTCGAACGCGCTGCTGAGCGTTGTCGGGGTAGGGCCTAATAAGTGCAAAGGCAGCATTGCTGAAGGGGTTGGCCCCTTGAGATTTCCATCACTGCTTCATTTGCCTTGATTTTGGGATGGTTTCTAACTTCCCCGCGCATGGTGTAAAGCCAATAGTGGTGGGGTCGCTGCAGTGATGGCTCGTGAATGACTTTAAGGCACGGGGTGGAAACTGCCAATTTACACCTCCCACTACGCATCCTGGGAAAAGGAGTAGAGAAAGAAAAAGAGGGGTTATAGGTTTTTTTAATCTTCTTTCAATCTTAAATTTGTAGGCGAATGCCAAATTTTAATTCAAATAATGTAACCCCTCGAATCCATCTTTGTGTTCTGTAATGTTTGTACTTGTATGAGCATGTGAATGAAAAGGATGAAACTTGTCGGGAACCCGTGCATGTGTACATCCATGCAGAGGTGGAATGCCTCTTTAATGAAAATAAACGAGTTTTCCCTGGCAAGATATCCTGCTGGCACCCTCTTTGTCTGCCGGAGAGCCACGTCTACCGGGGAAAAGATAGAGGGGCCAACCCCCCGCCAACTCCTTTTTTCCAAAGGCTACTGCGACCATCATGACTGAAGCAGCGTTCGAGTCAGGGATGGGAGCACCTAAGTTTCAAAAGAGGGAGGCGAGGTTTTCCCATGCAAAGTTATAGCTTTACAGAACACTAATGGAGAGGAGGTAAACTTATCTGTCTGGTTTGCCGGGGATCGCTGTGCCATGCAATCTTCTCGTCCTTTGTCGAAGCAAAGTTCGCGGCAGGAACCTACAACTCCATGTAGATGAGAATGAATGCAGATGCAATCCTATTGTGGGGACCCCGACTTTTGAGTCGAGATCACAGAATGCACGTGTACAGTGATCCCAGAGATCAATGCTCACTGAACACACAAAAGCTGAATAACAAGAGTCTTACATCCATACATACCGTCTTACACAAATTATGACCATTATGGTCAAGTCTTACTTAGATAAAGCCTCGCGGGATGAATAGCAAATAAACTTTAATAGCGGAAGTCTTCGTAGATAAGTAGAACCCATGCCATCTACCTTAACCCTACATGCATTCTGACTGGGAAAGCGTCCTAGTTCGCATGTTCGTCTCCATAGTATTCTCCTTCAAATTCCTGCTCCTCCATGCCTAGCCAATTAAATAACCAATGACAAGCCAATAAGTACATTGAATGTACTCACAAGCAACCCATGATTTGGTTCAAGGTAACAATGCAAGTTGTACAACAAATAAGCAATCTAGCTTCAAGCAAGATGAGTTGTTCTACCATTTTGTGAGGTATGCATCAATGTACTTGGGTAACCTCGAGGACAGGTTACAGATATCAACATAAATAGAGTTCAAATCATTACTGGCCTTTCCAACGCGTCAAGTCACCACCTTGACTCAAATAGTTCTCTACACACACACACATACACCAAGATTTGTAAAATTCTGGACATAGTTTAAGTAGCACCTCCCAACTGTCCATGACCGTCGACACGCCTATTCGAATAGTTTTACACTCTACAAAGGTTGCGCACTTTACCCACAAGATCCGGGAAGCTTTCGTGTCATCCACTATCCCGCAGTACCTCAAGTACTCGGGGGAAGCACCCGATCATTACCTTTGCCTAGACGATACTAACATAGGGTCCACTCGTTGGTGCACAGCCCTCGTGTACAAATAAAAGTTCGTGGGACTTTGCCCTTTTTACATTATCACGCATACACGAAGGGACCAACGGTGTGTCCGGTGCCCTGTAAAAACAGTCATGGCCGCCTATCCAAGCACGACCCCGTCCCGAGAGTGACCTCAAGTCTCCCCCGTCACTAGTAATGTGGGCACCATGCTAGTATTATCCTAAGTAATCAATAATGCCCCGTTCCATAAAGGGGTAGAGTGGTTGCACATGTTTGGTTGGGACGGTGATCACACATAAATCTAATCCAGCATTTTACCCACACACACAACAAGCTCTCTTTGGTACACCACTTCTTCTTCAAGTGGTGACCTTAACTCAACATCACCCTCGAGCATTCGGGGCACCCGATGGGGTTTTCGAAAGAATGTAACCACGAAGAGTTCATGGTCCACATGCAACATTATGCACCAACAAATAATCTTTTGACATTGGATCTATGCACAAGGTAGAGTTATGAGTAGGGGGTATGCATCATGTGGTGGTTCCCAACAAGCTTACCACCGTCATGTTTCATCATCATGCAATCGGAAAAAGGGTACCGATGAACAGGCGGGGTGTCATGGTCAAAGGGCTGCTTGCATGGATTGGCTTGGTCTTCAAAGTCTTCAAATCCTTCTCCTTCTTCTTCTTCAGCAACTTCGTCAAACGCGGTATCTAATCGTCGCAAGAAAATAACGGAGAAATAAGACAATGATAAAAATAGAAAAGTCAAAGTGCTCAGAAAAATGTCAACTTATTTTTATAAAATACCCGAAGGAAAACTAAGAGGGCAAAAATTCTTAGTTTTGGATTTGGAGTGACAGAATAGGGTAAATGGATTTTCGAACAGAGGTTTTATTTGTTCAAATTTTAATTTTAATTTGAACAGTACAGAAAAGGTTTAGGAACATGTTTGAAAGTTACATTATTAAATAGGTTTGAATATTACAAGATTTTAGGAGTTGGAATAAATTAATTTGGATAATTATTTTATCCTGTGGATTTATTCGAAAAATCCACAGAAAAGAAAAGGAAAAAGGCCACTGTGCAACTGGGCCAGAACAGCCTCAGCGCACAGGCCGAGAGGGTTTTCGGCCCGGGCAAGCTGAGCGGCGCGCGCGCGCCAGGTTTAAATCTAACGGGCGGGGCCCGGCTGTCAGTGGGAGAGAGGGGAGGCGAGAGGGAAGGGAGGCTGACAGGCGGGGCCTGCCTGTCATCCCTAACCCACGTCCAGATGGCCGGCGAGCTCACCTGTGGCGATGCAGGGCATGGCAGGGCGAGCGGAGGGCAAGGATGGAGTCAGCGCAGAGTCGCCGTTCGGGTGTTGGTGGAGGCGGTCGCCGGAGCTGTCGGGTTCGCCGGCGACGAGGATGCACGGCGGAGGGGCATCGAGCGGTGGTTGTTTTGATCGTTTTCGGCTGCAACAGAGAGGGAAAGGAGAGGGGAAAGGGTCAGTGAGGCCTGGTGGTTCCAGATCAAGGCTCAGGAGCAGCGGGGACGGGTTGTACCGAGCGGGCGATGGCGAGCCGCCGTGGCAGAGCTCGAGGTCGAGAGCTTCTGGGAGAGAGCTGGGAGTGCAGGGGGTGTGTGATTGAGTCCAGAGGTGAGTGGTGGAGAGGAGAGGGCTCGGGGACGCCTTTATATAGGCGGGCGGTGGTCCTCCGTGGACTTGTGCGCCGGCGAGGTCACAGGCGCGGCCAGAGGCCGTGAGGGCGCTTGCGGGAGTGTCCTGGCTGTTCGTGGATGAGGTCCATGTCCAGGGAAAGGAAGGGAAGGAGCGGGGGAAGCTCCAGAGGGCTCACGCGTGTGAGGCCGAGGATTGGAGCTCACGGGCGGGCGGCACGCGTGCGAGGGAGGCCATAGGAGGGAGAAGGAGGAGGGGGACATGGCCGTGGCGTGTCGCGGACGTCGAGGCGCCTCGGCTGGCGCGAGGGGGGCCCGAGGTGGTTGGAGGCGCCTGGCCAAGAGCGGCTACAATGCCAGAGCACACTGTAGCGTGCTCCAGAGCGCACGTATGGCTGGCATGGGAATTCTTTATGCCCTGTGGTCGTGGCCACCAGTGTCTAGAATCTAAGGGAGGCAATAAACAACGGGAAATGGCATTGGATGCTCTGGAGGGCTTCTAGAAGGAGGGGGGGTTGAGAGAGAGGGGTGCAAGGGGCTGTCCAGAGATGTAAAATGGGGTTTTACCCCCCTCAATCATTGAGCTGCGGTGCAGCCATTGCTACTGGAGGTAGAAGAGGTCTTGGAGGTGCTGTGGTAAGAACTTGAGGCAAGGGGAAATAGTGGAAGGGGTCAAAACAGAGGTTTTGGTAAAGTAGCAGAAGGTGTTTGATGGAAGTTTGGGCAAGCAAAAGGGCTTCATTTGGCATGATACTCCACAGGATGAAATGGCACATATAATTAGGCCCTTTCACCAAATTAGAGCTCATTGGGGCAAAGTTGCGAATGCAACTTTTGTAAACCCTAGAAATCAACAGAAATGGATTTTCCGAGGTTTAGTTATGCAAATCTTCCCTTCTTGATGCACCACTTAGTGTAGTGTCATCATTTGGGGTTGTAAGTCTGTCCACAAAATTTGAGGTCACAAGTAAAAAGTTGGTAATGTAGAGTTGTTCAAATTTGGATCTGGTCAGAAAGGGTTTTGGGGCACTTTGATCAAGTTATCCTTCTACAAAACTTGTGCTATTTTGTCTAGATGCATAATTAGACCATTTTAGCATGTGCACCAAGTTTGAGAGCATTTGGACAAGTTTGGCAATGTAAGGTTGCTCAAACTTCAAAATGGACAGAAATGGTTTTAAGGGGATTTGATGATGTTTTCTTGTTCTCCAAGGCATGAGGCTTGGCAGTATCATCAAATATGTCATACTTGACATGATATAATTTCCCTGGAATTTTTAGAGGATATTTCCTTTGTAATATTTCAAAAGCTAGAAATATCCAGAAAGGGTTCTGAAGGGTTTGCCCAATATTTTGAACATGACCATGTGTTGAAACTCTTATATATGGACAATATATGTCCTAAGAGCCTCTCTGAATTTTGACAAATATTTTTGAAAAAGTTAAATAATTTTTACATATTAAAGACCTTTTCTGGCCTAAAGAAAAAGCCTTTAAATAAAATAGGAAAATAACTTTTAAAATTATACTTTTTTGGTTTTGGGGAGTCCTATACCTAATAGGATTCAAACATACCTTTTCAAAGATTTTTATCACCCTAAATCAAGTACTTGCAGTGCAAATCTTAATTCAGGGGTTTTTGGAAAACTAATTTTACAAAATACTATTTGGCCAAAATATTTTTATAAGAATATACTATACTGTTCTATACACATGGTATGATCATTGGGCAGAAGTTTGGGGCAAGGAGATGAAGCATAGAAGGTGAGGCTATGTTGACTTTTAAAGAGCACTTGAAATCAAAGAGAGAAAAATTCAATTCCAAATAAAAACCAAATGATGCAAAAAGTTTTTATTGGTCCAATTTTTTCATGCTTTCTAATGCAACAACCATGTTACAAAATGCAGGGTGTGACAGACCTACCCCCTTACAAGAATCTCATCCTCGAGATTCCTAAACTAGGCTTTAAAAGAGATTTGGAAACTCGGATCTAAGGTAGTCTTCATGTTCCCAGGTTGCTTCTGCTTTCGTGTGGTTGCTCCACTAGACCTTGAAGTACTTGATGGTGCGGCTTCACGTACGCCGTTCTGCTTCATCCAGAATGCAAATGGGCCTCTTGCGGTAGGTGAAATCAGGCTGAAGGTCAATGGCTTGGTGATCGACATCCTTGTAGAGATCAGGCTTGTTCGGAACTTGGAGACACTTCCGGAGTTGTGACACGTGGAATACATTGTGCACATCGGATAGTTCAGGTTGTAATTCCAACTGGTAAGCCACTTCTCCTCGTCGTGTAGTGATCTCAAAGGGGCCAATAAACCTTGGTGCGAGCTTCCCCTTAACGTGGAAACACTTGGTTCCCTTAAGAGGAGTTGCCCGCAGGTACACATGGTCTCTGACTTGGAAGTTTACTTGTCGGCATCGAGTGTCGGCATAGCTCTTTTGTCTTGACTTGGCGGTCTTGAAATGCTCTCTGACTAGCTGTACTTGTTCTTCTGCTTTGCGGAGAATATCTGGTCCAAAGACTAGCCCTTCTCCGGTCTCTGATCAATTGAGGGGTGTGCGGCACTTGCTTCCGTACAACATCTCAAATGGTGCCATCTGAAGGCTTGACTGATAACTGTTGTTGTAGGAGAACTCAGCAAAAGGGAGGCAATCTTCCCACTTGGCTCCATATGCCAAGACACAGGCTCGGAGCATGTCTTCGAGTATTTGATTCACTCGCTCTGTCTGACCTCCGGTCTGTGGGTGGAAAGCCGTGCTGAAAGACAACTTGGTTCCCAGGGCCTCTTGGAACTTCTTCCAGAACCTTGAGGTAAACTGGCTTCCTCGATCTGACACAATCTCCTTAGGAACACCATGAAGGCTTACGATTATGTCGATGTATAGAGTTGCCAGCTGGTTGCCATCATAGGTAGTCTTGACAGGAATGAAATGAGCTACTTTGGTCAAATGGTCGACTATGACCCAGATGGAGTCATGTCCCTTATTTGACCTAGGTAGTCCAGTGATGAAATCCATTCCGACTATATCCCATTTCCACTCGGGAACCTTAAGTGGTTGGAGCAATCCAGTAGGTCGCTGATACTCAGCCTTGACCCTTTGGCATACATCTCACCTTGCAACATAGGTGGCAATCTCTCTTTTCATCCCGTGCCACCAAAATCTTTCCTTCAAGTCTTGATACATCTTGGTTCCTCCAGGATGGATGGAATACGGAGTGTCATGGGCTTCTTGCAGGATCAAATTCTTTAGCTCCATCTTGTTTAGTACGCAGATGCGGCCTTTGTACCAAACAATCCCGTGCTCGTCCTCGGAGAATCTTGGGGCCTTGCCTAGCTTCATCTTCTTCTTGATGCCTTCAATGCTTGCGTGCCCATCTTGTGCTTCCTTGACTTCGTCCATCAGAGTTGGTTTGACTTCTAGATGGTCTAGAAACCCATGGGTAACCAATTCCAAGCCAAACTATTCCAGTTCTTCAAACAGGGCTGCTGCTTTCCTTTAATTATGGCATTCAGGGAGCAAGCCTTTCTGCTTAAGGCATCGGCTACCATGTTAGCCTTCCCGGGGTGATATTGAACACTGAGGTCATAATCCTTGATAAGTTCCAACCATCTTCGTTGCCTCATGTTCAATTCCTTTTGGGTGAAAATATACTTCAGACTTTTGTGGTCCGTGTATATCTCACACCGCTTCCCTAGGAGGTAATATCGCCATGTCTTCAAGGCATGAACCAATGCTGCTAACTCGAGGTCGTGAGTAGCATAGTTCTCTTCATGAGGTCGTGCTGCCTTGAGAGGTAAGCTATGACTCGCCCTTCTTGTATTAGAACGCTCCCCAATCCGGTTCGAGAGGCATCACAATATATCACGAACTCCTTGTGAATGTCAGGTGTTGCCAGAACTGGGGCGGTGGTCAATCTCTTCTTGAGTTCTTGGAAGCTTTCTTCGCATTTTGGCATCCATTCGAACTTCTTGTCCTTCTTCAGGAGCTGAGTCATTGGCCGGGCAATCCTGGAGAATCCTTCCACGAATTTGCGGTAATAGCCCGCAAGTCCGAGGAAGCTTCTGACTTCCTTGACGGTCGTTGGGGACTGCCATTGGGTCACAGCTTTGATCTTCGCGGGATCTACCGACAATCCTTCCTCGGTCAAGACGTGACCCAAGAATCCAACTTTATGCAGCCAAAACTCACACTTGCTGAATTTGGCGTACAGTTGGTGCTCTCGAAGCTTGTCTAGGATCATCCTCAAATGTTGCTCGTGCTCTTCTTCCGTCTTCGGGAAGACAAGAATGTCATCAATGAAGACAACAACAAACTTGTCCAAATATTCCATGAAGACCTTGTTCATGAGATACATGAAGTAAGCTGGGGCATTGGTTAGTCCAAAGGACATGACCGTGCACTCATACAGGCCATATCTGGTAACAAATGCCGTCTTCGGAATATCCTGGGGTCTGATCTTCAGTTGGTAGTACCCAGATCTAAGGTCGATCTTGGAGAACACCTTGGCTCCGCTGAGTTGATCAAACAGATCTTCAATCTTGGGAAGTGGATACTTGTTCTTGAGTGTAACTTCATTGCGGGAACGGTAGTCAATGCATAAGCGGATGGTACCTTCCCTTTTTGCCACAAACAGAATAGGTGATCCCCAAGGGGATGCACTAGGGCGGATAAATCCCTTCCTCAACTGCTCTTCCAGTTGCTTCTTCAACTCACCTAATTCTTCCGTCCCCATTCTATAAGGCTTCTTATAGATGGGTCCTGCCCCGGGCATGAGCTCGATGACGAACTCAATGTCACGATCAAGAGGCATTCCCGTTAGCTCATCCGGAAAGACATCGGGATACTCGCATACTACTCGCACTTGCTCCAATCCAACTTCAGACAGATAGTTGACTTGAGCGGTTTGAGCAGAAGAGGAGTTGGAGGCAAACTTAACTTCGACCCCTTGGTCATTGGTCACAGTGACAGTACGGTTGGCACAGTCTAATAAGCCTTGCTGCTTGTTGAGCCAATTCATGCTTAGGATCACATCCAAGCCTTGTGATCTCAGGATGATAAAGTCTGCTAGGAAATCTACCCCGTTAATGACGATACTGACTCCCCTACAGCCTATCTTGGCTCCCATCTCTGCTCCGGGGGTTTGTACCACCATGGGGTTATTCAGGGGTGTAGGGGTCATGCCACTTTTTAATGCAAATCTTTGAGTGACAAATGAATGCGTGGCTCCAGAATCAAACAAGACAGTTGCAGGTGCTGAGTTGACAAGGAACGTACCTAGCACGACGTCCGGGTCTTCCTGGGCTTCTTCTGCAGTGACGTGATTCACACGCCCCTTTCCATTGTTGGGTGGGTTGCGAGGAGCTTGGTTCCTTGGTGGCATTCCGTGGTCTTGTCCTGCATTCTGCGCATTGGGGCGCGGGGCATCGGGCTTCTTGTTGAGGCACACCCTTGAGATCTGTCCTAACTGACCACATCCAAAGCAAGTGACTTGGTTTGGGTTATTGATCTTGTTGCCACCACTGTTATTGGGGTTGAATGCTGGCCTTGGGTTGGCATACTGCTGAGGCTGATAGTTGGTGCGAGGTGCAGGAGCTCTTGGCTGCTGATAGGTTGGCTTGAACGGGGCTGGCTGCCACGGGTGAGGCTTTTGGTTACTGGAACTTCCCTTGCTGATCATCTTGCACTTGCGAGTGTCTTCCAGAGCACGCCGCTTGTCTTCAAGCATGAGTGCTTTGTTCACCAGGTCAGGAAAGGTTGGGCAGTCACACACGACAAGCGAGTACTGCAGAGTCTGATTGAGGCCTTCCATGATGCGCTCCCTTTTTGCAGCATCCGTGCTGACATCTTGAGGGGCATACCTTGACAGAACACTGAACTTCTGCATGTACTCCTTGACAGTGCCACTTCCTTGCTTCAGGGCTTGAAACTCACACTTCTTGATAGCCATGATTCCGGAAGGAATATGGGCCTTGGGGAATTCTGCCTTGAAGTTATTCCAAGTGATGTCTTTCCCAGCATGCATGACCTTGAATCCATCCCACCAAGCTCTAGCAGTCCCCCCGAGGCAGTGGGCAGCATAAGCCACCTTCTCACGGTCTTCGGTGCAGCCGACTAGTTCCAGCAAGTCCTCAATGGTGCGGACCCAGTCGTCTGCATCCAGGGGTTCAGCAGTCTCGATGAAGGTTGGTGGTGCATGCTTCTTAAACTCCGCCAATGTGAAACGTCCATTGCCATTCCCCGCCGGATGGCGGTTGTTGGTGACAACTTGAGCAATCATCTGGAGGGCTGCGGTGTTGGCTCGGCGTTCCTCTCGGAAGTCTTGGAGAATCTGAGCCATGTCCATGTTCGGGAGAGGTGGTGGTGGAGCTTGGTCGTGGGTTTGGTCTTGGCTGGCCTCTGCTTGGGCGGATGCTCCGGCTTCGGGCTGCTGGGTAGAGGTACCAGTACGAGTGACAATAGGCATCCTATTGGAGTGGTCAAGGTCTTATGATTTGGAATGAAGAGGGAAAGCAATAAAGATGGGTGCCTAGTAAGGGGTGGGTGTGACACTAATTTGTTTTCATGCAAGGGCCAAAAGGGCCAAACACATTCATTAAAATTCCAAATGGGTGATGTAGTTGTTTACACGTTCCCGAAGGGAGGATACGACTTACATCCAAACACAAGAAAAGCAAACACTAGATGGCTTCATATGAACCATACAAGGACTCGACTTCGCATAGGGGTTACACGACCTATCCTACTGTAGAGGTCACGAGCTGGCATATCCGAGTTGCAAATAATGCCTAAGTGGCGGAATGCTCGGTCGCGTATTCTGGCTCTTCTAGGTCTTCCTCCTTGTCTTCATCTGTCTAGGCTCCCCTATCACTTGAGGGTGTGGGGGAGTGGAGGAGTTGGACACTACGTTGTTTTCCCAATGGTGGAGGGAAAAGCTTGCGACATTCCCTCGCCATCATACGGCGTCGCTGGGGTGGTTCTTCATCCTTGGAAGATACATCTCTTGAGGGCCTTCCGCCTCGATACGCGACAGCGGGTTGCCCAGGAGGCGCACCTTCCTTCTTGATCCTATCCGTCTTCTCTTGTGCTCGTCGAAGAAGTGCCTAGGTCTTGTGGAGTTCTTCTCGGAGCTTCATCAATTTCGAGGCCAACTCTTGTGCCAAGCTGCCGGCACAAAGGCTGAAGTAGGTCTGAAATCAAAGTGGAAGTCCTTCCTTCAGTGGAGAGGCTCATGCACTGCTCTCATCTTCACCTTCCTTTCGGTAAGGTGATACGTCCAAAACGTATCTATAATTTCTGCTTGCTCCATGCCTCTTTTGGGTGATATTGCTATGATATTTATACACTTCCATACACTTATGATCATATTTGGACTAACCTATTAACTCAGTGCACCCCAGTGCCAGTTTCTGTTTTCGGCTCTTTTTGTATTTCAGGTTTTCACATTACGAGAACTGCCAGGAAAAATCCAGAAAAATTATATAAAAAATCAGCGTTCCAGAAACTACCGTGCGCCCGAAGGACAGCCGGGGGGGCCACCAGGGCTCCAGGCGCCCTGGCGCCCCCCCCCCTGGGCCGCGCCGGGGGGGCGCCTGGGCCCCCCGAGGCTCCTCTGATGCCCCCCTTTGGCATATATTTAAAGCGTCTCCCGAAACCCTCGAGGGAGGAACTCTTTTCGCGATCTCATCTCTGTTCCGCCGCCGCCGCCGCTTCCAAGATCGGGAGCACCAGGAGAACTCTTCCCGGCACCCTGCCGGAGGGGAGGATCACCACCGGGAGCCTCTCCACCACCATGGACGCCTCCCGGATGAGTTGTGAGTAGTCTCTCTTGGACCATGAGTCCATGACCAGTAGCTATGTGATGTTCTCCTCCCGTTCTTGTGCTTCACTAATTAGTCCTTGTGAGCTGCCCTACATGATCGAGGCACATATGTAATCCTTATGATGTTGCTATGATGAGTTTGCTGGAATCCGATGGATTATGAGATTATGTTCAGATTGTGCTTGAGTAATATATTTGATCTACCTCTTTTATATTTATGTTCGTAAGTAATTCTTGCATGTTCTCCGTTGTTATTTATTGCTTTGGCCAAGTAATAGGTAGTGACTCCAAGAGGGAACGTTATGCTTGATTGTGGGTTCATGCCCCTCGATGACTAGTTTGAGTGACAGAAACATGAGTCTAGGGGATGTGCTGTTGCCACAAGGGGGAAAACAACGGTGCTTGTGCCCGCGGGTGCAAGGATTGTTTACTTTACGCAAAGTTCTTTTAATGCAGTTGTCTGTTGCATTGAGTTTACACTATGGGTGGGACTCGCAACTTAATACCAGCGAGATGTTCTGGATAGATATCTCAAGGTGGATGATTAGTAGTAGATATTGATGGATTTCGGTCTACTTACTTTGGCGTACCGCCCATGCTTTGAACCTCAACCTTTCTTGCAATGTAGTCAGCATTGGTTTGCGCACATGGTCCTGTCAATTGCCCAGCTGTAATTCGTTTACCTCACATAGTTGTTTTATCGTCTTTTGGGAGAGACATCACTAGTGAACATCATGAGACTCCGGTCCATATTACCATCATTGATCACATTCGCTATTTACTTTTCGCTATTATTTACTATTGCAATTATATCTATCACTACTATCACTTGCGTTTAATCCTTTGTGAACTACAAGGCCGGAGGGATTGACAACCTCTATGTACTCGTTGGGAGCAAAGTTATTTGTATCTGTGTGCAGGTCCACGTTGATTGCTAATATCTGGCGCCGTAGCAGTTGACACCTTCTTGTTGAACCTAGGAGTCTCTGGGGATTCGATCCTTGGTATCTTTGCCAAGGGAAAAACTTCCGCAACACTACATCTCACACCTTCCACTTGGGGTAACCAACGAGGGGCGAGAAGCCTAGCAAGAGTTTTTCTGGCGCCGTTGCCGGGGACTCCACTCTTCAAGATAGGGGAGTTGCATGCTATCTTTTACCTTTGTTTTTAGTCTTGTTAGTTTACCTTTCAGTTTCTGCTTTAGTATCTTTTATCGAAAATCACAAAAATAGTTATCTTGCTTGCTTGCTACTATGGGTTCCACCGAGAACACCAAGTTGTGTGACTTCATTAGTCACAACAACGATGACTTTTTCAGCACACCTATCACTACACCTGCCACTTCAGCACCTTCATATGAAATTAAACCTGCTTTATTGAATCTAGTTATGAAAGATCAATTCTCCGGTGCTGGAGATGATGCTGCTTTACACTTGAACAACTTTGTTGAACTTTGTGATATGCAAAAGTACCGAGAAGTAGACGGTGATATTGTTAAGCTTAAGCTTTTTCCTTTCTCCTTGAGAGGAGGAGCTAAAATTTGGTTTCAGTCTTTGCCTAGAAATAGCATAGATTCATGGGACAAGTGCAAAGATGCTTTTATTGGAAAATACTATCCACCTGCTAAAATTATCCAACTGAGAAGTAACATAATGAATTTTAAACAATTGGATAATGAACACGTTGCCCAAGCTTGGGAACGTATGAAATCTCTTATCAAGAACTGCCCTACTCATGGTTTGACTACTTGGATGGTTATCTAAACTATTTATGCAGGCTTGAACTTTACCTCGCGGAACTTGTTAGATTCGGCCGCGGGAGGAACCTTTATGTCAACTACACTTGGTGTTGCCACGAAGCTTCTCGATGAGATGATGACCAACTATTCCCAATGGCACACCGAACGCGCTCCAACAGGTAGGAAGGTAAATTCTGTCGAGGAAACTTCCTCCCTTAATGAAAAAGTTGACTTGATCATGTCTCTACTTTCGAAGCAATCCTCTGTTGATCCTCGTGATGTTCCTTTAAATTCTTTGATTGCTCAAGAACAAGTAGATGTGAACTTTATCTCTAGAAACAATTTTAACAACAATGCTTATAGGAGTAATTTCGGTAGCAATCCAAGACCGTTCCCCTCTAATTCTTATGGGAACAATAGTGCTTATCCTAGCACCAAGAACTCCACTACCGAACTAGAGATTATGCTTAAGGATTTCATCACTACCCAAAAAGCCTTTAATAAGAGTGTAGAAGAAAAACTACATAAACTAGATGATCTCTCTTTGAAGGTAGACCATTTAGCCAATGAGATAGAATTGCTTAAAATTAGAACTTCTCCTCTTGAGGAGAGGAAGGTCACTCCTATTAATGCTACTCAAGTGCAAATTAATGAAAATATTAGGATGATGGCTAAACTTAAAGAAAGATGGGCTAGAGAAAGGGAGGAAGAGGATAGAATTAATAGCCTTCCTACCCACCACACCGTTGCTACTATCCAAGTTGTTGAGGATATCCA
Organism: Secale cereale; assembly: GCA_902687465.1. NCBI lineage: Eukaryota > Viridiplantae > Streptophyta > Magnoliopsida > Poales > Poaceae > Secale > Secale cereale. Next base: position 556,573,456 of record LR738712.1, read on the forward strand.
AACTCTTAGCACCCAATGTACTCCTGGTCCCATTGGACCTATTGATGGTGATGCTATGACTATAGAAACTACCAAACATGTGAACCTAAAGGACACCACTACCACTTTACTTGATGCTAGTGACCTTGATTTTGATAATTGCACTCTTACCGAAGTTATTGATTTCCTTCACAAGATGTCTAGAGATCCCCGCACTAGCACGCTTAACCTTGCCTTCACAGAGCATGTCACTAATGCTCTCATCAAAGCTAGGGAGGAGAAACTTAGAGTAGAAGCCTCCATACCTAGAAAGCTAGAAGATGGTTGGGATCCTATGATAAAAATTAAATTGAATGACTTCTCTTGCTATGCATTATGTGATGTTGGAGCTAGTACCTCTGTTATGCCCAAAAGAATATATGATATGCTTAAATTGAAACCTTATGATTCTTGTTCTTTTGGTGTTCGTCTCGTTGATTCTTCCATAAAGAAACCTTTGGGGAGGATCGACGATGTTCTTATCGTTGTTTATGATAATTATGTTCCCTTTGATTTTACTATCATGGATATTGAATGTGATCCTTCTTGTCCAATTATTTTGGGACGTCCTTTTTTACGCACCGTTGGTGCTATCATTGACATGAAAGAGGGGAATATAAAATTTCAGTTTCCTCTCAAGAAAGGGATGGAACACTTCCCTCGAAAGAAGATCAAGTTACCTTTTGAGTCCGTTGTACGGGCTAGCTATTCTTTTACTCTTGATAAAACTTGATCTATATGCATTATGCCTAGCTTAAAGGCATAAAAGAAAGCGCTTTTGGGAGGCAGCCCACATGAATAAATTTATTTTGCTTTTGTTGTGTCTTGATGTTTTTACTACTGTAGCATCATCATTGTATCTTTGCTTTTTAATTTTGTGCCAAGTGTAGCCTCTGATTGCTAGAAAGTTCAAAAGTTGTGAGGTGCTGTCCAGGAAACAGATTCTGTCCTTGGGTACAAAAATTCGTATAAAATCACCAGATCATCTTTTTGGTCTGAATTTTTTCGACAGCGTGCTCTATATAATTATATTTCGTGCGTCTATTCTGAGTTTTTTGATTAGAGTTGCAGAAGTGCCCCGAACAAATCATTTACTACCTGCTGTTCTGTTTTTCACAGATTCTGTCCTGTTTTGCCTTTCCTTCATTTTGCAAACCTTGAGCTTGCTTTTTCTTTGCAAAAACCTTTTGGCAATCTTGAGAAACAGTAGACCTTCAAGAATATCCTTATTTCCAGCAAGGAACAATTATTTTATTATGGGTACTAACCTCGCTAATCAGATTATGATGAGTTATGTATGAAGGGAGTTTTCAAGTGTGCGAGGGAAGATGATAAAAAGATTCAGGAGTGTCAAGCGCTCAAGCTTGGGGATGCCCCCATGCACCCCCAAGAAATATTCAAGGAGACTCAAGCGTCTAAGCTTGGGGATGCCCCCGTGCATCCCCTTCTCCATCAACATTATCAGTTCGTCTTTCGTTCCACTATATTTTAATCACTTCATGTGTTATGTGCTATGCTTGGAGCGTCTTGCTTTTAGTTTTCTTTAGTTTTTCATAACGAGTTGGAACTCAGCTTTCTTTATGTGGGAGAGAAACACGCTTCACTTCTACCTAGAACATAACATAGAATTTTCATGTCTATCCTTGCTGTGTGTGTTCTTTGTCTTTTAATAGCTACTATCATGTTCAGCTCTTAGCTTTCATGCTTATCTTTTCAAGAGCTTTTGTTTAGTTGGTTGCTTGAACTCTCTTTAATTACCATGCTCACCTTATTAAGAGAGTTTGCTTCCGTTGCATTGGTTGATATGTCTATGATAAAGATGCTACGTGCATGATGGCGCTTAGTAGTTCATGTTTTCTTATGGTTAGTCTCAAATAACTGGGGGGTTCCCAATGTGTTATTGGAATACCAACATGATTTGTTTGCCTATGATGTGGTATGGTTTAGTAATATCTTCCTTCGAGAATTTATTTTGATTGACTTGGCGTATGCTCACGCATATTTAAGACTGTAAAGAAAGTCTGTCAAGCCTTGATGATCTTTTGTTTCTGAGTAGCGATATAACTACCATGCCTGATTCAATGTTGCTTTGTCGCTCTACATGATTATGACCGTCATTGCTCTCTTAGTTGGTCGCTCCCAGTCTTTTGCTAACCTTCGCCTGTACTAAGCGGACTGACTGCTTGTGCATCCACATCCTTTAATCCAGTTATGCCATATGAGTCCACCATACCTTCCTACATGGTATTTACCTGCCATTCCTAACGGAGACTTGCATGTGCCATCTCGAAATTATTCAAAGAAAAAGCATTCTTATTTTGTGCCTCTGTTGTAAGTTCATGAGGAAGTAGTGGTTAATTCATGACCTTTTTAAGTTGGACAAGCTTCACCCCGGGATTGCATGTATAATGTGCAAACCCATAATACGAGAAGGAACTGGCATTGAGTGCGCCCAGCTCAAAAAGATAATATAACAAACAAACCCTCCTTCACGCTTTGTTCATGAGAAATCAGAAAACTTTGGCAGTGATAAACAAAGGAGATTAAGAGGATGTGATCATCCTCATTCGGGAGCCGTTCCTCAAAACTTGTCCATCTCGAAAAGTGATTGAGTTGTCTGCTAGCATTCGTTGACGAAACATGCATGATCTAAAATAAATTATTACCTCTGTTTTAAAGCCAAGAGCTCTGGTACATGTTTTGTCTTTGTTTCCGACTATGGGTTTTCAACCTTGCCAACAAAAGCCACGGTTCGAGAGTCTCCACCTTCTTTTAAAAGCACCAACTACTGAGAGCATGATTGTCATTCTGAGTGTAATGTGCATTGTCCCAAAGTAGCATTGTCTTTTGCATGATTGTGATATCGTTTATTCTGAAATCATTGTATCTAGTCATCACTTAAACCTTGGAGGTGCCCCTGCATTTATGTTTTGCTTCACTAAAGGGGGCAAGCTAGATATCACTTTATCATATTTGCACATCATGTTCATTGCAAATCTATTTGATGTTTCAGCATCATATTGTAAAACTTTCATTCCTTTGTGATTTTCTCATGAGGCAACTTAGTTACTACAGATCCATTGTCTCAGTAAGCTTTTGTCATATGACTATGAAAAAGTCTTATATGGTTAATAGCATGTCACCACAGAAATTATTCTTGTTATCATTCACCTACTAGAGGACGAGCAGGAATTAAGCTTGGGGATGTTGATACGTCCAAAACGTATCTATAATTTCTGCTTGCTCCATGCCTCTTTTGGGTGATATTGCTATGATATTTATACACTTCCATACACTTTTGATCATATTTGGACTAACCTATTAACTCAGTGCACCCCAGTGCCAGTTTCTGTTTTCGGCTATTTTTGTATTTCAGGTTTTCACATTACGAGAACTGCCAGGAAAAATCCGGAAAAATTATATAAAAAATCAGCGTTCTAAAACTACCGTGCACCCGAAGGACAGCCGGGGGGGCCACCAAGGCTCCAGGCGCCCTGGCGGCGCCCCCCCC
>LR738712.1:556577023-556610523 GCA_902687465.1 Secale cereale
GGGGGGGCGCCTGGGCCCCCCGAGGCTCCTCCGATGCCCCCCTTTGGCATATATTTAAAGCGTCTCCCGAAACCCTCGAGGGAGGAACTCTTTTCGCGATCTCATCTCTGTTCCGCCGCCGCCGCCGCTTCCAAGATCGGGAGCACCAGGAGAACTCTTCCCGGCACCCTGCCGGAGGGGAGGATCACCACCGGGAGCCTCTCCACCACCATGGACGCCTCCCGGATGAGTTGTGAGTAGTCTCCCTTGGACCATGAGTCCATGACCAGTAGCTATGTGATGTTCTCCTCCCGTTCTTGTGCTTCACTAATTAGTCCTCGTGAGCTGCCCTACATGATCGAGGCACATATGTAATCCTTATGCTGTTGCTATGATGAGTTTGCCGGGATCCGATGGATTATGAGATTATGTTCAGATTGTGCTTGAGTAATATATTTGATCTACCTCTTTTATATTTATGTTCGTAAGTAATTCTTGCATGTTCTCTGTTGTTATTTATTGATTTGGCCAAGTAATAGGTAGTGACTCCAAGAGGGGACGTTATGCTTGATTGTGGGTTCATGCCCCTCGATGACTAGTTTGAGTGACAGAAACATGAGTCTAGGGGATGTGTTGTTGCCACAAGGGGGAAAACAACGGTGCTTGTGCCCGCGGGTGCAAGGATTGTTTACTTTACGCAAAGTTCTTTTAATGCAGTTGTCTGTTGCATTGAGTTTACACTATGGGTGGGACTCGCAACTTAATACCAGCGAGATGTTCTGGATAGATATCTCAAGGTGGATGATTAGTCGTAGATATTGATGGATTTCGATCTACTTACTTTGGCGTACCGCCCATGCTTTGAACCTCAACCTTTCTTGCAATGTAGTCAGCATTGGTTTGCGCACATGGTCCTATCAATTGCCCAGCTGTAATTCGTTTACCTCACATAGCTGTTTTATCGTCTTTTGGGAGAGAGACATCACTAGTGAACATCATGAGACTCCGGTCCATATTACCATCATTGATCACATCCGCTATTTACTTTTCGCTATTATTTACTATTGCAATTATACCTATCACTACTATCACTTGTGTTTAATCCTTTGTGAACTACAAGGCCGGAGGGAATGACAACCTCTCTGTACTCGTTGGGAGCAAAGTTATTTGTATCTGTGTGCAGGTCCACGTTGATTGCTAATATCTGGCGCCGTAGCAGTTGACACCTTCTTGTTGAACCTAGGAGTCTCTGGGGATTCGATCCTTGGTATCTTTGCCAAGGGAAAAACTTCTGCAACACTACATCTCACACCTTCCACTTGGGGTAACCAACGAGGGGCGAGAAGCCTAGCATAAGGCAAGTAGCGGGTTGTCATCTTGGCTGCCATCTCCGGGAGAAGTTCTCGGAGGCGGGTTAGTGCCTTGAGTGCAGCTGCCTCGACAGCGACGAGTAGTGTTGCCATCTGGGGTCCCTCGAAGAACCAACTTGTGGGAGGATCGTTTGCCTTCACGATTACTTCCACACTGTACTCCACCTCGGTGTCGCTAAACCAATGCTCATGGTAGGTGAGGATGGGTGCTCGGTGAAACTGGCACTCCTAGAGGCTATCCTCGAGAAGCAAAGGGAAACCAGTGGTTAGGAGCTCTTCAGGTACAGCGGCCATCTACAAAGGTTGAATGGGAGAGGTTAATAAGCTGATGATATCTCAGGTTTGGCAAGGTTTAGAAAAGACGAGAGGTTCAGAAGGTTTGTGAAAAGGGTCTCATCCTAACTAACGCCCATGCTAACTAAGGCTTCCTACAGTTAGGATGGCTCTGATACCAACTCTGTGGGGACCCCGACTTGTGAGTCGAGATCATCGAATGCACGTGTACAGTGATCCCAGAGATCAATGCTCACTGAACACACAGAAGCTGAATAACAAGAGTCTTACATCCATACATACCGTCTTTACACAATTTATGACCATTATGGTCAAGTCTTACATAGATAAAGCCTCGCGGGCTGAATAGCAAATAAACTCGAATAGCGGAAGTCTTCGTAGATCAGTAGAACCCATACCATCTGCCTTAACCCTACATGCATTCTGACTGGGAAAGCGTCCTAGTTCGCATGTTCGTCTCCATAGTATTCTTCTTCAAATTCATGCTCCTCCATGCCTGGCCAATTAAATAACCAGTGGCAAGCCAATGAGTACTTTGAATGTACTCGCAAGCAACCCATGATTTGGTCCAAGGTAACAATGCAAGTTGTACAACAAATAAGCAACCTAGCTTCAAGCAAGATAAGTTGTTCTACCATTTTGTGAGGTATGCATCAATGTACTTGGGTAACCTCGAGGACAGGTTACAGATATCAACATAAATAGAGTTCAAATCATTACTGGCTTTTCCAATGCGTCAAGTCACCACCTTGACTCAAATAGTTCTCTACACACACATACATACACCAAAATTTGTAAAATTCTGGACATAGTTTAAGTAGCACCTCCCAACTGTCCATGACCGTGGGCACGGCTATTCGAATAGTTTTACACTCTGCAGAGGTTGCACACTTTATCCACAAGATCTGGGAAGCTTTCGTGTCATCCACGATCCCGAAGTACCTCAAGTACTCGGGGGAAGCACCCGATCATTACCTTTCCCTAGACGATACTAACATAGGGTCCACTCGTTGGTGCACAACCCTCGTGTACAAATAAAAGATCGTGGGACTTTGCCCTTTTTACATTATCACGTATACACGAATGGACCAACGGTGTTCCGGTGCCCTGTAAAAACAGTCATGGCCGCCTATCCAAGCACGACCCCATCCCGAGAGTGACCTCAAGTCTCCCCCATCACTAGTAATGTGGGCACCATGCTAGTATCAGCCTAAGTAATCAATAATGCCCCGTCCCATAAAGGGGTAGAGTGGTTGCACATGTTTGGTTGGGACGGTAATCACACATAAAACTAATCCATCATTTTACCCACACACAACAAGCTCTCTTTGGTACACCACTTCTTCTTCAAGTCGTGACCATAACTCAACATCACCCTCGGGCATTAGGGGCACCCGATGGGGTTTTTGAAAGAATGTAACCACGAAGAGTTCATGGTACACATGCAACATTATGCACCAACAACTAATCATTTGACATTGCATCTATGCACAAGGTAGAGTTATGAGTAGGGGGTATGCATCATGTGGTGGTTCCCAACAAGCTTACCACCGTCATGTTTCATCATCATGCAATTGGAAAAAGGGTACCGATGAACAAGAGGGGTGTCATGGTCAAAGGGCTGCTTGCCTGGATTGGCTTGGTCTTCAAAGTCTTCAAATCCTTCTCCTTCTTCTTCTTCAGCAACTTCGTCAAACACGGTATCTAATTGTCGCAAGAAAATAACTCAGAAATAAGACAATAATAAAAACAGAAAAGTCAAAGTGCTCAGAAAAATGTCAACTTATTTTTATAAAATACTAGAAGGAAAACTAAGAGGGCAAAAATTCTTAGTTTTGGATTTGGAGTGACAAAATAATGTGAATGGATTTTTGAATAGAGGTTTTATTGTTCAAATTTGAATTTTAATTTGAACAGTACAGAAAAGGTTTAGGAACATGTGTGGAAGTTACATCATTAAATAGGTTTGAATATTACAAGATTTTAGGAGTTGGAATAAATTAATTTGGATAATTTTTTTATCCAGTGGATTTATTTGAAAAATCCACAGAAAAGAAAAGGAAAAAGGCCACTGTGCAACTGGACCAGAACGGCCTCAACGCACAGGCCCAAAGGGTTTTCGGCCCGGGCGAGCTGAGCGGTGCGCGCGCGCCAGGTTTAAACCTGACAGGCGGGGCCTAGCTACTAGTGGGAGAGAGGGGAGGCGAGAGGGAAGGGAGGCTGATAGGCGGGGCCCGCCTGTCATCCCTAACCCGCGTCCAGACGGCCGGCGATCTCATTGGCGGCAATGCAGGGCACGGCGGGGCGAGTAGAGGGCAGGGATGGAGTCAGCGTGGAGTTGCCGTTCGCGTGGTGGTGGTGGCGGTCGTCGGAGCTATCGGGTTCACCGGCGATGAGGATGCACGGCGGAGGGGCGTCGGGCGGTGGTTGTTTCAATTGTTTTCGGCTGCAACAGAGAGGGAAAGGAGAGGGGAAAGGATCAGTGAGGCCTGGTGGTTCCAGATCGAGGCTCAGGAGCAGCGGGGACGGCTCGTACCGAGCGGACGACGGCGAGTCGCCGCGGCGGAGCCCGAGCTCAATCTCGAGCTCGAGAGCTTCTGGGAGAGAGCTGGGAGTGCAGGGGGTGTGTGAGTGAGTGCAGAGGTGAGTGGTTGTGAGGAGAGGGCTCGGGGACGCCTTTATATAGGCGGGCGGCGGTCCACCGTGGACTTGTGCGCCGGCGAGGTCACGGGCGCGGCCAGAGGCCGTGAGGGCGCTTGCGGGTGTGTCCCGGCTATTCGCGGACGAGGTCCACATCTAGGGAAAGGAAGGGAAGGAGCGGGGGAAGCTCCAGAGGGCTTGCGCGTGTGAGGCCGAGGATTGGAGCTCGCGAGCGGCCGGCGCGTGTGCGAGGGAGGCCATAGGAGGGAGAAGGAGGAGGGGGACACGACCGTGGCGTGTCGCGAACGTCGAGGCGCCTCGGCTGGCGCGAGGGGGGCGAGGTGGTCGGAGGCGCCTGGCCAGGAGCGGCTACAGTGCCAGAGCGCACTGTAGCTTGCTCCAGAGCTCGCGTATGGCAAGCATGGGCATCATTATGCCCTGTGGTCGTGGCCACCGGTGTCTAGAAGCTAAGGGAGGCAATAAACAAAGGGAATTGGCATTGGATGCACTGGAGGGCTTCTAGAAGGAGAGGGGGTTAAGAGAGAGGGGGTGCAAGGGGCTGTCCAGAGATGTAAAATGGGGTTTTACCCCCCTCAATCATTGAGCTACGGTGCAGCCATTGCTACTGGAGGTAGAAGAGGTATTGGAGGTGCAGTGCTAAGAACTTGAGGCCAGGGGAAATAGTGCAAGGGGTCAAAACAGAGGTTTTGGTAAAGTAGCAGAAGGTGTTTGATGTAAGTTTGGGCAAGAAAAAGGGTTTCGTTTATCATGATACTCCACAGGATGAAATTGCACATATAATTAGGCCCTTTCACCAAATTAGAGCTCATTTGGGCAAAGTTGCCAATGCAACTTTTGTAAACCCTAGAAATCAGTAGAAATGGATTTTCCGAGGTTTAGTTATGCAAATCATCCCTTCTTGATGCACCACTTGGTGTAGTGTGATCATTTGGGGTTGTAAGCCTGTCCACAAAATTTGAGGTCACAAGTAAAAAGTTGGTAATGTAGAGTTGTTCAAATTTGGATCTGGTCAGAATGGGTTTTGGGGCACTTTGATCAAGTTATCCTTCTCCAAAACTTGTGCTATTTGGTCTAGATGCATAATTAGACTATTTTAGCATGTTCACCAAGTTTGAGAGCATTTGGACAAGTTTGGCAATGTAAAGTTAATCAAACTTCAAAATGGACAGAAATGGTTGTAAGGGGATTTGATGATGTTTTCTTGTTCTCCAAGGCATGAGGCTTGGCAGTATCATCAAATATGTCATACTTGACATGTTAGAATTTCCCTGGAATTTTTAGAGGATATTTGCTTTGTAAATATTTCAAAAGCTTGAAATATCCAAAAAGGGTTCTGAGGGGTTTGCCCAATATTTTGAACATGACCATGTGTTGAAACTCTTATATATGGACAATATATGTCCTAAGAGTCTCTCTGAATTTTGATAAATATTTTTGAAAAAAGTTAAATAATTTTTAGCTATTAAAGACCATTTCTGGCCTAAAGAAAAAGTCTTTAAATAAAATAGGAAAGTAACTTTTAAAATTATACTTTTGTGGTCTTGGGGAGTCCTATACCTATTAGGATTCAAACATACCTTTTCAAAGATTTTTATCACCCTAAATCAAGTACTTGCAGTGCAAATCTTAATTCAGGGGTTTTTGGAAAAATAATTTTACAAAATACTATTTGGCCAAAATATTTTTATAAGAATATACTATACTGTTCTATACACATGGTATGATCATTGGGCAAAAGTTTGCGGCAAGGAGATGAAGCATAGAAGGTGAGGCTATGTTGACTTTTAAAGAGCACTTGAAATCAGAGAGAGAAAAATTCAATTCCAAATAAAAACCAAATGATGCAAAAAGTTTTTATTGGTCCAAATTTTTCATGCTTTATTAATGTAACAACCATGTTACAAAATGCAGGGTGTGACAGACCTATATGCATATGCTAATGCTCATGGAATGCTAATACAGTGATCTTGGTGTGCTTGTGCATGCATGCAATCTTAGCTGGGGCCCCCTACAACGCTTCTTTATTTTCTCTTGCACGGGGTCATCGACCCGACTTTTTACGAGGGGTTATATGCAGCTGAGGCAAGGCCTGTACAAAAGGATGGCTGCTGGGCACCGCCCGGCAGCCTCGCACCTTACGGGTAGTACTTACGGAGATGCTCAATATTCCATGAGTTTTGCAACTGAGTGCCATTCCATTCTCCAGACAGACTGCGTCGGGTCTGGTGACTCCTACCACCCGGTAAGGGCCTTCTCACTTCGGTGACAACTTGTTTGTACCCTTGGCGGACTTAACGCGCCTAAGGACAAGGTCACCTTCCTCAAAACACCGGGCATGAAGCATGCGACTATGATAGCGACGCAGGGCTTGCTGATAGCGTGCAACACGCGTAGCAGCCCGAAGACAGTTCTCTTCGAGTAGCACAGCGTTGTCACTCTGATACTGATCTTGCGCTACTTCATCGTAGGCAAGCACTCTAGGAGACCCATAAATGAGTTTCGTGGGGATAACTGCTTCTGCACCGTAGACCAGGGAGAAGGGAGTCTGGCCAGTAGCTCGGTTAGGTGTCATTCTGAGGGGCGAGAGAACTACCGGCAGCTCCTCAATCCACTACCTGTCGTGCTTCTGCAGCATATCAAAAGTTCTTGTCTTGAGTCCATGAAGCACTTCAGCGTTCGCCCTCTCAGCTTGTCCATTGCTCCGGGGGTGTGCCATGGAAGCAAATGATATCTTGCATCCAACGACATGAACATATTGCATGAAGGTGTGGCTCATGAACTGGGTGCCGTTGTCAGTGATGATCCTTGCCGGAACTTCGAAACGACACACCAATTCTTTCATGAACTTGGTAGCTGAATGGGCAGTCACCTTTCTCACGACAGTCACTTCCGGCCACTTTGTAAACTTGTCGATGGCAACGAACAAGTATTCAAAGCCCTCGATTTCTCGGGGGAAGGGGCCGAGAATATCGAGCCCCCAGACCGAAAATGGCCATGAGAGAGGGATTGTCTGAAGGGCCTGGGCAGGCAGGTGTGTACTCTTGGAATGGAACTGACAGGCTTCACATGTCGTGACGAGCTCGACATCATCTTGGAGGGCTGTGGGCCAATAGAATCCTTGCCGGAATGCTTTCCCTACTAACGCCCTTGATCCAATGTGTGAGCCGCACATTCCTCTGTGAATCTCAGCTAGCAGTTCCTTTCCATCCTCTCGGCAAACAAACTTCAATTTCACACCATTGGGTCTCCTTCTGTACAGAGTGTCATCGATAAACTGATACATACTAGCCCTTCGGGCTACTTTATCAGCTTCATCTTGGTTGCCAGGGAGTTCTTCGGTTTGGACGAAGTGGACAATGTGCCTTGCCCAAGTTGGAGCCTGAGGCTCAGCAACAAGGACTAACGGCACCTCCTCTGATGCGGGAGCACTAGCCTCGCGTGCGGGGCCCTTGGGCCCGGCAGGAGGGGGTGGTCCGATAGGCTGTGGGGAGTTGTTTCCGGCAGGGTCTCTGCCGGGAGCGGATCACTCTACCGGGAGAGGCTTACTGTAGTCAAACTTTCTCCTTTTCCGGGACATTCTGGCTGGTGATACGGAGGGCTGAGAGAGACAGAGAACAAAAGTTCCTGGTTGCACAGGAAGCTTCTGCGCAGCACACTTTGACAGTTGATCAACTATGTTGTTTTCCGCACGGGGTACATGCTCTGTTTGCAACCCATAAAAGTGCTCCACCAATCTCCTCATTTCCTCGACGTATGCTTCCATCAATGGGCTCTGATAATCTTTGTTGACTTGTCTCACCACAAGCTGTGAATCTCCTCATATGATTAGCTTCTTAATTCCCAATTCTGCTGCAATCCAGAGCCCGGCAAGGAGCCCTTCATACTCAGTTGTATTGTTGGTAGCTTCTTCCCGAGCAAAGTGCATTTGGACGATGTACTTCAAGTGCTCCTCAAAGGGAGCGATGAGAAGCACGCCAGCCCCTACACCTTGTAGGGAAAAACACCATCAAAATACACAATCCATTCTTGGGGTGATTCCTTGCCGGGGAGAGTTGTTTCTGTTACTTCCTCGTCAGAGGTTGGCGTCCATTCTGCAATAAACTCTGCCAGTGCCCTGCTATGAATAGTTGAAGTGCTCTCAAACTTCAAACCAAAGCTGGATAACTCCAAAGCCCACTCCACTATTCTGCCAGTAGCCTCAGGGTTTCGGAGTATCCTTTGCAACGGGAAACGAGTGACAACCGTGATCTCATGGGCTTGGAAGTAGTGGCACAGTTTCCTTGAGGCCATGATAAGGCCAAAGATCAACTTTTGCACGCCAGAGTACCTCGATCGAGCTCCTTGTAACAAGGAGCTGATGAAATACACTGGGCGCTGCACCACTTTCTTCCTTGCCGTGTCCTTGGGGTTGCTCTCGTTGTCGTGCTTATTGCTATCCTGATTCTGTCGTGATCTGGACACTTTCTTCTTCATCTACTTCTCGCTGTGCTATCAAGGCCGCACTGACCACTTGGTTGGTTGCCGCCAAGTAAAGCAACAATGGCTCTTGGCGTTTGGGTGCAACCAAGGTAGGAATAGACGATAGGTAGGCCTTCAACTCCGGCAATGCTGCATCTGCTTCCAGGGTCCACTTCATTGGCCCTGCCTTCTTCAAAATCTTAAAGAACGACAAGGCGCGCTCGACAGACTTGGAGATGAATCTGCTTAGCGCGGCAATGCATCCCGTCAAGCGCCTTAAATCCTTGACTATCCTCGGTGCCTGGATTTGTTCAATGGGTTTGATCTTATCGGGGTTGGCTTCAATCCCCCGATGGGATATGAAGAACCCAAGCAGCTTGCCGAAGGGAACACCAAACACACACTTCTCCGGATTAAGCTTCAAGTTGATCTTCACAGATTAGCAAATGTCTCCTCCAAATCCTGGATAAGGGTGGCCTTATCTTTGGTTTTGACCACGATGTCATCCATATAAGCTTCTATATTCCTGTGTAACTATGGCTCAAAACCAATCTGGACTGCTCTTGCAAAAGTGGACCTGGCACTCCTCAATCCGAAGGCATGCGGACAAAGCAGTACGCACCACACGGAGTGATGAACAATGTCTTTTCCTCATCTTCTTTGGACATGAATATTTGGTGGTACCCAGAGTATGCATCCAAAAAGGAGAGCAGATCACAACCTGATGTGGAATCCACAATCAGGTCGATACGCGGCAAAGGGAACGGGTCCTTTGGGCAAGCCTTATTGAGATATGTGAAATCATTGCAAAGCCTCCATTTCTCATTAGCCTTCCGGACTACCACTGGATTTGCTAACCATGTAGGATGCAGTACTCCTGTGATCAAACCAACTGCGTCTAGTTTCTTGATTTCCTCGGCAATGAACTGCTACCGCTCCAAGGCCTACTTCCGGACTTTGCTTGACAGGTCGGACATGTGGGCAGACAGCAAGGTGGTGCTCGATTACATTCCTGGGAACACCGGGGATATCAGATGGTTGCCAGGCAAACACATCGGTATTCGCCCGCAGGAAGGCAATGAGCGCGCTTTCCTATTTGTCATCAAGGGTGGCCCTGATAGTGAAAGTACCATCAACGCCAGCCAGCACTGTCGGGACCTTCTTCACTTGCGGTGCAGCAACCTTGGGTCTCTAGCTGTTGGAACACTCCGGCACGTCGTCAACGGGTGCCGTGCACTCGGAGGGGGCACGCTTGCCGAACTCCTTGCCGGAGGACCAACAACCCCTCTTCTTTCCTCTCATTTCCGTGGCGGCAGCTCTTCTACCGCAGCCTCTACTGCGACTACATCCTGGTACATCTTGTCCACACAGATAATGTCGTCCTTCTCGTCTAATGGGATAGTGATGGCTCCCAGTGGCCCAGGCATCTTCAAAGCGTTATAAGCATAATGGGATGCTGCCATGAACTTAGCCAGGGATGGGCGTCCCATAATCCCATTGTATAGCAGAGCGAGGTCAACGACATCAAACATAATCTTCTCAGTCCAGTAGTTCAGCTCTCCCCCAAACGTCACCAGCAATGTAATCTTTCCTTTAGGGCAGGTCCTGCCAGGATTGACTCCTTCAAACATGCCGGTAACCTCTAGCTCTACTTCTCCTATTTGAAGCTTCTTGATGACTGCTAGGGAAATCAGATTCAACCCAGCCCCGCCATCCACTAGCATCTTTGTGACCTTGAGGTTGTGAATTGTTGGAGAGACCAACAATGGCAAACACCCTACCAATGCGATGCAACCAGGGTGGTCCTCCTCATCAAAGATGATGGGCATGCGGGACCACTTGAGCGGCTTTCGGGCCTCTGGCGCTGGCTCCACAACATTGACCTCCCTTGCCCATCGCTTGAGTTGGCGATGGGATGTGTGCAAAGATGCACCTCCGTCAATGCATAGGGCGTCAGTGGCCCTCTAAAATTTGTGCTCCCTGGTTTCCTCTTCATTCACTCCATCACTCAAATTGCCACATATTTTCTTCTCTTGGGCCCTGGCGGGTCTTCCTTGGTTCCAAAAGGGTTTGCTGGGGCGATTTTCTTCACTGCCTCGGACCTTACCAACGGCAACATTTGGACCTCTTTCCTTATCTCGCTTATCATATTCTACCCTCTGTCTCTTGGCAAGGTGCTCAACCTGATAACACTCCTGAAGGTCGTGGCCCTTAGTCTGGTGGATCTTGCAGTACACATCGTCACCTTTCCCAGGTTTCTCGGCATCAGCGGCTTCCCGGAAAGCCGTGCAAGCAGCAACTTCCTTGCCGAGGGCCTCAGCCTTGGCCTTCTTGCCGGTACTAGGCGTGCCTGAACCTTCCACAATCATCACTACCTTATCTCTTGGTTTCTTGTTGTGCTTCTTGCCCTTCTTCTGACTAGTTGACTCATCTTCATCCTCCGAATCAACATTGATGCAATCTTCCTCTCCGGGTAAATTCCTTCCTTCCTCCATCCGAGCACACTTATCCAACAGTGTTTATAGTTCCTTCACATTCTTGGGCAACCGCACATTTATTTTGGAACGAATGCGGTGGTTGCGCACACTGTACTGGAAAGCTTCTATAACGGCTCCCGGATGGATATTCGGAATATTTCTATGAACGTTACTAAATATCTGTAAATACTCACGAAGGGTTTCTCCTTCTTTCTGCTGAAGGAGCTACAGGTCGCTGGGCCTGCCGGGTTCTTGGTGTCCACCGGTGAAGGCTCCGATGAACTCATGGTACAGATCTGCCCATGACGAAATGGAGTTCTCTAGCAGGTGCATCAGCCAAGACCTCACATTGGACTTGAGGGCCGAAGGGAAGTAATTAGTGAACACCTTCTCGTCTCTTCCCACGGCAGACTGAACAGCGATGGTGTAGATACTTAGGAACTCTGCCGGGTTCAGCCTCTCGTCGTACTTCTCAGGTATCTTTGGCTTGAACGTGCGGATGGACGGCCAAAAGACTTGCCGCAGCTCTCGTGTAAAGGTAGTGCAGCCGACCTCAAAGGGTAGGCACCCGCCAACAACGAGCGCGGGCTCATCCGCGTTGAGGCCGCCACGCCCGTCGGTTGGGCGGTGGTCGTCGCGGCGTCGATCAACGACTGCGCGCGCGTCTCCCCGTCGCCTATCGTCCGGGGTCCGACGTCAGCCTGGACGTGCTCAAGGTTTAGAAGAGTCCATCGCGATGTCGTCGGGGTCTTGATTTGGCTGCGCTCTGGTACTTATCGAGCTTGCGTTGTATTCCCTCGAAGAGGAAAGGGTGATGCAGCACAGTAGCGTAAGTATTTCCCTCAGTTTTTGAGAACCAATGTATCAATCCAGTAGGAGACCACGTGAGAGTCCCTCGCACCTGCACAAACAAATAAGAACTTCACAACCAACGCGATAAGCGGTTGTCAATCCCTTTACGGTCACTTACGAAAGTGAGACCTGATAGATAGGATAGTTTAATATTTTTGGTATTTTTGATATAAGAACAGAAAGTAAATAACGCAAACTAAAGTAGATTGGAGAATAATTTGTTGAGAATAGACCCGAGGGCCATAGGTTTCACTAGTGGCTTCTCTGATGATAGCAGAATTCTACGGTGGGTGAACAAATTACTGTCGAGCAATTGATAGAAAAGCGCATAGTTATGAGAATATCTAGGCATGATCATTATATATAGGAATCACGTCCGTGACAATTAGACCGAAACGATTCTGCATCTACTACTATTACTCCACACATCGACCGCTATCCAGCATGCATTTAGAGTATTAAGTTCATAAGGACAGAGTAATGCTTTAAGCAAGATGACATGATGTAGAGGGATAAACTCAAGCAATATGATATAAACACCATATTTTTATCCTCGACGGCAATAATACAATACGTGCCTTGCTGCCCCTGCTGTCACTTGGAAAGGACACCGCAAGATTGAACCCAAAGCCAAGCACTTCTCCCATTGCAAGAACTATAGATCTAGTAGGCCAAACCAAACTGATAATTCGAAGAGACTTGCAAGGATATTATAATCATACATAAAATAATTCTGAAAATAACCAAATATTTCTCGTAGATAATCTTGATCATAAACCCACAATTCATCGGATCTCGACAAACACACGCAAAAAGATTACATCAAATAGATCTCCTCGAAGACTGAGGAGAACTTGGTATTGAGATCCAAAAAGAGGGAAGAAGCCATCTAGCTAATAACTATGGACCCAAAGGTCTGTGGTAAACTACTCACAACTCATGGTGAGGCAACGGTGTTGATGTAGAAGCACTCCGTGGAAGATCACCCCTCCGGTGGACCTCCGGAACAGGCCCCAAGATGGGATCTCATGGGAACAGAAGGTTGAGGCGGTGGAATTAGGGTTTTTTCTGTTGCCTCAATGTTTTCAGGGTTCATGGGTATATATAGGAGGAAGGAGGGCATCGGGGGAGCCAGAGGGGGACCACGAGGGTGGGGGCGCGCCCTGTAGCATGGGGCACGCCCTGGACCCTCATGGCCGCCTCCTTCGTCCCCTCGCGTGTACTCCAAGTCTTCTGTGTTGATATCGTTCAAAAAATAACTCTCGCGAATGTTTCATTCCGTTTGGACTCCGTTTGATATTCCTTTTTTGCGAAACCCTGAAATAGGCAAAAACAACAATCTGCACTGGGCCTTTGGGTTAATAAGTTAGTCCCAGAAATAATATAAAAGTGTATAATAAAGCCCATTAAACATCCGAAACATAATATATAATAGCATGGAACAATCAAAAATTATAGATACGTTGGAGACGTATCAAGCATCCCCAAGCTTAATTCCTGCTCGCCCTCGAGTAGGTAAATGATAAAAACAGAATTTTTGATGTGGAATGCTAACCAACATAATTCTCAATGTAATTTCTTACTTGTGGCATGAATGTTCAGATCCGAAAGATTCAAGACAAAAGTCTCTATTGACATAAGAATAATAATACTTTAAGCATATTAACAAAGCAATCATGTCTTCTCAAAATAACATGGCCAAATAAAGTTATCCCTACAAAATCATATAGTCTGGCTATGCTCCCTCTTCATCACACAAAATATTCATATCGTGCACAACCCCGGTTTCAGCCAAGCAATTATTTTCATGCTCAATTTTTTCAAACCTTTCAACTTTCACGCAATACATGAGCGTGAGCCATGGACATAGCACTATAGGTGGAATAGAGTGGTGGTTGTGGAGAAGACAAAAAGGAGGAAGATAGTCTCACATCGACTAGGCATATCAACGGGCTATGGAGATGCCCATCAAAAGATATCAATGTGAGTGAGTAGGGATTGCCATGCAACGGAAGCACTAGAGCTATAAGTGTATGAAAGCTCATCAAAAGAAACTAAGTGGGTGTGCATCCAACTTGCTTGTTCATGAAGACCTAGGGCATTTGAGGAAGCCCATCGTTGGAACATACAAGCCAAGTTCTATAATGAAAATTCCCACTAGTATATGAAAGTGACAAAACAAGAGACTCTCCATCATGAAGATCATGGTGCTACTTTGAAGCACAAGTGTGGAAAAGGATAGTAGCATTGTCCCTTCTCTCTATTCTCTCATTTTTTATAATTTATTTTGGAGGGGCTTTCTCTTTTTTTTAGCCCCTCTCTATATTTTTTTGGGCCATCCTTTTTTTTTGCCTTTCCTCACATGGGATAATGCTCTAATAATGAAGATTATCACACTTTTATTGACTTACAACTCGAAGATTACAACTCGAAGCTAGAACAAAATATGACTCTATATGAATGCCTCCGGTGGTGTATCGGGATGTGCAATGAATCAAGAGTGACATGTATAAATGAAATGTGAATGGTGGCTTTGCCACAAATACGATGTCAACTACATGATCATGCATGGCAATATGACAATATGAAGCGTGCCATATGAACGGAACGATGGAAAGTTGCATGGCAATATATCTCGGAATGGCTATGGAAATGCCATGATAGGTAAGTATGGTGGCTGTTTTGAGGAAGGTATATGGTGGGTGTATGGTACCGGCGAAAGTTGCGCGGTACAAGAGAGGCTAGCAATGGTGGAAGGGTGAGAGCGCGTATAATCCATAGACTCAACATTAGTCATAAAGAACTCATATACTTATTGCAAAAATTTAAGAGTCATCAAAACAAAGCAATCAACGCATGCTCCAAGGGGGGAGGTTGGTAGGAGTTAACCATCGCACGCCCCCGGCCTCCACACAAAGGATGACACTCAATAAATACCTCATCCTCTAACTTCGTCACATAGCGGTTCGCCATACGTGCATGCTACGGGAATCACAAACTTTAACACAAGTATTTCTCAAATTCATAATTACTCCACTAGCATGACTCTAATGTCACCATTCTCATATCTCAAAACAATCATCAAGTATGAAACTGCTCGTCATACTCAATGCACTTTATATGAAAGTTTTTACTATATTCATCTTGGATGCCTATCATATTAGGACTAGTTTTATAACCAAAGCACATTACCATGCTGTTCTAAAAGACTCTCAAAAGGATATAAGTGAAGCATGAGAGATCAATAATTTCTACAAAATAAAATCACCACCGTGCTCTAAAAGATATAAGTGAAGCACTAGAGCAAAACTATCTAGCTCAAAGGATATAAGTGAAGCACATACAGTATTCTAACAAATTCTAGATCATATTTCACTCTCTCAAAAAGGTGTGTCCAGCAAGGATTATAATGGCAAACTAACAAGCAAAGACTCAAATCATACATGATGCTCCAAGCAAAACACATATCATGTGGTGAATAAAAATATAGTCCCGAGTATAGTTACCGATAGATGAAGACGAAAGAGGGGATGCCTTCCCGGGGCATCCCCAAGCTTAGGCTTTTGGTTGTCCTTGAATTTTACCTTGGGATTCCTTGGGCATCCCCAAGCTTAGGCTCTTGCCACTCTTTGTTCCATAGTCCATCAAAGCCATACTCAAAACTTGAAAACTTCACAACACAAAACTTCACCACTATAAGGTACTGCAATGAACTCATTCTTTGTTTATATTGGTGTTAAACCTACTGTATTCCAACTTCTCTATGATTCATACTCCCCAATACTACTCATAGATTCATCAAAATAAGCAAACAACACACGAAAAACAGAATATGTCAAAAACAGAATAGTCTGTAGTAATCTGTAACTTTCAAATACTTATGTAACTCTAAAAAATTTGAAATAAACTGGTAAACATGAGGAATTTGTCTATTAATCATCTGCAAAAATAATCAACTAAATAGAACTCGCCAGTAAAATCTGGTGGCTATTCGTGTGAGCGCTAACGTTTCTGTTTTTTTACAACATGATCATATAAACTTCACACAAGTCTTCCCAAAGGTTCTACTTGGCACAAACACTAATTAAAACACAAAACAACATCTAAACAGAAGCTAGATGCAATATTTATTCCTAAACAGAAGCAAAAACAAATAAAATAAAATTGGGTTTCCTCCCAAAAAGCGCTATTGTTTAATGCCCCTAGCTAGGCATTGATAATTCAATGATACTCACGTGAAAGATAAGAATTGAAGCACAAAGAGAGCATCATATAGCATGTGAAAATCACATCTAAGCCTAACATACTTCCTATGCATAGGAATTTTATAGCAAAACAAATTAGCAAGACAAGCAAGATCTAGCATATGCAAGGAAGAAAAGGGAAACAAGATCAATCTCAACATGAAGAGAGGTAATTTAGTAACATGAAGATTTCTACAACCATATTTTCCTCTCTCATAATAATAGCATGTAGGATAATAAGAAAATTCAACAATATAGCTATCACATAACATATTCTCTAAATGACCCATATGCATGCAAAGTTGACACTCTTCCAAAACAGTGGGATCAACATTAACTAAAGTCATGACCTCTCCAAGCCCACTTTTATCAAAAAATTCATAAGATTGAATATTCTCCAAATATGTGAGATCAAGTTGACACTCTTCCAAACCCACTTTCAATATTATTGCAAACATTATTATCAATCTCATATTCATCATGAGGTTTAAACAAATTTTCTAGATCATAAGAAGAATCACCCCAATCATGATCATTGCAACAAGTAGTGGGCATAGCAAAATAAGCATCTCCACGCTTAGGGTTTAGCATATCATTAGCACAATTGAAATTAATATAATTTATAATATTATCATTGCAATCATGCTTTTCATTAAAATAGCTATCGTGAATCACTTCAAAAATTTCTTTTTTCAACACTTCATCACAATTTTCGGACTCACCAAATTCAAGCAAAACCTCATAAAGATAATCTAGTGCACTCAACTAACTAGCAATAGGTTCAACATAATTGGATCTCTTAAAAAGATTAGCAAGTGGATGAGGATGCATAATTTAGCAAGCGAAGATGCAAGCTAATAGAGGGCACATAGCAACACAAGCAAATAGAAAGGCCAACGAAAAAGGGCGAATAAAACGGCAAAGGTAAAGTGGGGGAGAGGAAAACGAGAGGCAAATAAATGTAATGCGAAGGATAAGGGTTTTTGATAAGTACTTGGTATATGAATTTTGCGTAAGCCTCCCCGGCAACGGCGCCATAAATTCTTCTTGCTACTTCTCGAGCTTGCGTTGTATTCCCTCAAAGAGGAAAGGGTGATGCAGCACAGTAGCGTAAGTATTTCCCTCAGTTTTTGAGAACCAAGTAATCAATCCAGTAGGAGACCACGCGCGAGTCCCTCGCACCTGCACCAACAAATAAGAACTTCGCAGCCAACGCGATAAGGGGTTGTCAATCCCTTTACGGTCACTTACAAAAGTGAGATCTAATAGATAGGATAGTTTAATATTTTTGGTATTTTTGATATAAGAACAAAAAGTAAATAATGCAAAGTAAAGTAGATTGGAGATTAATATGTTGAGAATAGATCCGGGGGCCATAGAATTCACTAGTGGCTTCTCTCATGATAGCAGAATTCTACGGTGGGTGAACAAATTACTGTCAAGCAATTTATAGAAAAGCGCATAGTTATGAGAATATCTAGGCATGATCATTATATATAGGCATCACGTCCGTGACAAGTAGACCGAAACGATTCTGCATCTACTACTATTACTCCACACATCGACCGCTATCCAGCATTCATCTTGAGTATTAAGTTCATAAGAAAAGAGTAATGCTTTAAGCAAGATGACATGATGTAGAGGGATAAACTCAAGCAATATGATATAAACCCCATCTTTTTATCCTCGATGGAAACAATACAATACGTGCCTTGCTGCCCCAGCTGCCACTGGGAAAGGACACTGCAAGATTGAAACCAAAGCCAAGCACTTCTCCCATTGCAAGAACTATAGATCTAGTAGGCCAAACCAAATCAATAATTCGAAGAGACTTGCAAGGATATTATAATCATACATAAAAGAATTCAGAAAAGAACCAAATATTTCCCGTAGATAATCTTTATCATAAACCCACAATTCATCGGATCTCGACAAACACACCGCAAAAAGATTACATCGAATAGATCTCCTCGAAGACCGAGGAGAACTTGGTATCGAGATCCAAAAAGAGAGAAGAAGCCATCTAGCTAATAACTATGGACCCGAAGGTCTGTGGTAAACTACTCACAACTCATGGTGAGGCAATGGTGTTGATGTAGAAGCACTCCGTGGAAGATCCCCCCTCCGGCGGAGCTCCGGAACAGGCCCCAAGATGGGATCTCACAGGAACATAAGGTTGCGGTGATGGAATTAGGGTTTTTTCTGTTTCCTCGATGTTTTCAGGGTACATGGATATATATAGGAGGAAGGAGGGCATCAGGGGAGCCAGAGGGGGCCCACGAGGGTGGGGGCGTGTCCAAGGGGAGGGGGCACGCCCTGGACCCTCGTGGCCGCCTCTTTCATTCCCTCGCATGTACTCCAAGTCTTCTGTGTTGATATCGTTCCAAAAATAACTCTCGTGAAGGTTTCATTCCGTTTGGACTCCGTTTGATATTTCTTTTATGCGAAACCCTGAAATAGGCAAAAAAACAGCAATGTGCACTGGGCCTTGGGTTAGTAGGCTAGTCCCAAAAATAATATAAAAGTGTATAATAAAGCCCATTAAACATCCAAAACAGAATATATAATAGCATGGAACAATAAAAAATTATAGATACGTTGGAGACGGATCATCTTCCGTTCGCCCGCCACGTCTCCTGATTGGATCTGATTGCTCCGCCCCGCCCCGCAGTCGGACCTTGGGCCTCTCCTGATCTGGTCGTTGTAGCCTCGCAGTCGGGCCTCTCCCGATCGGTCGTTCTCGCCTCGCAGACGGGCCTCTCCCGATCGATCGCCTCCCCTCCAGTCTTCGCTCGCTGGAGCCACCAGATCGCCCAGCCGCCGTCTCGTACCAGCTCTGGATCGCATCCAGCTACCGATCCCGGATCCCAGACCGCAGTCCTTGCCGGATCTCAGCCATCTTCGCCGCCCTCGCTAGATTCCGCCGTTGATCTTCGTCGTCCTGCTGCTCGTTCTGCCTTCGCCCCGGCTCTAAGCCTCACGACCGAAAGCTGTTGTTACCTCCTTGTTGAAGCCAAAAAAAATTCTACACCGTCAGGCTATGTCACAGTTGCTCGCTGTCCAATGATCTTTGATGGCACTAACTACATAGAGTTTGTTGGCTTTGTGCACATTCATATGCGTGGCATTCGTCTTTGGGGCGTTCTTTCTGGCGAGGTGCATTGTCCGTTGTGTCCGGTTCCACCTATGGCCCCTACTCCGCCGACGCCACCCGTTCTTGCTGCCGATGCTGATCAAGCTGCGCAGGATGCAGCTAAGCTTGCAAATGACGCTGTCGTCCATGCTTATGATGAGTAGGTTGCGACTTATGAGGAGAGTCTTCAGACTTATCATGAGGCTCTTTCTGCTTACACTTAGTGGCTTGATGAGGATGCCCATGCCGCAGCTGTTCTCACTGCTAGTGTTTTGCCTCAATTTGCCTCTGAGTTCTTGGGGCTCCCTACCGTATCTGAGATGTGGACCCGTCTCCGTCGGCGCTATCATCCCTCTGTTGATGCTTTATATCTGTATGTGGTCCGGAAGGAACATGCTCTTCAGTAGGGTGACTCCAGTGTTGACGATTTCTAGGCACAAAGTTCTGCTATCTTGCGTCAGATTGATTCTCTCCGTACTGCTGGTTGCCGTACTTGTCAGTGTTGCCAGGCTGTGCGGGCTAATTTGGAGTTTCAATCATGTCTACAAGTTCTTATCTCGGCTCCGTAAGGAGTTTGAGCCCCGGCGTGCTCAGTTGTTTGCTCTTGATCGTATCTCCCTCATGGAGGCGCTTTCTGAGATTCGTGCTGAGGAGACTCGCCTACGTGGTGCTAGTATACTTGAGGTTCCCTTTGTGCTCGCTGCTTGAGGTCCTGTTATCTCCTGCTGCACCGACTCCATCCCGCTCCAGTGCTCCTCCGCTCTTGCCTACTCCTACGGGCGGCCAAGGTCGGTCTCGTCCTCACTACGGCTACTGCAATATGGATGGTCATGTTGAGTCTCAGTGCTTCTAGAAGAAGAAACACCTGCGTAAGGCGCGATCATCAGCTTCAGGGACTTCTTCTTCTACTTCGACATCTTCAACCACCGCCTTGACTGGGCAGGATATTCTGTGACTTAAGCATTTGCTTGCCGCTTCAGGTTCTCCTTCGACACGTACTGCAGATTATGTGATTGATGCTTCCCGCACTGAGCAACCACCTTCTACACGGTCAGGTACATCCTCGTGGATTCTGGACTCCGGATCTTCTTTTCATATGTCTTCTCATTCTTCAAAATTGTCCTCCCTTAAATCACTTGATTTTCCTGTTCATGTACTCATTGCTGATGGTACTCCTCTTTCTGTTGCTGTTCGAGGCAATCTTACCAGACCTTCTTACTATGTTCCTGATGTTGCTCATGTTCCTTGACTTACCATGAATCTTTTTTCTGCTGGTCAACTTACTGATTCGGGTTGTCGCGTCATCCTTGACGTTGACTCTTGTTCTGTTCAGGATCATCGAATGCACACTTTGGTTGGGGCTGGCCCTCGCCGCCGTGACTCTCAGGGTCTTTGGGAGCTAGATTGGCTACATGTTCCTTCCACTGCCGCCACTATCGCCAGTCCATTCGCTTCTGTCGATTCATCTATCGGTTCCTTCTAGCAGTGGCATCATCGACTTGGTCATTTTTGTGGGTCTCGCTTGCCGTCATTAGTTCATCGAGGTCTTCTGGGGTCTGTCTCAGGAGATGTCTCTTTAGAGTGTCAGGGTTGTAGACTAGGAAAACTGATTCAGTTACCTTATCCTCCTAGTGAGTCGGTGTCTCAGCGTCCTTTTGATTTAGTCCATTTTGATGTATGGGGTCCGGATCCCTTTGCTTCGAAAGGGGGCCATCGATACTATATTATTTTCATAGATGATTTCTCTCGTTACACTTGGTTTTATTTTATGACTTCTCGCAGTGAGGTTCTTTCCATCTATAAGTGTTTTGCTGCCATGGTTCGCACTCAGTTCTCTTCGCCTATTCGTGTGTTCCGTGCTGACTCTGTTGGCGAGTATATTTCTAAGATGTTGCGTGGTGTTCTTGCTGAGCAGGGCACCCTTCCTCAATTCTCTTGTCCTGGTGCTCATGCCCAGAATGGCATGGCTGAGGGAAAGCATCGCCACCTTCTTGAGACGGCTCGTGCGTTGATGATCGCCGCTTCTCTTCCACCTCATTTTTGGGCCGAGGCAACCTTCACCTCCACCTATCTCATCAGCCTTCAGCCATGCGCTGCTACCTCTTGAGCTTGCGTTGTATTCCCTCGAAGAGGAAAGGGAGATGCAGCACAGTAGCGTAAGTATTTCCCTTAGTTTTTTAGAACCAAGGTATCAATCCAGTAGGAGACCACGCACCAGTCCCTCGCACCTGCATAAACAAATAAGAACTTCGCAACCAACGCGATAAGGGGTTGTCAATCCCTTTACAGTCACTTATGAGAGTAAGATCTGATAGAGATGATAATTATACTTTTGGTATTTTTGGTATAGAAACACAAAGTAAAGAAAGCAAATAAACAACAGCGATAGAAATAGGCTAGTTGACGAGAAAGTAATATGATAAAGATAGACCCGGGGGTCATAGTTTTCTCTAGTGGCTTCTCTCATGATAGCGATATTCTACGGCGGGTAAACAAATTACTGTCGAGCAATTGATAGAAAAGTGAATAATTATGAGACTATCTAGGCATGATCATTGTATATAGGCATCACGTCTGAGACAAGTAGACCGACTCCTGCCTGAATCTACTACTATTAGTCCACACATCGACCGCTATCCAGCATGCATCTAGTGTAGTGAGTTCATACGAACAGAGTAACGCCTTAAGCCAGATGACATGATGTAGAGGGATAAACTCAAGCAATATGATGAAAATCCCATCTTTTTATCCTCGATGGCAACAATAAAATATGTGCCTTGCTGCCCCTACTGTCACTGGGAAAGGACACCGCAAGATTGAACCCAAAGCCAAGCACTTCTTCCATTGCAAGAACTATAGATCTAGTAGGCCAAACCAATCCAATAATTCGAAGAGACTTGCAAGGATATTATGAGCACACATAAAAAGTTCAGAGAAGAACCAAATATCTTTCATAGATAATCTTGATCATAAACTCACAATTCATCGGATCTCGACAAACACACCGCAAAAATAGATTACATCGAATAGATCTCCTCGAAGGCCGAGGAGAACTTTGTATTGAGATCCGAAGAGAGAGAAGAGGCCATCTAGATACTAGCTATGGACCCGAAGGTCTGAGGTAAGCTACTCACAACTCATGGTGAGGGCGATGATGATGATGATGATGAAGGCCTCCGTGATGGATCCCCCTCCCGGAATAGGCTCCAAGATGGGATCTCCACGGGAACAGCAGCTATGGCAGTGGAATTAGGGTTTTCTCTCTGCGTATGGAGTTTCTGGGGTACGTAGGTATATATAGGAAGAAGAGGGGCACCAGGGGCCACAGGGGCTGCCCTCGAGGCAGGGGGCGCGCCCTGGGAAGGGGGACGGGCCCCCCACCCTCGAGGGAGGGTCCCTGTCCTCTGGCTTGGCCTCGAAGTCTTTCGTGCGTGATTTCCTCCAAAAATATCCCCTGCGAAGGTTTTATTCCGTTTGGACTCCGTTTGATATTCCTTTTCTACAAAACCCTGAAATAGGCAAAAAAAAAACAGCAATCTGGACTGGGCCTTTGGGTTAGTAGGTTACTCCCAAAAATGATATAAAAGTGAATGATAAAGCCCATTAAACATCCAAGACTTCATAAATAATAGCATGGAACAATAAAAAAATATAGATACGTTCGAGATGTATCAAGCATCCCCAAGCTTAATTCCTGCTCGTCCTCGAGTTGGTAAATGATAAAGAAAGAATTTTTGATGTGGAATGCTAACCAATATATTTTTCCAATGTAATTCTCTTAATTGTGGCATGAATGTTCAGATCTGAAAGATTCAAGATAAAAGTCTATATTGACATAAGAAATAACAATACTTCAAGCAATACTAACAAAGAAATCACGTCTTTAGTTATCCCTACAAAATCATATAGTGTTGGCTATGCTCCCTTATTATCACACAAAATATTCCTATCATGCACAACCCCGATTTCAGCCAAGCATTTGTTTTCATGCTCTATCTTTTCAAACCTTTCAACTTTCACGCAATACATGAGCGTGAGCCATGGACATAGCACTATGGGTGGAATAGAGGTGGTTGTGGAGAAGACAAAAAGAGGGAGATAGTCTCACATCGACTAGGCGTATCAACGGGCTATGGAGATGCCCATCGATAGATATCAATGTGAGTGAGTAGGGATTGCCATGCAACGGATGCACTAGAGCTAAATATGAATGAAAGCTCAACAAAAGAAACTAGTGGGTGTGCATCCAACTTGCTTGCTCACGAAGACCTAGGGCATTTGAGGAAGCCCATCGTTGGAATATACAAGCCAAGTTCTATAACGAAAATTACCACTAGTATATGAAAGTGGCTAAGAATGAGACTCTCTCTACAATGAAGAACATGGTGCTACTTTGAAGCACAAGTGTGGAAAAAGATAGTAGCAATTGTCCCTTTTTCTTTTTTTGTTTTCCTTTTTTTTCTTTTTTTTGGGCCTTTCTTTTTTTCTTTGGCCTTTCTTTTTTTTCTTTTTTTTGCGGAGAGGCTTTATAGATTCAGCCTTTCCTCCCATGGGACAATGCTCTAAAAATGATGATCATCACACTTTCATTACAACACAAGATTACAACTCGATACTACAACAACAAAGTATGACTCTATATGAATGCCTTCGGCGGTGTACCGGTATGTGCAATGGAACAAGAGTGACATGTATAAAAATTATGCATGGTGGCCTTGCCACAAATACGATGTCAACTACATGATCATGCAATGGCAATATGACAATATGATGTGTGTCATATAAACGGAACGGTGGAAAGTTGCATGGCAATATATCTCGGAATGGCTATGGAAATTCCATGATAGGTAGGTATGGTGGCTGTTTTGAGGAACAATATAGTGGCTGTTTTGAGGAAGGATATATAGTGGGTTTATGGCACCGGCGAAAGTTGCGCGGTACAAGAGAGGCTAGCAATGGTGGAAGGGTGAGAGTGTGTATAATCCATGGACTCAACATTAGTCATAAGAACTCATATACTTATTGCAAAAATCTACAAGTCATCAAAACAAAGCAATCAACGCATGCCCCTAGGGGGGAGGTTGGTAGGAGTTAACCATCGCGCGCCCCCGACCTCCACACAAAGGTTGACACTCTACAAATACCTCATGCTTTAACTTAGTCACATAACGGTTCACCATACGTGCATGCTACGGGAATCACCGACCTTAACAGAATTATTTCACAATTTCATAATTACTCCACTAGCATGACTCTAATATCACTATCCTCTTGTTGCAAAACAATTATCAAGCATCCAACATCTCTTTCTATTCAATGCACTTGATGTGATTTTTTTACTACATTGAGATTGGATGTTTATCATGTGAAGACTAGTTTCATTAGCCTAAACACTTTACCATGCTGTTTTAATAGACTCTCAAATGGATCTAAGTGAAGCATGAGAGTTCCATATTTTCTACAAAATATTACCACCACCGTGCTCTAAAAGATATAAGCGAAGCACTAGAGCAAAAACTATTCAACTCAAAAGATATAAGTGAAGCACATAGAGTGTTCTAATAATTTCTAGGGTATATTTAACTCTATCAAATAGGTGTGTCCAGAAAGTATGATTGTGGCAAAATAACAAGCAAAGACTCAAATTATACAAGACGCTCCAAGCAAAACACATAGCATGTTGCGAATAAAAATATAGCTCCAAGTATAGTTACCGATGGATGAAGACGAAAGAGGGGATGCCTTCCCGGGGCATCCCCAAGCTTAGGCTTTTGATTATCTTGAATTTACTTGGGGTGCCATGGGCATCCCCAAGCTTAGGCCTTTTCTACTCCTTGTTCCATAGTCCATCAAAGCAATACTCAAAACTTGAAAACTTCACAACACAAAACTTAGACAAAAAATCTCGTGAGCTCCGTTAGTAAGAGAAAGCAAACCACCACTCAAAGGTACAGCAAGGAATTCATACTTTGTTATATTGGTGTTGAACCTACTGTACTCCAAGTTTTCTATGATTCATATCCTCCAATATTACTCATAGATGCATCCCAATAAGCAAACAACACACGAAAAACAGAATCTGTCAAAAACAGAACAGTCTGTAGTAATCTGTTGGGTTCGCCTACTTCTGGAACTACAAAAAATTCAAACAAAATTGGTAAATTTGCGCAATTTGTCTACCAATCAGCAGCAAAACTAATCAACTAAAAATCACGCTCCAGTAAAATCTGACGACTACTTTAGGTAGCGCTAACGATTCTGTTTTTTACAGCAAGATCAAATAAACTTCACACAAGTCTTACCAAAGGTTCTACTTGGCACAAACACTAAACAAAACATGAAAACACATCTAATCAGAGGCTAGATGCAATATTTATTCCCTAACAGCAACAAAAGCAAAAAACATAAAATTGGGTTGCCTCCCAACAAGCGCTATCGTTTTACGCCCCTAGCTAGGCACAATACAAGATAGATCTAGGTATTGCCATCTTTGGATGGCAATCCATAAGTGGCTCGCATGATAGATTCATATGGTAATTTGATTTTCTTTCTATGAAAGTGTTCCATGCCTTTCCTTAACGGAAATTGGAATCTAATATTTCCTTCCTTCGTATCAATAATTGCACCAATCGTTCTAAGGAAAGGTCTACCAAGAATAATAAGACATGAAGGATTGTAATCTATATCAAGAACAATGAAATCTACGGGCACATAATTCCTATTGGTAACAATAAGAACATCATTAATCCTTCCCATAGGTTTCTTAATAGTGGAATCCGCAAGATGCAAATTTAAAGAACAATCATCAAACTCATGGAACCCTAGCAAATCACACAAAGTTTTCTGCATAGTGGAAACACTAGCACCCAAATCACACAAAGCATAGCAATCATGATCTTTTATTTTTATTTTGATAGTAGGTTCACATTCATCATAAAGCTTTCTAGGTATAAAAACTTCCAACTCAAATTTTTCTTCATAAGATTGCATCAAAGCATCAACTATATGTTTAGTGAAAGCTTTATTTTGGCTATAAGCATGCGGAGAATTTAGTACGGATTGGATCAAGGAAATACAATCAATCAAAGAGCAATTATCATAACTGAATCCCTTGAAATCCAAAGTAGTGGGTTCATCACTATGCAAAGTTTTAATCTCTTCAATCCCACTTTTAACAATTTTAGCATCAAGATCTAAAAACTCTGAATCATTGGGACACCTTAAAGCAGAATCATCTCCAATCCTATTCTCATCAAGATTAATACTAGAAAACGAGGATCTAATAGGAGACACATCAATAACTTTCAGATCTTCATCTTTATTTTCACGATAACTAGAAGAACACGATCTAATATAATCTTCTCTTTTAGCACGCATTCAAGCGGTTCTTTCTTTGCATTCATCAATGGAAATTCTCATGGCTTTGAGAGACTCATTGATATCATGCTTAGGTGGGATAGATCTAAGTTTCAAAGAATCAACATCAAGAGTAATTCTATCCACACTTCTAGCCAATTCATCAACTTTAAGCAATTTCTCTTCAAGCAAAGCATTGAAATTCTTTTGCGAGATCATAAACTCCTTAACACTAGTTTCAAATTCAGAAGGCATCTTTCCATAAGAGTTGTTGTAGGAATTACCAAAATTATTAGAGGAATTACTAGGAAAAAGGCCTAGGATTAAAATTACCTCTATAAGCATTGTTACCAAAATTATTCCTACCAACAAAATTCACATCCAAAGATTCATTGTTATTATCAATCAAAGTGGACAAAGGCCTATCATTAGGATCAGAAGAAGCACTCTTAGCAGCTAACAATATCATAAGTTCATCCATCTTTCCACTCAAAACACTAATTTCTTCAATAGCATGCACTTTTTTACTAGTAGATCTTTCGGTGTGCCATTGAGAATAATTAACCATAATATTATCTAGGAGTTTGGTAGCTTCTCCTAAGGTAGTTTCCATGAAAGTGCCTCCAGCGGCCGAATCTAAAAGATTTCTAGAAGTAAAATTCAAGCCAGCATAAAAGTTCTGAATAATCATCCACAGATTCAAACCATGTGTAGGGCAATTACGTATCATTAGTTTCATTCTCTCCCAAGCTTGTGCAACATGCTCATGATATAGTTGCTTAAAATTCATAATATCGTTTCTAAGAGAGATGATCTTAGCCGGAGGGAAATACTTAGAGATAAAAGCATCTTTGCACTTATTCCACGAATCAATACTATTTCTAGGCAAAGAGCAAAACCAAGTTTTAGCACGATCTCTAAGTGAAAACATAAATAACTTCAATTTAACAATATCGTTATCCGTATCCCTTTTCTTTTGCATATCACATAAATCAACAAAGTTGTTTAGATGGGTAGCAGCATCTTCACTAGGAAGGCCGAAGAATTGATCTTTCATGACAAGATTCAACAAAGCAGCATTGATCTCACAAGATTCAGCATCAGTAATAGGAGCAATCGGAGTGCTAATAAAATCATTGATGTTGGTATTGGAGAAGTCACACAATTTGGTATTGTTCTGAGCCATAGTGACAAGCAAGCAATCCAACACACACAAGCAAACAAGAAGCAAGCGTACGAGAAACACACGACGGAAGAAGGGCGAATAGAACGGCAAATGTGAAGTGGGGGAGAGGAAAACGAGAGGCAAATAAATGTAATGCAAAGGATAAGGGTTTGTGATAGGTACTTGCTATATGAATTTTGCGTAAGCCTCCCCGGCAATGGCGCCATAAATTCTTCTTGCTACCTCTTGAGCTTGCGTTGTATTCCCTCGAAGAGGAAAGGGAGATGCAGAACAGTAGCGTAAGTATTTCCCTCAGTTTTTGAGAACCAAGGTATCAATCCAGTAGAAGACCATGCGCCAATCCCTCGCACCTGCACAAACAAATAAGAACTTCGCAGCCAACGCGATAAGGGGTTGTCAATCCCTTTACGGTCACTTACGAGAGTGAGATCTGATAGAGATGATAATTATATTTTTGGTATTTGTGGTATAGAAACAGAAAGTAAAGAAAGCAAATAAACAACGACGACAGAAATAGGCTAGTTGACGGGAAAGTAATATGATAAAGATAGACCCGGGGCCATAGTTTTCTCTAGTGGCTTCTCTCATGATAGCGATATTCTACGGCGGGTAAACAAATTACTGTCGAGCAATTGATAGAAAAGTGAATAATTATGAGACTATCTAGGCATGATCATTGTATATAGGCATCATGTCCGAGACAAGTAGACCGACTCCTGACTGCATCTACTACTATTACTCCACACATCGACCGCTATCCAGCATGCATCTAGTGTATTGAGTTCATACGAACAGAGTAACGCCTTAAGAAAGATGACATGATGTAGAGGGATAAACTCAAGCAATATGATGAAAACCCCATCTTTTTATCCTCGATGGAAACAATACAATACGTGCCTTGCTGCCCCTACTGTCACTGGGAAAGGACACCGCAAGATTGAACCCAAAGCCAAGCACTTCTCCCATTGCAAGAACTATAGATCTAGTAGGCCAAACCAAACCAATAATTCGAAGAGACTTGCAAGGATATTATGAGCACATATAAAAAGTTCAGAGAAGAACCAAATATCTTTCATAGATAATCTTGATCATAAACTCACAATTCATCGGATCTCGACAAACACACTGCAAAAAGAGATTGCATCGAATAGATCTCCTCGAAGACCGAGGAGAACTTTGTATTGAGATCCGGAGAGAGAGAAGAAGCCATCTAGATACTAGCTATGGACCTGAAGGTCGAAGGTAAGCTACTCACAACTCATGGTGAGGACGATGATGATGATGATGAAGGCCTTCGTGATGGATCTGGGATCTCCACGGGAACAGCAGCTACGGTGGTGGAATTAGGGTTTTCTCTCTGTGTATGGAGTTTCTGGGGTACGTAGGTATATATAGGAAGAAGAGGGGCACCAGGGGCCACAGGGGCTGCCCTCGAGGCAGGAGGGCGCGCCCTGGGAAGGGGGGCGCGCCCCCACCCTCGAGGGTGGGTCCCCTGTCCTCTGGCTTGGCCCCGAAGTCTTTCGTGCGTGATTTCCTCCAAAAATATCTCCTGTGAAGGTTTTATTCCGTTTGGACACCGTTTGATATTCCTTTTCTGCAAAACCCTGAAATAGGCAAAAAACAACAATCTGGACTGGGCCTTTGGGTTAGTAGGTTAGTCCCAAAAATGATATAAAAGTGAATGATAAAGCCCATTAAACATCCAAGACTTCATAAATAATAGCATGGGACAATAAAAAATTATAGATACGTTGGAGACGTATCATGTGCTGCTCTCTAGGGTGGTGTTCCTTTCGAGCGTCTCTTTGTCGTTCTCTTGATTATTCGACGCTTTGCTTATTTGGATATGTTTGCTATGTTCTTCTTGCCCCTCGCGGACGCACCAAACTGACCGCTCAGTCTGTTGATTATGTTTTCTTAGGCTATAGTGATGAGCATAAGGGTTATCGTTGTTGGGATCCTATCGGTCGTCGGATGCGTATTTCTCGGGATGTGATTTTTGATGAGTCTCGTCCCTTCTACCTGCGTCCATCTTCCTCGACCTTTTGAGTGGAGGATATCTCTTTCCTCACTTTTCCCGACACACCTATCACTCGAGTTGAACCCTTGTCTCTCTGTCCTGCTCACTCTACTTCTCCACCTCTTGCCGATTTGCCGCCACCATCTCCCACGGTTTCCTCACCTCGCATGTCACCGAATTCTACACCTTCATCCTCGGTGACTTCTTCGTCTCTATCTCCTGATTCTACCTCGGCTATTCCTCCTCGTATTCTTCCATATTTTTCTCAGTATTACACCTGTTGTTCATGTAATGTGGATGCATCTGATGATGTGTCGTCCTCCTCGTCTCAGCCTACCTATGGCTTGTGTCCTCATCCGCTTCCGCCTGTTGATCGCCTTGGTTTTTCAACCGCTGGTGCTGCTGTTCTTGAGCCGACTTCTTATCGTCAGGCTGTTGTTCATCCTGAATGGCATTTTGCAATGGCACAGGAGATTGCTGCTCTTGGACACACTAGTACATGGGATCTTGTTGCTCTTCCTCCAGGTGTCCATCCCATCACTTGTAAGTGGGTCTACAAGGTTAAGACTCGCTCTGATAGTTCTCTTGAGCATTACAAAGCTCGTCTTGTGGCTCGTGGCTTTCAGCAGGAGCATTGTCGTGATTACGATGATACTATTGCTCATATGGCCCATATGACCACTATTCATACACTTCTTGCCGTGGCCTCTACACGCCACTGGTCTATATCTCAGCTTGATGTTAAGAATGCCTTTCTTAACGGTGATCTGTGTGAGGAGGTATACATGTAGCCACCACCTGGGTATTCTGTTCCTGATGGCACGGTATGTTGTCTTCGTCGCTCTCTCTATGGCCTTAAGCAAGCCCCCCGCGCCTGGTTTGAGCATTTTACCTTTGTGGTGACTGTCATTGGTTTTTCAGCGAGTGCTCATGATCCAGCATTGTTTGTTCACCTTTCTCCTCGTGGTCGGACTCTTCTTCTCTATGTTGATGACATGATCATCACTGGCGACGACCCCGAGTATATTACCTTTGTAAAGGCCCGTCTTAGTGAGCAGTTTCTTATGTCCGATCTTGGACCTCTTCACTACTTTCTTGGGATTGAAGTCTCTTCTACCTATGGTGCCTTTTTTATATCCCAGGAAAAGTATATACAGGATCTTCTTGCTCGTGCTGCTCTTACCGATGAGGGAATTGTTGAGACTCCCATGGAGCTCAATGTTCACCTACGTGATACTGATGGTGACCCCTTGCCTGACCCGACGCGTTATCGTCATCTTGTTGGGAGTCTTGTCTATCTAGCCGTCACTCGTTCGGATATCTCTTATCCGGTTTATATTCTGAGTCAGTTTGTCTCCGCTCCCACTTCGGTTCACTATAGTCACCCCCTTCGCGTTCTTCGATATCTTCGGGGCACGATCTCTCACCGTCTATTCTTTCCTCGCTCTAGTTCTTTACAGCTTCAGGCCTATTCAGATGCTACGTGGGCTAGTGATCCCTCTGATCGCCATTCATTTTCTGCTTACTGTGTTTTTCTTGGTGGTTCTCTCATTGCCTGGAAGACGAAGAAACAAACTGCAGTTTCTCGTTCGAGTGCAGAGACTGAGTTACGAGCTATGTATCTTTTGACGACAGAGGTGACTTGGTTACGGTGGTTACTTCAGGATTTTGGTGTTTTTGTTACTACACCTACTCCGCTCTTATTTGACAGTACAAGTGCTATTAGCATTGCACGCGATCCTGTGAAGCATGAGCTCACCAAGCATATCAGGGTTGCTGCTTTCTATGTGCGCGCTGGTGTGCAGGATCGGGTTATTGCTCTTCAGTATGTGCCTTTCGAGTAACAGTTAACAGATTTTCCGAGGAAGGCCCAGACTAGAGTGCAGCATGGCTTCTATATCTCCAAATCCAGTGTTATTAATCCACCATGAGTTTGAGGGGGGTGTTAGAGTTTTATATATATAGCCATGTAACCTTTCGTATCTACCCTATTGTATAAGGGGTTTCTTGCATATATTCCACACCTGTACATGTATATATACTGGCCTATGGCCTCCTGGAAATATAAGTTGCATATTTCCTAACAAACTGAAGGTTTGCAAGATTAGTACTCATGATAATCGTGCTGATATGTTGACGAAGCCAATTGTTGTTGCTAAGTTCGAGCTTTGCCCGGACTTAGTTGGTATAACACATTAGCCCTAGTGGTTGTTTGACGCCGAAAGTGTTTTCTTTGTTGTTCAGGGAGGAGGTTCTCATTCATGCTACAAGATGGGATTTGTCTTAAGGTGGAGTTTGTTATGTTATGCTCCAAATTCAAGTATAAAGAGACAAGCTAACTTTTGACGAGCGAGCGGAGCGAGGCCCGTCGCCAGTAGGCTTGGGACTTCGCTTAGTTCTCCTTGGGTTGTACAGAAATGGCTTGGTCCCTG
Source organism: Secale cereale (assembly GCA_902687465.1). Classification (NCBI taxonomy): domain Eukaryota; kingdom Viridiplantae; phylum Streptophyta; class Magnoliopsida; order Poales; family Poaceae; genus Secale; species Secale cereale. Next base: position 556,609,486 of record LR738712.1, read on the forward strand.
GTCGCACCCCCTGCACACCACCATCCCCATCCGCTGCAACTCGGAGTTCGCCTGTAGCTCTGGCTCAGCAGCTGAGCACAACATATGTGATGCTCACTCTGGAGCGCATGCTGCAGTTCCTAGAGCAGATTCGAGTCCGACGCGCTGCTTGGATTGTAGCCGGCCCGCCTACGGACTCGCCGGAGCACGAGGAGGAGAGGAAGGTGATGTGGAGCATGCGTGTCCAGAGTATGAGCTCGCCCAAACGGAGGAGGCGGCGGAGCAGCATACCATCCTAGACTCCATCCGCTAGGAGGCGGAGGTGGAGGCAAACCATCACTACCTCCGTGAGTCACGGGTGGACTTGGACGCAATCTTCGTGGACGTCGAGTCCGATGAGGAGCCGGAGCCTCCTGTGGCACCCATCCGCTGGGTTGCAGGCCTGTCCGGCACTGTCGACACGGAGGTGGTCAACATCTCCGGCGACTAATAGAAGTAGGCTACGTTTTCTTAACGACACCTATATTGCGACGGAGGAAGCAGTATTTAGCAGTACAAAGATTTTATGTGGTGCATGCTCTAGTATGGATTTCTTTTTTGGCAGGTGAAGCTCTGGTATGGATTTCAGTAGTGAAGTTTAAGGTGATTGTAGTGGACAAAAGAAAAAGAGTTGTCCAGTGACCGATCACTCTTCGGGGACGGCTAGTTTGGGGTGTTCTTTTTTTTAGGGGTTGGAGTTTGGTCGGTCGTGCTGTAGATGTTCGCGCTTGGTCACGCGTGACGCCCCCGCCGCCCGGCGCGTGGGGTGAAGAATCTGGCGCGTCTGCGTAACTAGTAAGCTTGCACGTGCAAATGCACGTCTCGACTAATATTACAAATATATGTGAGTATTAGGGCATCTCCAACACAGACCCTCAAACCGCTCGTAACCATCCCGATTGTGTGGTCCGGATGTGTTTTGCCAGCCAAAACGATCTTGTATTTGTTCATTTGCGAGGAGACGGCGGGGGCGAGATCCAGCCCGAACGCCATGGGAGAGGGAGGGGCTCACGAAAGGAG
>LR738712.1:556610658-556653301 GCA_902687465.1 Secale cereale
GGGGGAGAGGATGTGGAGGAGGCGCCCTGCCACCGCCGTGGGCCGGCCGAAGGCCGCGGCGAGGGGAAGGAGCGCTGGGGAAGGGGCTTGGCGGCGGTGATCGCCCCGTGAGTCGCAGGAGCGACCCACGAGACGCGTGGAGTTTTCTTGAAATATCTGACTAACGGTGGGGGCGCGCCGCCTGAAGAAGTACTTCTGCGCACATGTCTTGCTCAAGCACCGTCGAAGCGACTCTGGCCGCCACTCAGGGCTTGTGCACCGGCACTGCTGTGATGACAGGAGAGAGCTGGGGTGGATCGGGCCGGGGACGGAGTGCATCAGCGGCGCGGTTTAGCGAACAAGACAAGGGCAGAGACAGCATGCATGGTCGTCTTCTCCGTTGTCGCTATTTCTGTTCTGTCACGGAAAACTGCATCATATGAAGGAATAAGAGCATTTTTATATGTCCATCTGCAGTTCTACACACATGAGCAGTTCTACACACATGAGTATGCTTGTTTACACAAGGCAGAACGATACCTGAGGGATAAATAGAAAAACCAAAAGCATGATACTATGACCACATGTTCAAACTATAGTCAAGGTGATAGTAGCAGCCTAGCAGGAGTAAGGATGTAATAACAACAGGAGTGACCGATAAAGGAAATTAGAAAGGTGAGCTAGCTTTCCTTGCTTCCTTTACTTGGACGGTTTCTATGCCAAATCTCCTCTACATCTACTAATAAAATGAAGTGATGGAAAATGAGCAGTGCATCGTTCCAATACATGATCAGGCATTGTGTCGACGTCGTCATCCCAATCATTCTGTAACAATTAAACGTTTTTATATCTGCTGGGCACCTATTCGTTCTCTATGTAATCAATTAAATCAACCTAATCAATTCACCATAATGAAGAGAAATGCAAATAAACAAACTACTCAATGTTGCATAACTTCAAACATCAAGTCATGTTGAACTTTCTCATCGCAGTCCCGGCAACTGTCCAGTACAGAAGTCATGTTACATACCAAGATTCCATCGCATAAATCTGCAAAAAAATCAAAAACCTACAGAACAACCAAAAAGAATTATGAGATATCAGGCCCTCCTAGTAGAATCACTTGACAAGGAACAATTTGAACAACATTGAAAATTAAAAAAGAGAGTGCTGCAATATGTAAGTTCAAAATATTTGCACGGAGCAAGTCCGAGGTAGGCCTGATGCATGGGGTGGTTAACAGAAAGGAAGGGATGTCACCTATTAGTGTGAAAGGGATTCATAGAATAAGTCACAAACCAAAACCCTATTTTAGCTCTGCCTATACCTTGGTCGGCAATTTCATATTCTTTTGCAACTGGATATTCTTATCTGATCACATATATCCGCATACACATAGAAGCCAAAAGCCTAGAACAAGGCTAGTATGATGCAACTAAGATGCTATAGATAAATGAGATTAGTTCAGCAAGAAGGCATACCTGATTAATTGGAGGATACATGAGAACCGAACACATAGGGCATTCCAATAGCTCACCCACATTTGTAGAAACTATGACATTTAGATTGTGTGAATGCTCGATAACATCACTGACGACTTCTGTGACATCAAACATCTCATTCTTTGGAGGCTCGATAACTTAAGCATCAATGTCATCAAGATAGGCAGTTGACCCCACGATCAAACCTATAGATACATAATCTTGTATGGATAAGAAATATTTAGGCTTGGAAGTAAATGCGAAAGATATTATCATCATTTTAAAAGACATGAATATTTTTTAATTTACAAAAGGCATCTCCTAATAAAATTAGCTCACTTTTGTATGGAAACGCACAAAAGTAAATTTCATCCTAAGCCAATCATAATATGACTCCACTGCAAAGGTCCGGTAATCATGAGCACATATGGGCTTGGATCTCGGAAAAACTTTGAAATATTTGGCCCATCAAGAGAATTAGTTCAGAGAACACTCTCAAATTTGCCTCACATCATAAGCAGTACCAAAAGAAATTGTATTCAATTGATATTGTATCACGTACTTCAAAGGAGACAAACAAATAACCTTGATCTATCAAAGGTCAGACCATGTGAAAAATATTAAATAACAGGGCTGCCATCCATGCTACTCCAGATTATGGAGGTTCATGTGGTCAGAGTCCATACAATTCAGCTGGTCGCTCCCCTTGAGTTCGGAGTTTGACTCCAACTTCAACCTTCGAACAATGAACATGTATAATATAGTCAGGTTTAGGGGTAAATAATGCCACCATCAGTAATACTATAAAATAACAAGATGCAGATCCAACTCAGCTTAACAAATTCCTTTACAGCCATTGACTCTGTTAAGCTGACCAGGTAGCTTACGTTGAGAATAGCACAATGTTTATGAAACCAGATGTAAAATGTGCAGGGTAAAAGATTATTAAATCATGCTTTGCATCATCACAACAAAATCATTTGTATTACCTTACGAATACGCAATGCATAAAAATAATGAAGCACGTGAGAATACAGTTACAATTAATTTTATTTGAACAGAAATAAAGATCCCCAACTTGCACTATGGTTCCAAACATCGAAGTCCCAAAGTGGTGCCGAGCGGCTGGCGAGAAGAGGCCGAGCGGTGTGGTCTTCCAACTGGCACCGTGATATTTTGAACTAAATTCAGAAATCATTTTTCCTCTCTTGGCTAAGTGAAAGGAAGCTTCTATATAAAACAGTTTTTTTACCAAATAACTAATATCATCAAGAAACCTTTGGTTCTACCGTGTTTTCACTTGCATACATCATGTATAGCAGTACGCCATTACATAAGAACCAGAGCTCGAATTTACATGACCCCATTACTCTCCAGATCTAGGCAATGGCTCCTATAAGTGTGCAATTCCTACACTGTAGTTATATTCTAGACAAGGACCTGATAAAGATCTTGAACACTACCAGGATAAGAAGGTGCTAATGATGAAAAATAGAAGGTGCTAGTGGACTAAAATAATAGAAGGTGCTAATGATTTCTTGTTCTTTTATGGATTGATAGCGCTCATGTGTATGTGTGTTTTCATGAGATTTTTGACTAACCAGACCACTAAAATAAATGCTTCCTGTGTTTTCCCTCTTTCATTCTCACCAAGCACCACAAAATTCTCAGAATAAAGTGAATCCATCATTGTGCTCACCTGTGCTCCTGGTTAGCTAAGACCCTAAATGTACTTCGAGTCTGAAGTATGGAAGGACCAGTGAAATTTAGTCCTAATGGCTTTCAGTCTCAAGTATGGTCTGGCAGCTCTCTGTTTCCCTCTATCTAGTGGTTCATATGTACAACAGAGCAACAACAAGCCTGTCATTACTTACTGTCCTCATCTTTACATTTCAGAACTCGTACACCTGATAGATTTGTTATGCCTTGTGCTAATTCCTCACCTAGCTACTGAACGTAAACTATCCCTTGTGTTAGTTCCTCACCTAGCTACTGAATGTAAACTATCCCTTGTGTTAGTTCCTCACCTAGCTACAGAATGTACATTCTACTTGGTTCCTATTACTCATTTTTCTTTCTGATCCCGGCGATTCACATGTATACCCTTGTAGAAAGAATAACGAACATAATTACTTCCATCACATGTGAGATAGTAGAGGCGATCAAGTATACCTTCCCTCTACTCTACGACAAGCTCCGTCTCTAGAAGGCCCCTACTCCAGCTTAAACTCTGATGCTTATGCGCAAGGCATAGTAGTAAACCAAATCGAAAGGAAGGCATATCAAGTTGGAACTTGGAAGTTGGAACCAGCAGTTTCACCTGAAAAGGTAGAACCATTATTCAATTAAAAACAACCTCGAGAAATTTCAGAAAATGCAAATTAATTCATCACTTTCTTTTTTAGAACTGTAACAAGGGCTCAAGGCAATACCATTAAAATATTTCTTAATTACCATGTCAAACCATCCTACTAAAACATAAAAGAATATGTCAGTCTGAGGCACGATGAACCGAAATCCAACTACAATATACAAGTTTTGGGAATATTGCACGGAGGTAATAATTAATGAACTATATATGAAATCAAAATGAAAAGTAAGGCCATGTACAATGTAAGTCGTCGTACCTGCAATTTTGCTAACTTAAGCCATGCCTTACTACTTTTGAGCTTCCTCATATAGAATTCAAGCAGTTTGGCCTTGAGGGCTCAGATAGTTCCGGAACTGACTGTATGGCATGGGCATGGACAATATAAGACTTGAGAATCACAATAGAAAATCAGGCCTAATTTGGCAACATCACAACAACAAAAGATCAGAAATAAGTAAATGTCAACAGATTTAGTTTGTGTGTCCAGCAGGCAGTGTCATCTGGACCGGACGCAACCCCAACCCCAGGGTAGCGCCGGCAGTCCCAAGCCGAGGCGTCGGGGGTGTGATGTTGCTCGGCCGCCGGCGTCGCGTGATGCTGCTCGGCCGCCGGCGTCCGTCCCGGGCGTGCTGCTGCTCGGCCGCCGGCATGAAGGGGCGGCGTCGAGGCGGAGAATCTGGCGGAGAAAAGGGCGGCGAAGGGGGCGGCCAGAAGGGGCGGTGTCAGGGCCGAGTGGCTGGCGGAGAAGGGGGCGGCGTCGGGGCCGAGCGACTGGGGGAGATGGGGCGGAGAAGGGGGCGGCGTCGGGGCCGAGCGACTGGCGGAGAAGGGAGCGGAGAAGAGGGCGGCGAGGCGGCGCGAAGGGGCGGCGGCGGTGGCGGTGGCCGTGGTGCCGAGCGGCTGGCGAGAAGAGGCCGAGCGGCGTGGTCGAGCGGTTGGCAGAAGGGGGCGTGCGGGTGGGAGAGAGGCGAAGCGGTAGCGGTAGCGGGGTACGGGTTAGCGAGGGGAAGGTTTTCGTTAACGATAAGTTTCGTTAACCAAGATTTTAGGCCGTTAGATCTATGATTAGACGGCTAATATGCAGGGATTTGCCCTCTCGTGCTTTTATAGTGGTAGTAGAAGTAGATTTATAGTGGTAGTAGATGATTCCCTTCGTTCGCTAAGTTAGTGATCAGCCGTCCGTCCATATCCAAGGGTAACCAGATGCTCTATATAGCCTCTCGTGTCTCCGCGAGCCAAACCTGCCCGTCCTTGCACGCACGGACGCACTGCACCGACACCGATCCTCGTGCAAGCGAACTCCCCGGCGGATGGGGATGGGCGCCGCCGCCGCGCTCCTGCCGCCGGCGGAGCAGTGGTTGGCGCTGGAGGACCAGCGGGGCGGCGAATGCCCGCTGCTCTCGTCGGCGTGGAGCCTGCCAGGGCCGCCGGGGGAGGGGATTGGGAATGCGAAGCAGGGGGCGCTACGGCGCGCCGCGGCGCGGGCGTGGGGCGCGCTAGCCGCGGGGGCGGCGGAGATGTCGGCGCTGGTGCGGGCCGACCCGCGGAAGCCCGTGTTCGCGGCCAAGGTCGCGCTGGCCATCGCGCTCATGTCGCTGCTCGCCTTCGTCCGCGAGCCGCGCGACTTCGTCAGCCACTCCGTTTGGGCCCTCCTCACCGCCGTCGTCGTCTTCGAGTTCAGCATTGGTACGCACGTTCCGATCCGGCCGCCCCCTCCCTCCGACTCGGTGCTTTGCAACGATTTGATCCAACTCTCTTCACTTTCTTCAACATTTCTGAGCCCCTTCCAAGTCTCAAGTTCTGTTGTTATGGTCTTATGGAGCATGGGAAAGTTAACAGTATGTTCAGTGCAGTTCTGCAGCGCTGCCTTCTATGGGGAGTTGGAGTTGACCTGGTGGTAGATAGATCCATTAAGTTACAGGTGTTTCTATGGTTTATAGCAGTAGCACAGTATGCTGAACTTGCAGATTCTGTTTTTTTTTTTTTATAATCACCGGGGCGAGTGGATCCCCACCTGTCTAATTTGCAGATTCTGTTTATTCTCTGTTCAGAGTTGACCACCTTTAAGGAAGCGCCACTAATTTAGTTATCAATGAGTGATGGAAAACACAACTAAATTTTATTCTACAGTTTTACTTGGGCCAGCGTCGATCTTGGACCAGCTGTAGAACTTACTATATGAAATGGTAGACATACACACACATGACTAGTTAAATAAATGTATCTTGTTTGGAGGGGAAATTACTATACAAAATTTATCAAATGTGCCTAATGTTTTAACTGGCAACTGATCGAAGTTTACCATTTTCTGGATTTTGCCTGCTGGTCTTTCATAGTATATTACTATGATGGAGAAATCAACCTTAATGGTAGTGTTGATTGTAAAGTCTATATCGACGGTTGCAAGTTTGCCCTTTAATTAGCCTGTTCAGTGGGATGTCTAGCTCCATATTTGAAGTTGTTATGAACTAACATGTTTTTATTTATTTTTACATAGTCACATGTTTTAAACTTATCACTATGATCGTTGGAAAGTACCACTGAACTCTCTTACTATAGATTCTAGTTCAGTGGCCGGAACCCTTTGCTGTAGCCCATTGTAGAACTTACACAGATGCACGCTCGTGCGTTATGCAGTTCTTAACATGGACAGAAGATGCTATTTCTGACGTGCAGTTCTTAATTAGCAACTGGTGAAGGCTCTTTCTTTCTCCTGTAGTTTTGCTGGTCTGCATAATACCATTTCGATAAGGAAAGTAAGTACAAAGATATTTGCAATTTGTATTCGTCGTACCTGCGTCTCACTGATATGGAGCTTTTAATGCTAAATTTCATGGTGTGTACATTCAAAAACATTATTGCCCTTCATTAATTTGGTCCACTGTTATGCAGGTGCAACACTTAGCAGAGGTTTCAATAGGGGATTAGGAACACTTACTGCAGGAGGACTTGCTCTAGCAATTGCTGAATCGGCCAAAAACCTGGGGGAAATGGAAGAAGTGATTATTGTTGTGAGCACCTTCACTGTTGGTATGCATCAAAAGCTTGCTGAGTTCATTTCCTGGTGCATGTTATGCGAGTGTATCTAACTTGTTGTCTACTGGCTCTATGCTTTTGACTGCTAGGTTTTTGTACAACCTTGGCAAAGCAGCACCCAAAGATGAAGCCTTATGAATATGGATTTCGTGTATTCTTGCTAACATTTGGTTATGTCATGGTCTCTGGATACAGCACAGGGAAGTTCACTGATACAGCTGTAAACAGATTTGTATTCATTGCTCTTGGTGCTGGTGTCAGTCTGGGAATCAATATAGGCATTTGCCCAATCTGGGCTGGAGAGGACTTGCACAATTTGGTTGCAAAGAATTTTGCTGGTGTTGCAAATTCCTTAGAAGGTATAAACCTTCTACCCCCTAAAAAATTCATGCTTAGAATCATCGTATTGTTTTACAAGAAAACACACAAGCTTTGCATCTCTTGATGCATTGGTAGTAGAATTTTTTTATGTGTAGACCCAAAAGGGCAATCATCCCTAAAAATTGAAAGCAGCACTCTGAAGTGCTACGCACTGACGGGAGAAGCGCCTTCAGGCCAACTGTCCCTGCATTAGCTCACTGCCAGACCTCAGGCTTGATAGTGTCAAGCAAGTTGGCGACATCGAGTTTTGTGTTGTCAAAGATGGCAGCTTTTTGTTACTTCCAGATCCACCACGCTGTGAGCATGACTACCAAGGAGGTGCATTTTCACGACTGTGGTGGGGTGGAAAGGTTGCCATGATGTCACCAGTCCACGAAACCATAGCATTTCTCATGTTGAATTGTTTAAATTTCCCAGAAGAGGTAGAAAATATTAGTTGTATCATTGTGATGGCTGTAGAGTGTAGATACGTCTGATTCTTACGCCTTTATTGCCAATTTGGCTGTTCATTCTAGGCTGTGTTGATGAATATCTGAAATGCATGGAATATGAAAGGATTTCTTCAAGAATACTTCTATATCAAGCTTCTGATGATCCCCTATATAGTGGGTACAGGGCAGCTATTGAAGCATCAGCACAAGAGCAAACCTTGGTTTGATCTTGCTCTAAAGCTAACACTTCTATTTAGATTATCTCACCTTCCTATGTCAACGTTTAATCGGTTCTTTTGTATGTGCTTCTAGCTAGATGATGCTATATGGGAACCACCCCATGGCCCTTACAAAATGATGAGCTATCCTTGGAAGAGTTTCACTAAAGTTGGTGGAGCACTGAGGCATTGTTCCTTCGCAGCCATGGCATTGCATGGTTGCATTCTTTCAGAAATTCAGGTTTGCTAATATAGTTTCCTCGACAACCTGTCGAAGTTGTGCATGTATTTTCTAAACAACTGTATATCTGATTTTAGGCACCGCCGGAAAGTAGAAAGGTCTTTAGTTCAGAAATTCATAAAGTGGGCAGAGAATGTGCTAAAGTGTTGCGCGAGCTTGGGAACAACGTCAAGACAATGACAAAGTTGAGCTCTTCAGATATTCTATTTGAAGTCCACTTGGCAGCTGAAGAGTTGCAAAAAAAGATTGATGAGAGGTCATATCTTTTGGTGAATACTGAAGCGTGGCACACTAGCAAGCGAGCTGAAGGAATCAAAGATGCCATGAATGCCACCCTTATCACGGGAAGAGAAAATAAGAATGAAGTGATGGAACCTACCATTGCTGATCAAACTTTGGCATACCATTATAAGACCTTTGCTGCTAGTTCATTCCGTAGCAGATATGATTCATCGTCAACCATAGACGGCTACAAGAAGCTACCACATTGGCCTGCTAGAACAACGTTCCATCCAAACCTGCCACTTGAAGACACGGAATCAAAAACATATCAAAGTGCAAGTGCCTTATCCTTGGCCACATTTGCCTCGCTTCTAATCGAGTTTGTTGCCCGGCTACAGAATGTTGTTTACGCATTTGAGGAACTGAGTGATAAGGCCAATTTCAAGGAGCCGGCGGAGGAGCCTGTTGCAGTTAGCAAGGGTGATGGTGGGTTTGTTGCTAACATGTGCAAACTTGTTGGACTCAGGAGTTGACATTGACATTGACCATGACCCTGCGATGTTCCTCCATCTGAAAACCTTGTCACCCACTATTATCATCCAGTTCTATTTAGTTGTTTTGGACCACGATATGCAGCGAGACGATTGCTCGCTGTAGTGCCAATCGCCAATTAATGTGTTTAAGCACCCTGTAACTAATTTGCGCGAACAGGGAAAGGTAGATGTGCTGTAGCATGCTCATTATTAGTACTAGTCGTCTAGTGATGTTGCCGCTATCTTGCTTTCAATGCATTGATGTGCTTTTGTTGTGCTCAACTGAAAGTCATGATGTTGCTGAAAACCGGTAGATCTCTTCTGTGCTCTAATCTTGTCTACATACAAAAGGGTGGCTGGTTGGATTCCTAATCTAAGCATAGTTATGCATGCTGGTTTTTCTGGTTCAATTTATGGCCTGCTGCAATGCAATCCCTAACATGGTAAAACCGAGACTCAAATTCAGAACTAAAACTCATGCAAGGCATTCTTTTCATCTTTACTCGTACTAATAAGGAATGAGAGCATCTTCAGCCATGATGAGCAAATTTCACCCCTCAAACATTCGTGGACGCACTCGGTCAGTGACCGGGCTTGTCCATTTTGACTCCCTATTTTCCGTTCACATAGTTATGTCTCACTTTTTCCTTATATGTCCGGTCACATGCATGTGATTGAGGAAGGAGAGAGGGAAAAAAAAGAAACATGATCTACGATGGACCCAATCCTATGTGACGGACGCATGACCGCTGACCGGACACGGGCACTCCTCATACTCATCCCATATATGCGATGAATATGAGGGCTGCCAGACAGCCCGGGTGTTTAAGGGCAGTTTAAATCATCCGGGTAGGTCAATTTTTTCTGATCTCTCCTACCCGGTCAGTCTTCCTCGCGTCCGCCCGATCAATTTAAGGAGTCCGGCATTGTAGATGCTCTAAGAATACTGAAAAGCTAATAATGGTGTTACTTGCATATTTTAATTTTTAAATGAGATCTTTTTTTTTGTCAGCTTTCTGATTAGTATGCCCCATAAAACTAACAAAGATGGATCTTGTATACCACATCATGCAACCACACAATGAGGTTAACTTTTATTTACTCATCCATCAAATCACATCAAAAACAGCATATTACCTTTGGACCTCGAGACTACGGGTGGAAAAGAGGCTAACGGAGATCATAACAGAAAAGAATATAAGAAGGACCAAGACACTCGTATTTCAGTCCGGACATATACGATGACATATCATAAGTCACATTCGAAGTAGCACTGAATTGGAATGAAGTCCACATAACCCCCTTGGGGTTTCACAAACTGGTCACTTTACCCCCCGAGGTCTAAAACCAGGTATTTAACCCCCGATCTTTCCTCAACCATGTGAATCATCCCCTCATCCAGGTTAGAGCGGTTTTTGCAAGCGGTTTTGACGACGTGGCAAGGTGAACCTCTCTCCTGACCTGCAGCCGCCTTCGTCCATTCTCCTCGGAGCACGGGCCAGCCCACTCGGGTTGCATGGCGTCGATGGCTGGCATCAACATGTAGCTCGCCAATATTATTCTAAGTCTGAGCGTCTCGGCGTTGAGCCTCCTCGTCTCCACGCGCCGGGTGCCCGGGTGCACGCGCAACTGGCCAACCGGTGGAAGTTCTGGCGACCACTGACCATGCGCGACCAGTACGGCAGTGCCTCGTACTCAAGCTCTCCGAGGCAGACGATGGTGGGGCGGTTGACGACGGTGGCGGGCAAGACATTGGCGCCGGAAGCGCCGAGGAGCTGGAGCATCGGTGGCGAGGTGCACGTAATCTCTTTCCGGCTAGAACGTAAGGTCCGCCGGATACAATACGCAAGTACAATCGTGACCTACTGGATTAATTCACTCCAGCAAGCATGCACGTACGTACACACAAGAAGTACGGCAGTCTGTGTCCGTGACCGACATATGTGACTAACCTAATTGTGATTAGCTCTACAGTGGATTTCGTCAGCTTCCGGCGGCAGCCGCAGGCGGCACGGGGCGCGAACTTGATGAGTTATTGTTGACGAAGGAAGAATGTGGCCGGCGTTGGGCTGTGCATTTTGAAACCGAACCGAAAAACCATACCGAAAATAAACCGAACCGAACCAATTTTATGGTTTTTATGGTTTATGGTTTTGATATGGTATGGAATTTTCATACCGTTTTGAACTTTGGTTTTTATGGTATATACCGAAAAACCGAACGGTTAACCGAATAAACCGAAGTAAAAAATAAATTTATATTTCTTGAGACAAACAATCATACAAGTTGTCATTTTTCTTGAACATGAGTCGAATTCACTACTAAGCATGTACATTTTTCTTGTAACATAGTTATTTTTCTCTTTAAAAGATGCTAAGCACGTCCATAATCATTAAGGGATGAATATATGCATGCATATATACTTATATATATAGTTATATACTATTTATGTAAAATAGTATGTGTTTTGATTGGTTTTGAGTCATAAATTTGTAAGTTATTATTACGTCATTTTCAAATTTGCGTCAACTTTGGTTTTTATGGTATGTACCGAAACCATACCGAAATAATATGGTATATACCGAAACCGAACTGTATTTTCATTTCATACCGTATTTACCGAAGTATTAATACCGTACAAACCGAAAAACCGTATAAACCGAACCATGTTAACCGAATAAACCGAACACACAGAGTGAGGCCAGCGAGAGCGCTGCCGGGGATGGCAAGCCGAGATAGCATGCAAGCCATACAAACTGCAACTCATAACATGCCGGGGTGGAGGTCGCGCAGCGCGAAGGCCAGGGAGTGGTTTGGACACGAGGATGTGAGCGACGCTCATGTACGCGGCGATGGTTTGAGTATGGGATGGAAAGAGAGGAATCATGACGACGTGGTACCTGCAGTCTTGCCATGTCATCAAAACCATCCACAAAACCACTCTAATCAGGGTTAGGGGGTGATTCACATGGTTTATGAAAGCTCATGGGGTTAAACACCTGGTTTTGGACCTTGGGGGGTAAATTGCCCGGTTTGTGAAACCACAGGGGGTTATGTGGACTTCTTTCCACTGAATTGATAATATAGTTTCTAGAATCACCTGCAAGGAGAACGATATTGGTACGACGAGCACTGAATTTACAATCTTTAGTCTTAGAAGACAAAACATACATCCTTTACAACCTTAAAATATACTCCCTCCGTCCCAAAATTCTTGTCTTCGATTTGTCTAAATAGGGATGTATCTAGTCACGTTTTAGTGTTAGATACTTCCCTATCTAGATGAATCTAAGACAAGAATTTTGGGACGGAGGGAGTAATAATTTAAGCTTTGACCAAAATTTTATACAGAAGCAAGTAGTCCAAAAAGCTTGAGGCTATTTTTTGTAACACCATCAATTTCTGGCTGCAAGTACAAAGCTGAAGAAAACTGAAACTTGAGTAAGCTCTGCTGCTTCATTTCCAAATTCAAATCGCATGTATGGTATCATTTCTATTTATTTAACAACATTTAGCCTTGCCCAAAATTGCATATTGATTATTAGTATATTTGGTACAATCTTGATGACACAAAAACAAATATTTTGTTTTGAAGCATGCATAGCTTCATCGTTAGTCATGAACACAACACTCACTTCCTCATTGAAAAATACAAAAAGGTACATTGTCAAATTTCTATATTCAGTTCAGAAACTTGTAGACATTCAACCAAAGAAGCATCATTTTCACTTGATATTATTCCCTCCGTCCCATGATGTAAGAACATTTTTGACACTACACTAGTGTAAAAAACTCTCTTATACTATGAGACGGAGGGAGTAGTTTATATGCATTAAGAGGAACCAAGATAAGGGCCTTCAAGTTATATATCAGAATAAATCATCTACTTTGGCCCTAAATATGTTCAGTGTAATATATGCCATAAAGGAATTAGAGATAGCAGTCCCATTATCTTATCATCTAGTATTTGGAAAGAGGAAGACTAACTTTCCAAGTAACCTAGTATAAACCAAACAATGATGTATGTATCAGCCTAACACAAGAAACAAATTTACGGGATGAACGGTAAAACTTCAGCTTAGCTCCTTATTTAATCTCCTAATCTTGGATGTGGTATAGCTGATTAGTTTCCAACGAAGAGACAAATGCAATTACCCTAGCTCCATATGCAATCTCCTAGTCAGATTTTAATTCTGCTAACCATTGTGGCAGACACAAATAACTTTATTAGCAAATGAACAAGTTTATGATTAAATGTAGCCTCCCTAACCAGACCTGGTATGCTTTTCCTGAACAAACAATTTTTTTACTTATCAATTCCAAAGAGTTTTTAAGATACACAACATAATTTCGGATCAGATTCTTTTATTAGGGATTGGCACATAATAGTCCATGACATTAATTAAAGATAATTTTGGATCAAATATGCAAGCAGCCCATGACATGCATTTTAGGGAAACTTTAGAGGAATCTTCACTTTTATCCATGGTAGGCCATAATAATTTATATATAACAGTAAAAACATGAATTGTGAAACGAGTGACAGTTACCTTCATAGCAGATGTTCAACCCCTGTTGCTTGCCTGACTTGATTTAAAATGTTTTGCTGCTCCCTATTAGTCTATGTAATGAAACATGTCGAGACGGAAACATAAAGTTTCCTATGTTGGTGCCGCAACTGGCATTTTGACTACCATCAGAGAGTAAATGTTTCGCATGATTGCCAAGCTGCCTACAAAATAGTAAAAATAAAGTTAGTTTTACAACACAATATATTCATAATGAGGCCTGAAGAGCTACAAACAATTCAAACCTCGCTCTGCTTGTTCCTGTGAGCTTGTTAGAGTATACGTTCCTTATGTGGAAGAGAGATCGTTATAGTACATGCTTTAGGTGCATCTAGGGACTGAAAAAAATAAATAACCTTCTTGAATTGAAAAGATTGGAAGAACTATTTCTATGTAGTTTTAGTTAATGAAAACGTATTTATGATGCATGGAACAAATGAGTTCTTATCAGAACTTCACATGGATTAAAAGTCTGTGAGATATATTGATATGAAATAATAGTGAACTCATTGTATGCTCATATTTAATCAAAAAACAAATTTCATCAAACACACTATGCATGCAAGTAATCTAATTGAGCCAACATATCTGGCTAATCAAAGCGGGTGGCTTTTAGCTTGGCATCGTTTAGTGGACACTCTTGAGCCTAGATGTGGACAACACGTATAGTTTGATGAGGTGAGTGAGGTTATGCAGTTCTTACGGGATGGTGCCAGCCGCGTCCAGCAAGTTTATTTCCCTGCTCCATCCAATAACATACACAGGAAATAGTCATCTTCTCCCATTGATAAAAATACAAGGAAAGAAAGTTTCGATCATACAATCTGGTCACATATGGCAGAGGGTGCCCATTCTGATGGTCGGGTTGAAGTTGGAGTTGTTGTCCAGCGGGGTATCATCCATCGTGGTGCCACTGCAGGGGTTTCCACTGATGTTCCACGTCGGTGGCGCCTGCAGCCCCAGCTTCCCCATTATTGCATTCACAGCCGTCGCTACATTCCACACCACCCAGAAACCAACAGAACTTAGCAACCAGAGATGAGTAGTGAATGTGTGCTGGTTCGGAGTACTACATTACCTTTGGCCGGACCGGTCTACAGCGGCGGCGGAGGCTAGACCACCTTTGGCACCGGCCATGCTCGATCCTGGTCGCGATCCGAGCCGCAAGGCCATCCGAACCCCGGTCTCCCTCTAGCGAACCTGGCTGCCTCTGCTCTGGGATGTCCCCTCCCTGTACTAACTACAGCGCTGCACTTTCCAGGATCCCTCTTCCAAACCATTTGATTGGCCTGAAATGTATGGCTAGTGATGTGGCCTGCTATAAAGAAAATTTTGGCTTAAAACGACTCTCTGAAACCTGATAAGATATGATGATCGTTGTTAACTTGCTAATGGTGTATTCTTTCTAGTACTCATTTGAGGTACATAAGAAAGCGAACCTGACATTGGATGAGCCCACTCAAGTAGAGTGACATCGGTCTTCAAGGGAAAGGAATTCTGTAGATGATTTTTCAAGCCTTATGCATTTCCACTTTGCACACATCAACATTCAGTTGATGACCACCTTTCAGCCAAACACTAGAAGAATGCCAGAAACATGATTAAATCCAGCTTCAGAAATTCGAAATGAATACACTCGTTGAAATAAAGTAAATCCCACAATGATAGTTTCAGCAATATTGGCTGCAGGATGAACAAGAGGGCACCACAAGCATTTCCAAGTGAAAACAAGTGATATTCCAACAAAGGTTATCTTTGTGGAAATCAAAGATGACTTGTAAGTTGTAACACCATGATAATGTCAGATTCTCGGTAACTTAAATCAGCCTAGTTGTCACCGTGTTGACAGTTGCATATTCACCTCTTCCTGTTGTTGGTAAGTAGACAACATAGCTTAAACATTGCATAGAGTAATATTTCCCTAGAGCCTTGTTGAACTTTCATCAAACAACTTGTAGGCATAGAAACTAAGCTAGGTATTTTTGGAGACAGAGAGAAGCAGGGCTTGACTCACCAGCGCGCGAAACTCGTCCGGCCACCATGCGCGATGAAGATGAGCCTGTGATAGAAGGTGCAGGAGCTCAGACCGCGGCCATCGTTCCTTTCCTACCCCGTGCGCGACAAAATGGGGCGGGGAAGGTGGAGACTGCTCTAGCTTGAGGAAGATTCGACGCCCACAGCGAGCTTGAGGGAGTCGTCCTCGTCCAGCGTCGGAGCCGAACATCTCCACACCGCATCACAGTCGTGAGCAGAGTTCGTCGGCGGCGTCCCCTTCCTCGTCCGAGGAGTCGGAGCCCGTCTTCCGTGCCTCCTCTGCGACGCCGTTGCCTCTAGCAGGTCCGATTCCATCGTTGTCTCGGGCTTGGGCACGATGCGGGCGGGCACTGTTATTTGGGGGACCGGCTCCTCCTCTCCCTCGGCTTCTTCGCACTATTATCATGGTCACCTGATAGGCCAGGGGCACGATGGAGGAGTGGCAGAGGAGGGCGCGGCAGCTGACGAGGACGGGCGGCGACGGAGCAGTAGGGAAGGGGCGGGGTTGAAGGAGAAGTACAGAGAGGGGGGTGAGGTGGATCTGGAGCTCCAGGGAGAGGGGCGCCGCCCGGCCGCCAAGACACCATCGACCCAACCCGGCGGCATGCTCGCAGCCAAACGAGAGAGAGAGGGAGGGAGGTCGCGTGCTGGGCCGCCTTTAGTGGAGTAGATAAGGAAATAATCACTCGTGCGGAGGTGTTAGGGCATGTACAATGGTTGATAAGATAGTCTTACCTTAAATCTTGCATGTAATTTAGAGATGACAAAAAAAATATGTCTACAATGGGTCATCTCTTTGCCTTATCTTCAATAATTAGTTATTCCTAAAAATGTGGTGAGATATATTGTGCTAAGAGATCATCTCTTGCCTTCTCTTAATTAAGAGAAGATAAGCCTTCTCTTATGGTTTCTCTCTCCTCCACCTCATCATTTATCCTACGTGGCGGTGCTAAGATAGAACCATTGTACATGCCCTTATCTGGGGTACCTGCGATAGTAAAAATCTTGACGTGGCGTAGCTGAGCGTTCCGCCACTTTTAGACCTCTCTCAATGCTTTGGTGCTAAAGTAAGGTGTTAAGTGCATTAAAATGCTTAGCAACTAGTAGTATATCCCCAATGCATGGATGCTTAACTTTTGTAGCTAAGAGCATGGTTAATAATATAGCCAGCTACTGGCTATATGATGTTTTCATGTCATATATAGCCAAGCTTATAGTCAACAAGTACAATAACTAGATATAAATATGTACTACTTTGTTGATACATGGCCCACCCCACTCTCTCACAAAGTACCTAGGAGCACGTGCTGCAGCCGGCTGTTAACTAGTAGCCCGCTTCTCTTCTCTCTCCTCTTCTCTCTCTTCCAAGTAAGCAAAAATAAAATATTTAATGTCTTACAGCCCGCCTACATCACCTTATTGTACTTGCTCTAAGGTTGGTTGTAATGGGAAGTATCATGTACTAGTATCATGCATATGATACTAGTGTATGATACTATGGCCGTAATGCATGGTATCATATGTTGGTATCATATAGGACTATATTTATTGACATGTATGATACAAAGTAGCACATCATTTAATATGATACGGTATCATGATATGATACTCAAGCTTCTCTTTCCTCATTTAATTCAATGACACATCATCAAAATTGCTTAGTTGGCATGCATGATACTACCTATGATACTCCCATTAGGCCCCTCCCAATGCTCCACCTTGTACGGGTGCTAAGGCTACCATGTGGGCAAAAAGTCTGATGTGGCAAGGTAATTAAGAGGAGAGGGATTAGTGTGATGACCCCAGGAAGAAACAACGCTAAGCGCGAGAACCTAGGCAAAAGACTTAAATGGAAGAATCCCAACAATGCATGAATAACTTTAGTTGCAAAATCATTAAATGAAGCATGCTTAGCACCAACAAGTTAAGCACCAATGCATTGGGGGCTTTAATTGCTAAAGCTTTTAATGTGCTTAGCACCTCATGTTAGCACCAATGCATTGGAAGTAGCCCTTACGACCAGCCTAAGCCTCCTTTATTTAATTGTTTAGTGACAAAACTCCTTCATGTATTGGTTGATAGTCTTTTTGAATAGGTTCACGTGCTTAGCATTGGTTCTTCTTGGGGTTACTATAATGCTCTCTCTCTTCTTTAATTGCTTTGCCACATCATTTTTCTGCCTATGTGGCACCCTTAGCACCTTTCCACCGTGGAGCACTGGAAAGGGCCTTAAAGGGTTTTATTAGTAGTCGTCTAGTGATGTTGACGCTATCTTGCTTTCAATGCATTGATGTGCTTTTGTTGTGCTCAACTGAAAGTCGTGATGTTGCTGAAAACCGGTAGATTTCCTGAGGAAAGCGAGGCAGATGATAGTCAGGCTGGTCACAATGGGGTGGAACTTAGGAGTAACATCACATATTTCAATACAACGTTGCTTATGTGGCACATATTTAATGAAGAGTGAGGTGCTTGTGGTAACTAGCTAAGACCTCTTCCAATGCAAAGGTGCTTAGATGAGGTGCTAAATGCATTAAATAGCTTAGCAACTCAACTCCTCAATGCATAGGTGCTTAACTTGTTGTTGCTAAGCCCACCTTATTAAATGATTTAGCACCAAAACTCTTTCATGCATTGGCCAGCTTCTTTAATTTAAGTGGTTTGCCTAGGTTCACGTGCTTGGCATTGGTTCTTCCTGGGGTCACCAAAGTGCTCTCTCTCCTCTTTAATTGTTGTGCCATGTCACTTTTTAGCTTATGTGGCATGCTTAGCACCTGTCCAACATGGAGCACTGGGAAGGGCCTAAGTTACCGGAACATCACACACTTCAAGAAACAATGAGTCTGTAAGCTAATAAATGCATCGTTGCATGACACTACCTACATGTTCCTACCCACTGTGGAGGTAGTAACATAGTCTAGATAAGTGTGTATGTTACTACCTTATGTTCCTGCCCATTGTGACCAGCCTCATGCAGCTCTTGTTACACAGAGATCTGTACAACCATGATTTTGAATAGCAGCATGATGATTCTAATAGAACAAAATGATAAATTTCAAACGACCGTTGTTCGTTATAGATTAGGTTGTTTTCCAGGAGTAGCCGCATTTGATTTGTGTTAGTGCCGTTGGAATTGTAAGTGTGAAATATTTGCATTTTCCGTAGAGATGTTTAGCATGACTAACCACGCGCATACAGGTCTTCTCTTGTTTCCTTGTACGCTTCTCAATCACAGGAATTGAACTGATGAGCTCATACATCAGTCTTGGAGCTATGGGTCTTGTTAATGAAATACGTAAGTCATCAAGGGAGTATTTTATACTCAATCAACCACGTGGATAATGTAGAATGGCTCTATCTGCTGCCCATGCGAACAAACAAGAAACCACAATGCCTTGGAGGTGAACTATTTTCAGGATGTTCTAATTAATGCTTACAACTACGCATGCTTGTGATATTTGATAAACTGTTCAGCATCCCTCTCGATTTCTTGTTATCGTAGTCTACTATCTGCAACTACTTACTTTTCCGCGAATACGCAAAGTTTGTGTATCATTTTATTAATAGATAGAAGAAGTTAGAATGAGTACAAGAGGTGGTACAACACATGACATGGACGCAAGAGGTGTGAATATGGAGCCTAGCAGAGAGACATGAGATGCTCGACCCAAACAAAGAAAACACATCTAAACTCGTCGACCAGAGAAGCAGTCCAACCAACAATTAGAAAACCAACATCTCTGTCAGTGCAACAAACCCTTGCGTATATTACCCAGACTATACACAGGCACGGCAAAAAGGAAGCAACTTCATCGAGCCTCCAAGACAAGAACCATGCCGGAGAGAGAGACAAAGAGATCTTTGGGAGTCAAAGAGCGGATCAAGAAAACCAAGACAAGCCGAAGGAACAAGATTTCATTAAGGGAAAACCTCCCTTGTCGGGCAGGCAAGCCCGGTTGGGTCGAGGCCTCCCCACGAACAAGGCCAAGCTTTTCCCGGCAGGCTTGTCGGGGCACTACAGGGGTATATCTCCCCGCCAAGGCTCCACCGCTCCAATGCACAGCGACGCAAGTCACATATCAGCGCGGTGTCGAGTCCTCAGGTGGTTAAGTGGCTATCACTCGGCACGTGGCCGCCATGTGGAAGAGATTTTCCACCTAGGCGACACCCGTCCAGCGGCGTGTCATGCAGACAGGCAAGAAGGTGGTTAAGCGGTGCGGCAGGCTTGCCGGGCCGCCCCCAGCGTGACACCTAGCAGTGCATTTAATGCACCTTGTCCTAACTGCCAGAATTAGGACAAATAGCAATGTTAGCTATCTAATTGATCAACAATGATTGAGCTGCCACTATGGATGCCCCTTGAATTATAATAGGAGGACCAATGCGAGCTAGAAAATTATTCGGACCCTTGTACACTCATACGCGCGTAGCTGCTCTCCTCGAGGCAACCTTGCCGGGCTTGGGCGCTACGTGCTTGCTACGGTCCATCATCCAATCCACCAAAGCAGGAGTACGGTTTTACGCTTCGCAGCGACCCGAACCTGGGTAAACGACCAGAGTCACCCCCCTTTCATGCTGCTCGATGATCTTCGCTCTTTGTGCAATGCGCCCTTCCCCCTTGCCGAACCACAAGGGGCCAATGGCCCCATAGGTGATCGTGTTTTCCCATGACAATCTCCAAATCCACAACACTGAGGACACTGCGAGCAAACAAGACGACACCTTCACGTAGGAGAGTGACACCAAGATGTTGTCGTCGTCCAACCGAGAAAACCGAACCTAGGGTTTCCCCTAATTCTCGGAGAAGGGCACATATAACGGCCACGACAGCGTCTCCAAGAAGGGGATGACATTCGCGGGTGTCGCCGCTGCCAGCATAGGATGCAAGGATTTCTCCCTGGCCGAAATCCCAGCGACCCCAAGCCGTCGAAGCACGAACCGGAGTAGAGGGAGTTGGGCGTAGGCTGGAGTTACGGCTGCAAGAAGGGGACCAACGGCCGACACCGAAGGAGGCATCGGGTGCCGCCGAACACGCGAGCCTAGAAGGAGGGAAAGGTTGTGTGGCTGGGTGGAACGACGACGACGGGGGTGTGATGGTGGCCTGAGACCTGGGTGAGCCAGAATCCGGAAGGGAGCGCATATTCGAGCCACCGGGACCAGACAGTAGTGTAGGATCGAAAGTATGTCTAGAGGGGGGGGGGTGATTAGACTACTTGACCAAATAAAAATCTAGCCTATTCCCAATTTTAATTCTTGGCAGATTTTAGCAACTTAGCACAAGTCAAGCAATCAACCTACACATGCAATTCTAAGAGTATAGCAGCGGAATGTAAAACAATTGCATATGCAGGTAAAGGGAGGAGTTTGAGGGAGCAAACGCAATGTAGACACGGAGATTTTTTACGCGTGGCTCCGATAGGTGGTGCTATCGTACATCCACGTTGATGGAGACTTCAACCCAGGAAGGGTAACGGCTGCGCGAGTCCACGGAGGGCTCCACCCACGAAGGGTCCACGAAGAAGCAACCTTATCTATCCCACCATGGCCATCGCCCACGAAGGACTTGCCTCACAAGGGTAGATCTTCACGAAGTAGGCGATCTCCTTGCCCATACAAACTCCTTGGTTCAACTCCACAATCTTGTCGGAGGCTCCCAAGTGACACCTGATGACCCACAACCGTAAGGGGTCTATTGCAGCGTTTTCGATAAGTAAGAGTGTCGATCCCAACGAGGAGCTGAAGGTATTGATAAGTGATTCTGAGCAAGGAATAACTGCAAGCACTGAAAGATAACTTTTTAAAGGTTTTCTTGATATAAGCAACATGAAAGTAAAAGCAAGCAAAGTAAAAGGCACTAGAGAGTAACAAGTGGCCCAATCCTTTCTGAGCAAAGGAGAGGCCTAGCAACTGAACTTATAAAGGCTAAAGTGTTCTTGAGGACACACGGGAGAGGTAGTCATGTGCTTTCGCCATATTCCGTATCGGTACTATGTGATGTGTTGGTAAGTGTTGAGTGGGTGGATCTATGCTAGTACACCCTCTAGACTAAGATGAGTGCACTCTTATGATTAAACACCTTGCAAGCATCCGCAAATACAAGATAGTATTTAAGGCAAAAGCCTAACCATAGCAATACGATCGATGATCCATTGTTCCCTTGTGCAAAAGCGTGCGAACTGTGGTTTAGGTTTCTGTCACTCCGGCAACCCACCGTAAGCATTCTTTGTACACAATGTATTCCCCTAGGTCCTTAATAAGGCGAAGTGTTGAGTGTTCGACGCACACAACACCACTAGGAAAATAACAACACAACTTAAGTATCAAACAACACATATTACTTCAACATCATATGACTACTAACAACAAGACTTCTCCCATGTCCTCAAGAACTAAAGTAACTACTCACAAGACATAAAAGAGATCATGATCAGTGGAGATAGATGGATGATAAACAAGCTGGACACAATGATATTTCTCCAACAAAACTCAATAGCATTCACCACAAAGTAGTAATCAACACCGATAGGGTAGAGAGGATAGATAGTACGGATTACAACACAAGTTGCAATTGTGAGATGAGATTGGATGAAGATGGAGATGGTGCTGATGTTGGGGATGATGTTGATGATGATCTCGATGATGCCCGTGATGATGGTGATGACGATGGCGATGATCTCCCCTTCCGGGAGGTGATCTCCCCGGCGGAATCTGCCCGCCGGAGATGGCTTTTCTTCTCAGTAGGTTTCCGCCACGGAGCGGCGGCGGAACTCCATAAACTCCCCTCCTTTTAGGGTTTCTGGATGACGAGGAGTATATAGGCCAGAGGGGGGAGCCTGGAGTGGGCCAGGGGCTCCAGGCGCCCTCCCGGCGCGGCCAGGGTGGGGCCGCGCCAGGTGGCCGCCTGGGCACCCTGTGGCCCCCCTCTGGTTGCTCTTTTGCGTATCTTCGTGATCCTTCTGGAAAATACCCTCCGTCGATTTTCAGGTAATTTGGAGGTATTCTTCTTCAGCAACTCAGCGTCCACTTTTTACCGCTGAATCCTGCGTCTACTGCTTCGGCACCGGAAAGTTGCAAACTGTGTAAAATAGGCCAAAACAACATAAGAACATCATCGTAATGTGAAATATATCAATGAATAAGGATGAATTACGATATAAAATAGTGATGCATTTTGGACGTATCAACACCCCCAAGCTTAGACCTCGCTTGTCCCCAAGCGAATACTGAGCTCGGTAAACCTGTCCACAAGTTTAGAGAGTGAAGTGTCGATAAATAGAATACGGACAAGAAGCATCACAGTTTCTTCACCAAACTCAAATATCCTCAACAGCAATCTTCAACTCATAAGGCCCTTACAAAAGAGTGGTAACACTTATAATCGAAAGTAGGGCTAAGGAAACTCATCAAATCATGGCAAACATGTCCTTTGGTCAAAGAACAACTAATAGCTTTTACTTTTGCTCTTTCTCTTTATGTTTTGGTGAGATTAATTGAAGCTTTTGAAATAACATGTTATTAGGCAAGAAGTGAAAGTGTTAACACAAAGGAAGATGTTTGCTTTAGCTGGGCTTGACAAACAACTTACTTATCAAATGATAATGTCAACAAGGATATGATATGACAAATCTTAATGCAACTTTATATGGATGAATCCTCGTCAATATCAAATGTCTTCTCTCTTTAAGAATAGAAGGAAGTAGGAATAACTGACTCAACCTAAAACTAAGAGATAGGCCCTGCTCTAGGGAAGTAGGGAAAACTCATGTGCTATCCTTAAATCAAACAGAATGAAAACAAGTTTTGAGAGGTGCATGATTTGTCAACGAATGCTAATAGATAACTCAATTACTTCTCAAACTGGACAAGTTTCGAGGAACGGCTCCCGCACGGGGACGATCACATCCCCTAAATCTCCTTTGTTTATCACTGCCAAAGGTTTTCTGATTTCTCATGAACAAAGCGTGAAGGAGGGTTTGTTTGTTGTATTATCTTTTATGAGCCGGGCGCACTCATGCCAGTTCCTCCTCGTATTAGGGGTTTGCAGATTAGACATGCAATCCCGGGGTAAAACTTATCCAACTTAAAAAGATCATGAATTAACTACTACTTCCTCATGAGCTAAAACAGGGGCACAAAATAGAAGATTTTGAACATTTAAGGATAACACATAAATTCTATACTTTAGGAGGTGGTAGTGGAATACCACGAATAGGAAGGTATGGTGGACTCATATGGAAGGTATTGGTTTAAGGGTATGGATGCACAAGCAGAATTCCGCTTAGTACACAGTTTAGTCCAGCAAAGGCTTTGAGAGAACAGACAATTGATGATGACTAAGATGCAAAGCAATATAAAGCATAAACATTAAAATAAGCATAACTGAAAGTGCAACTAATCCCCGGGTGGTTTTGGAAATTAATAACAACATATACATCATTGAACTAATAGTTACTTGAGAATCATTTCAGAGAAGTTCAGTGATACGGGTATGGAAATGACTGAAGAAGTGGACCCCTCAAAATGCTAAGGCAAGCATTGGCAAAAGCTCAAAACTCCATTTTTGGTTTAGTGATCAAAGATCACATTGAGTCCATAGGAAAAGCCAATACTATTAAAAGGGGATGAGGTTGTGTTGATGATCTGGTTGCTCAAAGTGCTTAGTGATATATCTCCTTCAACTATCAGCAACTTTCACTACTATACACACTCATAAGTAATCTCGGACAAACCGATTCTTCCAACTCAGTCCCACCGAGATGAACCACCTCAGCCATAAGCCAAACCCTAGAAAAATCGGTCAATCCGAGTTTGAGTTCGGTCTCACCGAAATACAGGCTGCCAACCTTCTGTAACCATTTGTCATCATTTCGGAATATCCGAGTTGTTGATTTCGGTCCCACCGAAACTGGCAAGTTCCTACCTTTACTCAAATCGGACAAACCGAGATGGTATTTTCGGTCCCACCGAAAACCCCAACGTTCACTATATTTGAACTTTCGGTCTGACCGAGTTTCCACTTCGGTCTCACCGAGATTGCTCAATTATGTGTGTAACGGTTGGATTTTGTGTGGAGGCTATATATACCCCTCCACCCCCTCTTCATTCGTGGAGAGAGCCATCAGAAAGAACTACCACTCCTACCTTACACTTTCTGAGAAGAGAACTACCTATCCTTGTGTTGAGATCAAGTTGCTCCACTCCCACCATATGAAACTTGATTTCTAACCTTCCCAAGTTGCTTTCCACTCAATCCTTTCTTCCACCATAGCCAAATCAGTGAGGAGAGTTGAGTGTTGGGGAGATTATCATTTGAAGCACAAGAGCAAGGAGTTCATCATCATCTACAACATCTATTACCTTTTGGAGGGTGGTGCCTCCTAGATTGGTTAGGTGTCACTTGGGAGCCTCCGTCATCGAGATGTGGAGTTGAACCAAGAAGTTTGTAAGGGCAAGGAGATCGCCTACTTTGTGAAGATCTACCCCGAGTAAGGCTAGCCCTCCGTGGGCGTAGGCCATGATGGAATAGACAAGGTTGCTTCTTCGTGGACCCTTCGTGGGTGGAGCCCTCCGTGGACTCGCGCAGCCGTTACCCTCCGTGGGTTGAAGTCTCCATCAACGTGGATGTACGATAGCACCACCTATCGGAACCACGAGAAAAATCTCCGCGTCTCCAAATTGCGTTTGATCTTCTCCACCTCTCTTTACTACATGTGCAATTTACTTTCCGCTGCTTATACTCTAGAATTGCATGTGTAGGGTGATACTTGTCTTGATCATAATTGTAAAACTGCCAAAAACTGTTCATGATCAAAAGGCAGAATTTTTATATTTACAAGTAGTCTAATCACCCCCCCTCTAGACATACTTTCGATCCTACAAGTGGTATCAGAGCTTTGGTCTCCATTGTTTTGGTTTCCATTGCATTGGACTCCATAATCTTGGTTTCACAACCTAGGAGAATATGGCGTCTAGTGATGGTAATTATCGTAGAGGTCCTTACTTTGATGGTACAAATTTTGCTAGTTGGAAGCATAAAATGAAAATGCATATTCTTGGTCATAACCCAGCCGCATGGGGCATTATTTGTGTTGGTATGCAAGGTGAATTCTTCGAGGAAGGAAAAGTTCCGGATCGCGAAGCTACACCGGAAGAGTTGCGGATGTTGCAAAACAATGCTTAAGCTTGTGACATTCTCTTCAATGCTTTGTGTCCCGAGGAGTTCAACAAAATCAGTCGTCTTGAGAATGCTAAAGAGATTTGGGATACTTTGGTTGAAATGCACGAAGGTACCGAGTCTGTGAAGGAATCAAAGCTAGATATTCTTCAAGGTCAACTTGACAAGTTCAAGATGAAGGATGGTGAAGGAGTCGCTGAAATGTACTCTAGGCTTGCTCTCATCACAAATGAGATTGCCAGCTTAGGAAGCGAAGAAATGACCGACCGATTCATCATTAAGAAGATTCTCAGAGCTTTGGATGGAAAATATGACACCGTGTGCACTTTGATCCAAATGATGCCAAACTACAAGACTCTCAAGCCAACTGAAGTCATTGGAAGAATTGTTGCTCATGAGATGACACTTAAGGATAAGGAAGAGCTTCACAACAAGTCAAGTGGTGCTTACAAAGCTACAAGTGATGCTCCCACAACCTCAAGTGACAAGTTAATTTCCAATGAAGAGATAAGCCTAATGGTTAAGAACTTCAACAAGTTCTACAAGAATAGAGGCAAAGAAAGAAGCTCAAAGTCTAGATCATATGATGAAAAGAGATCTTCTAGTCATGATCGAAACTGCTACAATTGTGGAAGACCCGGACACTTCTCAAATGAGTGTACGGCTCCCCACAAGAGAAGAGAAGAATCTCCAAGAAGAAGAGCAAGAGATGAGTCACCTCGGAGAGAGACAAGGAGTAGAGATGATCGTTATGAACGAAGACCCTCTCGGAGAAGCAAGGATTCGGAAAGGAAAGACAAGTCATCAAGGAGCTACACAAGAAGAAGACATCAAGCTCATGTAGGTGAATGGGTCTCCGGTTCCGACTCCGACAATCAATCCGATGGAAGCTATCACTCCGACTCCGACTACAGTCAAGATGAAGGTGTTGCCGGACTTGCACTCGTATCCTCCAACTCCAACTCCTATGACTTATTTGATTCACCAAATGAGGGAATTGGAAGATGCTTCATGGCTAAAGGCCCCAAGGTAACACACCCTGAATTCATTGACTTTGATAGTGATGAGGATGACTTGCTTGGTGAAGATGAGCTCTTGCATGATAAATCTAGTGAGCTTAGTAACGATGAAAATGCTAGTAGTCTTTATAGTCGAGAAGAGTCGAATGACAATGCTATGAAGGAGATTGAGCGTCTAACTAAAGAACTAAACACTCTTAAGTTAGCTCATGAAACAACTCAAGAAGATCATAGAGAGCTCCTAAGATCTCATGAGAAGCTACGCTTCGAGAAGCTCACTCTAGAGCAAGAACATGAGTTTCTAAAAGCGATCAATGACGATCTTCGAAAGAAGAGTTCTTCATATCTTGCCAAACGACTTCTCTTGTCTAATTTCTTGCCACCTATTAAGACTAAGCATGACAAGCATAAGAAAAATTCTTCCTCTAGTAGTAACAATAACCATGTTAAATCTAATATTGTTGCTTCTAGTAGTTCTCTTGATTCCACTAACAATGTTTCAAGCCAAGTTACCCTTGAGCAAGAAAATAGCTTATTGAAGGAAATCATAGAGAAAGGTGTCTACAAGAGTCTTGCCGGAAGCAAGAACTTTGAGGAAATTGTTCGCAAACAAGGAAGGCACCGGAAGAATCAAGGGATTGGTTTTGAGCGAAAGTTCAACGCCGAAGGTGTTGAGTGGGAAGAAGGTCAATACCCTACTCCACAGTTTGTTTCTCAAAGGGAGAAGTATGATCCTACTTCTTCCAATGTGGAACAAGCTCAAGATGACCTTCCACCACAAGACCACAAGCTAAAGGCCAAGGACAAGCTTCAAGAGGAGATTGATGCATTCATTGAAGCACCTCAAGCCATGGTCAAGTGGGTTCCCAAGGACACGTCAAGTTCTACTTCTTCAAGCTCAACTACAACCCCAAGGATTCCCATCAAGATGATGTGGATCCCAAAGAAGAAGAACTAGAAGGTTCTTGAGGGTGACTCCGCCAACATACTTCACTCACATTTATTTTGGCAAGAACTTGTGCAATCAACTTCCACATCATGCACTAGTTCATGGAGTCACAAACCCTCTTGTTGGTAAGTCAAGGGACAAGGTAATCATTGCTTTCATGGACATCATCTTTTGTGTACTTCAATCTATGTCTATGGATATTCTTGTTTGTTCCTTGTGGGACTAACCCATGTAGGTATTGAAAGTGCCCTAATCCAAAGGATAGCTCCCAACTCTTGATGATCTACATCAACATTGAGCATCCACATCTTCAACATCTACATGAAGTCTTCTACGACAACCCAAGGTTAGTTTGACCCTTTAAAAGGGGTTCTCACATCTAGGGGGAGCTTTGCTCTAAAAATTGAGCTAAAGCATCTTCAAATGATGTGAACACATCAATGCTTTATGTAAAAGTGGTAACCCCACTTGTGCTTAAATGATGAGTATGACCTATGATCAAATGTTCTCATTTGGCTCCTAAGTCAAAATACTCATATATAGATGACCTAGTCATCGACAAATTGTGTGCTAGTAGCTAGAGTTTTGGTTGTGCATGTTTGACACATATTTCATTTGCTATCTTATTGTGTGAGCATGTTGAATGCATGATTTTATCCATTCGAGGACATCCATTTGTTGTTTTGGTTGTTTTGATTTTTCTGGCCAAATGGATGGACAAGAATGCCTAAGAACCTCCCCTAGCTATCTATGCTTTCTTGTCTCAAATTCTATTCATGCTCATATCACAACTTTGAACAAGTCATTTTCGGACCCTCCGAGTGAGGAGCACTCGGAGCCACCGATCCGTCTAAGGCTGACTTCCAAAACCTTCTAAGTCAATTTCGGCCAGACCAACTTCTCCCACTCGGTCCAACCGAAACGCTTAGACTGATCTAGGTTTCATCTCGGTGAAACCGAGTTATAAATCTTGGCGTGACCGATATGTGTAACTGCACAGCAGTTATCCATTTCGGTGTCACCGAGTTTTTCAACTCGGTCCCACCGACAGCATGGGGATATAAATACTGAGGGCAGCGCGCGATTATTTCTTCAAACCGTTTCGCCCCCAAGTCCCCTGCTGCCGTCGCCCTGGTCTCCGGATCGTCGCCGTCGTCGCCTGTGCGCCCTCGCCGCAGGTCTCCGCCGCCGTCAACGGTTTTCTTCTCCGCGCCGTTGCCGCCGTAGAGGGACTCTACCAAGTTAGGGTGAGTCTCGATCCCTCTCGTGCTCCCCATCTGACTCATTGCACGATTGGTTTGCCCTGCATCTAGCCATGATTGGAAAATTCCTTAACATCAGATCGGTTCTAGTTTCGAGCGAAATTCTTAGGTTTAGGTTTCCACGGAACACATCTCGGTGAAACCGAATTTAATTTTTCGGTGTGACCGATTTGGCCTCTGGCTATTGCACTGCACTTTCGGTCTAACCGAATTGTGCAAATCGGTGTGACCGAAACTCAGTTTTAGTGAAACCCTAGTTTATCGGCAGGACCGAAACCCATTTCGGTCTGACCGAAAGTGGTGTGTAAGTTTCTGTTATACACTTCGGATTCACCGAAACTGAAAATCGGTTTGACCGAACTGCATTCTGTGAAAACTCAAAACTAAGATTTGAACTCATTTTTTTTGCAAAAACCTCTGCAGTTGTGATAACTCTTCTACTCTGCCTATACCTTATCTATTCACAGGTTGTCAGCCATGTCAGATGCCAGTGACAGCCAGAACAGGTCTGAATCACCTTTTGCAGAGATTCCAGAGGCAGATACTAGTCCTGAGGCTAGTAGTCCTAGTGATGATGGTGAGAGGAGTACCCCTAGTGGTTTGCCTCCTGCAGCCACCAGAACCAGAAAGTAGAGAAATTCTGATGATGAGGACTCTGACTTCATTGCTGAGGAAGTAACCTCCAAGCCCAAGAGAAAAGTTGTTGCCAAAGAGCACCAAGGGCTTCAGTCGAAGAAAGGCACCAGCAAGGTCAAGCAGTCAGCTGTTGCCAAGAAGCTGAACTTGGAAGAGCCAGCTCCAAGTAAAGTGAAGAAAACTTCCAAGAGGAAGAGGGTAGTGTATGCTGAACCTCATGTTGATGCAGCAGTTGAAGAAGAAGAAGAAGATGCACCCCAGCCTCCTCCTCAGAAGGCTAAGTTCATGGGTGATGCAATTAGGGCTCAAGCCACTTCTAAGCCCAAGAAGCCTGCTCAAGCCAAGGCAGCTCCAGCAAAGCCCAAGAGGACTACCAGGAACATCCCAGCCTCTGAGAAGAACAAAGGTGATATGCCACCGTCTGAGTCTGAAGAAGAACATGTGTTGCTCAAGCTCCGTCCAAAACTGCCACTCCACAACGATGCTCATCCTCAAGCCGAGGATATGAAGGCAAGGAAGGATAGAGGTCTCAGGCTATGGAGACAGTCTGATCCATATGCCGTAAGGAGAAGGACTGCTGTGGACCCCAGATTCCACACCAGAGAGCAGCAGGACTTCTATGAGACTGTGTTGATGGATAAGAAGCCTATTGTTGCAGACACCAGGTATGTTGACTGGGAGTACATTGACAGTGAAGAGCACCGAGACTTCTTTCCCCATGTGCATGAGATCTTTACTGCATATGGAGTTGATGACTTTGTGGGTCAGAAACTGACAGATTGGAACGATGAGATGATTATGCAGTTCTACGCCAGAGCCCACTTTTATCCTGATGGGAAGATCACCTGGATGACTGAAGGTCAAAGGTTTTCTTCGTCTGTTGAAGAATGGGCAGAACTTCTAAATGCTCCAGTGCAGAGAGAGGACGACATTGATGTCTATGGGATTCCTAAGAAGAACCATGATTCCATGAAGAACATGTACAAGGAGATCCCCGCAACAGATTTGGAAGGGTGGAAGCTTGGCTCAGTGTACTATCTCCAGGCAGGTCTCACTACCACAAACACTATTTTGAGGCATACCTTGATGCCCAAGTCTGGAGACCATCGCATGATCCGAGGCTATTCTATCAACATGCTGCACATACTTGATGAGAAGGCACCTTTCAAGGTGATGGACTTAATGGTAGAGACCATTAAGAGGACTGCAGCTGACCAAAAGAGGTCGTGTGGATTTGCCCCGCAGATTCAGATGCTTATCAATGCCAAGTTTGGCACGGGCAAATTCATGTTGGATAGGAAGCACTTGCCATTGCAGCCAGAGCATGAAGATAACATTGTTGTGATGGACGAGGAGGATCCAACTTCAGTTGAAGGTCAAGCCAAGATTGAAGCTGCTAAGAAAGCTAAAGCTGATAAAGAGGCAGCAGCAGCAGCAGCTAAACCAAAGAGCTTCGGAGAGCAGATTCTTGAAGCTACCCAGAGGATTGAACAACGCCTGGCCAGCATTGAACAATCTCAGGAGAGCCTAGAGAGGATTGTTGACGACAAGATCCACGCTCTGGACGTGAAGCTGACTGAGATTCAGGTGACCGTCAACAAGCTTGAGGCAGACATGGAGGAAGCTAGGCAGGACAGAGCAGAGCTCATGCAGGATGATCTAGTCCAGGACTCTCATCGCCAGACTGCTCAGGTTCCCAGAGGATCCCGATCAGCTGCTATCCCAGTGACTGACTCCAGGGCTACCACTTCAGCACCTCCTACAGCTCCAGCAGTTACTCCAGCCACAGCTCCAGCATCCACTCCTCCAGTGCAGACATCAGCTGAAGTCTTCGCCGATGCCGTCATATCTACTCCGACATCTACCCAGACGGGAGCCGCCAGCAGAGCCCACAGTGACGTTTAGCTCTATGCTTTTTCAAACTTTTTGGTAACTTGTTGCCAAAGGGGGAGAAATTGTATAGATCATAGGGCTTCGAGAGAGAGAGTGCTCTTTCGTTCTTTTGCCGGTTTTCTTTGAGATACATTTGGTTCTTTTGGTCTTCCGATACTTTCAGTGTGCTTGATACTACGTTTGATGCTACCTTAATGAGTGCTTAGTCATACTATGCTTTAATGTGTGCTTAATGCTTATCATATGCTATTCCTATCTTGTATGGCTATTTACTCATGTCTTGGTGATTGGGTGCATGTTATTCATTCTTATCATTTTGTGCGCTCCACCAAGATGTATGTGACATGGAAGAGTGACCCATAATCCTAATCGATTGTGCATTTGCATTCAAACGCAAATTTTAAATAATGCACAAATTTAGGGGGAGCTCTTGTTTATCACATACTTCTCAAAGCGACGATATCATTCATTGATTATATCTTTTGTCGAAGCTTTGATCTATATGTTGTCATCAATTACCAAAAAGGGGGAGATTGAAAGTGAACTAATCCCCGGGTGGTTTTGGAAATTAATAACAACATATACATCATTGAACTAATAGTTACTTGAGAATCATTTCAGAGAAGTTCAGTGATACGGGTATGGAAATGACTGAAGAAGTGGACCCCTCAAAATGCTAAGGCAAGCATTGGCAAAAGCTCAAGACTCCATTTTTGGTTTAGTGATCAAAGATCACATTGAGTCCATAGGAAAAGCCAATACTATTAAAAGGGGATGAGGTTGTGTTGATGATCTGGTTGCTCAAAGTGCTTAGTGATATATCTCCTTCAACTATCAGCAACTTTCACTACTATACACACTCATAAGTAATCTCGGACAAACCGATTCTTCCAACTCAGTCCCACCGAGATGAACCACCTCAGCCATAAGCCAAACCCTAGAAAAATCGGTCAATCCGAGTTTGAGTTCGGTCTCACCGAAATACAGGCTGCCAACCTTCTGTAACCATTTGTCATCATTTCGGAATATCCGAGTTGTTGATTTCGGTCCCACCGAAACTGGCAAGTTCCTACCTTTACTCAAATCGGACAAACCGAGATGGTATTTTCGGTCCCACCGAAAACCCCAACGTTCACTATATTTGAACTTTCGGTCTGACCGAGTTTCCACTTCGGTCTCACCGAGATTGCTCAATTATGTGTGTAACGGTTGGATTTTGTGTGGAGGCTATATATACCCCT
Source organism: Secale cereale (assembly GCA_902687465.1). Lineage (NCBI taxonomy): Eukaryota > Viridiplantae > Streptophyta > Magnoliopsida > Poales > Poaceae > Secale > Secale cereale. The sequence continues at coordinate 556,643,325 of LR738712.1, forward strand.
CCACCCCCTCTTCATTCGTGGAGAGAGCCATCAGAAAGATCTACCACTCCTACCTTACACTTTCTGAGAAGAGAACTACCTACCCTTGTGTTGAGATCAAGTTGCTCCATTCCTACCATATGAAACTTGATTTCTAACCTTCCCAAGTTGCTTTCCACTCAATCCTTTCTTCCACCACAGCCATATCAGTGAGGAGAGTTGAGTGTTGGGGAGATTATCATTTGAAGCACAAGAGCAAGGAGTTCATCATCATCTACAACATCTATTACCTTTTGGAGGGTGGTGCCTCCTAGATTGGTTAGGTGTCGCTTGGGAGCCTCCGTCATCGAGATGTGGAGTTGAACCAAGAAGTTTGTAAGGGCAAGGAGATCGCCTACTTCGTGAAGATCTACCCCGAGTAAGGCTAGCCCTCCGTGGGCGTAGGCCATGATGGAATAGACAAGGTTGCTTCTTCGTGGACCCTTCGTGGGTGGAGCCCTCCGTGGACTCGCGCAGACGTTACCCTCCGTGGGTTGAAGTCTCCATCAACGTGGATGTACGATAGCACCACCTATCGGAACCACGAGAAAAATCTCCGCGTCTCCAAATTGCGTTTGATCTTCTCCACCTCTCTTTACTACATGTGCAATTTACTTTCCGCTGCTTATACTCTAGAATTGCATGTGTAGGGTGATACTTGTCTTGATCATAATTGTAAAACTGCCAAAAACTGTTCATGATCAAAAGGCAGAATTTTTATATTTACAAGTAGTCTAATCACCCCCCCCTCTAGACATACTTTCGATCCTACAAGTGGTATCAGAGCTTTGGTCTCCATTGTTTTGGTTTCCATTGCATTGGACTCCATAAGCTTGGTTTCACAACCTAGGAGAGTATGGCGTCTAGTGATGGTAATTATCGTAGAGGTCCTTACTTTGATGGTACAAATTTTGCTAGTTGGAAGCATAAAATGAAAATGCATATTCTTGGTCATAACCCAGCCGCATGGGGCATTATTTGTGTTGGTATGCAAGGTGAATTCTTCGAGGAAGGAAAAGTTCCGGATCGCAAACCTACACCGGAAGAGTTGCGGATGTTGCAAAACAATGCTTAAGCTTGTGACATTCTCTTCAATGCTTTGTGTCCCGAGGAGTTCAACAAAATCAGTCGTCTTGAGAATGCTAAAGAGATTTGGGATACTTTGGTTGAAATGCACGAAGGTACCGAGTCTGTGAAGGAATCAAAGCTAGATATTCTTCAAGGTCAACTTGACAAGTTCAAGATGAAGGATGGTGAAGGAGTCGCTGAAATGTACTCTAGGCTTGCTCTCATCACAAATGAGATTGCCAGCTTAGGAAGCGAAGAAATGACCGACCGATTCATCATTAAGAAGATTCTCAGAGCTTTGGATGGAAAATATGACACCGTGTGCACTTTGATCCAAATGATGCCAAACTACAAGACTCTCAAGCCAACTGAAGTCATTGGAAGAATTGTTGCTCATGAGATGACACTTAAGGATAAGGAAGAGCTTCACAACAAGTCAAGTGGTGCTTACAAAGCTACAAGTGATGCTCCCACAACCTCAAGTGACAAGTTAATTTCCAATGAAGAGATAAGCCTAATGGTTAAGAACTTCAACAAGTTCTACAAGAATAGAGGCAAAGAAAGAAGCTCAAAGTCTAGATCATATGATGAAAAGAGATCTTCTAGTCATGATCGAAACTGCTACAATTGTGGAAGACCCGGACACTTCTCAAATGAGTGTACGGCTCCCCACAAGAGAAGAGAAGAATCTCCAAGAAGAAGAGCAAGAGATGAGTCACCTCGGAGAGAGAGAAGGAGTAGAGATGATCGTTATGAACGAAGACCCTCTCGGAGAAGCAAGGATTCGGAAAGGAAAGACAAGTCATCAAGGAGCTACACAAGAAGAAGACATCAAGCTCATGTAGGTGAATGGGTCTCCGGCTCCGACTCCGACAATCAATCCGATGGAAGCTATCACTCCGACTCCGACTACAGTCAAGATGAAGGTGTTGCCGGACTTGCACTCATATCCTCCAACTCCAACTCCTACGACTTATTTGATTCACCAAATGAGGGAATTGGAAGATGCTTCATGGCTAAAGGCCCCAAGGTAACACACCCTGAATTCATTGACTTTGATAGTGATGAGGATGACTTGCTTGGTGAAGATGAGCTCTTGCATGATAAATCTAGTGAGCTTAGTAATGATGAAAATGCTAGTAGTCTTTATAGTCGAGAAGAGTCGAATGACAATGCTATGAAGGAGATTGAGCGTCTAACTAAAGAACTAAACACTCTTAAGTTAGCTCATGAAACAACTCAAGAAGATCATAGAGAGCTCCTAAGATCTCATGAGAAGCTACGCTTCGAGAAGCTCACTCTAGAGCAAGAACATGAGTTTCTAAAAGCGATCAATGACGATCTTCGAAAGAAGAGTTCTTCATATCTTGCCAAACGACTTCTCTTGTCTAATTTCTTGCCACCTATTAAGACTACGCATGACAAGCATAAGAAAAATTCTTCCTCTAGTAGTAACAATAACCTTGTTAAATCCAATATTGTTGCTTCTAGTAGTTCTCTTGATTCCACTAACAATGTTTCAAGCCAAGTTACACTTGAGCAAGAAAATAGCTTATTGAAGGAAATCATAGAGAAAGGTGTCTACAAGAGTCTTGCCGGAAGCAAGAACTTTGAGGAAATTGTTCGCAAACAAGGAAGGCACTGGAAGAATCAAGGGATTGGTTTTGAGCGAAAGTTCAACGCCGAAGGTGTTGAGTGGGAAGAAGGTCAATACCCTACTCCACAGTTTGTTTCTCAAAAGGAGAAGTATGATCCTACTTCTTCCAATGTGGAACAAGCTCAAGATGACCTTCCACCACAAGACCACAAGCTAAAGGCCAAGGACAAGCTTCAAGAGGAGATTGATGCATTCATTGAAGCACCTCAAGCCATGGTCAAGTGGGTTCCCAAGGACACATCAAGTTCTACTTCGTCAAGCTCAACTACAACACCAAGGATTCCCATCAAGATGATGTGGATCCCAAAGAAGAAGAACTAGAAGGTTCTTGAGGGTGACTCCGCCAACATACTTCACTCATATTCATCTTGGCAAGAACTTGTGCAATCAACTTCCACATCATGCACTAGTTCATGGAGTCACAAACCCTCTTGTTGGTAAGTCAAGTGTAGGATCGAAAGTAGGTCTAGAGGGGGGGTGATTAGACTACTTGACAATATAAAAAATCTGCCTTTAGATCATGCAATGTTTTTGGCAGTTTCACAATTAAGATCAATTCAAGTAACACCCTACACATGCAATTCTAGAGTATATGCAGCGGAAAGTAAATTGCACATGTAAAAAGGAGGTGGAGAAGATCAAACGCAGTTTGGTGACACGGAGATTTTTGTCGTGGTTCCGATAGGTGGTGCTATCGTACATCCACGTTGATGGAGACTTCAACCCACGGAGGGTAACGGCTGCGCGAGTCCACGGAGGGCTCCACCCACGAAGGGTCCACGAAGAAGCAACCTTGTCTATTCCATCACGGCCTACGCCCACGGAGGACTAGCCTTACTCGGGGTAGATCTTCACGAAGTAGGCGATCTCCTTGCCCTTACAAACTTCTTGGTTCAACTCCACATCACGACGGAGGCTCCCAAGCGACACCTAACCAATCTAGGAGGCACCACCCCCCAAAAGGTAATAGACGGTGTTGATGGTGATGAACTCCTTGCTCTTGTGCTTCAAATGATAAACTCCCCAACACTCAACTCTCCTCACTGATATGACTGTGGTGGAAGAAGGATTTGAGTGGAAAGCAACTTGGGAAGGCTAGAGATCAAGTTTCATATGGTAGGAATGGAATGGCTTGATCTCAACACAAGGGTAGGTGGTTCACTTCTCAGAAAGTGTATGGTAGAAGTGGTGGTACTTTCTGATGGCTCTCCTCACGAATGAGGAGGGGGTGGAGGGGTATATATAGCCTCCACACAAAATCCAACCGTTACACACACATTTGACCAATCTCGGTCAGACCGAAGTGAAAACTCGGTTAGACCGAAAGTTCAAATATAGTGAACGTTGGGATTTTCGGTGGGACCGAAAATACCATCTCGGTGAGACCGAAAGTGTATCTGATATGAACGTTGGAGATTTCGGTGAGACCGAGAAAGAAAACTCGGTTGGACCGATTTGAGAAAGAGTAGGAACATGCCAGAATCGATTTGACCGAAAATGAATTATCGGTGAGACCGATTTGAGCCAAGACAGAAGCTTGTCCATTTCGGTGAGACCGATAATACAAACTCGGTTATTCCGAAATGATGTGAAGTGGTTACAGAAGGTTGGCAGTTCAGTTTCGGTGAGACCGATCTCAAACTCGGTGTGACCGATTTTTCTAGGGTTTGGAATATGGCAGAAGTGGTTCATCTCGGTGGGACTGAGTTGGAAGAATCGGTTTGTCCGAGATTACTTATGAGTGTGTATAATAGTGAAAGGTGCTGATAGTTGAAGGAGCTAAATCACTAAGCACTTGAGCAACCAGATCATCAACACAACCTCATCCCCTTTTAATAGGATTGGTTTCCTATGGACTCAATGTGATCTTTGATCACTAAACCAGAAATGGAGTCTTGAGCTTTTGCCAATGCTTGCCTTAGCATTTGAGGGGTCCACTTCTTCAGTCATCTTGCCATTCCAATGTGATTGGGTTTCCTGAAACATACTTGATAAAAGTATTAGTCCAACCACAAAGTATGTTGTCATTAATTACCAAAACCACCCAGGGAGCAAATGTGCTTTCAGGCGCCAAGGACCTGAACACCAAAGTGATATGCCGGCTCATCAAAATTTGAGCTGTAATTGCGATAACTTTCATTTTTTCCAATCCTGCAGGCCATTTTTGAGGGCCAAGACGACCCTTTTTGGGCTCAGAATTTTCCACGCACGTGATCCTGTGTGTGCACGTATGTAAAATCCTCCAGATCGTAAAAACTAGAAGTCCTATCACCTCAATTCCCCAATAGCTTTCCAACGCCTATGAAAACGACGAAATCGGTGCTTGTTCTCACTTGCTTTGAGAGTCTCGATCAATTCGGACTCTAGGTTGATTTTTGTATTTTCTTTGATCACCGTTTCTTCGCGAGAGTTGGCCTAACACCCTATTGTATCCATACATGGGTGGGGCGCCAAGGACCTAAACACCAAAGTGATATGCCGGCTCATCAAAATTTGAGCTGTAATTGCGATAACTTTCATTTTTTCCTATTATATCCATACATGGGTGGGGCGCCCAGGACCTGAACACCAAAGTGATATGCCGTCTCATCAAAATTTGAGCTGTAATTGCGATAACTTTCATTTTTTCCAATCCTGCAGGCCATTTTTGAGGGCCAAGACGACCCTTTTTGGGCTCAGAATTTTCCACGCACGTGATCCTGTGTGTGCACGTATGTAAAATCCTCCAGATCGTAAAAACTAGAAGTCCTATCACCTCAATTCCCCAATAGCTTTCCAACGCCTATGAAAACGACGAAATCGGTGCTTGTTCTCACTTGCTTTGAGAGTCTCGATCAATTCGGACTCTAGGTTGATTTTTGTATTTTCTTTGATCACCGTTTCTTCGCGAGAGTTGGCCTAACACCCTATTGTATCCATACATGGGTGGGGCGCCAAGGACCTGAACACCAAAGTGATATGCCGGCTCATCAAAATTTGAGCTGTAATTGCGATAACTTTCATTTTTTCCAATCCTACAGGCCATTTTTGAGGGCCAAGACGACCCTTTTTGGTCTCAAAATTTTCCGCGCACGTGACCCTGTGTGCGCACGTATGTAAAATCCTCCAGATCGTAAAAACTAGAAGTCCTATCACCTCAATTCCCCAATAGCTTTCCAACGCCTATGAAAACGACGAAATCGGTGCTTGTTCTCACTTGCTTTGAGAGTCTCGATCAATTCGGACTCTAGGTTGATTTTTGTATTTTCTTTGATCACCGTTTCTTCGCGAGAGTTGGCCTAACACCCTATTGTATCCATACATGGGTGGGGCGCCAAGGACCTGAACACCAAAGTGATATGCCGGCTCATCAAAATTTGAGCTGTAATTGCGATAACTTTCATTTTTTCCAATCCTGCAGGCCATTTTTGAGGGCCAAGACGACCCTTTTTGGGCTCAGAATTTTCCACGCACGTGATCCTGTGTGTGCACGTATGTAAAATCCTCCAGAACGTAAAAACTAGAAGTCCTATCACCTCAATTCCCCAATAGCTTTCCAACGCCTATGAAAATGACGAAATCGGTGCTTGTTCTCACTTGCTTTGAGAGTCTCGATCAATTCGGACTCTAGGTTGATTTTTGTATTTTCTTTGATCACCGTTTCTTCGCGAGAGTTGGCCTAACACCCTATTGTATCCATACATGGGTGGGGCTGTTGGAAATATGCCCTAGAGGCAATAATAAATTGGTTATTATTATATTTCCTTGTTCACGATAATCGTTTATTATCCATGCTAGAATTGTATTGAAAGGAAACTCAGATACATGTGTGGATACATAGACAAACACCATGTCCCTAGTGAGCCTCTAGACAACTAGCTCGTTGATCAATAGATGGTTATGGTTTCCTAACCATGGACATTGGATGTCGTTGATAACGGGATCACATCATTAGGAGAATGATGTGATGGACAAGACCCAATCCTAAGCCTAGCACAGATCGTGTAGTTCGTATGCTAAAGCTTTTCTATATGTCAAGTATCTTTTCCTTAGACCATGAGATTGTGCAACTCACGGATACCGTAGGAATGCTTTGGGTGTACCAAACGTCACAACGTAACTGGGTGGCTATAAAGGTGCACTACAAGTATCTCCGAAAGTGTCTGTTGAGTTGGCACGAATCGAGACTGGGATTTGTCACTCCGTGTGACGGAGAGGTATCTCTGGGCCCACTCGGTAGGACATCATCATAATGTGCACAATATGTGATCAAGGAGTTGATCACGGGATGATGTGTTACGGAACGAGTAAAGAGACTTGCCGGTAACGAGATTGAGCGAGGTATCGGCATACCGACGATCGAATCTCGGGCAAGTGCTATACCGATAGACAAAGGGAATCGTATACGGGATTGATTGAATCCTTGACATCGTGGTTCATCCGATGAGATCATCGTGGAACATGTGGGAGCCAACATGGGTATCCAGATCCCGCTGTTGGTTATTGACCGGAGAATTGTCTCGGTCATGTCTACATGGTTCCCGAACCCGTAGGGTCTACACACTTAAGGTTCGATGACGCTAGGGTTATAGGGAAAGTATGTACGCGGTTACCGAATGTTGTTCGGAGTCCCGGATGAGATCCCGGACGTCACGAGGAGTTCCGGAATGGTCCGGAGGTAAAGATTCATATATGGGAAGTCCTGTTTTGGTCACCGGAAAAGTTTCGGGCGATATCGGTAATGTACCGGGACCACCGGGAGGGTCCCGGGGGTCCACCAGGTGGGGCCACCAACCCCAGGTGGCTGCGTGGGCTAAGTGTGGGAGGGGACCAGCCCCAAGGGGGCTGGTGCGCCCCCCCACCAAGTCCCAGGGCGCCCCAAGAGGGAAAGGGGGGCAAACCCTAATGCAGTTGGGCCCTAAGGCCCAATAGTGGTGCGCCTCCCCCTCTCTCCCCCTTTGGCCGCCCCCCCTAGATGGATCTAGGGCTGGCCGCACCCTAGGGGAGGGAAACCCTAAAGGGGGGGCGCAGCCCTCCCTTCCCCCTATATATATGAGGGGTTTTGGGGCTGCTAGAGACACGAGAACATCTCCCTCTTGGTGCAGCCCTACCCCTCTTCCTCCTCGTCTCCCGCAGCGCTTGGCGAAGCCCTGCTGGAGTCCCGCGCTCCTCCACCACCACCATGCCGTCGTGCTGCTGTTGGTTGGAGGTTTCCCAACCTCTCCCTCTCTCCTTGCTGGATCAAGGCGTGGGAGACGTCACCGGGCTGTACGTGTGAAGAACGCGGAGGCACCGTCCGTTCGGTGCTAGGATCTTCGGCGATCTGAATCGCGGCGAGTACGACTCCATCAACCGCGTTCTAGTAACGCTTCCGCTTAGCGATCTACAAGGGTATGTGGATCCAACTCTCCTCTCGTAGATGTGCATCTCCTAGATTGATCTTGGTGAGCGTAGGAAAATTTTTGTTTCCCATGCTACGTTCCCCAACAGTAGGTAGAGGTGGTAGTACTGCGAGACGGCAACCCAGCGAACCTCGTACTGCAACTGACGAGCTGCCTTCTTCGCGGCCGCAAGCAAGACCACGTCGGCTTGGGCCTTGTGCTCATCAAGAACTCTATAGAGTTGCTGAAATCATGCATAAACCGGAAGCAAACAAGGCATGAGTGATTCAATGATAAACTATGAACGAAACTTAAGACAAGTGATTCAGAAGAGAACTTACCCAAAATTTGGTGATCACGGCCTTAGCGGCCGTCCCGTACTCCGCGTTGATGCAAGTCTCGTAGTGGGCCCAGCTCGTGGCCAAAACCCGCAGCTGCGGCTCCCTGTCTGGCCGCGGGCAGAATAGGCCAGGCCAAAACTCCTTCAACAGGACAGTGATAAGGCCATTCGGTTTACGGCCCTTTCCGTGAAGGTTCCATTTACTGCAAAAGAATCAAAGGGTTGCCATGTGTACAATAAGAAAATGTTGTCATGTGTTGAAAGTATGACTGAGAGGCACTTACTCTCGCCCCATAGGTTCAATGAGCCACTTGTGTGCCTCGATAGAAGGTGCTGTAGGTAGTCCGGCATTACCACGCAGCCACCCCTTCGGAGCACCCGGTGGCAAGTCACCCCACAACTCGGGGTCAACCTCCTCGCCCTCCTCCTCACCCTCCCCCTCGGCCTCCTCCTCCTCGACCTCCTCCTCTTCGACCTCCTCCTCCTCGGCCTCCTCCTCCTCACCCTCCTCCTCGCCATCAGGAACATACTCCTCCTCCTCAGACTCAGAAGCTGCCTGAGTATAGAAGGGCATCGAAGAAGACCCTCCTATTTCGGACACGGCCCGGAGTTTCTTGCCCCGGCTGCCTCTCCCCCCACCTCCTCCTCTTATAGGGGCTCTCCCCCCACCCCCTCCTCCTCTAGGAGCTCCTCCCCCGACCCCTCCACCTCCCTGTGAGGTCTCATCCTCGCGTAGTCGGGAGGGAACCTTGTGGGCTCGTCCACTCCGAGTAAGTCCTTTGAATTTACCGAGGAAACTGGCGCCGCTGGACTTGCCCATGATTAGCAAACCTGCATTGAGAAAAGAATAAACAATTAGTAAGGATATCAAATAATATTAATAACAGATGAGCACATTAAGCACATATTGTAATGATAATTAAAAGAATAAACAATTAGTAAGGATATCAAATAATATTAATAACAGATGAGCACATTAAGCACATATTGTAATGATAATTAAAAGAACTTACATTTTCTAGAACCCGTATGAATCATCGAGTAAGCACATATTTAAATTCATCACATCAATATTTTATTTTTTAGGGTATGGACGAGAAACGACATTTAATCCACCTACATCTCTAATAGGTAAAGATGGGTCCTAATCCCACCCGAGAATGTGTAAATTGAGTACGTTGTTCATGCTCTACCCCATTCCGAGACGAAATTTCGGCAGCACCTCCCCGCTGTTCTCCAAATACACGTCTCGGCAAATTGCCGAGAGAATGTGCATCCGGAGAACAACAGGGAGGCGCCGCCGAAATCCTGTCTCGGAACGGGGTAGAGCATGAACAACGTACCCAATCTACACATCCTCGGGCTGTCCGTGGAAAGCGCTGGACAATCCGAAAGAGCTGCGGTGATAAATATGCAATTGAATGCATATTTATCGATGCAACCCTTTCGGACGGGAGACGCCTAGGTTACGCGACTTGATGTGAAAATTTAATCTAGTTAAAAGAGGCTAGGAGTTGAAGGTGAATTCGTAGCT
>LR738712.1:556655714-556698662 GCA_902687465.1 Secale cereale
CCAACATACTTCACTCACATTCATTTTGGCAAGAACTTGTGCAATCAACTTCCACATCATGCACTAGTTCATGGAGTCACAAACCCTCTTGTTGGTAAGTCAAGGGACAAGGTAATCATTGCTTTCATAGGACATCATCTTTTGTGAACTTCAATCTATGTCTATGGATATCCTTGTTTGTTCCTTGTGGGACTAACCCATGTAGGTATTGAAAGTGCCCTAATCCAAAGGATAGCTCCCAACTCTTGATGATCTACATCAACATTGAGCATCCACATCTTCAACATCTACATGAAGTCTTCTACGACAACCCAAGGTTAGTTTGACCCTTTAAAAGGGGTTCTCACATCTAGGGGGAGCTTTGCTCTAAAAATTGAGCTAAAGCATCTTCAAATGATGTGAACACATCAATGCTTTATGTAAAAGTGGTAACCCCGCTTGTGCTTAAACGATGAGTATGACCTATGATCAAATGTTCTCATTTGGCTCCTAAGTCAAAATACTCATATATAGATGACCTAGTCATCGACAAATTGTGTGCTAGTAGCTAGAGTTTTGGTTGTGCATGTTTGACACATATTTCATTTGCTATCTTATTGTGTGAGCATGTTGAATGCATGATTTTATCCATTCGAGGACATCCATTTGTTGTTTTGGTTGTTTTGATTTTTCTGGCCAAATGGATGGACAAGAATGCCTAAGAACCTCCCCTAGCTATCTATGCTTTCTTGTCTCAAATTCTATTCATGCTCATATCACAACTTTGAACAAGTCATTTTCGGACCCTCCGAGTGAGGAGCACTCGGAGCCACCGATCCGTCTAAGGCTGACTTCCAAAACCTTCTAAGTCAATTTCGGTCAGACCAACTTCTCCCACTCGGTCCAACCGAAACGCTTAGACTGATCTAGGTTTCATCTCGGTGAAACCGAGTTATAAATCTCGGCGTGACCGATATGTGTAACTGCACAGCAGTTATCCATTTCGGTGTCACCGAGTTTTTCAACTCGGTCCCACCGACAGCATGGGGATATAAATACTGAGGGCAGCGCGCGATTATTTCTTCAAACCGTTTCGCCCCCAAGTCCCCTGCTGCCGTCGCCCTGGTCTCCGGATCGTCGCCGTCGTCGCCTGTGCGCCCTCGCCGCAGGTCTCCGCCGCCGTCAACGGTTTTCTTCTCCGCGCCGTTGCTGCCGTAGAGGGACTCTACCAAGTTAGGGTGAGTCTCGATCCCTCTCGTGCTCCCCATCTGACTCATTGCACGATTGGTTTGCCCTGCATCTAGCCATGATTGGAAAATTCCTTAACATCAGATCGGTTCTAGTTTCGAGCGAAATTCTTAGGTTTAGGTTTCCACGGAACACATCTCGGTGAAACCGAATTTAATTTTTCGGTGTGACCGATTTGGCCTCTGGCTATTGCACTGCACTTTCGGTCTAACCGAGTTGTGCAAATCGGTGTGACCGAAACTCAGTTTTAGTGAAACCCTAGTTTATCGGCAGGACCGAAACCCATTTCGGTCTGACCGAAAGTGGTGTGTAAGTTTCTGTTATACACTTCGGATTCACCGAAACTGAAAATCGGTTTGACCGAACTGCATTCTGTGAAAACTCAAAACTAAGATTTGAACTCATTTTTTTTTTGCAAAAACCTCTGCAGTTGTGATAACTCTTCTACTCTGCCTATACCTTATCTATTCACAGGTTGTCAGCCATGTCAGATGCCAGTGACAGCCAGAACAGGTCTGAATCACCTTTTGCAGAGATTCCAGAGGCAGATACTAGTCCTGAGGCTAGTAGTCCTAGTGATGATGGTGAGAGGAGTACCCCTAGTGGTTTGCCTCCTGCAGCCACCAGAACCAGAAAGCAGAGAAATTCTGATGATGAGGACTCTGACTTCATTGCTGAGGAAGTAACCTCCAAGCCCAAGAGAAAAGTTGTTGCCAAAGAGCACCAAGGGCTTCAGTCGAAGAAAGGCACGAGCAAGGTCAAGCAGTCAGCTGTTGCCAAGAAGCTGAACTTGGAAGAGCCAGCTCCAAGTAAAGTGAAGAAAACTTCCAAGAGGAAGAGGGTAGTGTATGCTGAACCTCATGTTGATGCAGCAGTTGAAGAAGAAGAAGAAGATGCACCCCAGCCTCCTCCTCAGAAGGCTAAGTTCATGGGTGATGCAATTAGGGCTCAAGCCACTTCTAAGCCCAAGAAGCCTGCTCAAGCCAAGGCAGCTCCAGCAAAGCCCAAGAGGACTACCAGGAACATCCCAGCCTCTGAGAAGAACAAAGGTGATATGCCACCGTCTGAGTCTGAAGAAGAACATGTGTTGCTCAAGCTCCGTCCAAAACTGCCACTCCACAACGATGCTCATCCTCAAGCCGAGGATATGAAGGCAAGGAAGGATAGAGGTCTCAGGCTATGGAGACAGTCTGATCCATATGCCGTGAGGAGAAGGACTGCTGTGGACCCCAGATTCCACACCAGAGAGCAGCATGACTTCTATGAGACTGTGTTGATGGATAAGAAGCCTATTGTTGCAGACACCAGGTATGTTGACTGGGAGTACATTGACAGTGAAGAGCACCGAGACTTCTTTCCCCATGTGCATGAGAGCTTTACTGCATGTGGAGTTGATGACTTTGTGGGTCAGAAACTGACAGATTGGAACGATGAGATGATTATGCAGTTCTACGCCACAGCCCACTTTTATCCTGATGGGAAGATCACCTGGATGACTGAAGGTCAAAGGTTTTCTTCGTCTGTTGAAGAATGGGCAGAACTTCTGAATGCTCCAGTGCAGAGAGAGGACGACATTGATGTCTATGGGATTCCTAAGAAGAACCATGATTCCATGAAGAACATGTACAAGGAGATCCCCGCAACAGATTTGGAAGGGTGGAAGCTTGGCTCAGTGTACTATCTCCAGGCAGGTCTCACTACCACAAACACTATTTTGAGGCATACCTTGATGCCCAAGTCTGGAGACCATCGCATGATCCGAGGCTATTCTATCAACATGCTGCACAAACTTGATGAGAAGGCACCTTTCAAGGTGATGGACTTAATGGTAGAGACCATTAAGAGGACTGCAGCTGACCAAAAGAGGTCGTGTGGATTTGCCCCGCAGATTCAGATGCTTATCAATGCCAAGTTTGGCACGGGCAAATTCATGTTGGATAGGAAGCACTTGCCATTGCAGCCAGAGCATGAAGATAACATTGTTGTGATGGACGAGGAGGATCCAACTTCAGTTGAAGGTCAAGCCAAGATTGAAGCTGCTAAGAAAGCTAAAGCTGATAAAGAGGCAGCAGCAGCAGCAGCTAAACCAAAGAGCTTCGGAGAGCAGATTCTTGAAGCTACCCAGAGGATTGAACAACGCCTGGCCAGCATTGAACAATCTCAGGAGAGCCTAGAGAGGATTGTTGACGACAAGATCCACGCTCTGGACGTGAAGCTGACTGAGATTCAGGTGACCGTCAACAAGCTTGAGGCAGACATGGACGAAGCTAGGCAGGACAGAGCAGAGCTCATGCAGGATGATCTAGTCCAGGACTCTCATCGCCAGACTGCTCAGGTTCCCAGAGGATCCCGATCAGCTGCTATCCCAGTGACTGACTCCAGGGCTACCACTTCAGCACCTCCTACAGCTCCAGCAGTTACTCCAGCCACAGCTCCAGCATCCACTCCTCCAGTGCAGACATCAGCTGAAGTCTTCGCCGATGCCGTCATATCTACTCCGACATCTACCCAGACGGGAGCCGCCAGCAGAGCCCACAGTGACGTTTAGCTCTATGCTTTTTCAAACTTTTTGGTAACTTGTTGCCAAAGGGGGAGAAATTGTATAGATCATAGGGCTTAGAGAGAGAGAGTGCTCTTTCGTTCTTTTGCCGGTTTTCTTTGAGATACATTTGGTTCTTTTGGTCTTCCGATACTTTCAGTGTGCTTGATACTACGTTTTATGCTACCTTAATGAGTGCTTAGTCATACTATGCTTTAATGTGTGCTTAATGCTTATCATATGCTATTCCTATCTTGTATGGCTATTTACTCATGTCTTGGTGATTGGGTGCATGTTATTCATTCTTATCATTTTGTGCGCTCCACCAAGATGTATGTGACATGGAAGAGTGACCCATAATCCTAATCGATTGTGCATTTGCATTCAAACGCAAATTTTAAATAATGCACAAATTTAGGGGGAGCTCTTGTTTATCACATACTTCTCAAAGCGACGATATCATTCATTGATTATATCTTTTGTCGAAGCTTTGATCTATATGTTGTCATCAATTACCAAAAAGGGGGAGATTGAAAGTGCAACTAATCCCCGGGTGGTTTTGGAAATTAATAACAACATATACATCATTGAACTAATAGTTACTTGAGAATCATTTCAGAGAAGTTCAGTGATACGGGTATGGAAATGACTGAAGAAGTGGACCCCTCAAAATGCTAAGGCAAGCATTGGCAAAAGCTCAAGACTCCATTTTTGGTTTAGTGATCAAAGATCGCATTGAGTCCATAGGAAAAGCCAATACTATTAAAAGGGGATGAGGTTGTGTTGATGATCTGGTTGCTCAAAGTGCTTAGTGATATATCTCCTTCAACTATCATCAACTTTCACTACTATACACACTCATAAGTAATCTCGGACAAACCGATTCTTCCAACTCAGTCCCACCGAGATGAACCACCTCAACCATAAGCCAAACCCTAGAAAAATCGGTCAATCCGAGTTTGAGTTCGGTCTCACCGAAATACAGGCTGCCAACCTTCTGTAACCATTTGTCATCATTTCGGAATATCCGAGTTGTTGATTTCGGTCCCACCGAAACTGGCAGGTTCCTACCTTTACTCAAATCGGACAAACCGAGATGGTATTTTCGGTCCCACCGAAAACCCCAACGTTCACTATATTTGAACTTTCGGTCTGACCGAGTTTCCACTTCGGTCTCACCGAGATTGCTCAATTATGTGTGTAACGGTTGGATTTTGTGTGGAGGCTATATATACCCCTCCACCCCCTCTTCATTCGTGGAGAGAGCCATCAGAAAGTACTACCACTCCTACCTTACACTTTCTGAGAAGAGAACCACCTACCCTTGTGTTGAGATCAAGTTGCTCCATTCCTACCATATGAAACTTGATTTCTAACCTTCCCAAGTTGCTTTCCACTCAATCCTTTCTTCCACCACAGCCATATCAGTGAGGAGAGTTGAGTGTTGGGGAGATTATCATTTGAAGCACAAGAGCAAGGAGTTCATCATCATCTACAACATCTATTACCTTTTGGAGGGTGGTGCCTCGTAGATTGGTTAGGTGTCGCTTGGGAGCCTCCGTCATCGAGATGTGGAGTTGAACCAAGAAGTTTGTAAGGGCAAGGAGATCGCCTACTTCGTGAAGATCTACCCCGAGTAAGGCTAGCCCTCCGTGGGCGTAGGCCATGATGGAATAGACAAGGTTGCTTCTTCGTGGACCCTTCGTGGGTGGAGCCCTCCGTGGACTCGCGCAGCCGTTACCCTCCGTGGGTTGAAGTCTCCATCAACGTGGATGTACGATAGCACCACCTATCGGAACCACGGGAAAAATCACCGCGTCTCCAAAATTGCGTTTGCTCTTCTCCACCTCTCTTTACTACATGTGCAAGTTACTTTCCACTCAATCCTTTCTTCCACCACAGCCAAATCAGTGAGGAGAGTTGAGTGTTGGGGAGATTATCATTTGAAGCACAAGAGCAAGGAGTTCATCATCATCTACAACATCTATTACCTTTTGGAGGGTGGTGCCTCCTAGATTGGTTAGGTGTCGCTTGGGAGCCTCCGTCATCGAGATGTGGAGTTGAACCAAGAAGTTTGTAAGGGCAAGGAGATCGCCTACTTCGTGAAGATCTACCCCGAGTAAGGCTAGCCCTCCGTGGGCGTAGGCCATGATGGAATAGACAAGGTTGCTTCTTCGTGGACCCTTCGTGGGTGGAGCCCTCCGTGGACTCGCGCAGCCGTTACCCTCCGTGGGTTGAAGTCTCCATCAACGTGGATGTACGATAGCACCACCTATCGGAACCACGAGAAAAATCTCCGCGTCTCCAAATTACGTTTGATCTTCTCCACCTCTCTTTACTACATGTGCAATTTACTTTCCGCTGCTTATACTCTAGAATTGCATGTGCAGGGTGATACTTGTCTTGATCATAATTGTAAAACTGCCAAAAACTGTTCATGATCAAAAGGCAGAATTTTTATATTTACAAGTAGTCTAATCACCCCCCCTCTAGACATACTTTCGATCCTACAATAACACATCAAGTTGTCTTCCTTGTCAGCATAACACTTCAAGCATAATAACATAAAGGTTTTGGCTATGTCGCTACTTTAAGAAAATCATGCTTGTTGTTATGACCAAAGCTATGTTTGCCAAGATTAAATAAAGTTTTCAAAGCCAAACCTGATATAAGGTCAATACTCCCCATAAGAATCATCATATAAGGTCGATTGCGTGAAGAGAATACCGAGTGCAGCAAAGGAACCAATAGACTTCTCATTAATATTCCATCATAGACGACTCCACACTCACGGATACAATCTCTCCACAGAAGGAGTGATAGACCTCAATGCACACACCTATTTCATATAATAACCTCCCTAGACATGATACGACTCTACTTGACTCTAAAAGACAAAAGATAAAGATAAAGATACCGGGCACTCCCCCAAGCTTGGAACAAGCCAAGGGGATGGGATTACCCAAGGAGATTTCACTCCTCATTCTTGTTAACGTTGATTCTTCAAATCTCTTATGACACGGCGAAGGGTTTGGTTTTCCTTCTCCAAGATCTCCACTTGTACCTTTAGTACACGGAAATCTTCGCACAGCTGATTGGTGATGCGATAAGCCTCAGAGATGGTGGAGAGCGTACGTTGATCTTCAAGTGAAGTAGAGGGCCCTGAAAGGTTAAGAGAAAGATCGTAATGAGGTTGGACAGATCCCACCATGATGGGATTGCTTGGGCCTCCTTGTTGTTGAGCAGTGATAGTCTTGACTTCCTCCCTCACGGAGCGCTCCATCTCCGCTTGTCTTGCGGCAATCTCTTCTTCGGTAGCCCAGTCAACGTGCTTCCCTTGATTAAGATCCTTCTGGACTTGACGTAGACGCCATCCCAAGAAGTCCTCTCCGCTCGAGCCACAAGAAGACATCTCTAACAATAACTTTTTACCCTGGCAGAAACAGATCGAAAAGAAAACACACGAAATCGCGAGATACGTTGCCGGAACAATCCGGGCAAATATATAGCAAAAATTTCTGCACAGAAAGGAAGGTAACAAGCTAAAGTGGGGTCGGAGACGGACTCCTGGGTGCCCAGGCGGCCTCCCGGCGTGGCCAGGAGATAGGCCGCGCCAGGGGGGCGCCTGGGCCCCCTGGAGCTTGTCTCCGGCTCCACTTAGGCTTAGAATTTTCCTAATTTTGCAAAAACTCATAATATGGAACTTTTATGGCGGTTCGCGATGTTTTCTTACCGTGATACATACCTTTTCTTATTCTGCTTCTGCTGGTGTGTGAAACAGGGCTGCAACATGTTCTTCGTGAGTTGTTGTGTATATCATATTCACATCAACATTGACAGGGTCTCATGTTATGTAATGCTTAAGTCTTTGCCCATTCACAACTTGAGGTTTGGTGCCTTCAAAATTGTTAATCTTGATTGCACCAGGCTGATAGACTTCTTCAATATGAAATGGCCCTTCCCACCTGGAAAGTAGTTTGCCTGGAGAAAACCTGAAACGGGATCTAAACAACAAAACTTTATCACCAACATTAAATTCACGTTTCAGAATCCTCCTATCATGCCACTTCTTTACCTTTTCCTTGACCATTTTAGCGCTCTCGTAAGCTTCACTTCTCCACTCATCTAGAGAAGTCAAGTTCATGAGACGCTTCTCACCAGCTAACTTTGGGTCAGCATTAAGCTCTTTAACAGCCCAGAAAGCTTTGTGCTCTAATTCTAATGGCAAATGGCAAGCCTTGCCATAAACCATCTTATAGGGGGACATGCCCATGGGGTTTTTGTAAGCAGTTCTATACGCCCACAAAGCATCTCCTAACTTATTTGACCAGTCCTTTCTATTTCTGTTTACTGTCTTCTGTAAGATCAACTTGATCTCTCTATTGGTGAGCTCAACTTGCCCACTAGTTTGAGGATGGTACGGTGAAGCAATTCTATGATTGACATCGTACTTGGCTAAAGCTTTTCTAAAAGCTCCATGCGTGAAGTGTGATCCTCCATCAGTCATGAGATACCTAGGTACACCAAACCTAGGGAAAATCACATCTTTGAGCATTTTCAAAGATGTCTTGTGATCAGCACTTTCAGTGGGGATTGCTTCAACCCACTTGGTCACATAATCAACAGCTACTAAAATGTGAGTGTACTTGTGCGAAGAAGGAAAAGGACCCATAAAATCAAAACCCCCACAATCAAAAGGTTCAATCACTAGTGAGTAATTCATAGGCATCTCATTCCTTCTACTAATGTTACCAACTCTCTGACATTTATCACAGGCTAAAACATAATTTCTAGCATCCTTAAAGAGAGTAGGCCAATAAAAACCTGATTGAAGAACCTTATGTGCGGTCCTCTCACCGGCATGATGTCCTCCATAGGGACTATCATGACATTGTTTGAGAATGTCCTGCTGCTCATGTTCCGGTATGCATCTTCTCACGATCCTGTCTGGACCTTCTTTGAAAAGATGTGGGCCATCCCAAAAGTAGTGCCTCAAATCATGAAAGAACTTCTTCCTTTGCTGAAATGTTGAACCTGGAGGCAAATACTCCCTCCGTCCTAAAATAAGTGACGCAAAAGTGACTCAACTTTGTACTAAAGTTAGTACAAAGTTGAGTCACTTTTGCGTCACTTATTTTGGGACGGAGGGAGTACTTCGCAACGATAAAATTAGCATAATCTGCAAACCAAGGATCGGAAAGAGATTGTACTTTTACAATGGCAAGTTGCTCGTCTGGAAAACTGTCGTTGACTGGGATGGGATCATGCGGTATATCTTCCATCCTTGAAAGATTGTCTGCCACCGGATTGTCTTCTCCTTTCCTATCAACAATCTGCAAATCAAATTCTTGAAGAAGGAGTACCCATCTGATAAGTCTTGGCTTGGCATCCTTCTTTGTCATAAGGTACTTAATGGTAGCATGGTCAGTGTGAATAATAACTTTGGAATCAACAATATACTGCCTAAACTTATCACAAGCAAACACTACAGCTAAGAATTCCTTCTCAGTAGTAGCATAATTCTTTTGAGCACTATCAAGGGTTTTACTAGCATAATGTATAATATTCAATTTCTTATCAACCCTTTGCCCTAAAATAGCTCCAACAGCAAAATCACTAGCATCACACATAATCTCAAAAGGTAAATTCCAGTCAGGTGGTTGTACTATAGGAGCGGTTATTAAAGCTTTCTTAAGAACTTCAAAAGCCTCCTTACAATCTTCATCAAATACAAAAGGAACGTCCTTCTGGAGAAGATTAGTGAGGGGTCTCAAAGTCTTAGAAAAGTCTTTAATAAATCTTCTATAGAAACCAGCATGACCGAGAAAACTGCGAATACCTTTGATGTCCCTTGGATAGGGCATCCTCTCAATTGCTTCGATCTTGGCCTTGTCCACCTCAATTCCCCTTTCGGAAATCTTGTGACCAAGAACAATTCCTTCGTTAACCATGAAGTGGCACTTCTCCCAGTTGAGTACCAGATTTGTCTCCTCACATCTCTGCAAAACTTTATTAAGGTTGTGGAGACAATGGTCAAAGGAAGTTCCATAGACGGAGAAATTGTCCATGAAGACTTCCACAATCTCCTCACAGAAACCATGAAAGATAGCAGACATACACCTTTGAAAAGTAGCAGGGGCATTACATAAACCAAAAGGCATACGCCTGTAAGCATAAGTACCATAGGGATAAGTTAAAGTGGTCTTCTCTTGATCAGCAGTGTTAACATGAATTTGAGAGAAGCCAGAATAACCATCGAGGTAACAAAAGTGGGTATTTTTGGATAACCTTTCAAGCATTTGGTCGATGAACGGCAACGGGTAGTGATCCTTCCTGGTTGCCTTGTTCAGCTTCCTGTAATCAATACACATTCTATATCCAATAATAATTCTCTAAGGTATTAGTTCATTCTTATCATTAGGAACCACAGTTGTACCTCCTTTCTTAGGAACACAATGTACCGGGCTTACCCACTTACTATCAGCTATAGGGTAGATAATACTTGCGGCTAGAAGCTTGAGAATCTCAGTTCTTACAACATCCATCATCTTCGGGTTCAACCGTCGTTGATGATCAACAACTGGTTTAGCATTGGGCTCAAGGTTGATAGTATGTTGACAGATAGATGGACTAATCCCCTTAAGGTCATCAAGGGTATAGCCAATTGCACCTCGGTGTTTACGAAGTACTTCCAATAGTCGCTCTTCTTCATATCCTGAAAGGTTAGAGTTGATAATAACAGGATATACTTTCTTTTCATCTAAATAAGCATACTTGAGCGTATCGGGAAGAGGTTTAAGATCGAACACCGGGTCTTCTTTTGGTTTTGATAAAATTCCCAAAGGTTCAACCGGAAGGTTGTGCTTCAGGATAGCAGGTTGTCTCAAGAATATTTCATCTAGTTCATTTCTTTCCTACATATGCAAATCATTCTCGTGGTCCTCCATATATTGCTGCAAAGGATCATTAGGGGGAATAGCAATAGAAGCAATACTTTCAATAATTTTATCATCACTAGGTAAATCGGTACCACGAGGCTGCTTAGAGAACTTAGAAAAGTTAAATTCATATGGCTCACCATTGAATTCAACAGAAACTTTACCTTTCTTGCAATCTATTATAGCTCCACAAGTTCTGAGAAAAGGTCTACCAAAAATAATAGGACAAAAATTGTCCCTCACTGAACCAAGTACTAGAAAGTCGGTAGGGTATTTTACCTTTCCACATAGGACTTCAACGTCTCTCACAACTCCGATAGGAGAGATAGTTGCTCTGTTTGCAAGATGAATGGTAACATCAACTTCTTCAAGTTCACAAGGTGAAATCTCACCGATGATCTCTTGATAAAGTGAATAGGGGATAGCACTAGCACTCGATCCCAAATCGCATAGCCCATAATAATTGTGATCTCCTATTTTAACAGATACTACTGGAGTACCTGAAATTGGGCCTTTATTCTTGGCTGTGACAAGGTTAGTGGAAACAACACATAAATTTACATTGGAATCCAAAACATCATTAGTAACAAGGTCTTTAACCAATGCAACTTGAGGATCGACCTTGATCTGGTCCTCAGGCTCATCAATTCTTCTCTCACTTTTATTTATTATGCCTGTCACAAGAGAGTGCTCCCTTATCCTTTCAGGAAAAGGAGGCTTTTCATATATAACTGCAGGCAAAATAGGGTCAGCAACATGAATATCAACAGGTAACTCTTTGAAAGGTTCATGATGCTGATCTCTCTTCTTTTTAAAAGAATCAACGTGAGAGGCAAAATCCTTACATAAATCAATCATTAGATGGGAATCAAGACCAATCTTAGAGCAAAAGGTATTGAAGTAATCAGTTTTCACATAGCTCTCAATATAATCATGCTCATAATTTATAGCGGGTTCAATACCTTTATCGATTTCCCAATCTTCGGTATTCCTCTGGATCCTTTCAATGAGATCCCACATTTCTTCAACACTCTTCGTCTGAAATACCCCACTAGAGGTGGCATCCAGCATCTCCTTATCCTGACGAGAAAGCCTGGCATAAAAATTTGTAAGTATAATTTTCTTGGGGAGCTCATGAATAGGACATTTGAGCATTAGGGACTTCAATCTCCCCCAAGCTTGAGCAATGCTTTCTCCATCATGAGACCTAAAGTTATAGATATAGTTCCTGTCTCGATGAATTTCATGAAGAGGATAAAACTTGGTATAAAAGAGAGACATAAGCTCTTGCCAATCAAGCAAGTGTGAGTTATCGAGAAGCTTATACCAATCTGAAGCTTTATCTATAAGCGATACGGAGAACAATTTCCTCATGAAAAACTCCATTGATACACCTGCAAGCTTAAATAATGAACATAGTTGTGACAGATATAGCAAGTGTTCACTGGGATGTCTGTCTCCTGCATAACGATTAGCCAAAACATAATCGATAATACCAGCTGGTATTTTATAGGGCACAATTTTAGTAGGGGGAGGAGCAACCACCACAGATGTGGGGCGTCTTCCCACAAGCAACGATCCAATAGCAAGGTTGTCCATAAGGACAAAGAGCAGCAACAGCAAAATAAAAATAGAAATATAAAAACTTCCTTACCAGCTTCACTTACCAATAGCGCTACACTCCCCTGCAACGGTGCCAAAAAACGGTACTTGATGACCCACAACCGTAAGGGATCTATTACAGCGTTTTCGATAAGTAAGAGTGTCGAACCCAACGAGGAGCAGAAGGTATTGATAAGTGATTCTGAGCAAGGAATAACTGCAAGCACTGAAAGATAACTTTTTAGGGGTTTTCTTGATATAAGCAACAGGAAAGTAAAAGCGAGCAAAGTAAAAGGCACTAGAGAGTAACAAGTGGCCCAATCCTTTCTGAGCAAAGGAGAGGCCTAGCAACTGAACTTATAAAGGCTAAAGTGTTCTTGAGGACACACGGGAGAGGTAGTCATGTGCTTTCGCCATATTCCGTATCGGTACTATGTGATGTGTTGGTAAGTGTTGAGTGGGTGGATCTATGCTAGTACACCCTCTAGACTAAGATGAGTGCACTCTTATGATTAAACACCTTGCAAGCATCCGCAAATACAAGATAGTATTTAAGGCAAAAGCCTAACCATAGCAATACGATCGATGATCCATTGTTCCCTTGTGCAAAAGCGTGCGAACTGTGGTTCAGGTTTCTGTCACTCCGGCAACCCACCGTAAGCATTCTTTGTACACAATGTATTCCCCTAGGTCCTTAATAAGGCGAAGTGTTGAGTGTTCGACTCACACAACACCACTAGGAAAATAACAACACAACTTAAGTATCAAACAACACATATTACTTCAACATCATATGACTACTAACAACAAGACTTATCCCATGTCCTCAAGAACTAAAGTAACTACTCACAAGACATAAAAGAGATCATGATCAGTGGAGATAGATGGATGATAAACAAGCTGGACACAATGATATTTCTCCAACAAAACTCAATAGCATTCACCACAAAGTGGTAATCAACACCGATAGGGTAGAGAGGATAGATAGTACGGATTACAACACAAGTTGCAATTGTGAGATGAGATTGGATGAAGATGGAGATGGTGCTGATGTTGGGGATGATGTTGATGATGATCTCGATGATGCCCGTGACGATGGTGATGACGATGGCGATGATCTCCCCTTCCGGGAGGTGATCTCCCCGGCGGAATCTGCCCGCCGGAGATGGCTTTTCTTCTCATTAGGTTTCCGCCACGGAGCGGCGACGGAACTCCGTAAACTCCCCTCCTTTTAGGGTTTCTGGATGACGAGGAGTATATAGGCCAGAGGGGGGAGCCTAGAGTGGGCCAGGGGCTCCAGGCGCCCTCCCGGCGCGGCCAGGGTGGGGGCCGCGCCAGGTGGCCGCCTGGGCACCCTGTGGCCCCCCTCTGGTTGCTCTTTTGCGTATCTTCGTGATCCTTCTGGAAAATACCCTCCGTCGATTTTCAGGTAATTTGGAGGTATTCTTCTTCAGCAACTCAGCGTCCACTTTTTACCGCTGAATCCTGCGTCTGCTGCTTCGGCACCGGAAAGTTGCAAACTGTGTAAAATAGGCCAAAACAACATAAGAACATCATCGTAATGTGAAATATATCAATAAATAAGGATGAATTATGATATAAAATAGTGATGTATTTTGGATGTATCAACACCTAACCAATCTAGGAGACACCACTCTCCAAAAGGTAATAGACGGTGTGTCGATGATGAACTCCTTGCTCTTGTGCTTCAAATGATAGTCTCCCCAACACTCAACTCTCTCTCACAGATTTGGATTTGGTGGAAAGATGATTTGAGTGGAAAGCAACTTGGGGAAGCCTAGAGATCAAGATTCATATGGTAGGAATGGAATATCTTGGTCTCAACACATGAGTAGGTGGTTCTCTCTCAGAACAATGAGGAATGGAAGTGTAGGTATGTTCTAATGGCTCTCTCCACGAATGAAGAGTGGGTGGAGGGGTATATATAGCCTCCACACAAAATCTAACCGTTACACACAATTCACCAAACTCGGTGGGACCGAATCATAAAACTCGGTCATACCGATTTAGTTCATAATGTGACCATTAGGCATTTCGGTGGGACCGATATGATCAACTCGGTAGGACCGATTTCATTAGGATTAGGGCATAACGTAATCTTGGTGAGACCGATTACACAAACTCGGTAGGACCAATTTTGGTAATAAGCTAACCAGAGAGTTGGTTAGGCAAACTCGGCGGGACCGATTCGCTCGTTTCGGCTGGATCGAAACGTTACGAAGGGGAAACAAAGAGTTTGCACTGCAAACTCAGTGGGACTGATCGCTCATCTCGGTTAGACCGGAACGTTATGAAGGGAAACAGAGAGTTTGCAATCCCCTCTCGGTGAGACCGAGATCCCTATCGGTGAGACCGGTGTGATTAGGGTTTGTGGCAGTGGCTATGTCAAGTGAACTCGATGGTGCCGGATAGAAAGTTTCGGTGGTGCCGAGTTTGACTTTTGGTTTGGGACATATGTGGATGTGAGAAAGTGGTTGAGGGTTTTGGAGCATATCACTGAGCTTTTTGAGCAAGAAGCCCATTAAGCAACACCTCATCCCCTTTTAATAGTATTGGCTTTCCTATGGACTCAATGTGATCTTGGATCACTAAAATAGAAAACCTAGAGTCTTGAGCTTGAGCCAATATGTGTCCTTAGAATTTTGAGGGGTCCACATTCCTAATCCATCCCATGCCAATCATTGAACTTTCTGAAATGATCATCTTGAAATAGCATTAGTTCAATGAGCTATATGTTGTTAGGAATTACCAAAACCACCCAGGGATAGTGGCACTTTCAATCTCCCCCTCTTTGGTAATTGATGACAACATATAGATCAAAGCTTCGACAAATGATAATAAGATTTAAATACATTGTCTCTTTGAGAAGTATGTGATAAGAAAGAGATCCCCGTAAATTTGTGCATTATTTAAAATTTACGTTTGAATGCAAATGCACAATCGATTAGGATCATGGGTTACTCTTCCATGTCACATACATCTTGGTGGAGCGCTCAAAATGATATAAACTAAAAGCATGCACTCATCACCAAGCAAAGTGAATGATCATATAGAGATATAAAGGATAATATCATTTAGGCAAGCATTAAGGTAGCATATGATCAATCACATGATCAAACAAGTATCTCGCACACAAAAAGTATCAAGCAAACACAAATGTATCAACCAAATAGCAAGAGACCAAGAAGCAAAAACGTTCTCTCTCAAAGCCTATGATCTATACATATTTCTCCCCCTTTGGTAACAAGTTACCAAAAAGTTTGAAAATGCATAGTGATATGCGTCTCCCAGGCTTGATCTTCGGGAGGCGGTGTAGAGAGAACTCCAAGGACGAAGGCTTCAGATGATGTAGTTGGAGCTGGTAGAGTGGCAACTTGAGGTGGCACTGAAGCTGTGGCTGCTAGTGCTGATTCTGTTGCTCTTGTATTAGGTACTGGCACTGTAGTAGATCTCTGACCTCTAGGCACTCTCTGAAAGGCATCTGTGGTAGCCCGCCCTTTCCTCTCCTCTGCTTGCTCCTCGAGCTGCTCAACTGCAGTCTATATCTCAGTCACTTTCCGATCAAGACCATATAACCTTGTTTCAATGATCCTCTTCAAGCTCTCCTGATTTTGAGTCAGGGTGGCCAAGCCCTTCTCTATCCTCGAAGTTTCTTGAATCAGATATGCCATTTGATCTTGCTTTTACTTGAGGGACTCTTGAGATGCCTCTTCAACACTTGGCATCTTGGCAGCTTTCTTATCTCTAGCTTTGGCTCTCTTCTCCTGTGCTTGCACTGATGAAGGTTCTTTCTCATCCATCACAACTGTGTTGTCCTCAAAGTCTGGATATAGGGGTAGATATTCCTTGTCCAACAAGTATATGCCTATGCCCATCTTGGAGTTGATGACCTCCTGAATGTGTGCAGCATACCCACATGATCTCTTCTGATCTGCAGCTGTCCTCTTGATTGTTTCAACAATCAGACTCATGACTTTAAATTTCTGAGGCACATCAAAATTGTGCAGCAAGTTGATTGAATGTCCTCTGATCATCTTGTGATCTCCAGATTTGGGCAACAATGTATGCCTTAATATAGTGTTGATTGTAGCTAGACCAGACAACAAGAAATGTATAGATCCAAGCTGATGTGTCTCCAAAGCTTTGTCAGGGATCTCTTTGTACATGTTTGCCATTGAATTGTGGTCTTGCTTCTTCTTAGCATAGACATCCAAGTCATCCTCATGCTCTTTAGGGGATTTTATTAGCTTGGCCCACTCATCAACAGTTGACTGGTACCTTGTACCTTCAGACATCCACACAATTCTTCCATCAGGATAAAAGTGAGTTGTGGAGTAGAATTGCATGATGAGTTCATCATTCCATTTTGTCAGCTTCTGACCCACAAACTTGTCAACAACACATGATTTGAAGCTTTCATGCACACTTGGAAAATATCTTCATTGTCCTTGATGTAATCCCAATCAACCCATCTCATGTCACATACCATTGGCTTCTTGTCAAGCAGAACTGTCTCATAGAAGTCTTGCTGTTCTTTGGTATGAAATATGTAGTCCACAGCAGTCCTTCTCCTCACAACATATGGGTCACTTTGTCTCCATCTTCCGAGACTTGCATCCTTCCTCAAATTCATGTCCTCAGCAACAATATGAGTATTATCATGATCAGGGATCTTGGTCTTGAGTTTTCTGAGCACTTGGACCTCAGCATCTTCATCAATCTCACGCACTGGGGCCTTATTATTTTCTGTAGCTGGAATATTCCTTGTGCTTCTCTTGGGTGCAGACTTGGTGGCTTGAGCAGCTTTGGGAGCAGTCTTGGGCTTTGAAGGAGCAGCCCTAGACTTGATTGCATCTCCCATAAGCTTCTGAGCTTTGGGTGCTGGTGCAGCAACCTCTTCCTCTTCTTCTTCAGCTTCATCATCATCATCTCTCATGGATGGCTTGCCAATCACTATGGTTGTGGTCTTTCTAACTCTCTTCTTGGTACCTGTTGGCTCATCATCTCTGGTTTCAAGGGTGAATAACATACTTTCTTGAGTTGATGCTTTGGCCTTTGACATTGGAGCTCTTTTGGCAGGTGCCTTCTTGTTCAAACCTGGCTTTGTTGCAGCAACTGTGCCATACTCTTTCCTGAGCACCTTCTTCTTTGAAGTGGCCTCATTAGCCACAAAGTCCTCATCCTGAGTGTCAGAAGTTCTCTTCTTCCTTGTCTTGGTAGAAGCCTTAGGCAAGTTGCTGGGTGTGCTCCTGCTACCCTCATCAGAGATGCTAGAGGGACTAGTGCCCTCACTCATGTTAACTTGCTCCCCAGACAAGTTCTGGCTGTCACTCTGGTCAGACATCTTGGCAAATACACTGACAGCAAACCCTGTGAATAGGTGTAGAAAATGTAGAGTGGATGAGCATCACAAAGTGCAGAGTTTTTGCAAAACAGATGACTCAAAAACTTAGTTTTAGTTCTCTACAGAAAGCATTTCCGAGCTACCGATTTGATAAACTCGGTGATACCGAAGCAATTCTGGAACCTAAACTAGTGAACTCGGTCAGACAGAGTCACAGTTCAGTGGCATCGAGATTGCCAGGGTTTCACAGAGAGTTGAACTCGGTCACACCGATTTGCAGCTTTCGGTCAGACCGAAAAGTGCAAGTGCAATGGACTAAGCCAAATTGGTGAGACCGATTTCTACAACTCGGTCGGTCCGAGATGAGTTTGGCGGAGACCTAACCCTAAATTTTCGAATCAAACCTAATCTATATGGAGTTTCTGCTGGACATGATGATTTCAATCATGGCAAGAATCATGGCAAAATAATGTGCTATGAATCAGAGTTAAGGAATAGCACAAAGATCGAGCTCATACCCTAACTTCGCGGTGAGCTCGCTACGGCGGCAACGGCGGAGCAGATTGCCATTGACGGCGGCGGAGACCGGCGGCGGGATGTCGCTGGCGGCGAGGAGACGATCTGGAGAACCAAGACGGCAGAGCAGGTCATGCGCGGGCAAGAAGGTTTTGGAAAGTTTTCCAAAATTTGAACTGTGGGTATATATAACCTGACCCTTTTGGTGTGACCGAGTGGAACAACTCGGTGGCACCGAGATGCAAAACTGCTAGCAGTTACTGCAACTCGGTGTGACCGAAAATTTCAAATCGGTTGCACCGAGATTGGAAACCTAGATCAACTTAGTGAACTCGGTGTGACCGAAGTGGATGTCTCGGTCATACCGAAATGCACAAGGAGGTTTTGGAAGTTTAAGTCTATGACAATTCGGGGACTCCGAGTGCTCCTCACACAGAGTGGTTCAAATCCGACTTGATCAAACTTTGTGATGTAGCAAGAATAGAGTTTGAGACGAGAAAAGCATAGATAGCTAGAGGGGGTTATTGGGCATTCTTGTCCATCCATTTGGCAAATAATAAAGAGCCAAACAATCAAAACAACAAATGGATGTCCTCGAATGGGAAAAATATGCATTCAACATGCTCACACAATAAGATAGCAAATGAAACATGTGGCAAAGCATGCACAACCATTCTAGCATCTATCAAGCAATTTGGCGATGACTAGGTCATCTATATATGAGTATATTGACTTAGGAGTCAAATGAGAACATTTGATGATAGGTAATACTCATCATTTAAGCACAAGTAAGGTTACCACTTTTACATAAAGCATTGTTGTGTTCACATCATTAGAGTTGCTTTAGCTCAATTGATTAGAGTAAAGCTCCCCCTAGATGTGATATCCCCCCTTAAGAGGGATGAACTAACCTTGGGTTTTGTCGATGATGACTTCATGTAGGTGTTGAAGATGTAGATGATTTGGAGCCATCCATTGGAGCGAGTTGCACTTTCAATACCTACACGGGTTAGTCCCACAAGGAACACACAAGGATACCCATAGACATAGAGTTAATTGCACACAAGATGATGTCCATGAAAGCATTAGGTTACCGTGTCCCTTGTCTTACCAACAAGAGGGTTTGTGACTCCTTGAACTAGTGCAAGATAAGGAAGTTGTTTGCACTTGTCCTCATCAAAATGATATGAGTGAAGTATGTTGGCGGAGTCACCCTCAAGAACTCTCTAGTTCTTCTTCTTCGGGATCCACACCATCTTGATGGGAATCCTTGGAATTGTAGTCGTACTTGATGAAGTAGAACTTGAAGTAGTCTTGGGAACCCACTTGACCAAGGCCATAGGAGCTTCTTCAAGTGCACCAACCTCTTCTTGGAGCTTGTCCTTGCCCTTTAGCTTGTGGTCTTGTGGTGGAAGATCATCTTGTGCTTGTGTTCCTTGGAAAGAAGTAGGATCATACTTCTCTTGTTGAGGAACAAACTTTGTCTTGGGGTATTGATCTTCTTCCCACTTAACTCCATTGGCATTGAACTTTCGTTCAAAACCAACACCTTGATTCTTCCGGTGTCTTCCTTGCTTGTGCACAATTTCCTCAAATTGCTTACTTCTGGCAAGACTCTTGTAAACACCTTTCTCTATAATTCCCTTCAATAAGCTATTTTCTTACTCAAGTGTAACTTGGCCAAGAGAATCATTAGTGGAATCAAGAGAACTACTAGAAGCAACAATATTGGATTTAGCATGATTATTGTTACTACTAGAGGAAGAATTTTTGTTGTTCTTGTTGCTAGATTTTACTTGAGGCATGTAAGTAGACAAGAGTAAACGCTTGGCAATGTAAGAAGAACTTTTCTTACGAAGATCATCATTGATTGCTTTTAAGAACTCATGCTCTTGCTCAAGGTTGAGCTTTTCAAAGCGTAACTTCTCATGAGTCTTTAAAAGTTCTCGATGACTTTCTAAGGTAGTTTCATGAGCTAACTTAAGAGTGTTTAATTATTTAGTTAGACGCTCAATCTTCTCCTTATCATTCTCATTCTTATTATATTGATTGGCATGATTAATAGCAATTTCATCATAGTTTTCACCATTATTGCTACCAACAAGTAAATCATCATCTCCTAGCAAGTCATCTTCATCACTATTGAAATCAGGATACTCGGGGTGTGATACCTTAGGGCCTTTAGTCATGAAGCATCTTACAATTCCTTCATTTGGTAAGTCAAATATGTCATAAGAGTTGGTTGACACAAGAGCAATTCCGGCAACACCTTCATCTTGAGTATCTTCAGAGTCGGAGTAATAGCTTCTCTTGGAGTGGTCATCGGAGTCAGAACCGGATACCCATTCACCAACATGAGCTTGATGTCTTCGTCTTGTATAGCTCCTTGATGATTTATCCTTCCTTTCCGAATCCTTGCTTCTACGAGAGGGTCTTCGTTCATAGCGATCATATCTACTCCTTCTCTCTCTTGGTGGTGATTCTTCTCTTCTACTTCTCCTTTTAGGTGAGTCTTCTCTTCTTTTGTGGGGAGCCGTACACTCATTGGAGTAGTGTCCGGGTCTTCCACAATTGTAGCAATTTTGGTCACGACTAGAAGATCTTTTGTCATTGTAGGACCTTGACTTGGAATTTCTCTCTTTGCTTCTGTTCTTGTAGAACTTGTTGAAGTTCTTCACCATTAAGCTCAATTCTTCATTGAAGACTTGTTTCTCACTTGATGATGTAGGAGCATCAGATGAAGCTTTGTAAGCACCACTAGACTTGTTGTGAAGCTCTTATTTATCCTTGAGTGACATCTCATGAGCAACAATTCTTCCAATGACTTCCGTTGGCTTGAGATCTTTGTAGTTGGGCATCATTTGGATCAATGTGCATACGGTATCATATTTTCCATCCAAGGCTCTTAGGATCTTCTTGATGATGAATCTGTTGGTCATCTCTTCGCTTCCTAAGCCGGCAATCTCATTTGTGATGAGAGCAAGCCTAGAGTACATTTCATCGACACCTTCACCATCCTTCATCTTGAACTTGTCAAGTTGACTTTGAAGCACATCCAACTTGAATTCCTTGACGGAGTCGGTACCTTCGTGCATATCAATCAAAGTATCCCAAATTTCCTTTGCATTCTCAAGACGGCTAATTTTGTTGAATTCTACGGGGCACAGTCCATTGAAGAGGATATTGCAAGCTTGAGCATTTTATTGCAACATCTTCAATTCTTCCGCGGTAGCTTCACGATTTGGTTCCTTCCCATCGAAGAATTCACCTTGCAAACCAGTACACACAATAGCCCAAACGGCGGGGTTATGTCCAAGAATATGCATTTTAATCTTATGCTTCCAACTAGCAAAATTAGTACCATCAAAGTAAGGACCTCTACGGTGGTAATTTCCTTTGTTAGACGCCATACTCTCCTAGGTTGTGAAACCAAGGCTATGATCACCAAAGTTATGGAAATCAAGGCAAATGGAGACCAAAGCTCTAATACCACTTGTAGGATCGAAAGTATGTCTAGAGGGGGGGGGGGTGATTAGACTACTTAACCAAATAAAAATCTAGCCTATTCCCAATTTTAATTCTTGGCAGATTTTAGCAACTTAGCACAAGGCAAGCAATCAACCTACATATGCAATTCTAAGAGTATAGCAGCGGAATGTAAAACAATTGCATATGAAGGTAAAGAGAGGAGTTTGAGGGAGCAAACGCAATGTAGACACGGAGATTTTTTACGCGTGGTTCTGATAGGTGGTGCTATCGTACATCCACGTTGATGGAGACTTCAACCCACGAAGGGTAACGGTTGCGTGAGTCCATGGAGGGATCCACCCACGAATGGTCCACGAAGAAGCAACCTTGTCTATCCCACCATGGCCATCGCCCACGAAGGACTTGCCTCACTAGGTTAGATCTTCACGAAGTAGGCGATCTCCTTGCCCGTACAAACTCCTTGGTTCAACTCCACAATCTTGTCGGAGGCTCCCAAGTGACACCTAACCAATCTAGGAGACTGTTACGCCCCAAGATCGACGCTTCAGAAGACTTCCAACTATTTCATTGCCGTCGTGTGTTTTATTTTTTTGTTGCATTTCATCATCGCATCAGCCACATATTTTCATAAAACTTTCATTCGTTCATAGTTGTCGCTTCTCTCCTTTTCTCCGTTGACCTGTTGTTAGACCGCTTGTCTTCGTATCCTTTCTCAGGACAACCACACACTTGACCGCGTCCGCCGAAACCCTCTCTGCAGAGTGCTCAGACCCCTTTGTCTTTGTCGACCTCTCTCAGACCTCACGCGCGTGTCCGAAACTTACCCGAACCCGAACCGAGTTTTCATTACTGATGAGTTCGGGTCATCCCCAAACATCCATAAAATATCTTCGGTTTCTTATCTGGACTTCCTTAGCCTATTTATCTTGACCATCCGATGTAAATCAGAGGGTCCAAAAACTAGCACCAAATTTCTTTGCTTGCTATATAATCAGTCTAAGCCTAGCCCCTAGCAACCTGTCCCATCCAACCCCCCCTCATCGCCGCCACTAGCTCCACCTGGTCTCCCCCTTCCTCGGGATCTTGACTGATCCACCCAATCGATCCCAGGAATCACCTTCCTCCTCGTTTTCCAAATCGGGTCAACCACACAACCTACCAATCCATCGATCCGCTGCCTCCCTCGATCCCCCATCCAACCACTTGCCCGAGCTCATCCGATCGAAGTCACCAGGAGCCCTGCTGCACCGACCAGATCCACTAGGGTGCTCCTCCCGTTTTCTACTCCCTCCGGCGACCACGACCAGGACCGGCCTCGTCCCGCTCCTCTCCTTCCTTTCTCTCTTCCTTCCTCCCTTTCTCTCTCTCACTTCTCGATATCTCTCTGTCTCGACAGAGCACTCCACCTCCAAGGACACCAAGTCCTCAACCTCCATCGCCATTGGGAACGAGTCCCTCCGCCCCGGATCCGGTGCCGCTGCACCTGCAGTTCGCCGCCTTACTAAGCTCCGCCGCCGCCGGTCACCTTCACGTCAAGCTGCTGGAGAGAACGCCCCCTCGTGCCTGCTGCCTCCCCTGCATGTGCCCGTTGACCGCCTTCGACTGTTGACCGAGGCCCAGCCTCTCCCCTGCGGCCTAATCCCACCTCACTGATCTGGCCCGAGGCATTTGGTCAGCCTCCTGAGAACCCCTCTGCCCTGCTCCTATCGGGCCAGCCAGATTTGGCCCATGTTGTTTTTTTCCTTCCTGCGAATTTAGCATTTATCCGGAAAACAGCAGTTTTACAAAAAGACCCTCAACATCATGCATTTAATAACTCCACAACCGGGCATTATATGTAAAAAAACTTTATATATGAAAATTTCTTAGAATTTTGTGTAGATTCATAATAACCAACTTTCATGCATGTTAAAAATGTTTAAAATGTTGTTTGCATTAATTTGTTAAATAACATGCTAAAATGGTTTATTTCATAACTAAATAACCGTAGCTCCAAATTTAATAAACTTTATATGTATTTGGGGTAGAATAATGAGTAGAATAACATGTTGCACTTTATTTTGCTGTGTAATAACATTAAAATTATGTTATAGGCAGAACAGTACCAAATTCAAAATATGCACATGGGGATTTTCTGGAATTGTTGTTTGTTATTTCCGACCCCATTTAAATTGCCTGGTTAGTGTAGTTTATTTTGTGTTGCACCTCTTGACATGTTAATCAACATTTAAACTTGTTGGGTGCTTAAATGAGATCAAACTAAATAATCGAATGTGGCATTTCATCAATATGCAACTCGTGGCATATTGAGCTCCACTTAAATTGTAGTGTTGTTTGTGCACTTTGTCATGCCATGCATATTTAAACCGGCCATGCATCATACTTGTTTGTGCATCATCCCATTGTTATGATATGTGTGTTTACCATGTGGTTTGCTCCTTTCCGGTTGCTTCTTTCGTTAGCTTCGGTTTCGTTCCGGAGTTGTGAGTATTCGTTCGACTACGTCCGTTTGTCTTCTTTATGGACTCGTTCTTCTTCCTTGCGGGATCCCAGGCAAGATGACCATTCCTTGATATCACCTCTATTGTTGCTATTGCTTTGTCGCGATACCTATCCTTTTGCATGTCAGCCCCACCTTTCCATGAAACCTCTAACTACCTACCTAGCAAACCATTGTTTGGCTAAGTTATGCTTTTGCTCAAGACCCCTCTTATAGCGTTGCTAGTTGCAGGTGAAAATGAAGTGTGCTCCATGTGGATTGGGTTTTTGGGATAACATAATATCTATTATTTACATTAATGCACCTATATACATGGCAATGGGTGGAAGGCTTGGCCTTTTGCTCGGTGTTTTGTTCCACTCATGCCGCCTTAAGAACCGATAAACCGGTGTTATGTTCCTTGATTTTTGTGTTCCTAACGCGGTTGGGTATATGGGGACCCTTTGATAGTTCGCTTTGAATAAAACTCCTCCAGCAAGGCCCAACTTTGGTTTTACCATTTGCCTAATAACTAAAACTTGCATAGGGACCGGCTAGCACCCGAGGACTTAATTAACAACCCGGGCCAGTGCTCCTCATGAGTGTTGGTTCAAACTAGAGCACTGTGCGGGGCCACCATGGGGAAGCTCGAGGATTGGTTTTACCTGTACGCGTAGCTTATCCGATCGTGGCCTGAGACGAGATACGCGCGGCTCCTATCAGGGTGTCGGCACGTCGGGAGGTCTTGCTGGACTTGTTTTACCATTGTCGAAATATCTTGTACACCGGGATTCCGAGTCTGATCGGGTAGTCCCTAAGATAAGGGTTTTTTACCTCTGTTGATCACGAGAGCTTGTGATGGGCTAAGTTGGGACACCCCTGCAGGGTTATGATCTTTCGAAAGCCATGCCCGCGGTTATGTGGCGGATTGGAATTTGTTAATATCCAGTTGTAGACAACTTGACACAAACCTCAAACATAATACACTACCGTGTGAGTAGTCGTGATGGTCTCTTTTCGAGGGAGTTCGGAAAGAGAACACGGCTGGGTTATGGATGACTCGTAGGTAGACAGGATCATCTAGTGATCATGACTTAGTTCACGACCGATGGCTTTCACTTCTCTTCTCGCTCTGATGATACGTAAGCTAGCCACCTCATCTACGCTTAGCGCTTGCAGCAGCCCACTTATACACTTTAACCTTACCCAAGAGCTTTAATAGTTTTGATACCCGGGAATGGGATTGCTGAGTCCTCGTGACTCATAGTTTACTACCAACACAGGTGCAGGTACAACCGAGTACGATTCAGTTGATGGCCAGGAACTCAAGTGGGAGTTCGATGAGGAACGTGGGTGTATGTACGTGACATTTTCCGACGATCAGTAGTGGTTCCTACTAGGGCCGATCGGGCATAGTGGGTGGTTATCTTCTTTTCATTTGGATTTGTCCGTAGTCGGACCATGATTGTATTTGGATGAATGTATGTCTTATTTATGCATTGTGTGAAGTGGCGATTGTAAGCTAACTATGTATTTCCCCCTTTGTTCTTGTACATGGGAATGTGTGAAGATGACCATCTTGCGATCATACCAAAATGTGATTATGCCTCTAAGTCGTGCCTCGACACGTAGGAGATATAGTCGCATCTTGGGCATTACAGAGACACCACTCTCCGAAAGGTAATAGACGGTGTGTCGATGATGAACTCCTTGCTCTTGTGCTTCAAATGATAGTCTCCCCAACACTCAACTCTCTCTCACAGATTTGGATTTGGTGGAAAGATGATTTGAGTGGAAAGCAACTTGGGGAAGGCTAGAGATCAAGATTCATATGGTAGGAATGGAATAGCTTGGTCTCAACACATGAGTAGGTGGTTCTCTCTCAGAACAATGAGTAAGGGAAGTGTAGATATGTTCTGATGCCTCTCTCCACGAATGAAGAGTGGGTGGAGGGGTATATATAGCCTCCAGACAAAATATAACAGTTACACACAATTCACTAAACTTGGTGGGACCGAATCATAAAACTCGGTCAGACCGATTTAGTTCATAATGCGACCGTTAGGCATTTCGGTGGGACCGATATGATCAACTCGGTAGGACCAATTTCATTAGGGTTAGGGCATAATGTAATCTCGGTAAGACCGATTACACAAACTTGGTAGGACCGATTTTGGTAATAAGCTAACCAAAGAGTTGGTCAGGCAAACTCGGTGGGACCGATTCGCTTGTTTCGGTTGGACCAAAACGTTACGAAGGGGAAACCGAGAGTTTGCATTACGAACTCGGTGGGACCGAACACTCATCTCGGTTAGACCAAAATGTTACGAAGGGAAACAGAGAGTTTGCAATCCCATCTTGGTGAGACCGAGATCCCTATCGGTGAGACCGAAGTGTGGGTTGGTGGTAGTGGCTATGTCAAGTGAACTCGATGGCGCCGGATAGATAGTTTCGATGGGGCCGAGTTTGACTTTTGGTTTGGGACATATGTGGATGTGAGAAAGTGGTTGAGGGTTTTGGAGCATATCACTGAGCATTTTGAGCAACAGAACCCATTAAGCAACACCTCATCCCCTTTTAATAGTATTGGCTTTCCTATGGACTCAATGTGATCTTGGATCACTAAAATAGAAAATGTAGAGTCTTGAGCTTGAGCCAAGATGTGTCCTTAGCATTTTTAGGGGTCCACATTCCTAATCCATGCCATGCCAATCATTGAAATTTCTGAAATGATCATCTTGAAATAGCATTAGTTCAATGAGTTATATGTTGTTAGGAATTACCAAAACCACCCAGGGACAGTTGCACTTTCAAGTAGGGATGCCGATGGGCTCAAAGAGCTAGAAGGGGATGCGACTCTCGAAGCTCGCCGAAGTTGACAATGCCCCGGGGTGGACGACCAACCAAGGGCACTAGCAGGGTGATGGTGGTGGGGAGATGCCGAGAAGCAAACAAGCCAAACGAGCTGGAAAGAGCACAACTCCCAGGACGCGTCAGATCCAAAGCCGCGCCGACCAACCATGGACGTAGGAGAGGCGTGGGTCCATGGTCGCCGGGACGAAGCCGCCCCTGCCGGGGTGGATGGGTGGTGAAGGAGACTCACAGGCAGCCAAACCTCCTAGCCGACGCTCTGCGGGAAGTAGCAGCCGCCGCCAGGTACAACCAGACATCCCCATGGCCGCCTCCCGAAGAAGCTGACCCGGTGCCGAACCAGGGGGTGGGGAGGGTCAAGGCTGGGGAGTGATAGCCCGTAAGTATAGGGGATCAATTGTAGCATTTTTTGATAAATAAGAGTGTCGAACCCACCGAGGAGCTAAAGATAGAATTAATATTCTCTCGAGTTCTATCAACCACCGATTTAACTCTACACACACTAACGTATGCTTTACCTAGAAACAAGAAATAAAACTACTTTGTGAGAATAAAAGGTAGCTTTGCAAGATAATAAGTAGTTAGTCAATGTTTAATTAAAAAGAAAATGAAATAAAGGCTTTTGAAGAACAATGAGAAAAGGTTTGTCCCTAGGCAATTTAATATGACACGATAGTTATACTTATCATATGTACGTGGGAGAGGCTTAAGCTAACATACTTTTTGTTCTTGGATCATATGTTCTTATGATTGAAAATCTAGCAAGCATCTGCAACTAATAAAGATCATTAAGGTAAAAACCCAACTATAGCATTAAGTAAAAAGTCACTTTTAATCCCATATGTAACAACTCACGAACTCTGGTTTAGGTTTCTGTTGCTCCCGTGACCCACTATAAGCGAGTCATTAACATATTGCAACACCCTATAGCGAGAGTCTGAGACGTTTGCATGACACGGAGGGCATCATAGGACAACCACATAATAACTCCTTTCTACCACACCACACCACAATTGACCTGCGGGACAAAAAGAAATCTACTCAAACATCATAGTGGTGCAACACATCATTGTATATTAATATATGGCATAGAGCACCATGTTCAAGTAGAGATTGTAGCGGGGTGATAGAGGTTACACCGCTGCATAGAGGGGGAGAAAGTTGGTGATTATGGTGGTGAAGTTCTTGGAGTTTATCGTTGTCATGATGGTTCCCTTAGCGGCGCTCCGGCACCATCGGGAGAGAGGGGAGAGAGCCCCTCCTTCTACTTCTTGCTTTCCCCCCCCCCCCCTAGATGGGAGAAGGTTTCCCCCTCTAGTCTTTGCCCTCCCCTCCATGGCCCCAGAGTGCAGGATCCCCTACCAGATTGGATCTCTCCTCTTATTTCTCTCTAGGGTTTCTCTTTGTTTTATGGCCGAATACCATTCTTAAATACCCGGAGATATGTAACTCTGATCGAGATGAAATTTTAAAATGATTTTTTGCTGATATTAGCTTACTTGCACCCAGAGAAAACTCCAACTGATTTTCGGTTGGGTCACAAGAACACATGGCACGCCTAGGGGGTAGGCTCCCCTAGCTTGTGGAGCCCATGGGCCCTATCTTGCATTGATTCTTGCGCCAAAAATGCAGATATATTCCACAAAAAATCCACGTAAATTTTCAGGTCATTACTGATCCGTGATTTTTTCACCTAAAAACTAAAAAACAACAGAAAATAGGGACTGACCTTTGGCACTGGTTAATAGGTTAGTCCAAAGAGAAACAATAAAAAATGTTGCCAACCATATTTAAAAGTGTATGATAACAACATGAAACAATCAAAACTTATATATACATCGGAGACGTATCAGGGAGCCACGTCGAGTAGGGAATGCCCAACCACCATGAAGGATGGCCGGGGACTACCGCAACCGGCCGAGGGGAGCAGATCCCAACTGGGACAAACCGCAGCGGAGGAGTCGCAGTTGGCGGTAGATCACCCGAGGATCCAACACGCCGGTGAAGAGACGCTGGGGAAGGCCGCCCCTGCCACCATTGGAGGCCACTGGAGCCACCAGGGAGTGGATCTATGGGGCGAGTGGCGGAGGGAGAGGGCAGGGGCGAGTGAGAAGAGAAACACCCCCGTTCTTGCCATCCCAAGGCCCGGTGCAGATTCACTGGTCGATCCTCTGGCGATGGCGACGCGGGGGTGGGCAGGAGGTGGGGGCGGCCCGTCGACGAGTCTCCCGGCTCGGGTGATGCGAGGGTCGGGGTCCACTGTGACAACTAAGATATCGTGCATGTATTCCACGAGCCTCTTTCCCCATCTGCAACTACTTATAAACGCATGAATTTGATAAATTCAAATGATCTCAACATTCAATCACCTATATCTAACGTCTCACGCTGCTTCAATCATGTATCCACATCTTCAACAATTTAGAAATACATTAATTGCATTAATCATAATTTGATGACATAATTACATTAATCACAATTAACCTTGGAATCAAGATTAATTGAGGTTTATTTTGGATATAATTTTACTATCAAAATATTACTAGTATTGGCTAAGTTACCGAGTCTTATAATCGAGCTACTCAGCCAACTCAGTTAATGAAACTTTGATCTACTACACATAGTTTTGCTGCTGAGTCGGGTTCTTCGTGCAACTTTGTCAAAAAAACACTAACAAGTTCATTCTCCGATCTCTACCATTCCTAGTTCACTTATCATACTTTTTTGTTTTTTCATCTCTTTCTTCTCGTGCTCATGGTTCTCCCCCATCCTACTTTGGCACTCCAGATTAGCGTACCCGCGGAAGCTAATGCTCTGGTACATGCAGCTGCGATCACGAAGGTGGGCGATGGGAAATGCACCCTATTCTGGGAGGACAAGTGGTTGAATGGATCCTGGGTATGTGAGGTGGCCCCTCTGTTGTACGAACGGATCCCACTGCGAGTCACAAAATCGAAGAGGGTCTCGAAAGCACTTTTCAATAGCAGTTGGGCAGCTGATATCGGCCCGGACCTCATGGCTGACACATTACTCAAGTTCCTTCTATTATAGTCTAGGGTTACGAAGGTGCAGCTCACTGAGAATGTCACAGATGTGGTTTAATGGAGTTGGGAGAAGAATGGAAAATTATCGGCTCGTTCGGCATACGGGGCTAGATTTATGGGCCTCGAGGTGTCACCGGTAGCACCGTAGCAGAGTTCACTTGGGGCTCGTGGGCACATCTCCGGTGCCCTTTTTCGCTTGGTTCACCTTCAAGAACAGATGATGTACCTCTGATCGGCTAGCCCGGCGTGGTCTACCCCAACAGGATACATGCCCACTTTGCAACCAGGAGGAGGAGACCATCCAACACCTTCTGATTGATTGTGTGTTCGTGAGACAAATCTGGCATTGGTTGGGAACGCTCACTGGTATACCGGGTCTCGATCCACTCACATGTGAGGAGTTAAGCGCATGGTGCACAAGACAAGACTCGATAGGCCAGGACCGGAAATCAGCAAGAGCCAAATGCCTAATGACAATGTGGTTACTATGGAAGCACATGAATGGCATCGTGTTTAATGGCGCGGCACCGTCCCTCTCAAGAGTGAGGCAGCGGATTATGGACGAGGGCAGGTTGTGGGTCAAGGCCGGGCTGTTGAAGGGCGATGAGGACGAACTAGAGGTAGAAGTAGGTATGTGGGACGTTGAGTCATAGTCTGCTAAGATCCTCTAGATGGTAGTGTCGGAAAATCTGGCATGTAAATGAACTCTATACATATGGTTTCAAGGAATCTCCCCCTTCCTTCTTTAATGAATGATACACACTCTTGTGCGTATTCGAGAAAAAAAACTTTGGCACTCTCATAGAATGAAATCCGGGTATTGTTGGATAAACATAAGAACAAATCTCTCTGTTCCATATATAAAGTGACAAGAGACGGAGGTTGGTTGGGAGCATTTGTTGTTCACTGATATTTCACTCTAGGCTGGATGAATGATCCATGTACTAAACATTCCAGCGCTTGTTCGTTGGAAATGGTGAACTCTATTGTTTATTAATGTTGATCGGAGCACATGTGAACACGATATGGCATTGGGGTTGTTCAATACGAGAGTAAGAACTTGATACCAACCATGCTCTACGGTAAAATGAATTTTGAAAAGAAGAGAACCAACTTTATTATATGTATCAGCCCTTTATCATATGTCTTGTGAAGTCATGAGCACTGGGGTTGAGTCATCTACTGAATCAACTACTTTTCTAGACAAAACTGAAGCAACTGTTTGTATTAAATAGAGTTGAGTTGGTGAACGCATGATGGTGTCATCTCTCCACCAGAGTCTAAACTCACGTGAAAAACTAACTCCACGATAAGGTCTGACAAGAAGCTAACTTCAGGAGCTATTTATTTATCCATGCTATCATCCTACCCCTGGAAGTCAAGTCCTCTCTTCGATCCTGCTTTTTTCTCAACCCTCACATTATGTTCCTCGGACTCCAACCAAATAATTGTCAATGGGACCTATAGCCAACTCGGCTCCGTCTAGCCTCTTGATAGGTCATCCTGACACATCATCATCCTCTCCCAACAAGGCATCAAACATGAACCCAACGTCGGTCAAGAAGTTGACGCTGACGCAAGCGAGGATGCCAGAGGGAAGGCGGATGGACAACATCACACATATCCTCTAATCTACATGTGCGAGACCTGCCTATAGTCCCAATTTCCTCAATGCTTTGGTGTGGTCCTCTAAAATATGTTTTCGCATGGTGCTGGCATCTTGAACCATGCTTCAATGTTGGTGTGGTCATGGTGTGGCCGCGTCCGTGCAGGCCAGTGTGCCTGGAGATGGCATGCCATGCGTAGATATTGAAGGTCGACCTGCAGATTTGTGCTTGACACGAGTCTGCCAACGCTTCCCCATGCATGCTTTGGAGTCATAATCAACGAGTGTTTCTAACCTTTTGTTATTGTGTTCTTTTAATATTTGTGTGTTGATTTAATAAGGATGGTGTATGCTAGATGACCTGGTGAACAGGAGAAAGTGAATGTCAAGCTGAGAAGCCATGATGGTCTGATGCGGCCATACGGGAATGGATACTTGTGGTAGACCACCCCGGAAATGAGATTTGTGTTTTGCTTTAGTTATGTAGCTCTTGTTACACATAGATGTGCGCAACCATGATTTATGTACAACTGTGTGACCACCAAGGAAACTCAGTATTGTGTCTATGATGACTAATGGAATACAAATAATTTTATAGCTTCAGTTGTCGTATATTAAGTTGTTTTCCATGAGTAGCCACACCTGACTATTGTTAGCGCCATGGAAATACTGTAAGTGAAGGGAAGCGTGTTGAAAGGTGCGGCTTCGAGTAAATATGTATTGAGGGAATTGGACAAGCGGCCTCCTCCTCCTCCCCCGTCGCTCCCGCGAGGCCACCGGGGGGCAACCCTAAATCCCACCGGTCTCCGCCCCCTCTCTCCTCCTCCTCCCTCGCCACCGCCCGTGAGGGCGGCTGGGCAAAGCCCAGCCGTCGCCGGCGGCGGCGGGGCCTCGTCGTCCTCCTGTTCGGGCGGTGCTGGCGCGGGCCGGCGCGTCGGGTCGGAGCGTGGAGCTGTGCCGGGCGACACGGCGGTGCAGCAGGCAGAGGCGGAGCTCTGGTGCCTCTGCTTCCCCGCCGCGGGCGGCCAGGTGATGGTGCGTGCTCGGCTCTCCGAGATCGGCGACGGCGCGGCCAGATCTGTGGCCTGACGGGCGCAGCTGGATCTAGGGCCGGGCGACGCGGGCCGAGGGTGGCACGGGCTGCAGCGTCGCAGCAGCGGCAGGTCGGTGGGCGGGCTCGCCGGCTCCAGGTGCCCCGGTGGTTGGGCGGCGGCGGGCATCGTGGATGGGCTCCCCGGTGAGCTTTCTTGGTTGTCGGCAGCGGACCTTGGGGTTTTCCTTGCCGGCGGACGGGTGTGTGTTGGTGGCCTCGCGTGGAGCTGCTCCG
The DNA here is from genome assembly GCA_902687465.1 of Secale cereale. NCBI lineage: Eukaryota > Viridiplantae > Streptophyta > Magnoliopsida > Poales > Poaceae > Secale > Secale cereale. The sequence continues at coordinate 556,688,718 of LR738712.1, forward strand.
GCTGCCGAGGTGGGGCGACACAGGGGGTGTCCGGTGGGGAGGTAGGCTGGAGGGATGGGAGGCGCCGACGAGAGTTCGGGCTACCCATCACCGACACGGGGGTGTGCCGGTCCTGGATGCGTCCGCTCCCCCTCCTCTCCCTTTCCCCGGCCGGGTGCGGGCTCATGTAGCTCCGGCGTTGTTCCAGGCAGGACGTATGCTGCGGTTTGGCGGTCGGGTGCGTCCATTGGGCCAAAGCCGGTGACTTTGGCTGGTCTTGGGGGTGTCTGGATGCAGGGCGGCGGCCTTGGCGGTGGGAGACGCGACGTTCGTGGGCGGAACATGCGTCTCAGGTGCGGGTGTGCAGCCATGGCCACGCGGGTGGTTTGGTTGCGGGTGGTTGGCGGAGGTAGGGTGCGTTGGAGGGGTGTGAGCGCCGGGGTACTCCACTTGCTCAAGGGCCGACGGTGACGACGTCCGTGGACGCCGTATCCTTCATGAAGGCTCCGCCGCGGTGTTCCCACTCCTTCGTGATGCTCCAGGTGAAAACTTGATCTTCGAGATCCGACGGTGGCGTCTACCCATAGTCGTGCCCTTCTGGAGGCACCTTCCTGGAGTCCCTGCTCCGTCGTTATCCGCCTCGCCTCTCCTCGGAAGATTGCGATGGAGGTCTCCGTTGGCTCCAAGCGATTCATGTTGTTTGGTAGTCGTTGGGGTGGTGTGGCAGTGCTCGGCACCTTTGTATTTTTCCTTGGGTGTGTGTCGTGTGCGGTGGTGGCGTGTGTTTGTATCGGTGTGTTTGTATGGTCGGTGCTTTATATATAAAGCGGGACGAAAGCCTTTTTCGGTAAATACTGTAAGTGTGAAATATTTGCAATTTTTTGTACAAATGTTTACCATGAATAACCATGTCAATAGAAATAGAACCGACCCCAACTAAACTAACAAGGTCAACACCGGTCTTAGAGCTAGTCATGTCAGTTGGTTTATTTTGTCTTTGAATCTTAACAACAAATGAGTATTGTGATATTGGTTTACAAGTTTACACATGGAGCTCTTGCTCACTTATCAAGACGAAAGCAAAGAAAATGAAAGGTGAAGCATCTTTCCACCCCAATAAAATGTTGCCATTTATAATTGAGTATACGGATATATTCACAATGTTATTTATATTTTATTGTTTGCGGGGTTTCACAAGGTTATTCTTGATTAGGTTGACGATGAAAGTCACATGTGTTGCTGAAAAGGAGTTCATTCCAACTAACCAAGAAACACAAGCAACATTGTCTTGGATGTGAGGTTAATGATATCCCTTTCATTATCCTTTTTTAAGTGGGCATGTCAAAGACTCCACCAATAGTACATAGAAAGCATGCTAACCTCATGAAGAAATATTAGCGATAATCCTCCATCGACGAATCAGAGTACGTTACATAAAATTCCTACTACCCCCCCCCCCCCTCGATTTTCATGGGGTGGGTCTTTCCCTCCCTCTATTCCTCCAATCCTAACTCTCTACGTTTCCTTTGATTCGTACCTAATCTTATGTAGGTCTAGCATTTCTCGAAATGTTAGTACCAAAATTTGAGATGAAGCTAAACCACACGAATGTGTGATGGAGTGAGAGTGATGGGGAGGAGGATACATAGGCTAGAGAGAAGGTGGGTAGAGAGGCCATAGGTGCCATGATCACAAGGCAAGTAGAGGTTTTTGTTATTGGTAATGTTAGAAATCTAACGTCATAATTTAAAGTGTGGCAAAGAAAATATATTTTATGGCACTTATTGTTGGCGCCAGGATGTCAAATTTACTTGGCAAGCATGGCAATTTTATGGCAAAAAATGAACTGAGACAGATTTGCCATGATTGCCAACTAAACTTTCCATCCTCGACAAACATAAATTGCCATAAAAACTTTCGATTTGCCATGGTAAAAAATATGGTGTCAGATTTGTAGTTGAGTCTGTTGTTATCGGTAAATTGGGAATCAACTACAAGGTATATAAGAGATGAGACATCTTCAAATAAGTTATTTAGAATCTTGCATGTTATTTATTTCATAGCAACACATGATAGCTTACAAGTCTACCTAATATATATATCATCCTTGGCAAATATATATATCACCTAGCCGCTCGCTTGTTAGTCCCCTATAACTCCCAAGAAAGCGAAGCAATGTTGTAATAGGTGTTAGATAGACTTACCGGTGAGTTTGATATGCAAGGAAAATTCCAGTGGAAAAGAACAACTTTCAATAAGCACATGTAGAAAAGGACAAGCTAGATGTTGAAAAGTGCATGGTTTCCTGGTTGAATTTGTCCATTTGACCGAGAGTCTATTTGATTGGCGTCCTCGGTGTATGGTGCCTAGGCTGAGCCCTGTCTAGGAGTTGTCTGAGGAGCGTTTGGTTGGTAGCCTAGTGGTTCTTGCACTAGCTTGGCCGGGGGTGATTCTTGTGCTTAGCCTGGTCAAAAATTGAATGCATGTACTTAAGCTGGCCCATGCATCCGAATTTGGATGCCTGACCGATGCCATGCCTCTACAATAGCTACATCAGAGTATTAATATATAGTAACTAGCATATGTATGGGTCTCACTTAATTCTCTGTTAGGCTAGGCATGAACCAAATAGCCTTACCACATGCTAGCCTCGCCATGGAGAACACTATCATATTCCAGACCTAGTCCAGGAACCTATTTATCCCAGGCATGGAATTCTGGATGCAAATCAAACTGACCATGAGTCTTGAAAATAATATTTATTCTATAAAGGACAAACCTAACATTTGATGGAATGTAACAAGCAGAAGAATTATGATTTTCTTTAATTCTGGCATCATGTAAGGCTGGTAGTTTCTTAGCGTTGTTACATTTTGATGCCTTATCACCGCAATATAATTACCCCCGCCCCCTTCCCAGACTTTCCGCAAAATAGGAATAACATGTCATGGTACAAAATGGTGATAAACAGGTAAGTCAATCCTACAGTAATGTACTATGAAACCTTTATGACTGATCTATTCTCGATCGCCATAGCCATTAGCATGTGCATGAGCACATATAGAAACTTATATCATGTGTATGTCTAATCAGTAATAGGGGTTATTACTCCTAAAGGTCATGTTGCCACGACTTGACCATGACGCAGATGCATACTGATACCTCTGCAAGCTACAATGAGGGGGTTTAGAGTCCTACCACCTTATTCTCATGGTAGCTAGTTGTATCACTATGCATTGGTTCTGGCACCAGAGAACTAGAGTTGCCATAGTTTCATCATGTTAACTTTTTCTCTAATGACTTTGATGATGCCTTCATTGACATTTGATTTTGAGGGAGGGCTATGATTCATGAATAACTTTGTTTGACCTACTTAAGCCATTTACATCTATCTATCTATCTATCGAGTATCACACTCATGAAATTCCCAGTTCTCTTGTCCCCTAACTCGCAAGCAAGGGAAGTGAGGCACAAACATCTCATGCATCGCTGTGGATGATTGCAAGTCCACGCAATTGTGAAAATACCTTCTTAATTTCAAAGGCGGTTTTCTTACGAGAAGCAATGACGGTCGTGTGGCATATAGGGGTTGAGATCCTCTGCTATGACAACATTGTTTTTATAGTCACTTTCATGTAGATCCCAACCCCGAGCGTGATCTACTATAACAACTTTCTATTACCGCATAGGTATTCCGACATGGCAGATAGACAACCAAGTTAACTCGATATATACCAAGGAAAGTTACCTATGGAAAAGAAGAACCTTCAAAAGGCATATAGAGAAAGTGCACCGTGAAACGTAGATAATTTTGGCCAGTTGTTAATATGAAAATCCTGAATACACCAAACACACACATTTTTAGAAGAAAAAAATGAACATATCTAGTGTTTGATACAATCTAATAACAAAGGTAATCTGTGTGTTTACTTGTTTGACTTGTTGGACTAGAAATTTTCTGACAGCGAAAGATGTGTGTGTGTGTGTGGTACTCGCTTTATGTTAAAAAAGAACTCATAAGTCCAATTTGTGTGTGAGCAAGATTAACCAGCCAAAACTTTGTAGTGAGGTATGCCTAGTTTTTTAACTCATGGTTTGTCTAGTTAATGAGTCGTTAGGGAAGTAACTAAGTCTATAATAGTGTTGTACTCAATGAACCATGTTGATATAATGTTCAATGGTTCTATCTACTACAGTGTGTACAATGGCGTTGAGGACGGTCCGAGGCAATGTAGTTACTTGTTTGCAGATAGAAGCATTGTCCAGTGAACCACAGATTTTTATAGGTGATGTAGAGTCTTTTGGGGATCTTCTAATGCTTACCAAAATTAATGCTCGTCATGTATTGATGAGAACCCATATTGAGTAATGATTGTCACGATATTTTCTATGTACGTAATCTCATCAGCACACTACTCAACCGATGAATTCTTTTTTATAGAGAAGGCTCGAACTGAACCCGACTTTGAATTAATGAAGAGCCAATGAATTCTTTATCGGTTGCACGTAGTTTCGACAACTGATCAGGTCTGCATGAGACTTCAACCCAAAAATAGTAACACGTCTATTCTTCAATGTCTCCCATTCCTAAAGCAATTTTCATATGTAAGTGGAATTTTCATGTATTTTCCTCTCGTACTCATTATTCTCTTTCATCCTACTTTGTTGTTCTAAGAGATAGAAAATTGGGTATTGTTGGATGAACCTAAGAACGGATTTGTCTTCAAATATATAAAGAGTCAAGGGACAGAGGTTGGTTGGGAGTATTTGTTGTTCACTGATATTTCATGCCAACCTGGATAAATGAATCGTGTACTAAAGACTTGAGTCCTCGTCTGTGGCGAATGTTAAATTTTATTGTTTGTGAACCTTGATACTAGCACATGTGCACAAAATATGGCATTGGGGTTGTTGGCAACCTTTCATTCAAAACAAGGCAACTTCCTTGAAATATGTGCATGCATGAGTAATACCTCCTTATCAACCATGTTTTATTATATGCTAGTACAAATGCATGTGTGTTGCAACGGGGGAGGACAATGGTTCCTGTGAATCAAAGTTGGCCCGCTCGACGAACTATGTCGTGAAAGAATAGTCACTAATGACAAAGAAAAGATGGACATTTGAGGATCGCCAGGTGAGCTCAAGATATCGCGTATGATTTTGAGTAGTTTAATTTGAATAAACAACATTAGCTTTTAGATTATTAGTTCTAATGGCCAAGTAGGTGGAAAATTCATTTATGAAGAAAAAATACGTTAAGATGGCATAAGATCGGGCAAACGCACTACACACTCGACCCAAACCTGATGTAGCTAAATACGCTGGATCATCTCCCCTCCCTCCTCCCATCCGATGACATCAATGCAAAGCTGTGAATACCATCGACTTCCAAATCGTGCAAGGATGAAATGAAGACACCATCCTTGTCGTTGTCATTGACAACTCAGTCAAGGGAGAGTCGGATGCTAGTGCTCCAAATCTTCTACCGGAAGCTTCCATGTCCACCACTTTCGGTGCACACACAACCATAGACGTACGACTCCGTCTGTCAGTGTACACAAATAGGGGCATTTGTTTCCCCTTGACTAGTGCACAGACTCGTGCGCCCTCCGGGACGAACCGACCTTGTCGGGCGTATCAAGCTCAAAAACAACAAAAACCAAGATGGACATAGAAGCCTTTAGAAAGGGCCTCCCTTGCCGGGCAGGCGAGCTCAACAGAGTTGAAGCCACGCCTGAAGGCCAAGCCTCTCCCCGGCAAGGCCTTCGAGGCCCGCCAAGATCGAAGCAAGACTCAAGCCTACTCCTGGCAAGCTCCACGCCAGCAAAACCCTCATCAGAATGCCATCGCTCCACCTCATCGCATGCAAGTCATTAATCCATGCGGTGTCGAGCTCTCAGGCGGCTAGGTGGATCATGCCCGGTACGTGGGAGCCTGTTGAAGAGAAGATTAACTTTATTGACACTCGTCCAGGTGGCGTGTTATGCTAATAAGGAGAAGACAGATAAGCGATGCGGTAGGCTTGTCGGGCTTCAGCCTCAGCATGACACCTAGCAGTGCATTTAATGCACTTTGTCCTAATTGCCAGAGTTAGGTATGATAACACTGTTAGTCGTCTAGTCATACCGAAATGACTGTTTCGCCATTGTGGTGACCCTTTAACTTATAAAAGGAGGCCCGAGGCAACCTAGCAAAGGGTTCAAACTCTTCGATCCCCCAACGCTTGTATGCACATAGTTGCTCTCCCCAATGCACCCTTGCTGGGATAGAGTGCTTCGTGCCTTCGTAGTCCTCGAGATCAATCCACCAAAGCAGGAGTAGGGTTTTTTCGCTGTAAAGCGGCCCGAACCTGTGTAAAAGAGAGTTGTCCCTCGTCGTGCTGCCCTATTGCTTCTGCTCTTTGTGCAATGTGATCATCCCCCTCAACGAACCACAAAGGGGATGCCTTGCCCCATAGGTGATTCTGCTTCTCTCACAGCATCTTTTGTGCGCCAAGTAGTGGGGTTCGCTTGTGTGAATATGAGGCAATAGCCAGCACGTCGATCTTCATCATCTTCCATCATCGGCATTCTATCTTGTGAAGGAGAGTGGAGCGGCGGCGCCGCTCCCTATTCTGAGGTCCCTTCGTCCGCCGCCGTGGGCACCATGAGCACTGCAACCACGGTGGGTGGAGTGGGCACCGCGGGCGGCGCGGTCGCCGTGAGCCGTGGGGCTATCGCTTCCGCCCTTGCTTCCTTAGAGCATAGAATGTAGCTACAGCGACGCGGAGGCGGACGATCTGATTGTCGATGAGCCACACCCGGCAGTGCGATTGTTCATCTTGCAAGGATGGACGTTGAGGTAAGTTGCGGACCACATGCAAATCCATCGGGTCTCTGCCCAAGTCTATGAAGCAGCATTGAGCCGTGGCAAAGCATATTCCCTCCTATACCGGCAAGTCTCGCCACATGCCGTGGTACTCTACCATCATATTGCATATCAATTGAGTCCCTCCTTCTGCATGTGAGACTTCCAAGGGAAGGAAGGATTCACGCCTCCACGACCAGCAACAATTGCAAGATTGAGAAAAGATAAGTTGTAAAACTTTTCTGATTTCAGACTCTTTTATTTGTCCTTTTCGATTCCTTTAGTTTAAACCCCTGGCACCTGTATGAGATATCCACAATGCGAAGGGAGTCTTCCATGATTGCTTGTGACCTTTTCTGTTTCGAGTCCGCTCAATAGTCCAGGCAGCCGCAATGAGAACGTCGAAGGGAAACTTGCCGACGGCACCTACGTTGGTAGGATGTTAAGGGGCCTACCCCCAAAACACCGCCACTAGTGTCTGCCTCAGCAAGCTCCTAACATGCATAGGATCCATAAACATACGGGAACATGGGCGAAATAAACTCGAAGGATAACATCAGTTCATGCAACTACTTAAAAGTACTGTTACATCCTAGAAAGTAGCAAGACCTAACATAAGGTCGAAATATGTCTTCTTGTTTGACAGTGTTGCAGCAAATCGAACAAGATAAATTAGTCCCGGCGACCTCCTTGGACCCGGGGCACCCGAAGAACCTTGTCGGCCAGGGGCCCGACAGCTTGTGTGGTGGCAGAAGTGTCTGTTCCGGTCGGCAGCTTCAAGAAGGCGTTGGAGAGATCGACGTCAGGACGGTGGTGTGAAAAGTTGACGAGAATGGTGAAGATAACATCTAAAGCAAACTTCCGGGACTCACGGGAGAAGCAGGCAGACATGTCATCTTCATATGTCTTCAACCCATCAACGAGGCCCTCAAAGAAATGTGTCAGCTTGACGCTTGGAGCCTCATGCTCATTGGCGGAGAAGACCCAGCTCTTCATGTTCATCTTGGCAATCTGGGAGGAGATGCGTTTGGCTATGTTGACCAAGCTCTTCAACCAGAGGTCATACAAATCGACCTGGTTCTTGAGCTTGATATATACGTCCTTCCGGAGAGACCTTGCAACATTGACCTCTTCGGTTAAGGCCCTCTCTCGGTCCTTGGCCAACTCAATGTTTTCACCAAAGCGGCGAGATTGGTGGTAAATTCATCAATGGGTGCTGGAGGCAGTGGTTAGATCCTGGTCTTGGACGCAAGCTGTGATTGCAGCCCCTCTAGTGTGGCGGCTGCCTTCGGCGCTTCTTCCCGGAGAGCCTCGGTCTCATTTTTGCTCTTGGAAAGCTCTTCCTCCAACCTTCCAACTTGGGCCTCGAGTGTTGTTTTGGCTTCAGAAGATGCGGCAAGATTATCAGCAACCTCTTTGAGTTTGGACGTTGCATCCTGAGCCTGTGAGTCGATGGTCGTCCTCTAGATCCTTGGTCCGCCACTGAACAAGGCTTTCTAGCTCATCATCCTTGCTGCGAAGAGTATCAGCCAGGGCCTGCTCACGAGCCGCAAGATCTTTGTCCTTGGCGTCAAGCTGCGCTTTGCGCTCCGTCAGCCGACCATCACGAGTTCTCGCTCACTCTGTAGCGGAGGCCACTTTCTCCATGAAAGCCAAGTCCTTCGAACGGTTAACAAGGTCACCTGCTTCTTTGGCCCCTTGGGTCAAGGGAACTAGTATGCAGCTGATCTGTTTGTCGACGTTCACCTTAGTCAGGATTGATGAGCTGGGGGCTGCCAGGGCAAGATGATCCAAGGTCATCGCCAAGCTACCTGCGGGGGGGGGGGGTCACCCTCGCACTTGAAGCATCCTATTGGAGGGGTGCTTTCTGCTCTACCTCCATGATAGGGCTGGATGTGCTGCCGGGGATCTTCTTTGTCCCCATCGGGGCTTCTTGGATTTCCTTTGGGGTGTCCGCCACTACTGGAAAACGGTCCTACGCCGACGGCCAGAACTATGCCGACGGCAGCCGTCGGCCTACTTTGATCTATGCCGACAGCCAAGTCACGGCCGTCGGCTTATACTGGCCGTCGGGCTAGACGGAGCTACGCCGACAGCTGCCGTCGGCATATATAAGCCGTCGGCGTAGCTGCTTACACGCCGACAGCAGCCGTCGGCATATACAAGCCGTCGGCATAGTTGTGAGCCCGTCAAATCTATGCCGACGGCCTGGACGGGTGGCCGTCGGCATATCTCCTCAAGCCACGTCACCGATCCGCGGCAACAGATATGCCGACGGCAGCTGTCGGCGTAGAAGCCACGTCATCGATCCGCGGCATGCCAAATCTATGCCGACAGCAATGCCGTCGGCATAGTTTTTTTTTTTTTTTAAATGTAATGTTATATTAAGTGGCCTATTTTTTTATTATTATATCTACGCCGACGGCAATGCCGTCGGCATAGCTGAAATTATATCTATGCCGACGGCATTGCCGTCGGCATAGATTTTTTTTTTATTTTTTTTTATGTTCTATTAAATTAACTAATGCTTTTTATGTATTATTTCATTAATATCTATGTAGTTTGTAATTTTTTTTCATAGATTACATGAATATATATATATATATTGTATTTTTTCGAGCACGTTAATAAGGTGCCGTCATACTCTTTTGAATATAGGTGCTTATATTTTATTAAAATCCAACACAGCTATGCCGCTAGAAGTTTTGTGGCGGTTGCAAAACGCCCGGCAACCGTCTCCGGAGTGTAACCCTCTGACGTTCGCGGTGTGCTCCCGTCCCGAACGGTGCCGCCGCCGGCACCTGGAGGGCGGAAACAGCCGCACAACGGGTATATACGGAGGAGGGGACATTGCTCCCAAGTGTTTCTATCGGATGACCTACCACAACCGGGTGGTTTTCTGGCATGTCCGAAGAGGCGGGACGCGTCTCCGGGACGTGGGCCCCCTCACGGACGGCGCCGCCGCCGGCCTGCGAAGGAAGGAAACGGACGCGTCGGGTCTACACGGAGGGGATGTAAGTACTGTGGGTTTGGCCCGGATGTTGCTCCCAAGTGTCCCTCTGTGCTGACCTGACACAACCGGGTGGAGAGGTCCACTGTTGAAAGCCTGACTGTGGG
>LR738712.1:556699662-556775894 GCA_902687465.1 Secale cereale
GCGGCCCCTGCCCCTCCCTGGCCGGCCGCCCCTGCCCCTCCACCGCCGCCCCCTGCTGCTCGCCCGCTGCACCGGCCGCCCCCCGGTGAGCTTTTTTTATTTTTTGCATTTTTTTACAGCTTGTTATGTGAGATATAGATGCATTTTGTATGGTCAAGTTTGTGATTTTGTCAAGTTTGTGATGTTGCAAGTTTGTGATGGTCAAGTTTGCATGGTCAAATTTTTGCATGGTCAAGTTTGTGATGTTGTCAAATAGCTATGTGAGATGCGCTAAAAAATTTGAAGAATAAAATTGGTATATTTGAGATGTTGTCAAATAGCTATAGTTTCATTGTGTGATGTTGACAACATTGATATGTGATGAGTAGTTATTTTATCATGATGAGCTTGCTAAAAAATGGAAGAACAAAATTTGACACTTGATGAAAAGTAGGATTTGAAGTATCATGATGATCTAAAACCTTGACTAGATGTCATTAGCAATATGATTTTTTTTTCATACTTTGAAGTGTCAATGCTTTATGTGATGTGATGCCCTCAAATTTTTTGACTCGGTAAATTTACAGGCTTTGTGGTATTTAATCTCCCTGGAGCCTTCGTCATCTGGGTTTGGTCCGTGATCGTGCCGTTGCTCGACTACTTCCTCTACAGCGAAGGGTGAGCTACGAATTCACCTTCAACTCCTAGCCTCTTTTAACTAGATTAAATTTTCACATCAAGTCGCGTAACCTAGGCGTCTCCCGTCCGAAAGGGTTGCATCGATAAATATGCATTCAATTGCATATTTATCACCGCAGCTCTTTCGGATTGTCCAGCGCTTTCCACGGACAGCCCGAGGATGTGTAGATTGGGTACGTTGTTCATGCTCTACCCCGTTCCGAGACAGGATTTCGGCGGCGCCTCCCTGTTGTTCTCCGGATGCACATTCTCTCGGCAATTTGCCGAGACGTGTATTTGGAGAACAGCGGGGAGGTGCTGCCGAAATTTCGTCTCGGAATGGGGTAGAGCATGAACAACGTACTCAATTTACACATTCTCGGGTGGGATTAGGACCCATCTTTACCTATTAGAGATGTAGGTGGATTAAATGTCGTTTCTCGTCCATACCCTAAAAAATAAAATATTGATGTGATGAATTTAAATAAATCCTTAATTATGTTGTGTGGCTTCCAATAAAGCAGAGATGGCAGATAATCAGTGGATGTATAGTGGGTTTTTCCGTCGGAATGAAGTAACAACAGAGTGGGTCGAGAAAACTGATGTGTTTTTGAAAGAGATATTCCGTAGACCAATGAGGATGGTGCCAGAATGCCCGTGTGCCAGATGTAAGGGACGTATCCGTAGAGATCGGAGTGAGATGACTAAGCACCTTCGCACGAATGGATTTATGCCCAACTTTAATATGCCGATAAACTTTGCCCAGAGGAACCGTGGTAGAGTGGAGGTGATACGACAACGCGTCGCTAGTTATGAGGACGATGGGGTTAGAGACATGATAGATGATGTCTTTGCTGCACGAATGGATTCAGCGAATGAACCGGAGGAGCCGGAGGAAACCGCAAAGGCCTTCCTGGAAATCTTGGCCTCGTCAAAGAAACCTCTCTATGAGGGTGCCAAGCTGTCTGTGCTGGATGCCATCTCGCAACTGATGGCAGTCAAGGCTGAGTATGGTTGTAGCCGAGGTTGCTTCGAAGCATTTCTGGGAGTATGGGCTAACAGCCTGCCTGAGGGCCATGAACTGCCGAAAACCATGTACGCTACGAAGAAAATCATGAAGGCGCTCTCCATGGACTATGAGAAAATACATGCTTGTCCAAAGAATTGCCTTTTGTTTAGGCATGAGTATGCGGATGACAACTACTATAGGAAGTGCGGTTCCTCTCGGTATATTGAGGTGGTCGATAAGCATGGTCTGAAGCGGCAGCTAAAAATCCCTGTGAAGGTTCTTCGGTATCTTGATTTTATAAAAAGATTGCAGCGCCTTTTCATCACCGAGGAGTCTGCCAAAATGATGAAGTGGCACAAGGAAGGGAAAAGGTACAATCCAAACAAAATTGTACATCCATCAGAAGGTGAAGCATGGAAGTCATTCAATATAGAGTACCCGGAGGAAGCAGCCGAGGCTGGGAATGTCAGAATTGCTATAACAGGTGATGGGTTCAATCCATATGGTATGTCGTCCAATTCATACAGCTGCTGGCCCGTATTTGTTATTCCGCTCAATCTCCCTCCCGGCGCCATAATGCAACGCAAGACCATGTTCCTGTCGCTTATAATTCCGGGGCCTGAATATCCGGGGAAGAATTTGAGTGTGTTTATGCAGCCATTGGTGGATGATTTGCACCATTCTTGGTACTTCCCGAGGTTGACATACGACCGACATCTGCAGAAAAATTTCTTGATGAAAGTTTGGCTACAGTATTGCATGCATGACTTTCCCGGCTATGCCCTGTTCTGCGGATGGTGTACAAGTGGAAAGATGCCTTGCCCAGTGTGCATGCAGGCGTTGATTTTCATTTGGCTGAAAAAGGGTGGCAAGTATGTTGCCTTTGATCTGCATCGACAGTTCCTCCCTCCAGACCATCCTGATAGGGAAGACAAGAAGAACTTCACCAAAGGCAAAGTTGTCCATGAAGTTAACGAGATTCCTACGTTTTCTGGTGCGGATGTGCTTGCTCAGCTGAAAGCTCTTAAGCCTGCCGGCGAAGGGAAGGGCAAAGGTAAAGGCAAAGGCAAAGCCACAGGCGAAGACGAGGGCGAGGGCAGAGGAAAAGGTAAAGGGAAAAAAAGTTTTGAAGCTTATGGTGAGACGCACAACTGGACTCACATTACCCCCTTCACGCAACTTCCCTATTTTAAGGACCTCAAACTTCCATACAACATTGACGTGATGCACACCGAAAAAAATGTTGCAGAGTCCCTTTTTTGCACGATCCTCAACATTCCTGATAAGACAAAGGATAATGTTAATGCTAGAGTCGATCAACAGAATATATGTGATAGACCACGTCTACACATGCAGCCTCCCACAGGCAGTCGAAAATCTTGGTTCAAGCCAGATGCTGATTTCGTACTTAAAAAGGATCATAAGATGGAGGCAATGAAGTGGTTGAAACACGTCGTGAAGTTCACTGATGGTTATGCGTCGAATATAAGTAATGGGGTCAATCTTTCAACGGGAAAAGTGACCGGGCTCAAGAGTCATGACTATCATGTATGGATTGAGCGGATTATGCCGGTGATGGTTCGGGGCTATGTTCCCGAGCGTGTCTGGCGTGTGCTTGCGGAGTTAAGCCATTTCTTCCGCACGCTTTGTGCTAAAGAAGTATGTCCTGAGAAGATAAAAGAAATGCATAAGAAGGCGCCGGAGTTGATATGCAAGCTAGAGAAGATCTTCCCACCAGGCTTCTTTACTCCGATGACACATCTTATTTTGCATCTCGCGAACGAGGTATTGTTGGGGGGGCCTGTGCAGAATCGTTGGCAGTACGGCCATGAGAGACAGAACAAGCATCTGAGACAGAAATGTGGAAACAAAGCTAAGATTGAAGCTTCCATAGCTGAGGCAGTTATCCTAGAGGAGGTGGCAGACCTCAGGACAACCTACTATCCGGACCATGTTCCAACGTTGCACAATAATGTGTCTCGATACAACACAGAAGAACCCAAGTATAAACCCAAGTTGCCTCTATTCATCGGGCAAGGTGGCAGGGCTGGATGCTCGACACCTTATCTCATGCCACGAGATGAGTGGGAGGATGTCATGTTCTATATCTTGCACAACATCAAGGAAGTTGAGGATGAGTGGATGAGGTAATACCTTTGCACCATTCTTTTCGTCAATTCGTTATGTTCACGGCGCCTAGTTCTTATACCGTTTTTCTTATTGTAGTCGATTCGTTGATGAAGAGTGGACGGGAATGCTTCCTCCTAGTGAAGCGGAGGCACTTGCTCTTCTCCGAATGGGTGCTGATGGAAGGAAAAATTTTGTTGCGTGGTTCCTGGAGAAAGTAATTTTTCAAACTTCCCTATTACCTATTTCAATTAAACTCATGCACCCTATAATTTCAAATAAACTTGTAGGGAAATGATCCGAACAAATCAATGGATGATGAATTGAGATGGGTTTCCATGGGTTTTGACCCTGCCGTCATGACATGCCAGAAGTATGATGTGAATGGGTATCGCTTCCATACAGAGGAGCACCAGAACAGTCGGCCTGATCCCAAAACCATAAATACCGGAGTCTTCACTGAAGGAGATAATAAAGTAGATTACTACGGAAGGGTAGCTAAAATATACGAGCTTACATTCAAACGTGGGCGTGAACCCCTAAGTCTCACTGTGTTCAAATGCCGATGGTTCGACCCCAAAAAGGGTCTGAGACATACGCCTTCTGTTGGTTTAGTTGAAGTTAAACCATCAACCGTCTATGCCGGAGCTGATCTCTTTATAGCTGCTACCCAGGCCACACAAGTATATTATCTGCCTTACCCATGCCAGAAAGAGTACCTAAAGGGTTGGGAAGTTGTGTTCAAGGTGTCGCCACATGGTAAGCTACCGGACCCGAATGATGATGATTACTACAACATAAACCCCATGACATACGAGGGAGTGTTCTTTCAAGAGGAACATGATGACGTGACCCGAAACAACGAGGATGATGACTTGGGTTATGTTGACCTGGACCCAAATGACACACGAATTGATGGTGAGGCAGTTGTGAATCAAAGAGACATAATTATGCTTGAAAAGTTAAATGAAGATGCTGACGATGAGGAAGAGCCGCCACCTCCGTCAGACAATGAAGAAGATATGCGTGATAGTGATGATGAGACCGGTCGACAAATAGATTACAATAGCGATGATTCATACGGGTTCTAGAAAATGTAAGTTCTTTTAATTATCATTACAATATGTGCTTAATGTGCTCATCTGTTATTAATATTATTTGATATCCTTACTAATTGTTTATTCTTTTCTCAATGCAGGTTTGCTAATCATGGGCAAGTCCAGCGGCGCCAGTTTCCTCGGTAAATTCAAAGGACTTACTCGGAGTGGACGAGCCCACAAGGTTCCCTCCCGACTACGCGAGGATGAGACCTCACAGGGAGGTGGAGGGGTCGGGGGAGGAGCTCCTAGAGGAGGAGGGGGTGGGGGGAGAGCCCCTATAAGAGGAGGAGGTGGGGGGAGAGGCAGCCGGGGCAAGAAACTCCGGGCCGTGTCCGAAATAGGAGGGTCTTCTTCGATGCCCTTCTATACTCAGGCAGCTTCTGAGTCTGAGGAGGAGGAGTATGTTCCTGATGGCGAGGAGGAGGGTGAGGAGGAGGAGGCCGAGGAGGAGGAGGTCGAAGAGGAGGAGGTCGAGGAGGAGGAGGCCGAGGGGGAGGGTGAGGAGGAGGGCGAGGAGGTTGACCCCGAGTTGTGGGGTGACTTGCCACCGGGTGCTCCGAAGGGGTGGCTGCGTGGTAATGCCGGACTACCTACAGCACCTTCTATCGAGGCACACAAGTGGCTCATTGAACCTGTGGGGCGAGAGTAAGTGCCTCTCAGTCATACTTTCAACACATGACAACATTTTCTTATTGTACACATGGCAACCCTTTGATTCTTTTGCAGTAAATGGAACCTTCACGGAAAGGGCCGTAAACCGAATGGCCTTATCACTGTCCTGTTGAAGGAGTTTTGGCCTGGCCTATTCTGCCCGCGGCCAGAAAGGGAGCCGCAACTGCGGGTTTTGGCCACGAGCTGGGCCCACTACGAGACTTGCATCAACGCGGAGTACGGGACGGCCGCTAAGGCCGTGATCACCAAATTTTGGGTAAGTTCTCTTCTGAATCACTTGTCTTAAGTTTCGTTCATAGTTTATCATTGAATCACTCATGCCTTGTTTGCTTCCGGTTTATGCATGATTTCAGCAACTCTATAGAGTTCTTGATGAGCACAAGGCCCAAGCCGACGTGGTCTTGCTTGCGGCCGCGAAGAAGGCAGCTCGTCAGTTGCAGTACGAGGTTCGCTGGGTTGCCGTCTCGCAGTACTACCACCTCTACCTACATCAAAAGATGACCAAAACTCAAGCGCAGAAGGAACGGCTTACCTTGAACAGGGAGCAGTTCATGAAGGTAACTATTACTGACTTTTCAATGTTTCAAGCAGTCAACTATATGTTTCGTGATCACATGTCATGCTTCCAAAATTTGCATAGGTTGTTCCTCGTTGGTGCTATGCAAAGCATGACGGATGGGCGAGTTTGGTGGATAGGTGGGTCGGCGACGATGCAGAGTTTGCTGCCAAGAGCAGCAAGGGCCGGGCTAACCGTGGAAAAGACGGGACACACGGCCAAGGAAACAGGAACCATTGGGGCTTCAGGGCCATGAAGGTATATCTATATGCATGATGTCTATATGTATGATGCATTTTTGTTCTTCTTTACAGTCATGTTGTTATGTATGGCTAACTTCTATTTGACGGCGTAGGAGGCCAAGTTGAAGAGGCCGCTCTCAGACATGGAGTCATGGAAGATGGCCCGTGAGCGGAGTGATCGCAAGGACGGCGAGAGCCAGTACTATGGCAGGACCGAGGAGTATCTAGAGTCTTACACTCAGAACTATCAGAGGTTGCATCCTGATGTTCCTGTTGCTGAGGTCGCCCAGTCTCAGATCGACGACACGGCGGTGGTGGCCATCCAGGGGAAGTCACATGGCCGGTATCCGTGTTTCGATGCCTTGATCACTCCTTCGATCTCGTACACACAGCTTCGGGCTTGCACCCCGAGCCAGTTAGAGAGTACTGGGCGTTCACAGAATCCCTTGGCCCGTCAGCATGCTGTAAGTACTTCCCCTTTATCTCTAGCATTCTCAGTTTATTTTCAGCATTGCTCACTTAGAAACAACCTAAATTATGTAGGCATATAAGGCCTTTGTCGAGCATAGGAATCTTGAGGTGCGAGAGTACTTGCAACGAGTGAAGGCAAACGATGATTACAACCGTCAAATGATGACGGTTAGTTTTGCCCTCTTAAAACATAGCCAAATTTTTGCACTTTTATTCCTTCCGACCTTTTAGTTTGCTTGTTTAACTAACATACAGGCTATGTTGGCGTCTTGGACTAACCGCACGGATGCACCACAAATGGGACCACCACCACCACCTGCGGGAGAACCCCCACACATTCCCACGTTCGATGAATGGGTGGCACTAGGCAGTGATAGTCCGGTTAGTACATTTGCCTAACTACTGACAAACTAGTTCAAGCTTCATTCAACACTATCATATCATATTTACCGTTAGAATCTTCTCTCATACATGTAGGGGACCGGTGGCTCGACTCCCGCTTCCTCGACCCCAGTCACTCCGATCTGGCAGAGTGGTGGTTTTGGCGGAGGTGGTTTGGACGGAGGTGGTCTTGGCGGTGCTGGTTTTAGCGGAGGTGGTGGTTTTGGCGGTGGTGGTCTTGCATGATGTCGATGATGATTCCCGTGCTTGTGGCCGTCGTGAAATACCTTTCATGTTCCTACTTTTATGATGTTCCATGTCTTGTACTACTTTTATGTTGATGAACTTTCGCCGGTGATGATCTTTAGATGATGACTATGTTTAGATGCTGATGATGAACTTTAGTATGTTTGGATGATCAACTGTCATATTTCTGCACATGGTCATATTATTCTGATTTGAATTGCTGTCAAATGAATTGAAAAAGAAAAAACAGGAAAATTAAAATAAAAAAAAAACTATGCCTACAGCAAAGCTGTCGGCATAGATGGTCCCAGGATTACCCAGGGCGCGCCACGTGGAAGGATACGCCGACGGCAAAGCCGTCGGCATAGATTTCTGTCTATGCCGACGGCTTTGCCGTAGGCATAGATTTGCCGCTAGGAAGACCAGGTGTCGCCACGTGGCATGATATGCCGACGGCAAAGCCGTCGGCATAGTTTTCTTCTATGCCTACGGCTTTGCCGTCGGCATAGCTCCGCTACCAGGAGGCACCACGGGACGACACGTGGCAGGGATATGCCGACGGCAAAGCCGTAGGCATAGTTTTCACCTATGCCGACGGCTTTGCCGTCGGCATATCTCCGCCACGTGTCGTCCCGTGTTTCGCCGCCGCTTTTGACGGCGCCGTCCGTTGCCGTCAGGCGAAAAACGATGCCGACGGTTAAACTATGCCGACGGCCGACTAAAGGCCGTCGGCATAGGCCCCCTATGCCGACGGCTAAACTACGCCGACGGTCTGACAAACTACGCTGACGTGATCTACGCTGACGGCACTATGCCGACGGCTGTCGTCGGCATAGATCTATGCCGACGGCAAAAGACCTATGCCGACGGCCTCTGGCTGTAGGCATAGCCCTCGAGTCCCGTAGTGCGCCTGGCCATCTTCAGTGGCAATCTTAACGGCCTCCGCAGCGGCATCCTTCCCTATGTCAGCCACTTCCTCCGGAAGTTCCCTCTCTTCGAGTATGGGGGTGTAGAAGGAGTAAGAGGTAAAGGTTATATGAGGATTAGAAGCTCAGTCCAAAAATCAAGAAAGCAAAATATTTTTTTAATGAAGATTCAAAAGTGAGAGGAATACAACCGGCTGTTGAGAAGAAACTTCCCCTTCTTCGGCAGCATATGTTGCTGGCGGGCAGCTGGCGTCCGCCCTCCACAAGGACGACCTCAGCGCCGATGGACCCAGTAGTGGAAGCCCTTGCCGGGGAATCCCCTCCTTGGGTGTCGATGGCGGGTATAGTCGGAGTGGTCGCCTCTTTCTGGCAGATTTCTTTCTGGTGGCCCCCACTCATTTCCTTAGCAGGCGAGAGTGGAGGAACCTCAACGTGTCCGCCAGGAAACGAGGTCTATCCCGTGCCTTCATGTAGGGGGTTGGCCCGGCGGCTAGGCACGACATCATCCATGTCATCTCTTTCCGGATCGACACCCGATGCCGAGATCTGCCCCGTTGCTGGTTTGACCCGCTTGGACCGATGCACGAGGGTCTCTCCGTCTCTGCCACGACCAACAACACAAGATTAGTTGAAGGTCAAGGCAAAAGTAATTAAAAATACGAGAAGCAACGATCCTCCTCATTCTAGGCATCGAGCATGGCATCCATCTCGTACATGAGGGGCGGAGGAGATTCCCTGGCTCTCCTGAGTGATGGCGTGGTCCTGCTCACTGCCGGGATCGGGCTCGACAATGGCGCGGGGTCGACGCCTATAACACCTCTTTGCCGGGGAGGCGATGTCGCGGCTCGAGAAACGCGGGTTGAATGATGGCACGATGTCTCCTCTATGTAGCCTCTGGTGATCATCTTCTTCACCTTGGTCCCAGCCCGTGAAGACGAGGAACCATCGGCTCTCGGATGTCTCCCTTGCGGAGGCGGCGCCGCTACTCTGGAGATCGAGGACCCACCTCGAGTCCCTCTTCTTGTGCTTCGGAAGCCTCGCCCTAACAACCTCGGTCCGAGCAATCCCGGCCCCGGGAGCCGCGGCTCCTATAGCCTCAAGCTCGGTAATCTCCTCACTGACACACTCCTCGTCTGAGGAGTTCCCGTCACCCTCATCATCACCATCATCACCGGCTGCCCTGGCAGCCTTGAGTCTCCGGGTTTCTACTACTTCTTGAGCTTGCATTGATTTTTCCCTTAAAGAGGAAAGGGAAAAAGTAGAAATAAGTATTTCCCTCAGTTAAGAACCAAGGTATTGATCTAGTAGGAGGCACAAGCAAGGCCCCAATATATGCACCTCCACAAACTAACAAACGCTTGCACACAACGCAAAAAAGGGGTTGTCAATCCCTTCACGGTCACTAGCAAGAGTGAGATCTATTAGACATAGATTTAAAATAAAAGTAAAATGCAAAATAAAGTAAACACAAAATAATTGCAGCAAGGTATGTTTGGGTTTTTGGTTTTATAGATCTAAAAATATATGATGGTTAATAGGCCCGGGGCCATAGGTTTCACTAGAGGCTTCTCTCTTGAAGAAAGCATATGGTGGGTAAACAAACTACTGTTGAGCAATTGAAAGAAAATCGCAAAGTTATGATGACATCTAAGGCAATTATCATGAATATAGGCATCACGTCTGTGACAAGTACATCAACTCCTGCGTGCATCTACTACTATTACTCCACTCATCGACCGCTATCCAGCATGCATCTAGAGTATTAAGGTCATAAGAATAGAGTAATGCCTTAAGCAAGATGACATGATGTAGAGGGATAAACTCAAGCAATATTATATAAAACCCATCTTTTTATCCTTAATGGCAACAACACAATATATATGTGCCTCGCTACCCCTTTTGTCACTGGGTGAGGACACCGCATGATTGAACCCATCACAGAGCACCTCTCCCATTGCAAGAAAAACCAATCTAGTTGGCCAAACCAAATCAGTAGATCGGAGAGAAATACAAAGCTATCTTAATCATGTATAAAAGAGTTCGGAGAAGACTCAAATAATACTCATAGATGATCTGATCATATATCCACAATTCATCGGATCTCAACAAACACACTGCAAACGAATATTCCATCGAATAGATCTCCAAGATCATCGAGGAGAACATTGTATTTAAGATCAAAGAGAGAGAAGAAGCCATCTAGCTACTAGCTATGGATCCGTAGATCTATGGTAAACTACTCACACATCATTGTAAGGGCAGCAAGGTTGATGTAGAAGCCCTCCGTGATCAAATCCCCCTCCGACGGAGTACCGGAAAATGCTCCAAGATGGGATCTCACGGGAACCGAAACTTGCGGCGGTGGAAAAGTATTTTTGGCGACTCCTCTAGGGTTTCTAGAATATTTGAATATTTATAGAGCTCAGAGGCGGTGCAGGGGACTCCCGAGGGGCACACAAGCCCTGGGGCGCCCCCTAGGGCGCACCCCTACGTTTTGTCGTCTCCTGGTAGGGCTTCTGGCCCCCTCTCCAAGTCTTGTAGGTGTCTTCTAGTCCAAGAAAAATCAATGTAAAGTTTTATTCCATTTGGACTCCGTTTGATATTCCTTTTCGGTAAAAGTCAAAAACGAGGAAAAACAGAAACTAGCACTGGGCACTGTGTTAATAAGTTAGTCCCAAAATAGTATAAAATAGCATATTAATGCATATAAAACATCCAAAGTTGATAATACAATAGCATGGAACAATAAAAAAAGTTATAGATACGTTGGAGATGTATCTGTTTCCTCGAGCCTGCTGCGTGTGTACTCTTGCTCCTCCTTGGTGGTGCCCTTGGTGAAGTCCGTCCCCTTCCTGGTGGCCTTCTCATCCAGATTAGAGGCCCACTCCATCTCATCCTCCAAGCTGGGCAATTTCCGGCTGCCTTGATCCCATTGGAATTGCAATCCGGCATCTGCTTGAGGATGTGGCCGGTAGCAGAGTTGATATGCAGCGGGACAATCCTTACCGACAAATGGAAGGAACATGCCTTGTGGAACAATTGCTTGCACAACCAGGCATGGCTCATGACTGTCAGGTTAGGTGAGGATAAAGCCGCATCCAATCTGTGGAATTCTTGTACTCTCAAGCAAACTTGTCCCTCCTCTGCAACGGCGCAATGCGACGACGAAGAAAATCGCCCCCCACGTGCTCAATGGTAAGCAGGAAAACTTTCATGCAGGCAATCATATTCAGTGCTGGGCTTAGTTTTTCATCGGAAGCACCCAGGTCGCTCCAGTCTCTGTTGTGCACCACACATTCAGTCCATGGCGAGCAGAATGGAGGAGTATCTAGATCCTTAATCCAACACCAGTCGCCTCGCTACTCTTCCCACTTACCGTGCAATTGCTCTCCAAGGTATCCCCAATCCTACTTCCTCCCCCACAAAATCCAAGATATATTCCCTGAGAGGTATTTGTCCTCAATGCAGGGGATATATATGTCGCGGAATACATCCACGTTGGGGGCAACTCCGACAAAATCTTCGCACAGATGGACAAATACCGCCATGCATGTCATTGCATTGGGTGTGAAAGCCAGCAGATGGAACCCAAAGGCATACAACATGGCGGTGAAGAAATCGGAGAAGGGGGGAAAGCCCATAGTAAAAGTATGTGCAGAAAAAGGGATATGAATCCTCTGGAGTCTTGGGTCCATCAGGAAGAACCACTGGCCCTCCATGGCCTTTCGCCCCCCCCCCACATATAGGCATACCTGTGTTACATGCTATTGCCATCTAAATCCGATGGCGAGAAGACCACATTCTCATGCCACCGCTGGGCCAGCTCCTCCACCTTTTTTTCTTTCTTATCCTCCGCTCTCAGATCTTCGGGCTTGGCTACCTGCTTCACCTTCATGGTGCTCTTATTGTGCCCCATTTACATGGGCAAAAGAGGGAGATATATCTGGCGTGGTGTGGAAGGGGGTCATTATCGAATCTCGGGTTCCGGCAAAACCCTTAAGGTTCGAACTCTGGGGTGCGAACAAAGATCTCTCCATCCGCCCTAGCTCGTCTACCACCGATCCCTAAACCTAGCTCATCGGATCTGAAGAACAAGGGACACAAAGTTTATACTAGTTCGGGCCACCATTGTGGTGTAATACCCTAATCTAGTGTGGTGTGGTGGATTGCCTTGTAGGCTGATGAAGAACTAGTACATGGATGAACTACCTCCTCAGGAGAGGGGTTCGTGCGCTCGGGTGAGCTTGTGGTGTGTGGCCTTCTATCTGATCAGCTCAAGATGAGATGATCCCAAATGTGGTGGCTAGTCCTATTTATAGTGGTCCGGGTCCTCTTCCCAAATATTGAGCGGGATGGGAGCCCACAACTGCCAAATTTGAAGGGGGGCAGCTAGTACAAGCTATCCTGACAAAAGGTGGTCTTCGCCTGCCAAAGGCTCTAGTGGTGACGCCGTCGTGGGCTCCGCGATGACCTCTGTTCTACGGTCCTGCTGGTCTTGGTCTTGTTGCACCAATATGGAAACCTTTGCCTGACGCCTCGGGACTCTTTGCCTGCACCTACTCCTTTAGCACCAAAGAAGAAACTGGTGCTTTGCGCCCGCTGGCGCCCGCCTGGCCTTAGTCGTCACTACTCACGTCACGAGGACCTCGCAAGGTGTCCCTCGCCTCGATATCTACGATCCTCACGAGCCGGCCTAGTGAGGCCGCCCCAGGGGATGTCTTGCGTCATCCGCCTCGCGAGGCTTGGCCCCTCGCGAGGGTCTTGAGTGTTCTGCCGAAGATGCCGGGCTATACCAGGCCACCTGGTGAGCCAGGCCCTGGGCCGCAGGCAGGCAAGTCTGGGTACCCCCGTTTCCAGAACGCCGACAGTAGCCTCCGGGCCCAAGGTGCTCTCAGGCTTGGCTTCGTGGCGAAGCCAAGGGTCAAGTGCGAAGCGCCGCGGCCCCCAAAAGCCTGTAGACTCGACTGGCGCATGGCGATTGATGGGAAGTGGGCGTATCCACTTCCCCATGCAGCCTTGGCGGCTGCGCGACTTGACAAGCCCCTGCACGCACATAATTCATCATTACCTGCGATTAAGGAGGCTGGCGGTTGGCCTTCTTCCGGCTATAAGTAAGGCGGTAGGCGGAGTCCTTGTTGCCTATCGTCTTCCTTCGTTCCTCTCGCTCCCTCTTCTCCCTCGCCCTTCGCCTGACCGAGCCGCTCATGGCGCCGCCCAGGAAGTTCTCGTTCGTGGAGAAGGGGAAGGCTCGGCAAGAGGGGCCCGACTCACCGCCAGCTAAGAGGGGACGAGGCCGTCCCCGCAAGCATGCTGCGACTCCCGTCGGAGCGGCTAGCTGGCGTGGGCGGACCCTCACGGCGCCGGCGGCCACTCCTGGTAACCGTGGCGGCGGCTCTTCGAGCGGCGGGGGCCGCCACGGCGCTGGCGGTCCCGTGAACGAAGGGAGACACTCTGGGGCCGCCAGGCCTCCCCAGCCACGCTACCATTTGGCGGAGGTGACGTTGGAGTTTGTCGTGTGGTCGGAGAGCCCAGTCGGCACCCGGCTGTAACACCCCATATGTAACACTTTCCAATTATGGCAATAAAGCTTCTCAATTTGATCCTTGTCCTTATCCTTGGGGGTTCTGGTCATTTTATTTTTGCATTGCCATATCATTTATTATTTTGCATCCTTGCATTGCTTCATCATCATGGCATCATGGCATCTTAGTTTACTTTTATTGATGAGTGTGTGTGAGGCCTTGTGATGTTGTGTGTGTGGTTCTAGCTATGACTAGCTAAACCCTAAACCCCTTCTTCCTCTTCTTCTTCTTTCTTGTATTTTTTTCTGTCCTCTCTTTACTCCATTTGTGAAAGCCACCTAGCCAAGTGCTTTATTGTTCCTTCTTCTCCTATAAATTTTGCTCCATGTCTACAACCTCTCTGCCAAATATCCCCCCAATTGTAAATGATTTGGTTGGGTTTTAAAATGACTAGAGTTTGAACCATATTCAAACTCCTTTTATTTTTCTGCCTCCAAAAATGTCCAAGTCAATTTTATTAAATAGGGCATAAGTCACTGAGCATGGGGATATTTTTCTTGTCCCCTAACTCTTTTTCTTTTAGCCTATGCTTTTCTTTTTCTTTCGGTCTGAAGAAATAAAGAAAAAGAAAAGAAACAGCAGCTAGCACAGTGGCCTGGGCCTCCTCCTCCTTCTCTCTCCCCAGGCCCATCTTTTCCCCCTCAGCTGCGCGGCCCATTCTCTCCCGTAGGCCCAGCCGAGCGCTCGCAGTCGCGCCGTGGCTTTTCCCCCCTGGCCCCACCTGTCTGTCTCACAGGCTCGAGTCGCCGTCTTCCTCCATCAGCGCAAAGCAGAGCAGAGCGCGTCCTCGCCGTCGCGACGTGATCACGGACGTCGAGGTCTCGTGATCCGGGCCATCCATTTAAACCCGAAGCTTGTCCAGCCCCTCTCTCTAGGGTTCCCCTTCCTCCTCGTCGCGCCTGGAGAGCCAAGCACCACCAGATCCGCCGCTCCCGTCGATACTCGCACGCATCTGAGAGCGCCACCTCGTCGTGGGCGAGCTCCTCGTCAACCTCAGCCTCGCCAACGGTGTCCTTCTGCTTCCTCGTCGTCGACTACTTCGACTACGTTCACTACGCGGAGCCGATCGCCTCCACGCCGACGTCTTCTTCCTCTTCTTCATCTCCGGTGGCTATAGCTGTTCGAGACCCGCCGCCGTCGACTCCGTCCATGTCTGGGCCAGCCGAGCACATCTCTGTGCTCGTGGTGAGCTCCTCTTTCTCCCCGTGCCTTTTCCCCTTCCTACGCGCCATCTGGGCCCTAGTTCCTCGAGCGCCCGAGCTCATCACCGCCGGACCTCGTCGCCGGCGAGTGTTCCGACCCCTCTAGTGTGTCGCTTGCTGTCCGTTCGCTTCAGTGCGTCGCATAGGAGCTGCCTGTGCAGTCGCCATTCCGCCTAGGCCAATGCATCATCTCGTCGTTGCTCCGTCGCCGTCGTTCTGTCGTTGCTCGTCGTCGGCGCTGTAGTAGTCGTTAGGTGCTGCTAGTGCATCGTTTGGGTGCGGAACTCCTCCAGGAGCACCTCGCACCACCCCGCCGTCTCATTTGGTCGCCGGAGCAGCTCCGACGAGCAGCTCCGACGAACCCTTGTTTTCCCCTGCTCTGCATCCTCAGTTTAGTCTTCAGTTAAACCACCTGTTCTTTGTCAAGGTTCGTATGCTAGCGCAGTGGTTCGTCTCTTCGTCAGTTAGCTTCAGGTCTTGTGTTTGAATCCTTGCGGGCACAGTGGGATTTCGCCCCCTTTTTAATTTTCACGTGTGGCTGACAGGTAGGCCCCACCTGCCAGCCATTCAGCTGCTTCCTAGCCACCGCGCGCACCCATTGGCGCCAGCTCAGCCCAGCCGCCCCCCCTGTCAGCGACTTGGGCTAGATGAGCCTGGGTCATTCTGGCCCTTGCGCATATTCTGTTTCTTTTTCCGTTTTGTGTTTTACTTTTCTTTTTCTATTTTTCTTGTTTAATTAATATATGTGAAAATATTCTTCTGTTGAAATTGAGTCCTATATGAAAAGTGCTTAGAATTTTATGTAGTTTATGAATATGCTGTTTGTTGCCATGTTTAAAAACATTTAAAATGATGTTTGAATTTATCCTTGTTTTTAATATGCTTAAACTTGTAAAATCCATAACTAAATATCAACAACTCCAATTTTAACAAACTTTATATGCATTTAAGGTGGAAAAATGTGTAGAATATATTGGTGTTGTTGTTTAGCATGTTTGACAACTTTATCACATAAGTTTCTCAGATCTGTCCCAAATGATAATAAATTAATATGGGAGTTTCTGGATAATGTTGTTATTTATTTCCAGCCCATTTAAATGTGCTAGCATGTTGTTGTAATGTTAGTTGCACCCTTTCCATGTTAACCAACTCCACAAAAACTTGTTGGATGCTTGTTTAAACAATCAACATAAACATGTTAGTTGTTCTTTTGTTGTTTTCTTTCTTGTGTATGATCTTGTTGGATGTGATGTTGTTGCACTCTTGTGACCCTAGGCCATGCATCATATCTACTCTTGTCCTTGTTCATCATGTTCATGCATCATGTGGTTGAGCACTGCATGTTGATTGATTTTGTTTCATTGTTGCATTGTTGTGTTTGGTTAGAGCCCGGTGATGATACGGAGTACGAGGTACCTACCGAGGTTGAGTGTGAGGAGCAAGGTTACGATTCCTCCGTGGAATCAACAGGTAAGATGACCTTATCCAGATATCACTACTATCTTTGCCTATGCTAGATGTCGCGCTCTTTAGATTATTGCCTCGATGCCCATGTCTGTTTGTCAGCCTCCTATTGTTGCATGAAAACTCTCTAACCACCCACCTAGCAAAACATTGATTGTCTACGTAAGCATCGCTCAGCCCCTCTTATAGCGTTGTTAGTTGCAGGAGAAGATTTGAAGATTCTTGCTTCATGATGAAGTTATTGTTGGGATATCACACTATATATAATTTGTTAAGCTGAATCATTTATATATTGGTAATGGGTGGAAGGCTAAGCCTCTTGCTTGGTGTTTTGTTGCACTCGTGCCACCCTAGGAACCGTTTAAACCGGTGTTATGTTCCTTGATTTTGCGTCCCTAACACGGTTGGGGTTTATTGGCCCCCCTTGATAACCCGCTTAGCGCTAAAGCTTTTCCAGCAAGGCCCAACATTGGTTTTACATTTGCCTAATAACTAAAGCTTGCATAGGGCGTTGCTAACCCGAGTTCTTAATTAACAACCCTGGGCCAGTGGTCCACATGAGTGTTGGTTCAAACTGAGCAGACTGTAGGGCCACCTCGAGGAAACTCAAGGGCAGGTAAAAACCTGTAGGATGACTCATCCGGTCGTGGCCTGAGACGAGATACACGCGGCTACTATCAGGGTGTTCGCACGCTGGGAGGTCTTGCTGGATTATATTTACCTATGTCGGAATATCTTGAGCACGGGATTCCGTGAATACTCGGGTCTTCCCACCTTGGAGTTGCGACTCCGCAGATCGTGAGCTTGTGATGGGCTAAGTTGGGACACCCCTGCAGGGTTTGATCTTTCGAAAGCCGTGCCCGCGGTTATGTGGCAGATGGGAATTTGTTAATATCCGGTTGTAGATAACTTGACACCATGTTCATAATACACTACCAGCGTGAGTAACCGTGATGGTCGCTTTCTGAAGGGGTTCGGGAAGTCAACACGATGGGGTTATGTTTGACGTGCTTAGTTAGGATCACTTCGTGATCACTTTGACGATCGTTGGCACTTTCTCTTCTCGCTCTAAACACGTAAGCTAGTGCTAGTGCTGCTGCAACCTTGTTTTAAGCCTTCTCCACACCTAAGGCTTTGATAGTATTGCTACCCGGGAATGGGATTGCTGCGTCCTCCGTGGCTCACAGATTCTACACAACACCAGATGTAGGTATCGTTGAGAACTACACAGCTGGTGGTTCAGAGTTGTATTGGGAGTTCGATGAAGAACGTGGGCAATACAACGTGTCTTACCCAAAGGATCAGTAGGGCTCTTACTAGGATGATCGGGACCTTGTGTTGCTTTATTTATGGTATCTTTCATTTGGATCTTCGTCCGTAGCCGGACTTTGATGTTATCTAGATGATGTATGTTAATGTATTACATTGTGTGACGTGGCGAGTGTAAGCCAACTACTCTTTTACATTTTCATCCCCTCTTTTACATGAGTTGTGCAAAGATACCATACTTGAGATCATTCTAGTATGTGATCATACCTTTAAGTCGTGCCTCGACACGTGGGAGGTATAGTCACATACTGGGCATTACAAGTTGGTAATCAGAGCCTTCTCCGACCTAGGAGCCCCCCTAATTGATCGAATCGTTGACGGTTGAGTCTAGGCACACACATGAAAATGTTTTGAGTCCTATATATATATATCGGAGAGTAGGATTTCTTTTTACTCCTCATCCCTTCATCGCTCTGGTGAGGACTCCTGACGATGTTCTATCTCTTCTACTCTCAAAAATTCACTAAATTTTTTAGGATCATGCGAGTATTGTTTGGATTGTTTCGATATCTTTGTGACGATAACATTGTTCTCGAGGCCTCCTGTCATTTAGGGGTCGTGGCAGTGTCCCGGGGAGTTGAGCTCTGAGGTGTTGTCGTCACAAATCTATCACAGCGGTTCTAGAATACTTAAGACGGCCGACATCGAAAACTCTTCTATGCGGTTAGTGGTGAGATAACCCCGACATCACCCAGTACTGGGGAGGTAGTTTGGGAGTATTGCCACAGCTTGTATAGCAGATGTGTTTCGAAGGTCCGAGGTAAACGGTTTCCGAAAATGACTGGTTATGTGTTGAAGGATGGATACAGCTGGATGTAGGATTAGAGTTGAGTGCGCGGTGCTTCCCCTGTATCCCCAACACCCGATTGCATAACCGGAAACCTTCGGAAATTAATAGGTGGGTTCATCTAGTAGGCATTCTTCCAACGAATGCATGATATGGAGTTCGGGGTTCAACATTGAGTGAAGTGGTTTTATGGGCGTTGTTCCAATCGGGAGTTGCATGTTAAAGGGTCCTTGGCTATGCTGATCCGGGGATTACAAAACCCTTTTGGAACACGTTCCACGAGCTTTAAGCATGAACATGTGGAACAAAACTTCTATATTGTATTTGCTCTATCTGCTCCTTGTTGTATTTATTACCTTTTGTTCTCCCAAGTGGCTTCTCGAGAAGATTGTTGTACCATTAAACTGTGGATTACATTCGTTCATTTTGTTCGAATGTTCTTGTGAAGACTTATGTTGCAATTTCTAGCCGTTGATTCAGCTTATATATTTTCAATCAATGGCTAATAGTTGTCATCTCATTCAGGATGGCTCCTAAGAAGGTTCCCAATGCTAAACCAGAGGATGAAGAAGAGCGTGTTCCTGAACGTCCTCCTTCCCCTCCTCCTCCGTCTGAGGCCTGGAGAGCAATTATGCAAGCGACCAACCAGAACACCCAGATGCTTATGCAAATGATGCAGAACATTCAAGCCAACCAAGCAAATCAAGGTGGTCATGGGAACCAGGGCCAAGGCAATCTGTTCAATCAACCTCACTTTGCAACCCTCAACCAATTCCTGGCAAACCAACCGAAGTCTTTCAGTTACTGTGTGGATCCGCTAGATGCTGAAGACTGGATAACAGACATCAAAAAGCACTTTGAATGCAGTAACATGAGACCTGAGGATTATGTCAAGTTTGCCACCTTCCAACTCAAAGACCAAGCTGCTGATTGGTGGCAACAGTATAAAGATTCCAGAGGTGGACGTGAGATCTTGTGGACTGACTTCTGCAAGGATTTCCGCTCTCACCACATTCCAACTAGTGTCATTGAAGGCATGCATGAGCAATTCCGCAACCTGAAGCAAGGCACCATGTCCGTCTATCAATACAATGTCAAGTTCCAGAATCTCGCTCGCTATGCCAAGCAAGACATCCCAGATGCCAAGAGCAAGATTTATCAGTTCCGTGGTGGTCTGAAGGATGAACTCCAAGTAGCTCTCACCTTGTTCGAGCCGGATGAATTTGACCATTTCTACAATATGGCTCTTAAGCAAGAGGCAGCCCAGCTCAAGATTGAAGCTTCCAAAAAGAGGATCAGAGATGTTGTTCACTCCTCCTCTTCTTCCCAAGTGGTTGCCAAGCAGCAGAAGTTCTGGCTACCGCCTCCTCTAGTGCTCCGTCCTCCAAACAACAACAAGCACTCAGGTGGCCGTGGTTTCTCCCACCCACCCAACCCAAGCAATCAGTCCAAGCCTCAGTTCCAAGCTTCAAGATCAAGTGGTCCTTATCACCGTCCTCTCTCAGAAGTGGTTTGCAACAAGTGTACTCAGAAGGGTCACTATGCTAACAAGTGTACCAACCCAAGGCGCCTTCCGCCTCCTCCACCTGTCAGCACTGCTATTGTCAAGCACAATCCCAAGACAGCAAGAGTGAATCTGATGAATGCAGATCAAGAAGAGAATTCTTCAGATGTGATTCTTGGTAACCTTCTAGTTAACTCTATTCCTGCAAAAGTATTGTTTGATTCTGGTGCATCTCTCAGTTTCATATCAAGGCCATTCTTTACCAAGCATAATTTCACTTCGGCATTTCTGGATAAGAAGTTGCAAATTATTTCTCTGGGCAAAAACATGACTTCTAATTTGATGGCTCCGGATGTATCTATTCATATGGGTGATTACCGCTTTCTGGCTTCTCCGGTCGTTCTCGGCAACTCCGACATAGATCGTATTCTTGGGATGGATTGGCTTTCCAAGCATGATGCACACATTGATTTTGCAAATAAGGAAGTCAAGCTTACTCATCCGGACGAAGACATGATTATCTTCGCCTCTCGAGATAACACAATCAGGCTATTCTCTCTCAATGACAAGGGCGAGATTAATGCTATCTCTCAGATTCCGGTGGTCAATGAGTATGAAGATGTTTTCCCTGAAGAGCTTCCAGGCATGCCTCCGCATCGTCAAGTTGAATTCGTCATTGAACTCGAACCCGGTACCGAGCCAGCATGTCGGCGTCCGTACAAGCTTTCCCCTGATGAGTTGAAGGAGTTGAAGAAACAACTCGATGAGCAAGAGCGTATGGGTCTAATCAGGCCTAGTACTTCTTCTTCGGGCTATGGTGTTCTATTTGTCAAGAAGAAGGATGGCATGGAACGCCTTTGCGTTGATTACCGGCCATTGAACAAGAAGACAATAAAGAACAAGTATCTGCTCCCCAATATCAATGAATTGTTCGAGCAGCTCAAAGGAGCAAAGGTGTTCTCAAAGCTCGATCTCAGGATGTGAAAGAGTTGTATATCGACTAGAGGGGGGGTGAATAGGCGATTTTTATGAAAGACTTCAAAACATGGAAGTTTCGAAGACAAACGATAGAAATGATCCTATTTATATGCAGCAGAAGGTAGACTACACTAGACAAGCCATAGTCAAGTATTCAATGAAGTGAAAGCATGAAGACTAATAGCAGCTAGGCGGTATGGATCAGGATGGAAGATTGTATGAAGCCGGTCAGAACAAGTAGTCACACAGTGAAGTCATAGATAAGGCAAGCAGGCAATGACTTCACAAAGACAGACAGTGAGTAAAGAGAAGGAAGGGATAGAACTAGTAGCTTGGGGAAGACAGTGATTTGTTCAACCAGTTCCAGTTGCTGTGACAACTGTATGTCTGGTTAGGGAGGCTGAGATTTAACTCAGAGGACCGCGTCTTCACCTTATTCCCCTTGAGCTAAGGACACCCAGTCCTCGCCCAATCACTCTGGTAAGTCTTCAAGGTAGACTTCCAAACCTTCACAAACTTCGTTCACCGGCGATCCACAATGACTCTTGGATGCTCAGAACGCGACGCCTAACCGGCTGGAGGATTCACGGTCCTCAAGTGTAACAAGTCTTTAGATCACGCGGACAGAAAGACTTCAGTGATGCCTAACACTCTTTGGCTCTGGGTGTTTGGGCTTTTTCCTCGCAAGAATCTCTCTCTCAAATGCTCCGGAGGTGGGTTGCTCTCAAACGACAAAAGCCGTGTACTAACTCTGAGCAGCCACCAATTTATGGTGTAGGGGGTGGGATATTTGTAGCCACTAGGCAACCCGACTTGATTTGTCCGAAGTGACCCTGGGTCACTAAGGAACTGACACGTGTACCAACGGTCAGATTTCAAACACACGCGGCAACTTTACTTGGGCTACAAGTAAAGCTGACTTATCCAGCTCTGGATAAGATTTGCTCTCATTGTCTTCGTTCGAAGACATAGGATTTGGTTGAGCATCACTTCAGTCACTCTGACTTTGTTCACTTGGACCCCACTTAACAGTACGGTGGTTCCTATGACTCAGCAAAGAAGAAAAAGAAACTACGAAACGTCTAAGTCTTCGTGCTCCAAAGTCTTCACACAATGTCTTCTCATGTCATAGTCTTCAATATGAATATCTTCATATACCACCATTGTCATCAATGTCTTCATACATTTTTAGGGGTCATCTCCGGTAGGTAAACCGAATCAATGAGGGACTACTACCTGTGTTATCCTGCAATTCTCACAAACACATTAGTCCCTCAACTAGGTTTGTTGTCAATACTCCAAAACCAACTAGGGGTGGCAGTAGATGCACTTACAATCTCCCCCTTTTTGGTGATTGATGATAAACTGGTTGAAGTTTTCAACGGGGATAAAAGTATGTGAAATTGTAAAGGATAAGGCATTGTTGTCATAAGTAGCAAAAGGCTCCCTCTGAAGATGTGCATATAAGTAATTTGCTTTTGAATGCAAATGCACATAGCAGGTTGTACTTGTGGAGATTCTCTTCAACTTATGAAGACAATTCATCATGCACAATTGATATGTCGAATATAATGATATGCATAATGAGAAATGGACGTCTGCAAAATGACTAAGTGCGGAATTTATCGTCGCACATGCGGAATTTATCATCGCATTACAGAGTACCAGAAAACGTAGCAGACGACCATCAAGTTCAAGTGTTACAACTCAAAGAACCAAATGTAACAAAAGCGAGAGTTGTAAACACTAGGCAAAATATAAAGCACCCGCCCATATGGACCCGCTTGAAGACTATCAACTCATATGCTTCTCCCCCTTTTGTCAGTAAGGACCAAAAAGGTTTGAAGACACAGAGCCTCTACTCGTTCCCAGAAGGAGTAGGAGAAGATGCAGGGTCGGCGTTGGTGTTTGGTGGTGCAGAAGAACTTGGAGCAGTGTCGACACGCGCTGAAGGAGGAGGTGGTGAGGTAGCATCATCTTGATCATCGATCTCTCTGGCATCCACCGTTGTAGCGGAGGACGAATAGTCAGAGTCTTCAAGAGACGGAGTTCGACGCAAGACAGCATTCCTTGGGGGAGTGGTGTCAAACTTGAATCTTTCAGTGAAGCCGTCGTCTTGAAGATCTGCTTCAGCACTCAGCAATGTCAAACTCTTCCATGACCTCCGACAAGTTTCATGTGTAACAAAGGCATTCTTGGTGGCAAGGTTGCGAATATGATTGACGTCCACCAAGAGGCTTTGCATCTGGCGCTTCAGCCAGTAGTGATGCTTATCCTGTTTCTGATGTAAGGCAACGAGAAGTTCTCGGTCATTGAGAACACGAGACCTTTGGGCAATGGTGCTCTCAGTAGCTTCAGTCTGTGCACGGTGAGGGAAGCGAGTATGTCTAGCCAGAGGATAAACACGAGTGACTGCTTGAACTCCTTCAATGGGCTGAGTGAAGCTTTGGTGATCAACATTGTGAAGATAAACAGGCTCTTTGGCAGGCTGTGGGTATATGGCTTCAACTGACATATCAACCTCTGGCAAGAATATGAGATGGTTGCAAGCAGAAGGCTGATAGTTGATAGCTGAATGAAGCTTGATGAGGCGCATGACCCATGGAGCATAGAACTTAAGACCAAAGAGATCAGAGCCTGATGCAGCCAACTGCCTGATAAAGAAGTCTTGAGCGTTGAAGCTGATGCCATTGAAGATATAGAAGACCAATGTCTTCATTGTTCCTTCACGTTTAGCTGATGAAGAGTGTCCTTTGACAGGCCATAGAGTTCGCATGATGATATGATATATAGTGTGTGGCAGATACTCAAGGTCTTCAACAAAGAACTCCTTTGGGTACTCAGGATCGCGTGGCAAGGGCTTCATCATGCTCAGCATTTAGCTCATGTTGGGCTCTGGCTTCTGAAAGATACTCTCCAAAGCATCGCGGTGACGTTGACAACTAGGTTCATATAGTTCTCCTGGAGTGGGCACGCCAGTTAGCTCAATGATGTCAATGGCTTTGGCTTCATGATGGACATTTCCTATCATCCACTCAAGGACCCATGTCTTCGGATCCCTGTTGTAACCGCGAATGTGGAGGGTTGCATAGAATTGCAGAAGCAGCTCTTCATTCCAATGCTCTTTATCAGTCACGAAGTTCAGTAATCCAGCATCACGGAAGCAATCAAGGGCTTCTTCAAGGCAAGGAAACCCAGTAATGGCTTCAGTGTCAGGACGCATATGTGGGAAGATGCGCCCTTGATCATAGAGAACACGTCAATAATAGCTGTGCTGTTGATAGCTCCAGAACCTATCTGATGAAATCCTTGGTCTGGAATAGGGGTTCTTGGTGCTATCAAAGAAGGTGTTGTGCGCAATGAAGCCATTCGCATTGAAGGACCCTGGCGAAGTGGCAGTACCTGGAAACCTGGGAAGTCTTGGCTTTGGCTTTTGAACCTGAGGCCTGTGCTTGACGTGGTAATCAAATTGAGGACCAGCAGCAGACGGATGAACCATAAGAGGCCATTTGACAGTGATGATCTGGTCATCGTTGTTGTATGCTTGCTCGATAGTATGTGGCCTTGGAGGCGGAACAGGAGCAGTGGCATTTACTTCAGGCTGCTGATTTGCGTCAGGTGCAGCATTGGCTTCAAGTTCTATCACTTCAGGCACCACATTGAATTCAGGCGCCACATTAGTTTCAGTCATGACAATGTCATTGGCTTAAGTGGTGGTGTTGGTGGCCGCCTCAGAATGCGTAACCTCCACTTCAGGAGCTGGAGGGTCGGACACATTCTCCTCGAGAACAACTTGGTTGGCAGGGGGTGTGGCAACACATGCTTCTTCTTTAGCTTCTTCGGCTTGGAGATGCGAGAGTGATCTTCAGACTGCACACTTGGTGCAGGTGGAGCAGTGGCCAAAGGCTTCACTCTCGAAGCTATTGGTGGAGTGGAAGGCTTCGAAGCCTTGGATTTCTTCTTCTTCGGCTTCGGAGGTGCAGGCGCTTCATCAGAGTCAGCGTCGTCTGCAGGTTGATCCACATCCGCCCCTTGAACCCTTATGTGAGAGATGAGACCTTCTAAGTTGTAGAAGGGCCCAACAAGATTTGGTTCAGCTTCGCGTGTGCCATCGGCACGAGGCGTAGAGGGGCCAGGGTTGAAGTCTAATCCCCAAGTTTTCTTGTTCTCCTTGGCCGAGTTCTTGGCATACTGGAGGTTGCGCTTGAACAGATTGTCGTCTCGACACCATAGCAATGACGATGGGTCGGCATCAGCTAGTTGTGGCCCTCAGACCAAGCAAGGATAGAAGCCTTGTGCAATGGCTTCAGCTTTGGACCTGGGTGGAAGATTTTTGTACAAAATGTCTCCCCATGGTCGCTTGATGGCATTCTTCTCAGCATACTCCTGGGTCACAAACCTGTACTTGTACCACTGTTCTGCCCAATATCTTCGAATCCATTGGATTCGAGTTTTTCTCTGATTATAGTCCTCCTCTAGATCAGTCTTGTACATTTCATAGAGGTCAGGAGGCAAATCTCTGGAGGTGTTTCCACGGCGCTGTCTGCCACCCTTCCTAACAGATTCCTTAGTTGCCATGAGATTCAAGCTGAAAGGCTTCAACAATGTCAAAGGCTTCCGTCTACTGGTCAGACAGGAACTGGCTTCGGGCGAGTTAATGTGTCGCTGCAAGAATTCTGCAAATGAATGCAGACTATGAGAACCAAGGGATTCTCCCACGGACATGTACATGTGACAGCATTAGAGATGTGAGGGAAGGGGAAGAGGTCATATGCATTCTCAGAGGATTTTGAAGATAAATCAGTTTAGAAGACATTGACCTCATAGCGCGAAGACATTCACTTATATGTTGAGAGTTGGTTCCAGATTTGTACTAATCCAAGAATAGGTACATGTGAGGAATCTAACTATGTGTGAAGCATATGTGAATGTGCTAGGCAAAGTATGAGATGCAGACATGATAGATCCAAATATGTGGAGGCAGAAACTTATTTTGGTAGAAAGGATGAATCTATCGTATCAAAAAGACGGTAAAAAGAGGGTTTTAATTTACCACACGATGAACTGCTAGACGGAGAAGAAGTGTGGGCCGAGCAGTTCGATCTTCCGTGCCCTAACTTGGCGACGGAGGATGCCTACGGCGGCGGCGGAGAAGACGATGTCTGCGGCCGGCGTGAAGACGGTGTCGACGAGGTCGCGGCAACTAAGCGCTTCGTCGCCGGCGTCGTTGAGAGTTAGCGGTGGTGGTAGGGTTTGTCGAGGTGGAGAGGTAGTAGAAGAGTTTTGACCGTGATGGGACGGGCATTTATAAGGAGGGGTGACGGCACAGCGCAATTACGCAGGTGCCCCTGGCGGTTCTCTTCTGAGGGACACGTGGCGGACATGTAACACATAGGGAGTTGTTCCATGTTCCCACGCACGCCTGGACTGTCGGGGTGGTCGTTCCGGCTTCTCCGGGTTTCAGGCAATAAGGATTGAGCATTAAAAACAGATTTAATGTTTGTCTCTGTATCTTATGCTGACAAGGACGCAGAGAAGACAATCGACGGTTCCAACAGAATGCATATGATTTGGATAGATAGAGTTTGAGGTAGAAAGCATAGAGAGGTTAGGGTCCGATCACATTCACTTAGTTCAAAAGATTCAAATAAGAAGACATAGCTATAAGTGAATGTTGTAGAGGACAGAACACAAGTCTGTATAAATGTATATCTGAGTAAGATCAAATTGACAAAGAGAAGACACATATGAAGATAAATCAAATGCGAAGATTTTTCAAATGTAACGCCAAGAGAAACACTTCAAGCAAAGATTTGGCGGTGGCGTTACCCACCGTATAGGAAGTATTAGACCCAGACACGGCGCACAATTATCGTGGCGCTCCGAAGTCAAATTCCGCGTTAATGTATTCACACTCAGAATGTAAGTCTTCATTGATTGAAGATATACTGTCGGTGTACTAAAGTAGGGATACCCTTAGTATCCCGAACTTGTGCACGAGCAGTCGCAGCGTCCCGCGACAAGGCTTGCCGGGTGATCGCCAAGGTCCTCCGTGGTTCCTTTTGGAGCCATTCAAGAACAAAGTATCCAAGCTAAGGAGACAAGGCCCCGGCAAAAGGAGCTTGCCGGGAAGGCCACTCAAGGCACAAGACCACTCAAGACGCAAGACCCTGGCGAGAGGAGCTTGCCGGGAAGGCCAACCAAGGCACCTCAAGAAACTTGCCGCGACGCGCCACGCGTCCCGGCAAGGCCCGGTGAGCGACAAGCTCCCGGAAGCGACAAGATAGCGACCGCGGCAAGGCGCTTGCCGCGGCAAGCTTCCACTCGGTACCTACGCTCCAGCACATCCACCCACGTGTCGCTCTGGGATCCTCCCCGGCATACGTGGTGGAAGGCTGTGCAGCCAGGGGTACGCGGTGGCAAGCGGCGGTGACAAGGATGCCATCGTGGCGAACGGTGGCACCCCTGACGGCCACTTTTTGCACTGTTTGGGCGACGGCGATGGGCATTTAATGCCCTTGTCCCCTGCCATCAGGGTTAGGTATGGACCACTGTTCCAACTACCACCCCTTTTACCTTTTTACCCTCAACTGCGTTGCCACCTGTCGGTGACCCCTTGAGCGTATAAAAGGAGGCCCATGCGCAACGTAGAGGGGGGTTAGACATTCGAACACTCTCACACTCGGTCTCGAAGAGTACTGTAGCTTCCAGCGCTCCCGAGCCAAGAACTGAATACAAACCAAAGCAGGAGTAGGGTTTTACGCATCCGTGCGGCCCGAACCTGGGTAAACTGCTCGTGCGCCTCGCCTCGATCCGCTCTTTGTGCAATCTCCGCCCCCTGCCGTACCGAAAAGGGGCTCCGGTCCCATAGGTGTTCGTGGGTGGATCAGTTTCCCCGACATCTGGGGAAAGAAGAAGACCACGTCCGGCAAGAGCTCTGGGGCCCACTCCGGCAAGCGCACCTCTTCGGAGTGCTGCGCTACCGTCGAGGACGCGCCATCAAGCTCCACTGGTAAGTGTAAGAAGATGATGGCAGCTCCGCCAGAGACCAAGAAGGTGCCCGCCAAGGAGGACGGCACTGGTGGTACCTTCACCATCAGTGCCACGCTTGACCCTAAATAGGAAAGCGTGCTCGTCGCTTTCCCGCGGGCGAACGTCGACATGTTTGCATGGCAACCGTCTCACATCCCCGGTGTTCCCAGGAAAGTGATTGAGCACAAGCTTGCCGTTTGTCCTCACGCGTAGCCCGTCAAGCAGAAAGTCAGGAAACAAGCAGTGGAGCGCCAAGAATTCATAGCAGAAGAAATCAAGAAGTTGGAAGCAGCAGGCCTTGTCAGAGGAGTGCTCCATCCTACGTGGTTAGCCAATCCGGTAGTCGTGCGTAAGGCAAACGGGAAATGGAGGCTTTGTATTGACTTCACCGATGTGAATAAAGCTTGTCCCAAAGACCCATTTCCCTTGCCGCGCATTGACCAGATTGTTGACTCCACGGCCGGATGTGATTTGCTTTCATTTCTTGACGCATACTCAGGATACCATCAGATCTTCATGGCAGAAGAGGATGAGGAGAAGACCGCATTTATCACTCCATGTGGCACATACTGTTTCATACGGATGCCTTTTGGTCTGAAGAATGCTGGTTCAACGTTTGCAAGGGTAGTCCATACAGCTTTTGAGCCACAGATTCACAGAAATGTAGAAGCATACATGGATGACATAGTGGTCAAAAGCAAGGACAGGGCGACTCTGGTTCAAGATTTAGAAGAAACCTTTGCGAATCTGCGCAAGATCCAGCTCAAGCTCAACCCCGAGAAGTGCGTGTTTGGAGTCTCTTCCGGCAAGCTTCTCGGGTTCTTCGTGTCTCAGAGG
The DNA here is from genome assembly GCA_902687465.1 of Secale cereale. Taxonomy (NCBI): domain Eukaryota; kingdom Viridiplantae; phylum Streptophyta; class Magnoliopsida; order Poales; family Poaceae; genus Secale; species Secale cereale. The sequence continues at coordinate 556,728,765 of LR738712.1, forward strand.
GGGATTGAAGCCAATCCCGACAAGATCAAGGCCATCGAGCAGATTGAAGCACCGAAGCGCGTCAAGGATGTGCGAAGGCTTGCCGGTTGTGTGGCTGCTCTCAGCAGGTTTATCTCTAAGTCTGCTGAGCGCGCCCTGCCATTTTTGAAAATTTTGAAAAAGGCAGGTCCAATGAAATGGACTCCGGAGGCGGAGGCTGCGCTGCAAGACTTGAAGAGGTACCTGTCCTCCACTCCAATACTTGTAGCACCTAAACCACAAGAGAAATTGCTGTTGTACCTAGCGGCAACCAATCAAGTGGTTAGTGTTGCGTTAGTAGCGGAGAGGGAGGCAGATGATGAGCCAGCAATCGCGGCAAGCACGTCCAGCGACAAGCAGGAGGCTTCCCCGACAAGCTCTGGTCCCGACAAGGGTGGATCTGCGCACGCGTAAGAGGAGATACAGAAGAAGATGGTGCACCGCCCAGTTTACTTTGTCAGCTCCCTTCTGCAGGGGGCTAGGTCAAGGTACTCTGGTGTGCAGAAGTTGCTTTTCGGCCTTCTCATGGCCTCGAGAAAGCTGCGCCATTACTTCCAAGCACATGAGATAACAGTTGTCACTCGCTTTTCGCTGAAGAGGATACTACAGAATCCTGAAGCAACAGGCAGGATCGTTGAGTGGGCACTGGAACTGTCAAGCTTTGGCCTCAAGTTTGAGAGCACTTCAACTATCCAGAGCAGAGCTTTGGCAGAATTCATAGCAGAGTGGACGCCAACACCAGATGAAGAGATTCCAGAAACGAGCATCCCCGTCGAGGAAGCAAGCAAAGAGTGGCTGATGTACTTTGATGGTGCCTTCTCGCTGCAAGGCGCCGGTGCCGGTGTGCTGCTTGTCGCGCCTACCGGAGAGCACCTCAAGTACGTAGTCCAGATGCACGTTCCCAAGGAGCAAGCGACAAACAATACTGCAGAGTATGAAGGTTTGCTTGCCGGTCTCAGGATCGTGGCAGACCTTGGGATCAAGAAGCTGATTGTCAGGGGTGAATCACAGCTTGTCGTCCGCCAAGTAAACAAGAATTACCAGAGCCCGTTGATGGAAGCTTACGTTGATGAAGTGAGAAAGCTTGAAGAACACTTTGACGGCCTACAGATGGAGCATGTTCCAAGAGCTCAGAACGACATCGCCGACGGCTTGTCAAAGTGCGCCGCACTTAAGTTACCTGTGGAACCAGGGATTTTTGTGCTCAAGCTGACTCAATCGTCCGTAACACCATCGACTGGACAAAGCAAGAAGAGGAAGTTGATTTCCGGCGACTATTTTCCGGCAGAGCTCCCTGAAGCCGCCGCCAAGAAAGTCCCCAAGATCAACGCTAAGAGTGCTGAGGAGCAATCTGCTCCGGCAAGCCCGAGGGTTTGGTCCGTTGCAGCAGAGGCTCCCGACAAGTTTTGCTCCGGCAAGCTTGCCGGGGAATGTCAAGCTCCGGCTGAGCCGCGGGTTCTTGCCGTAGAAGCGGACGTTCCCGCAGCAGCAGATGTGCCTTTAGTCCTTGCTGTCGAGCCACAAGCTCCAGCATGGGCGCAACAGATTGTCTGTTTCCTTCAGACAGGAGAACTTCCCGAAGAACAAGAAGAAGCAGAAAGAGAAGCCCGGCAGTCAAGTATGTACCAATTCTTTGACAACACACTATACAGAAGAAGACTCAACGGTGTGAAATTGAAGTGTATTCCCCGGGAAGATGGACAAAAGCTGTTGGCAGAAATACATGGAGGCATATGTGGTCACCACATTGGCGCAAGAGCACTTGCCGGCAAAGCATTCCGGCAAGGTTTCTTTTGGCCAGAAGCCCTCCAGGATGCAACTGCACAAGTATCAAAGTGTGAAGCGTGTCAGTTCCATTCCAAGCAGATACATCAGCCAGCTCAAGCTCTCCAGACGATCCCTTTATCCTGGTCATTTTCGGTCTGGGGGCTCGACATCCTCGGCCCCTTTCCCCGCGCAGCCGGGGGCTTTGAGTACTTGTACGTTGCAATCGACAAGGTCACAAAGTGGCCGGAAGTGGAACCAGTGAGAAAGGTGACCGCACAGTCAGCAGTCAAGTTCTTCAGGTCGACTGTTTGCCGTTTCGGGATCCCTAACAGGATCATCACCGACAACGATACGCAATTCACGAGCCGCACCTTCATGCAGTACGTCCAAGATCTTGGTGCTAAGGTCTGCTTCGCTTCTGTTGCTCACCCGAGAAGCAACGGTCAAGCGGAGAGGGCGAATGCTGAAGTGCTACGTGGCCTCAAGACCAGAACTTTCGACAGGCTGCACAAGTGCGGAAGAAACTGGATCGAGGAGCTGCCGGTGGTTCTTTGGTCGATCGGGACGACGCCAAATCGAGCCACTGGACAGACACCTTTCACTCTAGTCTATGGAGCAGAGGCAGTTCTCCCCACGGAACTCGTATACGGGTCACCTCGAGTGCTCGCTTATGATGAGCTCGAGCAAGAGCAGCTGCGACAATATGACGCACTACTCCTTGAGGAAGACCGTCTTCAGGTTGTTGTACGAGCTGCTCGCTACCAGCAAGCTTTGCGCCGCTACCATAGCCGCAAAGTTAACGCGAGAAGTCTCGAGGAAGGCGACCTTGTTCTTCGGCGCGTTCAGTCCGCCAAGAATTCCAACAAGTTGACGCCGAAGTGGGAAGGCCCTTACCGGGTGAAACGAGCCACTAGGCTCGGCGCTGTCTGCCTTGAGACCGAAGATGGCTTTCCGGTGAGCAACTCCTGGAACATCGAGCATTTCCGCAAGTTTTACCCGTAAGGCGCGGTAGCCGTGACCCGCTCCGGCAACCACCTTTTGTACGAGTCTTGCCGCTGTTGCATGTAATCCTTTGTACAAAGCCGGGCGTAGACCCCGTGCATCAATAAAGCTCATATACCTCGCGCATCTTGTCATTTCATGCTTTTTATATGTTGCATATGTTATCTGACACTTTGTGCAGCACCTATCCCCGGTAAGCCATAACGAGCCATGAGGCTCCATATCGTTATTTTCTCTTCTTTCTTTTTTCTCAAGAAAAGGAAGGTTCCCTCGCCCACAAGTTTGTCGGGGGGGAGGAGAAGATAGTGGTATGGACCAAGCGCCGTTCAAGAAAGTTTCGCCTTGCCGGGGAGCAGACGACACAAAAGCTAAGTTGCCAAAGTTTGAGCAATCAAATTTTTAAATTTTAAGTTATCTTCCTTGAACAACCGTGCTTTGTATGGAAAACCTGTGCACGGAGGAACCTACTCGTAGCTAGTTGCGCCCTTACTTTGTTTCGAGTCCGCTCAACGACTTAAGTGTGCTGCGACTAGTGTCGCGCCCTTACTTTGTTTTCGAGCACGCTCAACAACTTAAGTGCGCTGCAACTAGTTGTGACAAGGTTTCTTGTCGGTAACGGCACCGCCGGCAGGCTGCTGAAGTTCAGCACTCAGCGCTCGCGGCTAAGGTGCCTGCGCCGGCAAGTTCCCTAAAAGCGTAGGGCAGAAACATACAAAGCAAAGGAGTCAAGTAAAGGACATAACATTGCAATTACTACCCAAAATAAAGTTATATTACAAGATAACTTGTCGCAGCTCTAACAGATTGTTTTCATAACATAATTAACAGCGACAGGAAAAGAAGAAAATGGGCAAGCCTAGTCCGCGCGGTCGCCCTCGACCCTCTTGATGCCGCTCACCTTGTCCATAATAGGTGCGACAAGGGCCTTGAGCGCCTCCAGATTAGCGTCCGACGGCAAGATCCTGAGGACGTTGGTGAGGTTGAGGCCTGGGTTGCGGAAGGCCACCTTCATCAGCACCTTTTGAAGGGCGCCCGTGCAGAGCTTACGCGACTCGTCCGCCAGCTGCTTGGGGATCCTTTCCCGGAGTTGCTGGAGGGCCGTCGCCACGCCTCTGAAGAACAGAGTGAGCTTGGCGCTAGGGTGGAGGTCCACGTCGGTGGAGTACCCGAGATACTCCGCCCCCAGCTGCGCCAGCTCCTTGTCGATATCCACGACGGCGTTCACAAGACCCTCCGTCCAGTGCTCGACGGTCGCCCTGAAGTTGTTCTGGGTAATGGCGGCACTCTCCAGCAGCGCCTTCTCGGCCCTGACCTCCTCCTTCAGGGCCGCCTCCTGCTTCTTGGCGCCGTCCAGCGTCTCAGTCAAAGTGGTTAGCTTCAACTTAAGATTCGCATTGGAGTTCGTGGCGGCGGCAAGCTCCTTGCCCTTCTCGGCGAGGCGGACCTGCAGCTCTGAGTGGCTGTGGGCGTCCTTCTCCCGCTCAAGCTTGAGCGCGGCGATCTCTTCGCCCCTCGCCTTGAGGTCGGCCTCCAACTGCATCACCCTTGCCTCCAGCTCCTTCTTGGCAGTCTCGGTAGCTGCGGCAGCGTCCTTCGCTTCCTGGAGAGCCCCGCCAAGTGACTGCTCGCGCGCGGCAAGCTCCTCCTCGTGGCTGTCGAGGTTGACTTTCCGCTGCGCCAGCTCGCCTTCCAGCACAAATAGTTTCTCGACGGCAAGCCGTTGCTGCTCTTCGACCTCGACCTTCTCGAGGAAGAAGGCCGTCCGCTCTTCGCCGAGCTGCTCCCGCTCCTCTGCCAAAGACCGGAGGGCTGCTTGGTGAAGGCCCCGGAGCTCCTCTGCGCACTTCTCCATATCAGCTCCTGCCTTGGCGGCCAGCGCTTCGCGGGACTCCAGCTTGGCCTGCCCGGTGCGGTAGAGTGACAGCAGCTTGCGCAGCAGCCGCTCCTTCTCGGGTTCGCCGCTGCTGCTGCTCGGCGCGTCGACAAGCTTCAGCCCGGCGGAGGCGAGCACTTCCCCATCAAAGGCTTCTCCCTCGACCGGCGCCCTGGACATGGACGCCCATGGGAGGCTGATGAAGACGCCGTTACCGGCCTCCAAGTAGGCGCCTGGCTCGGGCTCTTCGGAGCCTGGAGCTGCAGCAGCGGCGGAGGGGTCGGCGGTCGGCGTAGCGCCTGGCACTCCTGCGGCCTCAGGGCCGTCAGTGCGACCGCCAGACTCCTCGTCAGCCGCTGCGGCAGCAGCCTTGGCAGCCTCATCGCCGGTGGGCTCGTCGGCACCGGCCACCTCTTCAGTAGCAGCAGCATCGCCGGTGTCGCCGCGCGCATTCTCCTCGACGACGACCTCCGTCTCCATCGGCTCCGCGGCGGATGGATCTGACGGCAGGAAAGGGGAGAAAAGCAATCAAGCAAATATCCAAAAAAGAAGAATCAAAAGAAGAAAAGTCCAAGGGGAAATCGAAGCAAGGGGATTACCGGCGCGAGCCGGCTCCTCGGCAGTGTCCCTCGCCGGGGAGCTCTCCCTTGGCGGCGTAGTTGTATTCCCCGCTGACGGGGGGCCACTGGTGCTGTCCCTCGCCGGAGAACTTGCCCTTGGCGGAGAATTCGCCCTTGGCAGAGAACTCTCCCTTGCCGGGGAACTTTCCCTTGGCGGCGTGGCTGTGGCAGGTGGCTCTTCGGGGGCGGTCTCCGGGCGCTCCTGGAGTGTCTGCTCTGCTCCTACACGAATCAACGAACAAGACGTCAGCAAAGGTAGAGCCCCCACGGGCACCTAACAGCGGAAAGAGAACCAAGAACTTACGCTGGGGGCTGCTCTGAAGAACAGTTGCCGGGTCCGGCAAGTTTGTCGTAGGCGCACCCCCTGCTGTCGCGGCAGGCTCGTCCTCGATGACAATCACCGGGGCCTTGGCTCTCTTTGCCGCCCTCTGGGCCAGAGTTCTGAAAAAAGTAACAGGTTCAGAGTGAGGCAAATGAAGTACAAGACAGAATAGCGGAAAATTTAAGAAATACAAGAACAACAAAGTCTTACTCTTCTTCTTCCTCGTCGGAGTTGAGCGCAGAGAAGTCGAAGTCTGGCTCACGCGTCCCGGCGCGAGGAGGCGGAGGAGTAGGCTCCCTTGGCCGCTTGGCGGGAGCAGGGCGGTGGTCTGAGACGACCCCGCTCCGGCTGTCGCCGAGGCATGGGGAGCGGCAGGAGCAGAAGCGGCGGTCCGAGAAGACCCCGCTCCAGTTGCTGCAGAAGCTCGAGGTGCTCCCGCGGCAACCGTGCTTGCCGCGGTGGCGCGTGTCGTGCGGCGCGGCGGCTGTTGGCCCGTCTGCCGCTCCGTCACATCCCCGGTCTTGCGGAGACGCCACCTTGGTGGAGCTGGAGGCTCTGCTGGTGGCGGCGAGCTGCCCGAGGACGAGGAGGAAGAGGAGCCGATTTCCAGCGAGCCGCTCGTGTGCTCGGCGGGCTCGCTCGACTCGACGCCCTGCTCGGCGGGCTCGCTTGGCTCGGCGTCTTGCCCGGCAAGTTTCCCCGCGTTGAGAAACGCCTCCTGCTCGGCAAGGCTTGCCGCCTCAGCTGCCTCCACCTCCTCCACGGTGTATCCAAACTCGCCCGCGGCTGCGGCTGCCGCCGCCTCTTCCAACCTGGTGGCGATGTATGCCATCTCCCTGTCGGTGGTGTCGCGGGTGAGGCCCTTCTTCTCGTCGGAGCGGATCGGCGTTTCTTCCATGTTGTCGAAGAATGCCTGCACGGCTTCGTCGGTAGGCTCTGGCCAAGTTGGGTCGATCCCGTGCGAGTCGCACAGCGGCATCATTGCGCGAATGCGGCTGAGCGCAGAATTGTTGCACAGCGGGACAGCGCCGTGCAGCAACCTGAAGACCTCAGGATGATCGGGGTCATACTTGAACAGCTCCTGGAGCACCCCGTTGAGCTCCAGGACAGTAAAGTTGTAGTTGAGGCCCGGGCGCAGCCTCATGATGTCTGCCGCGTTCTCAAACTTCCAGGCGGGCCTCTTCCTCTCCTGCAGGGGGGCGATGCGGCGACGAAGAAAGTCTGCGCCAACTGCGCCTATAGTTAGCCCGGCAAGCCTGAGGCGAAGGATCCGGGCAGTGGCAATCTTCAATCTACTATCTTCCGGGGCAAGTCGCTCCAGTCATTGCCGCGTACTACTGGGGCTTGGCGCCGGGCGGTGAATGGTTGCGGGTTCTCCTCTATGATCCAGCACTAGTCTGCTCTCTATTCATCCCATTTGCCGCGGAGCTCTCCCTCCAGATAAGCCTCCTTCTTGTGCATCCTCGAGATCCAGGAAACCCCGCCGGATAACGGCTCTCCTCTCTCAACTCGGGGCGTGAAGTAATGGCGGAAGAGGGCTACGTTTGGATAGACTCCGACAAAGTTTTTGCACAGATGTGCGAAAACTGCCATGGTCAAAACGGCGTTGGGGGTGAAATCAAGGAGGTGGAACCTGTCGTGGAAATAATACGGCAGATGTCCGGTTTAGCGGACTTGATGATGGAACCATCGCACGGGTTAGCTTGAAAGGATTCATGGCACACAAAGGACACAAAGGATTTATACTAGTTCGGCCCCTTCGGAGAAGGTAAAAGCCTACGTCTAGTTGGTTGATATTGCTTGGGCGTCGGCTTACAGGGAGCGGATTCGCTTTGCCTGCGTCTCGACGGATTGATTGTTTCTTGTCCTTGAACCGTCACCGGGTCGTCCCTTTATATAGAGGTGACGCCTGGTCCGGTTTACAGAGTCCCGAGGCCGGCTCATAATCGTGTCCGCCTCGGTCTCTCTCTTTTCTTTCCTATCTCTCAAGTTACATCTCTTGGCGGTTTACAAACCGTACTTCTATACATGGGCCTTGAAATCTCATGGGCCGTAATCTCTACTGAAATATTAAAACCAAGTACAATATAACTAAGCCGGTTTACAATATCCGGTTTATACCTACTAACCATATCCCTGACATTAGGCCCCAGAATGATTTGAACTTGTTCATATCAGTCTTCTTTGTCTCATATAATTTTCTTCTGTCTTCATCTTCTTGTAAACCGGCTCTGACGTCATCCTCCGAAATCATTAAAGTCTGACAATGACATCATCTCCGCATTTAACGCCGTGAGCTGTACTGTAGCGTATTTTAAGGGTTATCCCGAAGATCGAGGAGTCACGGGATCTTTATCCGATTTCTGTCTCCTCGATTCTCGCACCTGTCGTTTCAGATCTGACTCCTGGCTATAAATACTGCCACCCCCCATTCATTATCTCCTTCTCACTTCATCCTCTTCCTGCGTCTTCTTCCTCCATTGCTGCCCGAGCTCAAACCGTCGCCGACGACCGCCGGATCTCCAGTCTTCGCCTGGCCGCTGCATCAACCTGAGCCTCGACCAGATCAATCTCCGCCGCCGATTCTCACCGTCCCAGGTATGTTCATCCTTCTTACTGTTGATCTACATCCGCCATCGCTTCTCCTTGTTCTTCCGCCATTAGGGCTTCCAATGAAGCTTCGCCTCTTCGTAGACACGTTCCCCATAGAAAATTTGTGACCTTTAGATCCTAGTCAACAGATCTTCTGCTTAGTATTAGCTTAGATCTCACCGTCATAATGCTGTAGATTTATCCGTTCCGCCATTAGAGCTCTCAGCAAAGCTTCATCTTATTCGTTCTTTGAACCTGTGACTCGTAGTAGTTTTGCTTTTCGATCTTCTCCATTTTTACTCCGCTGTAGATGCGTCAAATCTTTATTGCTCCTGTCTGACATGTAAACCCATCTTTTTAGAAATAAGTCTGTGTAGCTTTTCTTTGAGTCTCTTAGATTAATTTCTTTTCCTCAGCATACTCAGATCTTTCCCCCTTAGCAATCATTTGGAAACCTGTTTTTTCTCCTCGGTAGATTCGCTAAGTATGTTCCGGTTTAAATTGATACGCCATAAACCGGAAATGATATAAACTGATGCAATGATTTGAACTGTTCCTCTTCAACTGCCATTTAAACCGGAAATGATATAACTTGTTTTATGATTGCCGGTTTAACCTTGCCAGCTAGTTCTCAGTTTCAACCATTGTATAATATAAATAGATCCCGGATCATTGTACGTTCATAATCCGTTTCTGTACTTTATCTTCTTCAGCACTTTGTTCAATGGCTAAGCAGTATGTTTCCTGCGATTGGGTCCGTTCCGTCGTGACCGAGGATGACTTAATCAAGCTGTCGAAAATCGGCACATTAGGCCTTCAGGCTGAGCTAAAATGGCGCGCTCCGGGTAATGAATGCCCTCCTACTCCTAGATCCGGGGAAGTCATCGTATTTCTGGACCACATCTCCAGAGGCTTCTCTCCCCCCGGTTCAAGATTTTTCCGGGATGTTCTTGCCACTTTCTAGCTGCACCCACAGGATATCGGACCAAATTCTGTTTCCAACATTTGCGATTTCCAAGTATTTTCTGAAGTGTATCTGCAAGAGGAGCCTTCAGTTGATTTATTCCGGGATTTCTTCCATGCAAACCGGCGCACTGAATTCACCAGCGGACCTCACCAAGAGCTTGGTGGGATTAGTATTCAGAAAAGGAGGGATGTAGTTTTTCCTCACGCCTCTTTACATACTCACCCTAAGGATTGGAACAAATCCTGGTTTTATTGTGTAGACACTTCTCCTGAAGGTGAAAATCCTTTGCCGGGTTATCGCGAAACTCGTATCCCGGCGAATCACCCCTTGCCACAACGGCTTAGCGCTGCTGAACGGACCTGGTTTTCACCACAGCTCTCCAAGCTGAGAGCTTTTATGGCAAATGGTCTGATCGGCACTGATTTCCTTCGCTGCTGGCTATCCTGGAGCATCCTTCCCTTAAGCCGGCGCCCTAAGCTAATGTGCAAATACTCTGGTAAACCGGATGATCCTCAGAGGTTTACTAAGGATAAGCTTTCTGAATCGGAGGTAGTGGAGTCAGCCAAGAAGATTGTCAATCCTGCCTTAACAGATTGCTCTAAAGTTGGCTTGGCCCCGTACTTTAAGAAGAATAAGCTGCCTGAAGTAAGTTTGTCTTTGGCTTGTACTTTATAAACCGTCCTCTTTGAACCGGTTTCAATTACTCTTTGTGTTTTCAATTAGGCTGATGACCCCTTCTGGAGAAGAAAACCTCAAGAAAAAACTGTAAAGCAGGCTCGCCGGAAGACCCCTGCGAACAAGAAGAGGAAAGCAGCCGTCGATGCCGGTTCTCCTTCTGAGGATGATGATCCGGATTCCGAGGTACGCTTTACTCCGGTTTAAATTCTCGCCTTCATATACTTGTAATCATATCTAATGATACCTTTTCACAGGAACTGCCTGAAGGTGATAACCCGACTGAGATTGAGGTAACTCTTATTTCTTCCGATTCAGAACCTCTTCCTCAAAAAATCCGTCGGACCGTCAAAAAATATCAATTTTCTTATCCCTATGCTAAGTTAGATCCTAACTTTACTTTGAAGAAGCAACAACACGAAGCCTTTCGCCGGACCATTCGCCACAGTGGCTTGGCGGTGGAATCATCTGGGATCTCCTTGACTCCGGTTCGAAAGCACCGTGCTGAGGTGATACTCTCTCCGACTCCTCTTCATCCCAAGGCCGGACTTATCCGAACACCCCTTAAACCGTCTGATCCTGACTATCAGGAAACTCCGCTGTCTTCTTCCGGCGAATCGACCGCTACACAGCTTCCTCCTTTGAAGACCGTTCCGGGGTAACTCTCTTCACCTCTTTCGGTTTATGACACCCCCCTTTCTCTTTATAACGCTAACTTATTTTGCCTGTTTTCCAGCAAACCGAAACCTAGCAAAAAGGCCAAGGCGAATAAGCCTGTTGCTGATCCTTCTGCTGATGAACCGGTGATTGATCCGTCTACAGCTGTCCCTCCAGAAGGTACCCCTGCAGCTCCGGTTGAAGAACCTGCTCTTGAAACTCCTGTCGCAGAAAATGTCCAAGACCCACCAAGTCCGGCCCGGGTTAATTCTCCTCAAGTTAACCCGGCGTCTCCTGATCCGGCTCAAGTTGAAGTTATTCCTCCCAATGAACCCACTTCTCCTGACGTTGTGGTTACTGGTGCTGCTTATGTTGCTCCAGCTGAACCCACCGTTTTAGCAAAGCATACAGCTAAAACGGAAAAAATAGCTCAAGACAAAGGGAAATGGAGTACTGATATATCCAGTCTTTCCAGTATGAGCGCTCAAGATATTTATTCCGGATATTTGAACCGGCTCCACAGCAGCCGGGATTATGAAGCCAGCCTGGTGAACCTGATGAGAGAAAAATATGAAGTAAGTTTTCCTCTTCTGACTTTGCTTTTTTGACGCATCTTTATCTCATAGCAGCCCCCAAGTTCCGGTTTATCTGCTTTACTGAAGGTAATCCGGAACTTTGTAGTTTGAACTGCTGATCCATACATTAGCCCCCAAGTATCAAGTAGATAACTTGGTTATGTAGTTGATACTTGTAATTTCAAATTGTCTTTGGTGCATTGCTTCAACTGCCATTAGCCCCCAAGTGTCAAGTAGACAACTTGGTTGTGTGCTTGAGACTTGTACTTTCAATTTGTCTTTGCTGTATTACTTCAACTGCCATTAGCCCCCAAGTGTCAAGTAGACAACTTGGTTGTGTGCTTGAGACTTGCAATTCCTAATCTTGCTTTTGAACTTTTGTCTGCAGGCTGAGCTGAACCGGAACGCTGTGGAGATCAGTGAACTTCGAAGCCGGCTTACGGAGACTGAGTCAGCCGCTTCAAAGGCTAAGACAGAACTTCAAGTGAGTTTAAAGACTGCTGAAGACTTGAAAAGGTTCTTTGATGAGGAGCGGACTACTTTTGAAGTCCAGAAAAAAGATCTTGAGAAACGTGTTCAGGATGCTGAAGGAGCACTTAACCCGGTTACTGAAGAATTGACCGGGTTAAAGCGCCAAATTGACTTGATGACTTCTGCTATTTTTGGTAAGCATAATCTGAACTCCTGTCTTTATTTTTTGTAACCTGTGACCTGCACCGGTTTAACTTTCATTGTTGTATGTAGGACGCCGTGTCTCCCATCTTGGGGATGACTTACGGAAGAAACTCAAGGCCTGCTACACCTTGGTCGAACAGTTGTACTCCGGAACGCAAAGGATTATCAGTGCCACTTCATTTGGTAAACCGGCTCCTTCAACTATCAAAGATACTTTGAATAGTTTGTCCATTCTACCGGCTCGTCTTGAAGAGGTTAAGAAATCGGCTGCTCGAGGTGGTGCTCTTCTGTCCCTTACGAGGGCTAAAGCTTGGGTCCCGGACATTGATCCGGAGGAGGTGTTAACCGGATTTCCTGATACCAAGGAGGACGGTTCAACGTTTAATGAAAAGGATCTTTATGCTCTGACAAAGGAGATGTGTCCCCTCGCCAGCAAGATTGCGGTGGAGTCTGACTTGTCTCGATATCATCCATCATATAACCTGCAGAACGAGCGGGTGGAGCGACCGGTTTACGATATTGTAAACTTAATTCCGCCGGTTCGTCCTCACACCTTTGCTCCTGATATTGATCCTGCTGAGCTTATCAACGATGAAGTATATTTCCGTGCATTGGCAAAGATTGATTGGCGTGCACCGGATTTCCCACCGCTTCACGAGGAGGAAGACGTTCCGGAGCAAGACGGTGGCCAACCATCTCAGCAAGGAGAAGCACAATCTTGAATGCTATTGTTGTAATCATGATTGTTATTCCGTCAAACAATGCTTCCAACTATTTGGCTTTTTATGCCTTGTAATAGGTTTAGCTGAAACTTAATGCGCTGTGATCCGACATTTGGTCTTCATGAAGTATTCGTTCGTTGACTTGTTGATTGATGCGGATGCCTTGTTCTGTTCATAAAAATATCAAAAAACATGTCCTAGTGGCTTACCACTGGACGGATTAACTTGTTCTCTTGACACATCTAATAAGCATATCTTAAAAAATAACTGTGATACCTGAGATGTATGTAGCCAATATACCTTAAACCGGTCAGGATTGTAAAGGCACCTTAATCGGTCTTCATCAATTCTAATAAACACCTGAAACTCTTCGGTTCATCTTGTCGATAAATCTTTCTCATCTTGGTTCAGAAAATTGTAACTTGCGTCTGATACTCCATCCGGGTTTGAATTAACACCAGGCTTGGTCTCAACTGGGTCGGGTTAATAAACTCCGGGCATTATTTTGTCTCATACTGGTGACTTATAGTCAAAACCAGGCCGGTTTAAAAACACCGGTCATTATAACTGATCGTGTACTGCCAACCTGTTGGCTCATCATGAAGGTCGATCCGGGTTATGATGAACGCCGGTTTAATTCTCGCTTGTGTTCATGACCCAGACTTATAACATTATAGATATGTGGTCAACTTCTGGAGCTGTTCCACTCGGTTTAAAAGGTTACGGAACACAAAAAACATCAAGAAATACACAATTCTTATAAATCAGACCATGTAGTCGAGGCTTTTTCAAAGAGCTGCCAGGCTCAAAACAAGGTTCAGCCAATCAATGGGACGTGGGCAAACCTACTGTCCCAAGGAGCCTAGCCAATCACTGAACGTGAGCGTATCGACTGTTCAGAGGGCCGATAGAACCGCAAATAAAAACCGAGCCAATCATTGGGACGTGGGCAAACCTGACTGTCCCAAGGGGCCTAGCCAATCACTGAACGTGAGCGTATCAACTGTTCAGAGGGCCGATATAATCGTAAACATAGCCAATCATTGGGACGTGGGCAAACCGGACTGTCCCAAGGGGCCTAGCCAATCACTGAACGTGAGCGTATCAACTGTTCAGGGGGCCATATAATCGTAAACATAGCCAATCAATGGGACGTGGGCAAACCGGACTGTCCCAAGGGGCCGAGCCATCCCTGAACGTGAGCGTATCGACTGTTCAGGGGGCCATATAATCGTAAACATAGCCAATCAATGGGACGTGGGAAAACCGGACTGTCCCAAGGGGCCTCTAAAGTTCCTCCTGACTCTGCAGGTTTTTCTTTTTATGGGGTTTTTCTCTTCTTGAACCGGATATAATCTCTTGTTCCCGAGAGTTCTACCGCTCCTTCACATATCCTGCAAAGATTAGTTTCTAAAACCGGCCAACATTGAAATATGATACTCCCTCTGTAAACTAATATAAGAGCGTTTAGATCACTATTTTAGTATTCTAAACACTCTTATATTAGTTTACAGAGGGAGTACTTGATAACAAACTGATATGGTTATTTGGCGCAAAATTTGTGTATATGGAGAAAGGGCTGAGCCCCCGGTTTACCGAGGGTGCCGGTTTATTCATTATTCATAATATATACATAGGATACATTGGAGCACATGGCTCAAGTGTAGTATGGCCGTAAATGAGCGATGTTCCACGGCCTTTTTGTCTCCTCTTCTGATGTCCGTGAATCCTTGTGTTCTCGAATGTCCACCAAATAATATGAACCGTTGTGTAAATTCTTGCTGACCACAAAGGGCCCTTCCCATGGCGGGGATAGCTTGTGCATATCTGTTTGATCTTGGATAAGCCGAAGTACCAAGTCACCCTCCTGGAATGTCCTGGTTCTAATCCGGCGGCTGTGATATCTGCGCAGATCTTGCTGATAAATCGCCGACCGTGCTGCAGCTATATCACGCTCTTCATCCAATCGATCCAAACCGTCTTGTCTTGACTCCTCATTAACAGCTTCCACATAGGCCGCTACCCTCGGTGAATCATGGCGTATGTCACTTGGAAGAACTGCTTCTGCGCCGTAAACCATGAAGAAAGGTGTATAACCTGTAGACCGGTTGGGTGTAGTGTTAATACTCCAAAGGACAGATGGTAATTCTTCAACCCAACACCCTGGGGTTCTCTGCAAAGGTGTCATAAGCCGGGGTTTGATTCCTCGCAAAATCTCCTGATTTGCCCTTTCTGCCTGACCATTGGATTGGGGGTGAGCCACAGAAGACACGTCCAAACGAATATGCTCTCGTTGACAGAATTCTTCCATCTCACCCTGAGATAAGTTAGTGCCATTATCTGTGATGATGCTGTGTGGAAAACCAAACCGGAATATTACTTTTTTGATGAATTTGACCGCTGTTGCCGCATCACACTTGCTTATAGGCTCCGCTTCAACCCACTTCGTAAACTTGTCTACTGCTACTAGTAGATAAGTTTTCTGATCTTGGGATCTCTTGAAAGGACCAACCATGTCAAGCCCCCAAGTTGCAAAAGGCCAAGTTATTGGTATCATCCGGAGTTCCTGTGCCGGAACAAGGGCACGTCTTGAGAACTTCTGACAAGCGTCACACTTGCGGACCAGGTCTGCCGCATCTGCATGCGCGGTTAACCAATAAAAGCCATGTCGGAAAGCTTTAGCCACTAAAGATTTTGATCCGGCATGATGACCACAATCCCCTTCATGAATCTCTCTTAGAATCTCACAACCTTCCTCAGCTGAAACACACCGTTGAAATACTCCAGAAGTGCTACGATGGTGCAGCTCTCCGTTGGCAATTGTCATAGATTTGGAACGCCGGATTATCTGCCGTGCTTCGTCTTCGTCCTCTGGCAACTCTCCTCGGCTTAAGTATGCCAAATAGGGTAACGTCCAATCCGGAATAACATGGGTTGCTGCAACCAACTGTGCCTCTGGATCCGGAACAGCTAGGTCGTTCTCTGAAGGTACTTGAACCGAAGGACTGTGCAATTCATCCAAAAAGGTGTTTGGTGGTACCGGTTTACGTTGCGATCCTAGCCGGCTTAAAGCGTCGGCTGCTTCGTTCCTCCGCCGGTCTATATGCTCCACCTGATATCCCTTGAAATATCCTGCAACCGCTTCAACCTCTCGTCGATAAGCCGCCATGAGGGGATCCCTTGAATCCCACTTGCCCGAAACTTGCTGTGCCACTAGGTCTGAATCACCCAGGCACTTAACCCGGCTCAAATTCATCTCTTTTGCCAACCGCAAACCATGAAGTAGCGCTTCATATTCTGCTGCATTATTAGTACAAGGAAATAATAACCGGAGGACATAACAAAATTTATCACCTTGGGGGGAAGTTAAGACAACTCCAGCCCCCGAGCCCTCCAACTGCTTTGAACCGTCGAAGTGAATCGTCCAATAAGTAAGATCCGGCTTCTCCTCAGGAGTCTGCAACTCCGTCCAGTCATTGATGAAATCGACCAATGCCTGAGATTTTATAGCAGTACGCGGTACATACTTCAATTCATGCGGACTGAGCTCAATGGCCCACTTGGCTACCCTGCCTGTAGCTTCCCTATTCTGGATTATGTCCCCCAACGGAGCTGAACTAACCATAGTTATTGGATGCCCTTGGAAATAATGCTTCAGTTTCCGGTTTGCCATGAACACCCCATATACCAACTTCTGCCAATGAGGGTACCTTTGTTTAGACTCGATGAGTACTTCACTCACATAATAAACCGGGCGCTGAACCGGATGTTCCTTCCCTGCTTCCTTGCGCTCAACCACAATCGCAGCGCTGACTGCCCTCGTATTCGCAGCAACATATAACAACAAAGGCTCCTTATCAATGGGAGCAGCTAAAACCGGTGGTTTTGCTAGTTGCTGTTTCAGGTTCTCAAACGCTGTATTTGCCTCATCACTCCAAATGAACCGGTCCGTTTTCTTCAACATTTGATAAAGCGGGATCGCTTTTTCTCCTAAACGACTGATAAATCGGCTCAGCACCGTGATCCGGCCAGCTATGCGCTGAACATCATTGATGCAAACCGGTTTTGTCAAAGATGTTATGGCCTTGATCTTCTCTGGGTTGGCTTCTATTCCCCTGTTCGAGACCAGGAATCCCAGAAGCTTACCAGCCGGCACACCAAAAGCACATTTCTCCGGATTAAGCATCATCCTGTAAGCCCGAAGATTATCAAAGGTTTCTCTGAGGTCTTCTATCATTGTTCTTTCCTCCTTTGATTTGACCACGATGTCATCCACATAAGCATGCACGTTCCTTCCTATCTGTCCTTTCAAACAATTTTGAACGCAACGCTGATAAGTTGCCTGTGCACATTTGAGCCCAAAGGGCATAGACACATAGCAAAAAGCACCAAAAGGGGTTATGAAAGCTGTCTTCTCTTGATCTTCAACTGCCATCTTGATCTGGTGATAACCTGAATACGCATCCAGAAAACTCAGCCGCTCACACCCTGCTGTGGCATCAATAATCTGATCAATGCGAGGTAGAGCAAAAGGATCAGTCGGGCAAGCTTTATTGAGGTCTGTGTAGTCCACACACATCCTCCACTTCCCATTCTTCTTTAGAACCAGCACCGGATTAGCCAACCATTCCGGATGAAAAACTTCCACTATGAACCCTGCCGCCAAAAGTCTGGCCACTTCTTCTCCTATAGCCTTGCGCCTCTCTTCATTAAAGCGGCGCAGATACTGCTTTACCGGTTTAAACTTCGGATCAATATTCAACTTGTGCTCAGCGAGTTCCCTCGGTATACCTGGCATGTCAGAAGGTTTCCATGCAAAGATATCCCGGTTCTCACGGATGAACTCGATGAGCGCGCTTTCCTATTTAGGATCCAGGTTAGCACTGATGGTGAATTGCTTAGACGAGTCTCCAGGCACAAAATCAACCTGCTTAGTCTCTTCCGCTGACTTGAACTTCAAAGCCGGATCATGCTCGGTAGTTGGTTTCTTCAGCGGAGTCATATCTGCCGGATCAACATTATCTTTATAAAATTTTAACTCTTTCGTGGCACATACCGCTTCTGCATAAGCTGCATCACCTTCCTCACACTCCACTGCTATCTTACGACTGCCATGCACCGTAATCGTGCCTTTATGACCCGGCATCTTAAGCTGCAAATAAACATAACATGGCCTAGCCATAAATTTAGCATAAACCGTCCTTCCAAACAAAGCATGATACGGACTTTTAATTTTGACAACTTCAAAAGTGATCATCTCCGATCTGGAATCATGCTCATCTCCAAAGGTAACTTCTAAGTCAATCTTACCAACTGGATAAGCTGACTTACCTGGGACCACCCCGTGAAACACTGTGTTTGATGTCCTTAACTTTTTATCTGTCAGACCCATGCGACGAAAGGTCTCGTAATACAATATATTGATACTGCTACCTCCGTCCATGAGGACTTTAGTAAATTTGTATCCTCCCACCTGAGGTGCTACCACCAAGGCTAAATGTCCCGGATTATCTACCCGTAACGGGTGGTCCTCTCTGCTCCATACAATGGGCTGCTCTGACCATCGTAGAAATTGTGGCGTCGCCGGTTCTACTGCATTAACAGCCCGCTTTAAAACCTTCTGGTCTCTCTTACATAAACTCGTGGTGAAAACATGATATTGACCGCTGCTCAACTCCTTCGGATTACTCTGGTATCCGGATTGCTGCTGTTGCTGCGGACGCTGTTGCTGCTGGTTTCCTTGGCTATTGTAATTCCCTTGCCCTGCTGCTGATTATTCTGATTGTTGTAACCACCTTGATGATGCGATTGATTTCCCTGACCATGATAACCACCTTGATGATGTGATTGACTTCCCTGACCATGATAACCACCTTGATGATGTGATTGATTTCCCTGACCATTGTAACCACCTTGATGATGCGATTGATTTCCCTGACCATTGTAGTTTCCTTGACTATTTTGGCCGCCTGGCCGGGATTGATAACCGCCGTTGTTCCCTTGATAACCGCCGTTGCCCCTATATCCTGATCCGGAGTTGTTCCCTTGATAACCCGGACCATAAAACCCGGGCCCTGAACCGCCGTTCGGGGGCCGGCTAGGAGGATTAAAACGGCCGTTCCCTGCTTTCATAAAGGGTATGCATTCTCTTATAGTATGCCTTGCAATCCTCCCTCTTCCGCTATGCTTTAGACAGGGTTGATCCAAATCCTGCTCCCAACCCGGGTTTCCTCCACCGGTTTGGAGAGTGGAACCCTGCGGATTAACCTGAATACCGCCTTGTGCCTGTGTATTAGCAACAAAATCGGAACTATTTTCTGCCTTCCGTTTGCCCAAAAAGCTTGAAGTAACCGGATTAACCGGCGCCGGTTTACCAGACTTGCTGGCCTTCCCCGTTTTATCTCCTTCTGACTCCGGATACTTGGTATTATCTGAGTCTCCGTACTTCACTAGGGCACTCATTAAAGTCCCCATGTCATTGCAGTCCCGTTTAAGCCGTCCGAGTTTTAATTTTAAAGATTCAAACCGGCAATTGTTCTCCAATGTTACAATTGCTGTGCTAGGGTTGATGCCATTTGAGGAGTGCAAGATCTCTGCCACTCTGCGTACCCAAGCTGCTGTAGACTCCTGCTCTCCTTGCACACATGCTGCTAAATCTATCACCGACATCGGTTGCTTGCATGTATCCTTGAAGTTTTTGATGAACTGACTGCGCAGCTCCCCCCATGATCCGATAGAATTCGGAGGTAACGCCTTCAGCCAAGTCCGGGCCGTGCCCTCAAGCATCATTGTGAAATATTTGGCACAAGCCGATTCATCCACATCCAGCATCTCCATGGCCATCTCGTAACTCTCCACCCAGGCTTCGGGTGGTAAATCGGCCGTGTAATTAGGCACCTTGCGAGGTCCTTTGAAATCCTTGGGCAACTTAACGCTCCGTAGGGCGGGGACGAGACACTGTATTCCAAAACTGCTCGCTGTAGCTCCTGTCCCTGTAGTGGCTGTGTGAACCGGCGTCGACTGACGAATTTCCTCCCTGGCCTCCGATCTAGGCCGGTTTAGGTCCGGGGCTGGCATCTCCGCCCTTGCCGGATTATCCTGCCTGTGCTGATGTCTCCTGCGCTCACTGCTAGACACTTCTGGCTCCTCCCAATGTCTAGAATAACTTCGGTTGGGACGTGGTGTTGAATGTAACCTCTCCCTGCTATGGGAGTACGCTTGCTGCTATATTAATGCAGTATTAAGTAGCTTCTGGGCCCTGCGCGCCTCTATCGCCACCGGGGACGTTTCTTCCACGGGTAAAGCGGCCAACCGTGCTGCCGCTGCAGCAATATTATCCAAAGGGTTTGAATAGTGTCCCGGAGGGACAGGAACATAAGGTGCCGATGTAATCCGACGCTCCCGCTCTGCGGCGGGCTGCTGAACCGGCTCGTCCCGAGCCGGTGGGCTTCTCCGGTTTAAGGCCGGATTATTACTGGCCCCAGCCCCAGGTGTTCTGAACAAATTCGCAGATTCGAAACCCGGCGGTAGGCGGGATCGATACTTTCGCCCCCTTACTCCTTCCACAGAAGCCTGCTCCATCCTTAAATGAAAGGCTTGATCATCCAACTCTGCTTGTCTTATGGCTAACATCTCTCCTTCTGCCTTTAAATCCTCCTTTAACTGATCGATCCGGGCTTTCAACTGAAGAAGCGCTGCATCATGTTGTGCCTTGTCTGCTGGAGCTACGACCTCCACTGCCTTAGCTGTGAACTCCTCGATCAAGGTGGATAGAACTTCAGTAAGGGAGGGATTTGAACCGCTTCCCCCTGCACCAGCCTCTGCTGTCGTTCCGTTCGTCGGGGGTTGTGAACCGGCCATGAAGACCGCCACCCGGTTTGGCGGGCCAAAGGGGTCCGGAATACTGTTTCCATCGGACTCGCCCTCAGACCGGCCGTCCCACAACTGATACAGAGATTCAGTTTCCCCGGATGAAGATTCGTCATCTGAGTAGATGACGGTTGCACCATGAGATTCCGATCCGTCCTCGGCTTGGCCTCCGTGAATTGCTCCAACGAACACATGCTTCATGGCAGGCTGAACCCGGGCCGATCTCGTACGCTGAGCCGGCTCGACGATGTTGGGGAGGGTGTCCGGCTCAGGTCCCGGTTCACCAATTTTGCCGATAAAGACTTGGATGCTGCCGAAGGGGACCCGGTACCCGTATTCGATCGAATCGGCCTCCGGTCCCCAACCCGCGTCGTCGATGTAGATCCGGCCACGACGACTCTTGGTCATCCGGCCGACTGCGTAACCCTTTAACCCTTCGAAGCCGCCTTTCAAGAACTCGAAACCATCGTGTGCAGGCCGAACGGTGGGCGCCAACTGTCGTGGAAGTAATACGGCAGATGTCCGGTTTAGCGGACTTGATGATGGAACCATCGCACGGGTTAGCTTGAAAGGATTCATGGCACACAAAGGACACAAAGGATTTATACTAGTTCGGCCCCTTCGGAGAAGGTAAAAGCCTACGTCTGGTTGGTTGATATTGCTTGGGCGTCGGCTTACAGGGAGCGGATTCGCTTTGCCTGCGTCTCGACGGATTGATTGTTTCTTGTCCTTGAACCGTCACCGGGTCGTCCCTTTATATAGAGGTGACGCCTGGTCCGGTTTACAGAGTCCCGAGGCCGGCTCATAATCGTGTCCTCCTCGGTCTCTGTCTTTTCTTTCCTATCTCTCAAGTTACATCTCTTGGCGGTTTACAAACCGTACTTCTATACATGGGCCTTGAAATCTCATGGGCTGTAATCTCTACTGAAATATTAAAACCAAGTACAATATAACTAAGCCGGTTTACAATATCCGGTTTATACCTACTAACCATATCCCTGACAGAACCCGTAGGTGTTCATGATGTCACAGAAGAATTCAGGGAAAGGCGGGCAGAGCCCGCAGTAGAAGAACAAGGCAAAGAATGCGTATCCGTTCGGAAGCATTTCGCAAGCAGCGGCTGGGAGTACCTTGGTGCGCGGATGCGCCCGCGTCTCCCTCGACCAGAAGAGGTAGTAGTTCTTCCTCAGCTTCCTCGCGGCAAGCTTGGCGGGGAAGACAACCCGCCTCTTTCGCAGCGCCGCGAGCCGCTGCGCCTTGGACGACTTCGTGGTCTTCCCCTTCTCGCCCTTCGGAGCCATGGCGGAAGCGGTGAGGGAGGTCGACGGCGCTGGTGGTGCTGGTGGCGACGGGGGCCGGAGCGCTGCTCTCTTTCAAGCTTTGGGAAGGAGGGGAGCAGCGGAGGTTTTCGAGGATTGAAGCAGCAACGGGCGGATAGACAAACTGCCCCTATTTCCCCTGCTTATAAGGGGGAGGGGGCGGACGTTCCGCATTTCCGATTAAAGAAACCGCCCACGATCTCTCCCACGACGCCGCAATCGACGCGTGCCGTTAGGGGAGGGCGCGACGGATACGGAGAAAGATACGGCGAGAACCAGGCCGCGCGTGCCCGTGCACTGTTTTGGGCCTGGCCCAACAGTGCTCGGCACCGTGTATGGCCCAGGCCCGGGGGCTCCTGTCGGTGTACTAAAAAAGTAGGGGTACCCTTAGTATCCTGAACTTGTGCACGGGCAGTCGCAGCGTCTCGCGACAAGGCTTGCCGGGTGATCGCCAAGGTCCTCCGTGGTTCCTTTAGGAGCCATTCAAGAACAAAGTATCCAAGCTAAGGATCAGTCGACCTTCTTCTGGATCGATGTAGCGCTGGGCGACTCCAGTGACGCTTTCTCTGTAGAGCTGACCTTGAATGACTGTGAACGCTTTGGATCGGCGGACGATCTAGCGTGCTTCTTCTTCGTCTTCTGGGAGTTCTTGTCTGAGCAGATATGATATATATGGCACAGTCCAATCAGGTGTGATCACTAAGACCTCAATGATCAAGTCGACCACGGCAGGCACTTCGACCTCAGTCGGATCTGTCGCGCTGACTGGCTGCGGGGGATCTTCCGTGAAGGGGTCTTCCTTGACAGAGGGAGTGTGTAGATGTTCCAGGAACACATTCTTGGGTATGGACCTCCGAGTCGACCCAATTTTTGCGAGATCGTCGGCTAGCTGATTCTTTGCCCTGGGTACATGATGGAGCTCTAAGCCTTCGAACTTCTTTTCGAGTTTCCGCACCGCACTGCAATAACTGGTCATTGCCGGGCTCCTGACGCCCCATTCTTTCATTACTTGGTTCACCACCAGGTCGGAATCGCCGTAGACCATCAGGCGACGGACGCCGAGTGAGATGGCCATACGCAACCCATACAAAAGTGCTTCGTATTCGGCCTCGTTGTTTGATGAATCAAAATGGATCTGAAGGACGTAGATGAGCTTGTCGCCCCTAGGAGAGATTAGGACCACGCCTGCACCGGATCCGTTTAGCATCTTGGACCCATCGAAGAACATAGTCCAATGGTCCGACTGGACTTGAGTCGGAAGCTCTTGTTCTATCCACAAGGCCACAAAATCCGCTATGGCCTGAGACTTGATGGCTTTCTTCGCTTCAAACTTGATATCTAACGGAAGAAGTTCAATCGCCCATTTTGCCACTCGACCAGTTGCATCTCGGTTGTTTAGTATCTCTGATAATGGGGCGTCGCTGACGACTGAGATTGAATGATCCGAGAAATAATGGGCAACCTTTTTTGCAGTCAAGTAAATCCCGTACACAAGCTTTTGGTAATGTGGATACCTTTGCTTGGAGGGAGTCAAAACTTCGGATATGTAATAGACCGGGCATTGGACTTTGTATGCCTTGCCCTCTTCTTCCCGCTCGACCGTGAGTACAGTACTGACGACTTGTCCGGTGGCAGCAATGTACAGCAGGAGAGGCTCTCCGCTGACTGGGACAACGAGCACCGGCTGGGTGGACAGCAGGGCTTTGAGCTCTTCAAACGCTGCTTCGGCCTCGGGATTCCACTCGAACTTGCCAGATTTCTTCATGAGTCGGTAGAGAGGCAGTGCCTTCTCCCCAAGACGAGAAATGAATCGACTCAATGCAGCCAAGCAACCAGTAAGCTTCTGGACGTCATATATACGCTCGGGGCATTTCATTTGGAGGATGGCGCCGACCTTCTCTGGGTTGGCGTCGATTCCCCGTTCGGAAACGAGAAAACCGAGCAACTTGCCACCAGGAACTCCAAATGTACACTTCGACGGGTTGAGCTTGATATCGTAGCTTCTGAGGTTCGCGGATGTCTCAACGAGGTCAGTCAGCAGGTCGGAACCTTTCCGTGACTTGACCACGATGTCATCCATGTACGCCTCGACGTTCCGACTGATTTGCCTTATTAAGCACTTCTGCATCATGCGCATTAAGGTGGCGCCGGCATTTTTGAGACCGAAAAGCATGGTGACATAACAAAAACACCCGAAAGGGGTGATGAAAGCTGTCTTTATTTCATCGGGCCCATACAGACGGATCTGATGGTACCCGGAATATGCGTCCAGAAAGGACAAACGCTCAAATCCCGTAGTCGAGTCGACTATCTGATCGATGCGGGGAAGAGGGAAATGATCTTTCGGGCAGGCTCGATTGATGTGCTTGAAATCGATGCACATGCGGAGAGACTTGTCCTTCTTGGGGACCATGACGACGTTGGCGAGCCACTCAAAGTGGTATATCTCGCGGATAAACTCTGCTGCTAGGAGTCGAGCCACTTCTTCGCCAATCGCCTTCCGCTTCTCTGCAGCGGATCGACAGAGATGGTCCTTCACAGGTTTCACCTTTGGGTCGACTCGCAAATGGTGCTCAGGCAGCCCCCTGGGCACACCCGGCATGTCTGATGGTTTCCATGCAAAGATGTCCCAGTTCTCACGGAGGAACTGGATAAGCGCTTCTTCCTATTTGCTGTCAAGTGTGGTGGAGATGTGGGTCGGCGCTGCGTTGGGGTCGGTGGGGTGGATGTGCACAGGTTTTGTGTCTCCTGCCGACTGAAAAGCTGACTCGGAAGCCGGCTTCTTCGCCCTTAGCAGGTCGCCCGGATCCACTTGCTTTTGGTACTCCTCCATCTCTACTGCTGCCATTTGCTCGTCACCGATCTTTGAGCCTTTCTGGAAGCATTCTTCCACTTTCTGCTGGTTCCCAGTGATGGTTATGACGCCGTTGGGCCCCGGTATCTTCAGCTTGAGGTAGACGTAACATGGTGGAGCCATGAACCTGGCGTAGGCGGGCCTACCCAGGATGGCGTGATAAGCGTTGTTGAAGTCCACCACTTCGAACGTCAGCTTCTCCTTTTGGTAGTTCTTGGACTCACCAAAGACGACGTCGAGTGATATCTGGCCGAGTGAGTCGGCTTTCTTCCCGGGGATTACCCCGTGGAACCTCTTGTTACTTTCCCTTAGCTTGGACATCGGAATGCCCATATCCCGGAGGGTTGCTGCATACAGGATATTCAAGCCACTGCCTCCATCCCTCAGAACTCTGGTCAGGCGCGTGCCTTCGACTACTGGGTCGACCACCAACGCCTGCCGCCCAGGGGTGGCGATGTGCGCTGGATGATCGGACTGGTCAAATGTGATGGGGGTTTTCGACCATCTCAAAAACGTGGGGGTCGCTGGAGCAACCATGTTCACTTCTCTGTTGATGATTTTCAGTCGACTTTTGCTTTCGACATCTACGAAAATCCCCAAGGTGGAGTTGATGCGGGGGTATCCTCCGTCCCCTTCCTTGTCCTCGGACTCTTCTGATTCCTTCTCTTTCTCAGTCGACTGATCCTTATGGAAACTCTGGATCAAGAGTCGACACTGCCGAGTAGTGTGCTTTGGGTACACCAAGTTTCCCTCTTCGTCTTTCTTTGTGTGTATGGGACACGGCTGGTCGAGCATATCATCTCCAGCCTGAACCTTTCCTTTCTTGGGGGGCCAGGAGCCTTTGGGCTTCCCTTTGCCCTTCCCTTGATTAACCACCGCAGCCTCTCCCTAAGCGGCTAGGTCGGCCTTACGCTTGTTCTTTCGACTGTGATTCTGGTCGTCCTGCCCGACTGGTTTCTTGCCGCTACGGAGCCGATCGTCCTCTTTGCCGTTGGCGTACCGACTGGCAATCTCCATCACCCGTGATAGGGACATGTCGCCTGTTCGGCCGAACTTCAGATTCAACTCTCGGTTGCGCACGCCTTCCTTGAAAGCGCACACCGCCTGGTGCTCGGAAACGTTTTCCATCGTGTGATGCAAAGTGGTCCACCGCTAAATGTAGTCCCTCAAAGTTTCACTTGGCTTCTGCGTGCAGTGCTAAAGCTCCGCGAGTCCAGCAGGTCGCTTGCAGGTGCCTTCGAAGGTCCGAACGAAAACTCGAGCGAGCTCTTCCCAACTGTATATGCTCCTGGGGGTTAACTGGTTGAGCCACGCCCGAGCGGAGCCTCCCAGCAAAGGGAAGGTGTTTCATGGCCACGTCGTCGTTGCCGCCTCCGATCTACATGGCGACTCGATAGTCTTCCAGCCAAGTGTCCGGCTTCGAATCACTGGTGAACTTGCTTACTCCTGCCGCCAGCCTGAAGTTCGGGGGGATCTCCGCGGCCCTGATTGCGCTGCAGAAGCATTCGGGCCCGGAGGCCGGTGCTCGGCTGCCGCTGGGTTGGTCTCCGCCTCGCTCGTCCCTGGATGCCCGGTTACGGTCGACCCGACCCTGCACAAGGATGGACCTCGCATCGAAACCTGTCCGCCGGGAATCCGGGGGAATCCTACGCTCGTCGTCTCGCAGGCGCCTGCCCACGTGCCGTTGGGGCGAGTGCGACCCACTCCCTGGAGGAGGGGTAGGCGCTCGACGGCGGTCGTACCGTCCGTGTCGACGGTCGAGTGGATCATCGTTCCGACCCAGGTGTTGGTCATACCGTGGACCACATTCCTCGCGCCTCGGGGGCGATCTTGGACTGTGGGCCGACCATACGGTGTCTGCAGCCACCGATCTGCTGTGAATCCTGTTGCGCGACTGAGAGACAGCCGTGTTTTGCTCTTCAGCCGTTCGGAGCAAAGCTCGGATCTGCTGAAGGCCTCTCCCAACTTACGATTGGGAGGGTTGAATCGACTCCGCGATACGAGCCGCGGCTTCGAGATTTTGGACTGGTGTGCGGAACACCTGAGTCTCGCGCTGACGCGATTGCCGCGGCCGTCGACTGGACTCGGGGGCCAGTCGGCGGGCCTGTTCGTCGAGTGAACGTTGGATGTTTTCCAGGCGCGCGCGCTCGGCCAAGGTGGCCACGCACGTGGCTTCGAGAGCCAAAGCTTCTGGGGAATCCCCCACGATGGGGGTGAAGAGTGCATCTCCGTTGCGGCGACAAAGCTCAGCTCTTTGCTCGGAGGTGAGGGGCTGAGGGATGTAACCGTCGTTGTCGTGTGCCCGATCGCCACCGCTGCCGCCGTTCTCCCCACGAGGAAAACCTGGCGGGCTGCAGCGCGAATCGACCATGAGGATTTCTGCCGTGGGATCGCTGCTCCCGCACTCGGAAACGGAATCTACGAGCCCGGTCAACTGATCGGCCGGCCCGTAAAGGTAACCGTCGGGCTCAATGGCCGCGACTTGTGGGGTGGCCGTTTGACGGGCCACCGCATGTTTGACCCACCGCTGGAGCCGTGAACGACCGGATCGCTTACGGCGGCGTCCAGCGGGGATGGCAGACGATGAGTACTGGGTCGACGGCTGCAGAAGGAGGACGCCGCCGGCTCCGGCGTGAAAGTGTGTGGCTCCGCGGGCGGGTAGAGCCTCAACGTCGAGAGGGGCTTCCTGGAGCCACGCGGAGTCGTCGGCGACGAAGACCAGCGCGCCGAGCCGGATCTCGTGGTCCGATGCCAGAGCGCCGCCTGACACCATGATGAAAGTGGTCGGGGAAGAGATCGCAACTTCACCAAATGTCGCTAAGACGCCTTGCCCCACGGTGGGCGCCAACTGTCGTGGTTCTAAGTCTGACAGTAAGGGTAGGGGGTACGAATGGAGAGGGAAGGTTCTAGCTATGGCGAGGTTGTACACAGAGTGTTTAGCGAGTTCAGGCCCTTCTTGGAGGAAGTAATAGCCCTACGTCTCGGTGCCCGGAGGCTTGGTCGACTGATGTGTGTATATGTGTGTTACAGAGGTGCCAACCCTTGTTCTGGAGGAGGGGGTGGCTTATATAGCGTGCCAGGACCCCAGCCATGCTCCACGTTACCAAGGGTTTAAAGGTACATTAAGGCAGGCGTTACTGATAATGCCTGCAGTAAAGGACAATTAAGATATTTACTATAGAGAGTAAATATAGGACCGTTGTCGTTCCAAGAAGCCCTTGGTCTTCGGAGGTCGAGTGCTCGGTCCGGTCGAGTGGAACTGGGTCGTCCCGTGTACGTGGATCGGTCAAGTGAAGTGTCTCTTTGGACCGTCTCAGTCGACTGTCTCCACCGCCATGGGTCTTGTCTTTTGATCTTCTAGGGTAGTGACCTTGGGTGGGGTACTTGGGTCAGGCCTATGACCCTACCCTAGGTTTGTAACCTCGTAACCCACCACCTCTGGCTGGCGGGGCCATGCGCAACGACGCCTACCCGGACCCAAAGGCGGCTTACGTCGTCTTCACCAGCCTCAGCGACGACAAGCGCAGCGAGCGCTCCATCCGGCAAGAAGAGAACACTGTCGCCCCGGCCAGGCCAGAGTACATGCACTGGTCGGAGCGCCCGATCACATGGACACGGGAGGATCACTCGGCCGTCATGCCGAATCCAGGTGGATACACCCTCGTCCGCCTCACCCACCATCATCGCACCTCGGCGTACTTGCAAGTTCTCCCAAGTCCTCATCGACGGCGGCAGCAGCATCAACATCCTCTACCGGGACACCATGACCAAGCTCGGCCTCGAAGCCAAGGACCTGGAGCCGACCAAGACCGTCTTCCACGGCATTATGCCTGGCCACTCCTGCTCTCTGATCGGCCGGATCCGGCTCGACGTCCTATTCGGCGACAGCAGCCATTTCTGACGTGAGTCGATCTGGTTCGAGGTGGTGGACCTATCCAGCGCGTACCACGCGCTGCTCGTCCGACCCGCACTCGCCAAATTCATGGCGGTCCCCCACTACGCCTACTTGAAGATGAAGCTGTCGGGTCCAAAGGGCCTCATCACCATCACCGGCGACTACCGCAAATCTCTGGAGTGCGCCCGAGACGAATCCAAGCTGGCCGAGTCGATGGTCAATGCCGAGCAGCGGCGCCAGCTCGACCGGATCGTTGCCCTTGCTGGTGAGGCGGCAGCCACGCCAGTTCCGGCGGACGACTCGGCAAACGAAGCCTCATTCAAACCCTCCAAGGAAACCAAGAAGGTGAAGCTGAACCCAGAAGATCCCAGCTGCAGCAAGTACGTCGTTGTGGGCGCTCGCCTCAGCGACAAATAGGAAGGCGAGCTCGTCGACTTCCTCCGTGAGAATCGGGATATCTTTGCATGGTCCCCAAAGGACATGCTAGGCATCCCGAGGAAGTACGCCGAGCACAAACTTCACGTCCGCAAGGACGCCAAGCCTGTCCGCCAGCCCCTACGATGTTTCTTCGAAGAGAAGAGAAGGACCATCAGTGAAGAGATCACCAAGCTTTTGGCGGCCGCCTTCATCATGGAAGTATTTCACCCCGAGTGGCTGGCCAACCCAGTCCTCGTCCTGAAGAAAAACAACACCTGGCGCATGTGTATCAACTACACCAGCCTGAACAAAGCCTGCCCCAAGGATCCATTCGCCCTCCCGCGAATCGACCAAGTCATTGACTCCACCGCTGGGTGTGAGCTCCTGTCCTTCCTGGACGCCTACTCCGGCTACCACCAGATCAAGCTGGACCTGGCCGACGCCCTGAAGACATACTTCATCACGCCCTTTGGGGCATATTGCTACATCACCATGTCGTTTGGCCTGAAGAACGCCGGAGCCACCTTCCAGCGGTGCATGCAGAAATGCTTGATGCCGCAGCTCGGCCGCAATATCCATGTCTACGTGGACGACATCGTGGTGAAGACCAAGCAGCACCTCACGCTCCTCGACGACCTGAAGGAGACCTTTGCTAACCTACGCGAGTACAAAGTCAAGCTCAACCTAGAGAAATGCGTTTTCGGCATCCCGGCCGGAAAGCTACTCGGTTTCCTCGTCTCGGAGCGCAGCATTGAGGCAAACCCGAAGAAAATCAAGGCCATCGAGCACATGCGCAAGCCGTCTCGGCTGCGTGATGTCCAGAAGTTCACCGACTGCTTGGCCTCGGTCAGTCGGTTCCTCAGCCGGCTGGGCGAGAGGGCCTTGCCCCTATACCAGCTGATGAAGAAGACGACACCGTTCGAATGGAACGACCGGGCAAACGAGGCTTTTCGGGACCTCAAGCGCATGCTCTCCACCGCACCCGTCCTGGCCGCCCCAGCCGAGAAGGATCCGTTGTTTCTCTACGTAGCTGCAACCTCGCGCTCGGTCAGCACGGTGCTCGTGGTCGAGCGACCAAGGAAGGCCAAGATCCAAGCCGTCCAGTGCCCCGTCTACTACCTGAGCGAAGTGCTCTCCGCCTCGCAGTAGAACTACCCGCACTGCCAAAAGATGTGTTACGGCGTGTACTTCACCGTCAAGAAGCGGAAGCAGTACTTCCAAGAGCATGAAATCACCGTGGTCAGTACGGCCCCCCTCGGCGAGATCATCGGGTGCCGCGACACCTCTGGCCGGGTCGCCAAGTGGGCGCTCGAGCTAGCCGGCCACGCCATCCTCTACAAGCCCCGCACCACGATCAAGTCCTAAGCTCTGGCTGACTTCCTCGTCGACTGGGCAGAGACCCAGTACTTGTCGCCGCCTCCAGACTCGATGCACTGGCGCATGCACTTTGACAGCTCCAAAATGCGCCTCGGCCTGGGAGCCGGCATCGTGCTATCATCCCCAAAGGGCGACCGACTCAAGTATGCACTCCAGATCCACTTCGCCACCTCCAACAACGTCGCCGAGTATGAAACCCTTGTGCACGGCCTCCGGCTGGCCAAGGAACTCGGAATCCGGCGAATCCTGTGCTACGGCGATTCGGACCTGGTGGTACAGCAGTGCTTCGGCGAGTGGGACGCGCGCGGTCCCAACATGGCAAGCTACCGCTTCCTCGTGCAGAAGATGTCCAGCTTCTTCGCAGGTTGCGAGTTCCTCCACGTCCCACGAGCGGAAAACGAGGCGGCTGAGACACTCGCCAAGATCGCCTCGTCTCGATAGTCCATTCCGTCCGCCGTTTCCCTCGAGCACATGCGAAAGCCGTCTGTCAAGCCATCTCCGGACTCAGAGTCCATCCACGTCCCAGACGAACCGGGGACTACTCAGCCCGGCCCGAGGACTTCTTAGTCCGGCCTGGCATCCGCGGAGCCTAGCCCGGGGACTGCTCAGTCCGGCCCGGGGACTACCGACCCCGGCCTAACGACAACCCTTAGTCCGGCCGAACCCGGCTCGGACAATGCCGCCACCGAAGCAACCATAATGGCCGTTCTCACCGCGGTGACGGCGCCATCTTGGGCCCTACCCATCAAGGAGTTCCTAGAGAGCGGGACTCTGCCCGATGACGAGACCGAAGCCTGGCAAGTGCAGCGCCGAGCGTCCGCGTATAGCATCATCAACAACGAGCTCGTCAAGCGCAGTCCCACCGGCGTGTTCCAGCGCTGCATTGAGCAGGACAAGGGCGTCAACATCCTCCTCGATATACACCAGGGTGAGTGCGGGCACCACACCGCGTCACGATCCCTGGTGGCCAAGGATTTCCACCATGGCTTCTATTGGCCCACGGCCCTCGAAGATGCTGAATCGCTCGTCCTCAAGTGCGAGGGATGCCAGCGCTTCAGTAAGCGCACCCACCAACCAACATCGGCGATCTGGACCATACCGATCGCCTGCCTTTCGCGGTCTAGGGGCTCGATATGGTGGGACCCTTCAAAATAGCCTGCGGCGGCATGATGCATCTACTGGTGGCAATTGACAAATTCACCAAATGGATCGAGGCAAGGCCGATCAAGAAGCTGAATGGGCCGACAGCCGTCCGATTCATCAAGGACATAGCGGTGCGCTACCGCATGCCAAACAACATCATCACGGACAATGGCACCAACTTCGCCAAGGGCGCGCTCACACAATACTGCTCCGTCTCCGGCATCCGGCTCGACCTAGTGTCGGTTGCCCACCCACAGTCCAACGGCCAGGTCGAGCGGGCAAACGGCCTCATCCTATCCAGCATCAAGCCGCAGCTCGTCGAACCACTCGTCCGCTCACCCGAAAGCTGTCTAGACGAGTTGCCGGCCTTCCTCTGGAGCCTCCGAACAACGCCGAATAGGTCGACCGGATTCACCCCGTTCTTCCTCGTCTACGGAGCTAAAGCCGTCATCCCGAACGACGTCGAGTTCGACTCACCGCGCGTCATGATGTACACTGAGGATAAAGCCAGGGAAGCCCGCGAGGATGGTGTCGACCTACTCGAAGAAGCACGTCTGCTAGCGCTCAACCTCTCAGCCATCTACCAGCAAGGCCTCAGGCCCTACCACAGCAAGAAGATCAAGCCCCTCTCTTTTCGTGAGGGGGACCTCGTCCTCCGACTCATCCAGCAGCAAGCAAGCCAGCACAAGTTGTCCTCCCCATGGGAGGGCCCCTTCATCATCAGCAACGCCATGTGCGATCGCAACGCCTACTACCTCATCGACGCGCGCATGTCTAACAAGCGCAAGAGGCACACGGCCGGAGAAGAAACAATTCGGCCCTGGAATGCGGAACTCCTCCGTCCATTTTACAGTTAGTCGCGTATGTGTATGTATCGCTGCCTTTTGAGCTCAATTAAAAACTATGGGGTCCCCGAACGATGCTCGGGGCCGCCCTTTTCCGACCAAGTTATTTGTGTCTCGAGCGTTCTATACTTCACTTGCCTATTCGTCCAAACCCGGCCTCCGGTTCGACTTGGTCGACCCAGGGACTCGGGGGCTGGCCGACTCGGTCCCACCCGTCGTCTCGCTTAGCGTTTCTTGGCGCGTTGAGATCACTGTGGTCTCCGGCTCTGCCCTAAGCCACAGATCCGGATTTGGATATTGGCCGGCGAGCAAAAAGGCCAGAGTACCAACATGCCACGAGAGCTAAGCCACGGACCGCCGAGTCACCCAACACGGCGACGCCACGAACAGTCAAGTCACCACACGACCGGCTGCCTGTCCTCCGGCCATACCGAATCACCGCAAGCCGGCCCAGTGGGTGTTTCGCTCACGCTCAACGTTTCGAAATGCCTGACTACCGCGCGTCCTTCCCCAAAGGCCAAACCTCTTGTCACGGACCGGAGCCTCGGCCATCAGGCTCGCGGGGGGGAAGGCCTGAGGGGGAAAAGGCACGGGAAAATGGCTTGACCAACAAAAAGCAAAGGCGCAAACATCCACAAACACCGCAACACTGTGACGGATCGATCGACCCGCCACTCGCAAACTTCACAACACGACCGGTTGCGTGTCATCCGGCCACGCCGGATCACCGCAAGCTGTCCCAGTGGGTGTTTCGCTCATGCTCAACATTTCGAATGCCTAACTACTGCGCGTCCTCTCCCGAAGGCCAAACCCCTTGTCACACACCGAAGCCTCGGCCGTCATACTCGCGGGGGGGGAGGCCCGAGGGGGGAGAGGCACAAGAAAACTGCTCGACGAACAAATAAGCAAGAGCAGAAACATCCACGACATTCATACAAACTTTAAATTCATAAAAGGCCCAAGGCCAGAATTCATTACACCCAGTACACCTAGTGGGTGGGGTGGACCTGCTACCTACAGAGACATCTACAAAGATTTTAAAACAAGAGCTTCATGCGTCCCCATCCGCACCCGCCGGGCCCGCCGAGGTAACAGTGTCTTCATCGTTGACACCTGTGTCGCGATAGACATTCGTCTCCTCGGAGCTGCCATCTCGATCATCCAGAAGCAGGACGAAGTCGTCAACGGGTAAGACTACACCGCCTTCTGTCCACTCCGGCCGGAACTCGTCGTGGTAGGAGAACCCGGCGATGTAACTGGCCCGTGCGGCAATGTCGCCAGCCTGCACCTGCAGCTGGCTCTCCGAGCTGGCGAGTTGGCCCATCAGCTCCTTCAGCGACAGGCCCGGATACCAGGACATCATGAATAGGAGTGCCATCTCGGCACCAGCTCGGGCGGCGGAAAGGCGGCAGTCATGGAGCCGATCCGGCCCCACCTCAAGCCACCGCACAAGCTGCGAGAAGCTGGTCGGCGCAGCGGAGCCCGGCCAAAGGGCCACCGTCATCGCGGTTCCCGCCTCGAAGAGCCGTGCCATCTGCACGCCCAAGGCTTGCAGCCAAGCCTCGGCGGCGACCATGATCACTGGGAAAGTCCAGGCCACGCGCGGGTCGGTCCCAGAGCCAACCACTCCCCCTGGATCATGCCGGAAGCGGACCACCTCCTCCGCCAGTTCCTGCATCTCCGGGAAGGCCCCTGTCAAAGAAAAGAGTCAGAAGAGATTCGCAACAAAAAAGAAGCCGGAGCCTCAGTCCGGCAAAAGACTCAAGAAAAGCACTCACTGGAGAAGCACTCTTCCAGGTGCGGCGCCTCAAGCAACGTACCGCGCCGCTCCCAGTCGAGAGTACGGTCGCGGTCTTTGATCGCCTCCTCCAGCTGGGCGACCTTGACAAGCGCCGCCTTCGGCTCGGCATCCTTGTCCGCGACCGCCTTCTCGGCCCCCTCGCGGCGCTGGGCCTCCCCCCGCTTGGCCTCCTCTGCCGAGGCCACGAGTCCCTTCAGGTGCTCCACCTCGGCCTGAAGCTGACCCTTGTCGTCGGCCAGCCTGCCGTGCTGCTGGTCCGCCTCGGCAAGGGCCAGCTGCGCCTTCGCGACCTTTGCGGTCTACGCCCGAAGCCGCACCACCTCGGCCTCAAAGCGGCTCTTGTCGCCCGCCAGCCGCTTCTGCAGCTGGCCGGCTTCATCAAGCGCCTACCGGGCCCCTGTCGCCTCCTGCCTCGATCGCTCCAACGCGGCTGCAGTAGAGCGACTCAGATGCAAAGAACCCCGAAGACTCACAAGAATAGAAGGGAAAAAAAGAAGAGAGAGCGTACTCGTCACGACGCGGAGCTCCGCCTCCTTGGCGTCCAGCTGCTCCTTGAGCCGCTCGTGCGCATCAAGGAGTCGGCTGAAGACACCGACCCGATAAGTATCCAGTTGCTGCGCAACGAAATAGAGATCAGCAAAGAATACATCAATGTAAAGATTTGGCCCAACTGCTACGCAGTTGGCCCAAATCTCGGGGACTACACCCAATGGGTGCTAGCGCGCCCCCACTAAAAAGAAACAAGCAACAGTAAAGACTTACGAGCATGGCTTCCTCCAGCTCCCGCGCCTGCTCCAACTTGGCCCGGGCGTAGGCCTCAATCCGGTCCGTCCGCCCCCGCAGACGCCGGGTCACGGCGGCTGTCAGTACCCCGATCCTAAGTCACACCGATCTAGCTGTAACACGTCATATCACTTTGCGGCCTCACGTACGGTAACCCCACGGGTGCCACCTTACCTGGCCCGGGACCGTTTGCGCATTTTGGCACACGTATATGACAGTGTCGCTAGCATCCATATGACAGAGAACTCGGGCCGGCATGGCTAGTTATAAACCAAAAGTGGCACTAGATTACAGAGACAGGCATCCATGACCCAACAACGAACGTGTCGGTCATCAACGTATGAACCCAAGTCGTAGCAAGCTACATGGACTTAAAGGAACAACGCGTGACATTTCCCCTAAGGGATAGACACAGGAACGAAGAAGGACACATGCCGGCCAGCCTACGTGTTCCGAGCAGTAGCAAGCTACCAAGGCTCATTGGAATCACTAGGAGGCATTTCCCTGTAAGGTAGGCTACCAAAGGAAAACAACTAGGTGTCGGATCCCACACATACCAAGCATTTCAACCATACGCACAATATGCTCAATATGTGCAAATACAACATTGCATCACAACAGAACTCTATGACTCAAAGTACTTTATTTAAGAGGCTCCAAGAGCCATACATAACATATCCATACAGGTAGGGGTCACATGACCCAACACTCAAGGCATACAGTCATACAAGCACAAGCGGAAGCTACATGTCTGAGTACAGACAACTTAGAAAATAAAACAGGCTTGGTGTAGCCTAACTATCTACAAGGCCCTTCACAAGCTCCAGATCTCCGTCTGGGTGTCAAGCTACTCGTCGACGTCAACGTCTATGTAGAACCCATCAGCAGGGGCAGGGTTCTCCTCTGCAACAGTTATTAAGCAAACATGAGTACAAAGGTACTCAGCAAGTCTTACCACAGAACCTATCATACATGCAACATTATCAAAGGGGGTAGTGGAGTTCATAGCAGAAAGCCAGCTTTGACTCTTGGCTAACCTATACTACAACTCTCAACGGATTGCAAGATGTTATTACGAACACGAGTCCTCTACTCACCACAACAATACACTATCGAGGATCCTCTTCCGTCATCCTACGGAAGGGCCATCCACGGCACTCACACTTATCTTGAGGCTTTTAGTAGTATCCATCAACTTGTCTATGAACTGTAAGAGTAACCAAGTAGTCCGTACCGCGAACAATGGCTATTCAAATAGATTGATAACCCTGCAGGGGTGTACTTCTTCACACACGCTCCCACCACTTATCGCTGTTTACTCGACGTGTACTCGGCAACCTTCAAGCGGAAGCCCAGCGTGGGTGTCGGCCACGACCTGACTAACTACACAAGTCTCTCGTCCAGGTTTATCGCCTATTTGGGTTCCATCCGTGGGGAGATCCGGCCGGGGTGTCGCTCACGGCCCCAAATGATGTGTACAGGGTTCCCGAGTCACCAAATGGGCAACCGGTACACCGTGCCACGTACCTGTCGCATCACAACCCACCCCGAGGGTCAGCGCTGTGCACGACCTCCAGTAAACTATAAACACCAGAAACTAGTTGCAACTCCTGGACAGAGATCGAGGGTAATTAATAAGCCGAGAGGGTCAATTAAGGATCCCAATGTGTGGTAGTAGCTGTAACTTGAACCACACATACAGATCTCGGGTCCTATGGACGATTCCAATGAAACAACCCACCATGTACTCCTACATGGCCTTTCATCGATACCTTTACCAAGCATATTCCACACTTCCTTCTCTTTATCGGTATGATCATTTCACTCTGATCCATCACCCAGATGAACCAGACCAGACACAACTCTAAGCATAACAGGCAACATAAGCAAATAGCATGGTGGATCACACATCACATGGCTCAATCAACTCCTACACATGCTAGTGGGTTTCAACTATTTACTGTGGCAATGACAGGTCATGCAAGGGGATAGGGTTCAACTACCGCAGCAAGTAGCAGTTCACACGCTGTTGCCTTAATGCAGTAAAAGAGAGCAGGAGCGAGGAGATTGGGTTTGTATCGGAATGATCAATGATTGCTTGCCTGACAAAGTGGTTGTCGGGTATTGCTCTTCAGCTGGATACGCAGGAGTATCCTCGGGAGCAGGACCTAACACGGAGAATACCGGCGATACAATCATTAAGCAAACAAATGCAACAATATGATGCATGCTCATGACATGGCAAGATGCATGTGTTTTGGGCTAATGCAACTATAACCAGAAGGGTTTGAGCCTATTTGAATCAAAGATTCAAATTGGCACTTTAGTTATTATTTAATTAAGTGCATTATCATGTTTTAATGTATACAGCAAGGGTAACATGCTCAAACATGCATGAAACCGGTGCCATTGGAAAGATTGGATTTTTCTGATCATTTTTCATATATAAATTATTTCCATCTGAGCTACGGTTGATTTTATATGATTTTTAGAAGTTTTGAGTATTTTCTGAAATTCATAAATTATTTAAGATTTAAATTAAATTCCAGAAACTCTTTACTGCGTCAGCATGACCTCATGCTGACATCAGCAGGTCAACTGGAGCTGGTCCAGGTCAAACATGACATGTGGGCCCGGCATGTCAGTGTCATAGCTAATTAGCAAAGTTAATTAGTGTTAAGCTAGGAACTAATTAGCTGTTAGTGGGGTCTGGGCACACGGGTCAGTGACTAAACTAACTAACTGATTTAATTAGCATTTACTTAATTAAACTAGCTAATTAGGGGTGGGGTGGCCCACTCGTCAGTGACCCAGGGGTGGTCAACCCCCCGGTCAAACGAGTCAAACTCGCCGGCGAAGTGACGCCGGCGAGGCCAAACACGGCGGCGAGCTTTGGAAATCGCCTACAGGGCATGGTTCGAGCTGCGGTTGGGCGCGTTGGAGTGCCCTCGTCGATGCGCGTCGAATGGTGGTGGTTGCCGGGCCTGTGGTGGCCGGAGGCGACGGCTACGAGCTCGACAGCGGCGGCCGGCGTTGGGCGTGTGTGGAGACGCGGCTGCGGTGGCCTAGGCGATGCGTGCGTGGCACCTAGCTCATCTACGTGCTGCGGCGAGCGAGATGGACGTGCGTCCGTGACCAAATGGTCACCGGAGCATCACCGGCGGCAAGCACGGCGGCGGCGGGTTTCGGTGATCAGCGGAGCAGCAGCTACGCGGTGCAAACGAAGCGGAGGAGGGAGGGATTCGGCGTAGGGGCTCACAGCGGTGCTAGCGAGCTCGACAGAGAGGTCGGGGGCGCTCTGCAGCTCCTTAATCGACGGCGAGGAGCTCCGGCGATCCGAGGAGGGGGACGACGGCGTGAAGGCGTTGCAGGGCTCCCGGCGATCCGTGGCTCAGCGAGGAGGAAGAGGGCGTCGCGACGATCCTTCTGGACACTCTCACGGGACGAGGGGGAGGCTCTAAGTGCGGCAACGGCGAACGGCGGCGACGGGCGGCCTCGGTGATGAGAGGGAGAGAGACAGGGGAAGGAGATGAGGACGAGGGGAAGTGAGAGAGAGGTCGGGGCAGCTGCGTGGCGACGCATGGAGGCGTCCAGGCCGTCGGGGATGCAGGCAAGCAGGCTGGAGGTGGCCGGGCGCGTGCCGGCGCGCGGTGGCCACGTGCGCTGCCTACTAGCGCGAGGAGGAAGGCGACAGGAGCGGCACTGGTGGGCTGGGCCGGCCTGCAACAGTGCTGGGCTCCAGGTAAGTTCTTTCTCTCTTTTCTTTTTTCCTATTTCTTTTCTGTTTCATTTCTTTTGCAACTTTGTTTAATTAATAAAAATGCCAGAACATTTTTATAACTCATAAAACTTGTCATGCCCACTGTATATAATATGAACAGCATAGAACATTATAGTTTATGATTATTTGAGCATTTATAATATTTTATAGCATTTAAATGCCCAAATACAAATACCATATGATTTAATCCAAAGACCTTAGAGGTCCTAGAAAATTGTGCACCATTTTTTACAAAGGTTTGAAACCAAGGCAGAAATGATGAACATTTTTTAAGGGCATTTTGGGTACATTGAAAAAGATTTTATCAAACCCTAGTTGTTAGGAGAGGGGTGCTGGGGTTTCTGTCATTCCCATTTCAAGTTTCTTTGATAAGTAAACATGATGCACACTCTAGCTAGCCCTAATGCAAGTGCTAAACTAGGGATGTGACAACTCACCCCCACTTAAAAGAATCGCGTCCCGAGATTCGGGTTCCTCCGGAAAGAGGGTGGGGTACTCAAGTCGAAGACGATCCTCCCTTTCCCAAGTAGCTTCACTCTCGGAATGATGTGACCATTGAACCTTGAGAAACTTGATATTGTGGCGTCGAGTGGTGCGCTCGGTTTGATCAAGAATACGAACGGGGTATTCTCGTTATGTGAGATTGTCCTGGAGATGAAGCGTTTCGTGGTCCACTCCGCGGATAGGATCCGAGAAGCAAAGCATGAGTTGAGAAACGTGGAAAACGTCATGAACTCTGGATAGGTGCGGAGGTAGTTCCAGTTGGTAGGCAACTTCTCCTCGTTTGGCAAGAATGCGAAAAGGACCGATGTAACAAGGGGCCAATTTGCCTTTTATACCGAAGCGATGGGTTCCCTTAAGAGGAGTAACCCGAAGGTAAGCCTTTTCGCCGACTTCAAAAGTCACAGCCTTATGATGACTATCATATTGGCTCTTCTGGCGAGACTGGGCTGTTTTCAATTTCTCACGAATGATGCGAACTTGCTCTTTTGCT
This sequence comes from Secale cereale, assembly GCA_902687465.1. Classification (NCBI taxonomy): domain Eukaryota; kingdom Viridiplantae; phylum Streptophyta; class Magnoliopsida; order Poales; family Poaceae; genus Secale; species Secale cereale. The sequence goes on from LR738712.1 coordinate 556,768,308, forward strand.
TCCTGGATCATATCCGGGCCAAAGAATTGTCTTTCCCCGGTTTCTGACCAGTTAAGAGGTGTTCGACACCTTCGTCCATACAAAACTTCGAAGGGGGCTTTACCTAGGCTGGCTTGATAACTATTGTTATAAGCAAATTCGGCAAATGGAAGACACTTCTCCCAATCCATACCGAAAGAGATGACAGAGGCTCGAAGCATGTCTTCCAGAATTTGATTGACTCGTTCCAATTGACCACTTGACTGGGGATGGAAGGCGGTACTGAAGGAGAGATGAGTTCCCATAGCATTCTGGAAACTTTCCCAAAATCGTGAAGTGAAAAGACTTCCACGGTATGAGTTCATCTCCAACGGCACACCATAAAGTGATACTATCCGAGAGACATACAAATCTGCTAGCTGGCTAGCGGTAATACTCTCTCGAACAGGCAGGAAATGAGCTACTTTAGAGAGGCGGTCGATAACGACGAAGATGGCATTATTCCCTTTCCTGGTCCTGGGAAACTCGGTAATGAAGTCCATACCGACTTTGTCCCATTTCCATTCAGGAATAGCTAAAGGTTGAAGGGTGCCAGCAGGCCGTTGATGCTCTGCTTTGACTCGACGACAAACGTCGCAGTTAGCAATGAATTGAGCGATTTCTCTCTTCATCCTAGTCCACCAGAATCTCTGACGTAGGTCCTGATACATTTTGGTACTACCGGGATGAATCGTGAGAGGAGATTCATGAGCCTCCTTAAGAATCATTTGTCGTAGTTGTTGTTTCTTGGGTACCACCAAGCGGTTCTCGAAGTACACAACACCTCGATCATTCATAGAGAAACTTCTAGCAACTCCGCTAGCAATGTTCTCCTTGATCCGAGATATGCCTTTATCATACCGCTGGGCAACTATGATTTGATCCATAAGGGTAGGTTTCGCCACCAAGGTGGAAAGGAATCCTCGACGAACAATGTGAAGGTTAAGCTTACGAAATTCCTCGTGGAGAAGTGGTTGCCCTTGTTGTAACATTAAGTTGTTACAATAAGACTTACGACTTAGGGCATCAGCCATGGCATTGGCCTTTCCAGGGGTATAAGTGATTCCTAAGTCGTAGTCTGTGAGCAACTCAACCCAAAGTCTTTGCCTGAGATTCAGATCCGGTTGGGTGAAGATGTACTTCAAACTTTGATGATCAGTGAAGATTTCACAACGATTTCCAAGGAGGTAATGTCGCCATGTTTTGAGTGCATGGACTACAGCTGCAAGCTCTAGATCATGTGTAGGATAGTTATCCTCATGTGGACGCAACTGTCGAGATGCGTGTGCAATCACTTGACGATCTTGCATGAGTATGCAACCTAGTCCTTGTCGCGAGGCGTCGCTATAGATTATAAAATCCTTGGAAAAGTCTGGTGGTACCAGTACAGGTGCAGATGTCAGGCGTCTTTTCAGTTCCTGAAAACTGGACTCACACTGTGGGGTCCACTCAAACTTGTTATCCTTTTTTAGGAGCTCAGTTAGAGGTTTAGCAACCTTGGAGAAATTCTCGACGAAGCGTCGGCAATAGCTCGCTAAACCAAGAAAACTCCTAACTTGCTTGACCGATTCAGGAGGAGTCCAATCAAGGACGGCTTGAACTCGCTCGGGATTGACAGCAATACCCTTGCCAGAGATCACATGACCTAGATAGGTTACTTTCGGCAACCAAAATTCACATTTAGAGAATTTGGCATAAAGGCGGTGCTCTCGAAGTTTCGTCAATACCAGCCTTAAATGCTCGACATGATCTTCCTTGTTCTTGGAATAGATGAGTATATCATCGAGGTATACCACGATGAATTTATCCAAGTACTCCATGAATATAGAATTCATTAGCCGGGAGAAAGTGGCTGGGGCATTGGTTAACCCGAAGGACATGACGGTGTACTCATATTGACCATAACGAGTAACAAAAGCCGTTTTAGGAATGTCCCCGTTCTTGATTTTGATTTGATGGTAACCCAACCTCAAATCCATCTTAGAGAAGACTGAGGATCCAGCGAGCTGATCATACAGGTCGTTGATCCTGGGGAGCGGATACTTGTTCTTTATGGTGACCAGATTGACAGGTCGGTAATCTACAACCATCCGCTCCGTTCCATCCTTCTTCTTGACGAAGAGGACGGGGCAAGCCCAAGGGGAGGAACTAGGACGGATGAAACCTTTTTGCAAGGACTCATCGAGTTGTTTCTTAAGCTCAGCTAATTCTAGGGGTGCCATCTTATAAGGTCTCCTAGAGATTTGGACAGTTCCAGGAATAAGATCTATCACGAACTCGACATCTCTGTCAGGTGGAATTCCTGGCAGTTCTTCTGGAAAAACATCCGGAAAGTCACGGACTACCGGGATATCTTCGAGTTCTGGTAGAGGGCTGGCATTAAGAGAGTAGGGCTGGCGCTCAGCCATTCGGGTCAAGACATTGACTATCTTGCCGGATGGATGTGTAAGTTAAACGGTCCTAGTATAGCAATCAATCTTGGCGTAATGAGTTGTCATCCAATCCATACCCAAAATGATGTTTATGTCCGAGGACTTGAGAGCGATTAGAGATGCTAGGAAAACAAGTCTATCGACAAGGATTTCATTTCCATGGCTTACCCTAGAGGTTTGCCACTTTGAACCAGGAGTTTGAATAATCATGGAAGTAGGCATGTCACAAAAAGTCATGTTGTGCATTCGGGCATAGCTCTCAGATATGAACGAATGGGATGCTCCAGTATCGAAAAGAACATATGCCGGATGGCAGTTAACGAGAAGCGTACCAAGGACAACGTTAGGATCCTCATAAGCTTCCTCGGCAGAGACATAGTTGACATGACCACGTGCAGTGGGGATTGGCTTGACATAATTCACCTTGCCAGTTGGCTTACCACGGCCAACGGGTTTTCCTGGTTGGTTCTGGGGACACTCACGCATGTAGTGTCCCGGTTCTCCACACTTGAAGCAAGTCACAGTGCCAGTGCGTGGAGCAAAGTTGGAAGGTGGTCCTCCATAGGTCTTAGCAGGTGCATACTGTTGAGTTGGGCGTGGCGCCTCATAGGATGGCCTCGGTATGTACTTGGGTGGCAGAGCAGTGTTAGGAACCCACACACGGCGCTTGTGAGAGCCAGAGCTGGATGAGGAACCAAAGTCTCGAGTATGCTTGCGTGTGGCCTCGAAGTCGGTCTGGCCCGTTTCAGCACTGATAGCCTTGTTTACCAACTTCTGGAAGGAAGTGCACTCGTGCAGACGTAGATCTCGGCGGAGTTCAGGGCTGAGTCCCTTGCGGAACCTCGCCTGCTTCTTGGCATCGGTGGATACTTCCTCAGGTGCATAGCGTGCCAAGTTGCCAAACTCGCGACTATAGCCATCCACAGTTAACCGGCCCTGGGTGAAATTGCAGAATTCCTCCCGCTTGCGATCCATGAGACCTTCCGGGATGTGATGTTCACGGAATGCCTCACTGAACTCAACCCAAGTAGTGATTTTGCCAGCAGGACGCATAGCTTCAAAGTTTTCCCACCAAAGACTGGCAGGGCCCTCAAGATGATAGGCGGCGTAGGTAACCTTGTCAGCTTCGGCCACACGGGCAGAGTGTAGCTTGTGGGTGATACTACGTAGCCAGTCATCCGCATCAAGAGGTTCAGTGGAGTGATGGAACTTCGGTGGGCACATCTTGATAAAGTCATTGATTGACACCACGTCATTCCTCTGACGGAACCCAGTGTTCTGCTCTATGCGTTCCAGCAGACGGTTGGTCTCTCTCTTGTTCCGTTCTGCCTCGAGCATAACTTCCGCCAAGGAGGGTGGCTGGGGCAGATTCCCATCTCTAGCCCCACTAGCCTCACCCTGCTCCTGAGCAGCAGGAGTGTTGCGAGTGTTGACCATCCTAAGAAAACAAAGCAACGGTTTAGACAAGGATGGCAAAAATTTGACATAGAAGTGCAGAATGTAATGGATGACACGGAATGCAGAGATGTTCATCCGTACGACATGGTAATATAGAAACTGCTATATATGCACCAGTGGTCATACACACCATACATAGTTTAGTACAAGCCAAGGCTAAAGTACAACTGCGGTGAAAGACGATACATCCCATCAGAGGCATTCCAAGCTCCTATACATTATTTAACTACACCTCCGGAACTCAGTACACACTAAGTCATATTCCACAAGACGCGCAGGACTGTGGGAATACAACTACTACAATACTACTACTGACACGGTCTAGCTCAGACATTCCCGTAGTAATCTTCGTAAAGATTACCACCGTGGCCTGGAAGTGGAACAGACGGATCTTGAAACTCGCGAGCACTCGAAGGCTGTGGACCATAGGGACATGGATGTGGCCTCGGTCCCAATGCTGGTGGTAACCGACGCCCACGTGGAGGTGTAATACCCCCAATGTCACGCCAATCCATGCGATCAGGCAGACGAGTCTGCACGGGGTACAAATCCCGCATGTACAGATATCCGGCGTGCACAGCAGGTGCAAGCCGTGTCAAAGTAGTCCAGTGGGCGGCTCGGGTGTTATACAGCTCCATTCGGAGGGCACGGACCTCACGGTCCCTATCCTCCAGCATCTGAACAGTAGTCTGAAACAGTGGCTCTTCATGAGCAGCATCAGTATACAGACCAGTGTAGTAGCCTTCCTCTCCGGGATGTGAGGCTGGCATGTAACAGAACTCAGTGTTCAGCAACAGGGCATGCCTAGCCCGGAGAATGGTCATCATCGAATAGGCGGCATCCTGCACTGCCATCTCGATGGTAACCCCGAGTCCATAAGACCAATAGATGGGGTCGTTAGCTCCGGGATATGAGGGGTATATCCGGACTGTGCAGAAATACTGACTCTGATTGAAATCCCGGTACTGTTCCTCCACGGTGTACTCAGGATACCAGCGATAACTGGTCTCAGTCAGCACACGGACTAGCATCGCCGTGTGACCGGGCACATTAATGCACCGAGTCAAATGAACCACTTGGTGAGGGATGCGGCCAGACATCTGAAACACGAAGTAATGCAAAGGCATTAGTGTTTCTGGAAGAATCGGGCAGCATAACAACTGTAAATGCTCAAACAAAGATTTGAGACATCATACAAATGATAGCATAACCACTCAACAGCTCCATATCAAGGTTCCGGGTCCAACAATCATCATACTAAAAAGGATAGAAACTGAACTAGGCTTGAAACCAACAATCCTAAGAGTCTACGGATTAGTAACACGTGAACCTAGTAAGGATAAGAGGCCTAGTCCTAAATCCCCGTAGAAAGAATAGACTGACTCAGATCAGAAGGGCATAAGGTAAAGGAGTAAAAAGAGCCATACGTTCCCTTCCACAATCAATTCCCCTACATATAACTAAGAATTTTTCTAGACTCAACATCGACCAGTTTGGCTTGAGAAACCTACAGGCAGTCTAGCTCTGATGCCAACGCTGTCAGGACCCCGATCCTAAGTCACACCGATCTAGCTGTAACACGTCATATCACTGTGACGCCCGAAGACCGACGTCCCAGAAGATTCCAGAAGTTTCCAGAAGATTCCAGATGTTCCGGGTTCTCCCGTGTGTTTCATGTGTGCTTGTGTTATTTATTTTTTTGCATTGCATCATGTCATCATGCCATCATGTCATATTTCTTTTGCATCTCAACTTAAATAAATCGTGTGGACCTTCGGTCCATTTAAATCGAGGGAAGAATGTCTTCTCTTTATAACATATACTCCCAATATTTTAGGGAGCTATTATAATAATATTCCACTGCTTCGGAATAACCCAACACACTTGCATATATTTTTTCCCATGCCTTTTCTTCTCAATTCCTTGCCAATAATTCTTTTCCGTTGTTTCGAGGTTCCTCCAAAATCCTCAACATTTTTGGACACTTCAATAATCAAGTCTTAGTTCAAACCCATTTGAATTAAATTCAAATATGTTTGAATTATATTTTCCGATCATGCCTTTTTCTATTTTCTCGGACCGTGCTCATTTTTATGAGCCCAAGAAAAATATTAATCCCTTGTGCAACTTTGACCCTAACCCCCTTTTTTTTTCCTTTCGTCCTTCTCTTTTCTTATTTTCTTCTGCTAAAAGAATCATCAGCAGTTTGGAGAGAGAGGCCAGCCGCATGCCTCCTTTTAGCCAGGCCCAAGTCAGCCTCCCTCTCATCCCTGGCCCATTCTCATCCCTGGCCCAACTCCTCCCGTGGCCTTAGGCCCAGCAGCGCCTCTCCACCGAAACCCTAGCCCGCATCGCTCCTCTCCCCTCGTCCCTTTCTTTCCCACACAGCGCCGCCAGCCGCTCATCTCCCTCGTAGCCCGAACCCATCTCCCTCGATCGCTCTTCTCCAGTGCGCCCGAGCCTGCGGCCTTCCCCTCGAGCGCCCGCACCAAGCCGCCCCCCAGCGCTGCGAAGCCTGGCCGGCCAGGCCCGGCGCCCCGCCGCCACACCCTCGTCCCGCAGCTCTCCGCGCAGGCCTCCTGCCTCGCCAGCCTCCGCGCCTCCCTCCATCGCCCCGGCCCCGAGCCAGCGCCAGGAGGCCGGCCCACGCCCGTCCCTCCACCGTGCTAGGCCGTCTGCGCCCGAGCGCCCTGCCTCAGCTTCCTCCAGGCCCCAGCGCCGCTCGCCTCCTTCTTCTGCGCAGCCAAGCCGCCGCCTCGCCTGCGAGCGCCCCTGCGTTGCGTCCTCGCCATGGTGCCCGCGGGTGGCCGCCAGCGATGGGTCTGCCTCCTCACCTGCCTCCTCTTCACCTCGTCGCGAGGCCTCGTCCAGCGCCACCACGACCTGCCTCCAACGCTGCCCGCGCGCCCATGTCCTCGAGCACCTCCTAGCGTCGGGGTTCTGCACCTTGAGCCCTGACGCCCCTGCTGCTGCTAGACCACCGAGGCCTGCAGCTCCGCCGCACCTTCGAGTTCCTGGAGCCGCCCTTGCCGCAGCTACTCTGCCCTGTTGCCATGTTTTTGTTACTGCTGCTGTTTTCGCCAAGTGTTCCTTATGGTGTGACCAAGACAGGCAAGTTCGACGCGAGACCGAGACCCGTGAACGACTACGTGAACAAGTACCACGACCAAGTACCCCGACGACCGCGGTCTTCGGAATCGTCAAGTACCGCGACGCCCGGAGCACTCGAGAACGACAAGTACCCCGACAACATGTGTACCACTACCGTCGACCATCGAAGACCCCGTGAACAACTACTTCCACTACCGCCACGTGAACGACAAGTACCTCTCCGAAACGGAATGTGAACGGCTACTTCCTCTTCGGAAACGTGAACAACTGATACGTCCAAAACGTATCTATAATTTCTGCTTGCTCCATGCCACTTTTGGGTGATATTGCTATGATATTCATACACTTCCATACACTTTTGATCATATTTGTACTAACTTACTAATCCAGTGCACCCCAGTGCCAGTTTCTGTTTTCGGCTGTTTTTGTATTTCAGGTTTTCACGTTTCGAGAACTGCCCAGAAAAATACAGATAAAATATATAAAAAATCAGCGTTCCGGGAACGACACTGCTTCCGAAGGGGAGCCTGGGGGGCCACAGGGGCTCCAGGCGCCCTGTGGGCGACCC
>LR738712.1:556775947-556864072 GCA_902687465.1 Secale cereale
CCCCCCCCCCCGGGCCGCGCCGGGGGAGTGCCTCGGCCCCCCGAGAGCCCCCCGGTGCCCTACTTTTGCAGATATTTAAAGGGTACCCCGTAACCCTTGAAAGAGGACTTCTTTTCGCGATCCCATCTCTGTTCCGCCGCCGCCGCCGCTTCCAAGATCGGGTGCACCAGGAGAACTCTTCCCGGCACCCTGCCGGAGGGGAGGATCACCACCGGGAGCTTCTCCACCACCATGGACGCCTCCCGGATGACTCGTGAGTAGTCTCCCTTGGACCATGAGTCCATGACCAGTAGCTATGTGATGTTCTCCTCCCGTTCTTGTTCTTCACTAATTAGTCCTCGTGAGCTGCCCTACATGATCGAGGCACCTATGTAATCCTTATGCTGTTGTTATGTTGAGTTTGCTGGGATCCGATGGATTATGAGATTATGTTCAGATTGATCTTGAGTAATATATTTGATTCACCTCTTTTATATTTTAGTTCATAAGTAATTCTTGCATGTTCTCCGTTGTTATTTATTGCTTTGGCCAAGTAGTAGGTAGTGACTCCAAGAGGGAACGTTATGCTCGATTGTGGGTTCATGCCCCTCGATGACTAGCTTGAGTGACAGAAACATGAGTCTAGGGGATGTGTTTTTGCCACAAGGGGGAAAACAACGGTGCTTGTGCCCGCGGGTGCAAGGATTATTTACTTTACGCAAAGTTCTTTTAATGCAGTTGTCTGTTGCATTGAGTTTACACTATGGGTGGGACTCGCAACTTAATACCAGCGAGATGTTCTGGATAGATATCTCAAGGTGGATGATTAGTAGTAGATGTAGATGGATTTCGGTCTACTTACTTTGGCGTACCGCCCATGCTTTGAACCTCAACCTTTCTTGCAATGTAGTCAGCATTGGTTTGTGTTCGTGGTCCTGTCAATTGCCCAGCTGTAATTTGTTACCTCACATAGCTATTTTATCGTCTTTTGGGAGAGAGACATCACTAGTGAACATCATGTGACTCCGGTCCATATTACTATCATTGATCACATACACTATTTACTTTTCGCTATTTTACTTACTATTGCAAAACACTATCTATCACTACTATCATATTGCTTTTAACCCTTTGTGAACTGCAAGGCCGGAGAGATTGACAACCTCTCTGTACTCGTTGGGAGCAAAGTTATTTGTATCTGTGTGCAGGTCCACGTTGATTGCTAATTGCGCCGTTAGCGGTTGACACCTACCTGTTGAACCTAGGAGTCTCTGGGGATTCGATCCTTGGCATCTTTGCTAGGGGAAAACACTTCTACTTACTGCATCTTACACCTTCCACTTGGGGTAATCCAACGAGGGGTTCGAGGCCCATCAACAACTACTTCCTCTACTTCCACTACGATCTCGAACCGCCCCGAAACGCACGCTTCAAAGGTATAACCCGAGACGATGACCCATGGAATGCTTGTGATGTGGTTGTATGAGATGTTGCCCTTGTGTGCACCGTGCCCGTTTAGTCTTTTGTCGTGTTCCTCGGTTGCCTCGTCGCCGACCCGTGGGAACCCGGCAACAGGATCACCCCACCTTTTCATCTTGTTCGACTCGCTCACGCCACCTTTTCGTTTGCTCCGGACTCTCAACGAGTTACCGGAACCGAGATGTTGCCGTTGCATCATTTTTGGATCGTTGCCGTGGCACCCTTTCCTTCCACCACGGTGACAATACTTCTTTTCCCTTATGTTAACTCTTTAATAAAAAAACTTGCATAAAACTTGATCATGTCATCCGCATCATGTTAACAACATTAATATGTGTGAATTGTTGTTTGCTTATAATTATTAAACATGCTCATGGGGATTTTTCCGGAATTGTTGTTGTTATTTTCCGGCCTCATTTAAAATGCCTTAATAGTGTAGTTTTATTATGCTTCACCTCTTGCCATGCTAAAAACATTTAATCTTGTCTTGTAAATAAACGAGAGTCAACTAAATAAATAAAATGTGGTGTTTCGTCAATATGCAACTCGTTGCATATTGAGCTCCACTTAACTTGTAGTATTTGTTTGTGCACTTGCCATGCCATGCTTATTTAAACCGGGCATGCATCATACTTGGATGTGCATCGTATGCCATGTTTATGCTTGTGTGTTTACCGTGTTGTTTGCTTCTTTCCGGTTGCTTCTCTTGTTAGCTTCGGTTTCGTTCCGGAGTTGTGAGGATTCGCTCGACTATGTTGCTCTGTCTACTTCATGGACCCGTTCTTCTTCCTTGCGGAATCCCAGGCAAGATGATCATACCCTTGGATACCTTTACTAGCATTGCCATGCTTAGTTGTCTCGATGCTATCGTTACATGTCGCTCTACCCATCTTTATGTCAGCCTCTCCTTGTTGCCATGAAACCTCTAACTTTTGAAACCTTCCTAGCAAAACCACCGTTTGGCTTTGTTACTCGCTTGCTCAGCCCCTCTTATAGCGTCGTTAGCTGCAGGTGAAGATGAAGTTCATTCCAGGAGGGAACTTGTTGTTGGAATATCACAATATCTATAATTATTATTAACACACCTATATATTGGGCATGGGTGGAAGGCTTGGCCTTTTGCTCGGTGTTTTGTTCCACTCATGCCATCTTAGGCGCCGATAAACCGGCATTATGTTCCTTGATTTTGCGTTCCTTACACGATGGGTGGATGGGGACCCCTTGACAGTTCGACTTTGAATAAAACTCCTCCAGCAAGGCCCAACATTGGTTTTAATTTGCCTCATAATAACAACCTAATTAAATAATTAAATTTGCATAGGGGGTCGCGTCCCCGAGGATTCTTAATTCTACATAACAGGGGGGGGCCAGTGCTGATGGTGTTGGTCCCAAACTAGAGCCACTTGCGGTGCCACCCAGTTATCTGGGGTCTTCGGTTGCTGTACGTATTGCTCATCCGGACGTGGCCTGAGACGAGATACGCGCGGCTACTATCAGGGTGTCGGCACGCCGGGAGGTCTTGCTGGACTTGTTTTACCATTGTCGAAATGTCTTGTGCTACTGGGATGCCGAGCCTGATCGGTTTTCCCTAAGATAAGGGGTGATGATATTATATTTATCACTTCAGCTAATCATGAGAGCTTGTGATGGGCTAAGTTGGGACACCCCTGCAGGGTTATGATCTTTCGAAAGCCGTGCCCGCGGTTATGTGGCAGATTGGAGTTTGTTAATGTCCGGTTGTAGAAAACTTGACAGAGGATCCGAAGTAAAACACACAACTGTGTGAGTATCCGTGACTGTCTCTTTTCACTTGAGAAGAGAACACGGTGGGGTTATGTTTGATTCGTATGTAGTTCAGGATCTTTAGCGATCACTACTTTTGCGACCGTTTGCGTAGATGCTCATCTTATTCTTGTAGTCGTAAGTTAGCCACCATATTATGCTTAGCCGCTGCTGCAACCTCACCACTTTACCTCTTCCTACCCACAAAGCTTTGCTAGTCTTGATACCCATGGTTATGGGATTGCTGAGTCCTCGTGGCTCACAGATACTACAACACCAGATGCAGGTTCAGCCGAGTTTGAAGCAGGAGCTGGTTCAAGTTCTTCACTGGGAGCTCGATGAAGAGGGTGGCCGTATGCTTGTGACATTTTCGATGATCAGTAGTGGTTTCTACTAGGATTCGATCCTGACCTGTGGCTTTATGTTGTTTTGGTATCTTTCTTTTGATCTTCGCCCGTAGTCGGGTTGTGATGTTTTGAATGATGATTTGCTTATGTAATGTATTGTGTGAAGTGGCGAGTGTAAGCCAACTATCTCCTTTTGCAATTTAATCCCTCTTTTACATGAGTCGTGCAAAGATACCAAACTTGAGATCATTCTAGGATGGGCTTATACCTTTAAGTCGTGCCTCGACACGTAGGAGGTATAGTCCCATCCTGGGCATTACAAGTTGGTATCAGAGCCTTCTCCGACCTAGAAGCCCCCACTGATTGATCGAATCATTGACGGTTGAGTCTAGGCACACACTTGAAAATGTTTTGAGTCCTATATATATATCGGAGAGTAGGATTTCTTTTGCTCCTCATCTCTTTCATTCTGGTGAGGACTCCTGACGATTACTTTTATCTCTTCTACTCTCAAAAAATGGCACCAATTTTTTTTTAGGATCTCGCGAGTATTGTTTGGATTGTTTCGATGTCTTTGTGACGAGAACATTGTTCTCGATGCCTTCTGTCATTAGGGGTTGTGGCAGTGTCCCGGGGAGTTGAGCTCCGAGGTGTTGTCGTCACAAATCCATCGCGGCAGTACTAGAATACTTAAGACGGCCGACATCGAAAACTCTCCTATGCGGTTAGTGGCAAGATAACCCTGACATCACCCAGTACTGGGGAGGTAGTTTGGGAGTATTGCCATAGCTTGTATAGTGGATGCGTTTCGAAGGTCCGAGGTAAACGGTTTCCGGAGATAACTGGTTATGTGTTGAAGGATGGATACAGCTGGATGTAGGATTAGAGTTGAGTGCGCGGTGCTTCCCCTGTATCCCCAACACCTGATTGCATAACTGGGAACTTTCGGAAATTAATAGGTGGGTTCATCTAGTAGTTCTAGGCATTCTTCCAACGAATGCATGATATGAAGTTCGGGGTTCTACATTGAGTGAAGTAGTTTTATGGGCTTGTTCCGATCGGGAGTTGCATCTTAAAGGGTCCTTGGCTATGCTGATCCGGGGATTGCAAAACCCTTTTGTAACACGTTCCATGAGCTTTCAGCACGAATATGTCGAACAAAGCTTCTATCTTGTATTTGTTCTATATGTTCCTTGTTCCTTTTTTATTTACCTTTTCTTCTTCCAAGTGGCTTCTCGACAAGTTGATGTACCTACGGAATTCATTCGTTCAATTCTCTGTTCGGATGATATTGTGAAGATCATGTTGCATATCTATCCTTTGTTCTTGTCTTGATTCTGGTATTCGAGTTGCTTCGATGTCAAATGTTGATTCCATACCTTTCTTAATCGGTGTTCTCATATTTATATGGGGGTGCTAATTCTTCTTGATCATCAAGATGGTCATGTTAAATTCTTTTTCAACCGGTGTCCATTTCGTTCGTCTCAAATTGTCTTTGTTTTCCCCACCCTCCCACCCTTCTTCTTCTCGGAGCAAGAAATTCTCAAATGAAATATCCATTTTATTCATGTGATATTTCTTCATTCTTTTCCTTCAATGCCCTTATCCGATGATTTATCGGGAAGATGCTCAAGAGCTTCAAGTTCATCATTCTTTTGTTCTCAAATTCTGCCGGTGGATGTAATTCAAGATTTCGGTGTTGATCTTATCCTTTTTCCTCTTTTCACAATGCTTTCTTATTCCGGTGCATCAATTAATCATTCTCCTCTTGTTATTCATATCCGGAGTGCTGAAGATTCATAGTCCTATTCTTAATCCGTTCAAATTATTTTTGAGGATTGTCATCTTACTCAAGCCATTTAATTCAATCGGTGCAATATCTCTTAAGCAATCTTTTTCAACGGTGATTTTTTTTGAGTGGGCCCTAACCCACAGGTCTTTTCCCAGGATCTTACCTGACTCTTCTAATTAATTTCTGGAGTTATACTCAAATTCTTTTCAAAGTGTGACGTAAGAATGATCTCCATCAGTCACATGCCTTCTCCAAGATCGCTTTCAAATTCTTTTTCATCATTGGTTCTACCTTTTAATTCTTCATTCCGGAGTGCCTGAACAATTCTTATGGCATTTCTCATCGTCTTCTCAGATTGTGAAGACCGGAGAAGTGTTTCTCTTCAATCTTGGCCCGTTCTCTTGAAGATTCGTGGTTCTAGCTTCATGCCATCCTCATTATCGTTTTGATTGTGAGGAATTATTTTTATACCCGTCCGAAGCATTTCATGAATTCTTTCCATTGTGATCCTCCGAAGGCCATCATTTCAGAAGATTTCTTCGTTCTGAGTTTTCAACCTCGTCCTCCAAATATTCTTCATTGATGTCTCTTCGTTCGTCTCCTAATTTTTACGGTGGTTCTTTCAAGTTTACTCTTCCTTGTTATCGTTTTAATTCACTCGTTCTTTTCACAATCCTACCGGTGGTTCGTTGAAGATTTACCCAAGCTTGTGCTAGATCTCTCTTTAATTCTTTCCAAGGAGAATAAGTAGTATGCCAAATCCTTTGGTTGTCATCAATTTAAATTAGTGAAGGATATGCATGACATAATTCTTATTCTTATTCCTTCAGGGTGATTTAATTCTTTTGTCTGGAGCTTGTTCATCATATCATATCCTCGGTTCTAAGTTGTTCATCTTGTTTTCCGGAGCTCCAAGTTATTCAATTATATCATTTCAAAGCTCCATCTAATTCATTGCAGGCCTTGAATCTTATTCTTTTCATCTTTCACTTCTCATGCTTTCATTACCGGAGTTTTTCAAGGTGGTTCATCATGTTTAATTCATCCTCGAACTTTTCCTCAAGATTCTTGTTGGAGCTCAAGCATTCTTCATCATGCTTTCCAATTGCAATCCTTTCTACCTTATCTTTTCAGATGGTGTTATGTCATTCTTGACAATTCCTTCATGTTTCATGATTCACGAGTTATCAAGAATGAGATATTTAAACCCATCATTTTTCTTGGTTCAGGAGATCCTTTTCAACCCCTCATTTTTTATCTCTTGGAGTCATCTTGGGTTGTATTTCACCTAAAACTTTTCCCTAAGGATTTTGCTATTGTGGTGCTTATAAATGACCCAAGTTCTTCATTTATCATTCCGGTGAAATAAATTTTTCATCTCCTTGTTGATCTCAATCCAATCAAACATTTCCGTTAGTGGCCGGTTGTCACCTCATAATTTTGAGATGTTTTCCATAAGCCCACAGCGAGCTTATTCTCTCGTTGTTGAATTCCAACAACTCCTTTCAACCCTTCTTCGTAAGTATGCTCTTTCAAATTCAATATTGAGAGAAGTTGTCTTTTTCTTCTCCGTTCTTTTCTTTCCAACGATCTATATTCTATTCTTTCATTCCGGAGGCATTGTTATGTTGCTCTCTCCAAACCATCATCTCGTTTTATCGAGATCATGTTCTTTTCTTTTCTAGTCTATTTAACCGGATTGTTGTATTCTTCATTCAAGTTCCGTCATCTATCTAGTTTTGCCTCTCTTTTCAACCGGAGTGCTGTCTGAATCCTTCTTACCCCTTGTGCCATTCTTTCAATTGTTTCGGAGGCAATATGTTGCTGTTTTCATCAAGTATCATCCCAACTGGGCAAGTTCTTGTTCATTTCCTTCCATTTTCAGACGGAGTGCTGTCCAAATTATGTCATTCTTATTCCTTGGCTATACCATTGCGGTTCCGTATTCTTTTGCTTCGTAAGCTCTTGTTTCATGTCTTTCAACCTACAAGGTTCTCATAATATTCCTTGATACTCTTTCTAACGGAGTGTTTTCATCTTCGTTCATCTCCATTGTATTCTTTCTTTCAGGATTGTTCAACCTATCAAGGTTCGTGGTTTCACTCGTCTGTCAAAGACGCAACTTTGTTTTACCTCTTCCTCTTCCGTTTTTACCCGGTGCCATCTCTAGGATCTCGGGTCGAGATCCTCTGTTAGTGTGGGAGAGTTGTGACGCCCGAAGACCGACGTCCCAGAAGATTCCAGAAGTTTCCAGAAGATTCCAGATGTTCCGGGTTCTCCCGTGTGTTTCATTTGTGCTTGTGTTATTTATTTATTTGCATTGCATCATGTCATATTTCTTTTGCATCTCAACTTAAATAAATCGTGTGGACCTTCGGTCCATTTAAATCGAGGGAAGAATGTCTTCTCTTTATAACATATACTCCCAATATTTTAGGGAGCTATTATAATAATATTCCATTGCTTCGGAATAACCCAACACACTTGCATATATTTTTCCCCATGCCTTTTCTTCAAAATTCCTTGCCAATAATTCTTTTCCGTTGTTTCGAGGTTCCTCCAAAATCCTCAACATTTTTGGACACTTCAATAATCAAGTCTTAGTTCAAACCCATTTGAATTAAATTCAAATATGTTTGAATTATATTTTTCGATCATGCCTTTTTCTATTTTCTCGGACAGTGCTCATTTTTATGAGCCCGAGAAAAATATTAATCCCTTGTGCAACTTTGACCCTAACCCCCTTTTTTTCCTTTCGTCCTTCTCTTTTCTTATTTTCTTCTGCTAAAAGAATCAGCAGCAGTTTGGAGAGAGAGGCCAGCCGCATGCCTCCTTTTAGCCAGGCCCAAGTCAGCCTCCCTCTCACCCCTGGCCCATTCTCATCCCTAGCCCAACTCCTCCCGTGGCCTTAGGCCCAGCCGCGCCTCTCCACCTAAACCCTAGCCCGCATCGCTCCTCTCCCCTCGTCCCTTTCTTTCCCACACAGCGCCGCCAGCCGCTCATCTCCCTCGTAGCCCGAACCTATCTCCCTCGATCGCTCTTCTCCAGTGCGCCCGAGCCTGCGGCCTTCCCCTCGAGCGCCCGCACCAAGCCGCCCCCCAGCGCCGCGAAGCCCGGCCGGTCAGGCCCGGCGCCCCGCCGCCACACCCTCGTCCCGCAGCTCTCCGCGCAGGCCTCCTGCCTCGCCAGCCTCCGCGCCTCCCTCCATCGCCCCGGCCCCGAGCTAGCGCCAGGAGGCCGGCCCGCGCCCCTCCCTCCGCCGTGCTAGGCCGTCTGCGCCCGAGCGCCCTGCCTCAGCTTCCTCCAGGCCCCAGCGCTGCTTGCCTCCTTCTTCTGCGCAGCCAAGTCGCCGCCTCGCCTGCGAGCGCCCCTGCGCCGCGTCCTCGCCATGGTGCCCGCGGGTGGCCGCCAGCGATGGGTCTACCTCCTCACCTGCCTCCTCTTCACCTCGTCGCGAGGCCTCGTCCAGCGCCGCCACGACCTGCCTCCAACGCTGCCCGAGCGCCCATGTCCTCGAGCACCTCCTAGCGTCGGGGTTCTGCGCCTTGAGCCCTGACGCCCCTGCTGCTGCTAGACCACCGAGGCCTGCAGCTCCGCCGCACCTTCGAGATCCTGGAGCCGCCCTTGTCCGCAGCTACTCTGCCATGTTGCCATGTTTTTGTTACTACTGTTGTTTTCGCCAAGTGTTCCTTACGGTGTGACCAAGACAGGCAAGTTCGACGCGAGACCGAGACCCGTGAACGACTACGTGAACAAGTACCACGACCAAGTACCCCGACGACCGCGGTCTTTGGAATCGTCAAGTACCGCGACGCCCGGAGCACTCGAGAACGACAAGTACCCCGACAACATGTGTACCACTACCGTCGACCATCGAAGACCCCGTGAACAACTACTTCCACTACCGCCACGTGAACGACAAGTACCTCTCCGAAACGGAATGTGAACGGCTACTTCCTCTTCGGAAACGTGAACAACTACTTCCTCTACTTCCACTACGATCTCGAACCGCCCCGAAACGCACGCTTCGAAGGTATAACCCGAGACGATGACCCGTGGAATGCTTGTGATGTGGTTGTATGAGATGTTGCCCTTGTGTGCACCGTGCCCGTTTAGTCTTTTGTCGTGTTCCTCGGTTGCCTCGTCGCCGACCCGTGGGAACCCGGCAACGGGATCACCCCACCTTTTCATCTTGTTTGACTCGCTCACGCCACCTTTTCGTTTGCTCCAGACTCTCAACGAGTTACCGGAACCGAGATGTTGCCGTTGCATCATTTTCGGATCGTTGTCGTGGCACCCTTTCCTTCCACCACGGTGACAATACTTCTTTTCCCTTATGTTAACTCTTTAATAAAAAAAACTTGCATAAAACTTGATCATGTCATCCGCATCATGTTAACAACATTAATATGTGTGAATTGTTGTTTGCTTATAATTATTAAACATGCTCATGGGGATTTTCCCGGAATTGTTTTGGTTATTTTCCGGCCTCATTTAAAATGCCTTAATAGTGTAGTTTTATTATGCTTCACCTCTTGCCATGCTAAAAACATTTAATCTTGTCTTGTAAATAAACGAGAGTCAACTAAATAAATAAAATGTGGTGTTTCGTCAATATGCAACTCGTTGCATATTGAGCTCCACTTAACTTGTAGTATTTGTTTGTGCACTTGCCATGCCATGCTTATTTAAACCGGACATGCATCATACTTGGATGTGCATCGTATGCCATGTTTATGCTTGTGTGTTTACCGTGTTGTTTGCTTCTTTCCGGTTGCTTCTCTTGTTAGCTTCGGTTTCGTTCCGGAGTTGTGAGGATTCGCTCGACTATGTTGCTCCGTCTACTTCATGGACCCGTTCTTCTTCCTTGCGGAATCCCAGGCAAGATGATCATACCCTTGGATACCTTTACTACCATTGCCATGCTTAGTTGTCTCGATGCTATCGTTACATGTCGCGCTACCCATCTTTATGTCAGCCTCTCCTTGTTGCCATGAAACCTCTAACTTTTGAAACCTTCCTAGCAAAACCACTGTTTGGCTATGTTACTCGCTTGCTCAGCCCCTCTTATAGCGTTGTTAGCTGCAGGTGAAGATGAAGTTCATTCCAGGAGGGAACTTGTTGGTGGAATATCACAATATCTATAATTATTATTAACACACCTATATACTGGGCATGGGTGGAAGGCTTGGCCTTTTGCTCGGTGTTTTGTTCCACTCATGCCATCTTAGGCGCCGATAAACCGGCATTATGTTCCTTGATTTTGCGTTCCTTACACGATGGGTGGATGGGGACCCCTTGACAGTTCGACTTTGAATAAAACTCCTCCAGCAAGGCCCAACATTGGTTTTAATTTGCCTCATAATAACAACTTAATTAAATAATTAAATTTGCATAGGGGGTCGCGTCCCCAAGGATTCTTAATTCTACATAACAAGGGGGCCAGTGCTGATGGTGTTGGTCCCAAACTAGAGCCACTTGCGGTGCCACCCAGTTATCTGGGGTCTTCGGTTGCTGTACGTATTGCTCATCCGGACGTGGCCTGAGACAAGATATGCGCGGCTACTATCAGGGTGTCGGCACGCCGGGAGGTCTTGCTGGACTTGATTTACCATTGTCGAAATGTCTTGTGCTACTGGGATGCCGAGCCTGATCGGTTTTCCCTAAGATAAGGGGTGATGATATTATATTTATCACTTCAGCTAATCGTGAGAGCTTGTGATGGGCTAAGTTGGGACACCCCTGCAGGGTTATGATCTTTCGAAAGCCGTGCCCGCGGTTATGTGGCAGATTGGAGTTTGTTAATGTCCGGTTGTAGAAAACTTGACAGAGGATCCGAAGTAAAACACACAACTGTGTGAGTATCCGTGACTGTCTCTTTTCACTTTGAGAAGAGAACACGGTGGGGTTATGTTTGATTCGTATGTAGTTCAGGATCTTTAGCGATCACTACTTTTGCGACCGTTTGCGTAGATGCTCATCTTATTCTTGTAGTCGTAAGTTAGCCACCATATTATGCTTAGCCGCTGCTGCAACCTCACCACTTTACCTCTTCCTACCCACAAAGCTTTGCTAGTCTTGATACCCATGGTTATGGGATTGCTGAGTCCTCGTGGCTCACAGATACTACAACACCAGATGCAGGTTCAGCCGAGTTTGAAGCAGGAGCTGGTTCAAGTTCTTCACTGGGAGCTCGATGAAGAGGGTGGCCGTATGCTTGTGACGTTTTCGATGATCAGTAGTGGTTTCTACTAGGATTTGATCCTGACCTGTGGCTTTATGTTGTTTTGGTATCTTTCTTTTGATCTTCGCCCGTAGTCGGGTTGTGATGTTTTGAATGATGATTTGCTTATGTAATGTATTGTGTGAAGTGGCGAGTGTAAGCCAACTATCTCCTTTTGCAATTAAATCCCTCTTTTACATGAGTCGTGCAAAGATACCAAACTTGAGATCATTCTAGGATGGGCTTGTACCTTTAAGTCGTGCCTCGACACGTAGGAGGTATAGTCCCATCCTGGGCATTACAATCACTTTGCGGCCTCACGCACGGTAACCCCACGGGTGCCACCTTACCTGGCCCGGGACCGTTTGCGCATTTTGGCACATGTATATGACAGTGTCGCTAGCATCCATATGACAGAGAACCCGGGCCTACATGGCTAGTTATAAACCAAAAGTGGCACTAGATTACAGAGACAGACATCCATGACCCAGCAACGAACGTGTCGGTCATCAACGTATGAACCCAAGTCGTAGCAAGCTACATGGACTTAAAGGAACAACGCGTGACATTTCCCCTAAGGGACAGACACAGGAACGAAGAGGACGCATGCCGGCCAGCCTACGTGTTCCGAGCAGTAGCAAGCTACCAAGGCTCATTGGAATCACTAGGAGGCATTTCCCTGTAAGGTAGGCTACCAAAGGAAAACAACTAGGTGTCGGATCCCACACATACCAAGCATTTCAACCATACACACAATATGCTCAATATGTGCAAATACAACATTGCATCACAACAGAACTCTATGACTCAAAGTACGTTTATTTAAGAGGCTCCAAGAGCCATACATAACATATCCATACAGGTAGGGGTCACATGACCCAACACTCAAGTCATACAGTCATACAAGCACAAGCGGAAGCTACATGTCTCAGTACAGACAACTTAGAAAATAAAACAGGCTTGGTGTAGCCTGACTATCTACAAGGCCCTTCACAAGCTCCAGATCTCCGTCTGGGTGTCAAGCTACTCGTCAACGTCAACGTCTATGTAGAACCCATGAGCAGGGGCAGGGTTCTCCTCTGCAATAGTTATTAAGCAAACATGAGTACAAAGGTACTCAGCAAGTCTTACCACAGAACATATCATACATGCAACATTATCAAAGGGGGTAGTGGAGTTCATAGCAGAAAGCCAGCTTTGACTCTTGGCTAACCTATACTACAACTCTCAACGGATTGCAAGATGTTATTACGAACACGAGTCCTCTACTCACCACAACAATACACTACCGAGGATCCTCTTCCGTCATCCTATGGAAGGGCCATCCACGGCACTCACACTTATCTTGAGGCTTTTAGTAGTATCCATCAACTTGTCTATGAACTGTAAGAGTAACCAAGTAGTCCGTACCGTGAACAACGGCTATTCGAATAGATTGATAACCCTGCAGGGGTGTACTTCTTCACACACGCTCCCACCACTTATCACCGTTTACTCGACGTGTACTTGGCAACCTTCAAGCGGAAGCCCAGCATGGGTGTCGGCCACGACCTGACTAACTACACAAGTCTCTCGTCCAGGTTTATCGCCTATTTGGGTTCCATCCGTGGGGAGATCCGGTCGGGGTGTCGCTCACGGCCCCAAATGATGTGTACAGGGTTCCCGAGTCACCAAACGGGCAACCGGTACACCGTGCCACGTACCTGTCGCATCACAACCCACCCCGAGGGTCAGCGCTGTGCACGACCTCCAGTAAACTATAAACACCAGAAACTAGTTGCAACTCCTGGACTGAGATCGAGGGTAATTAATAAGCCGAGAGGGTCAATTAAGGATCCCAATGTGTGGTAGTAGCTGTAACTTGAACCACACATACAGATCTCGGGTCCTATGGACGATTCCAATGAAACAACCCACCATGTACTCCTACATGGCCTTTCATCGATACCTTTACCAAGCATATTCCACACTTCCTTCTCTTTATCGGTATGATCATTTCACTCTGATCCATCACCCAGATGAACCAGACCAGACACAACTCTAAGCATAGCAGACAACATAAGCAAATAGCATGGTGGATCACACATAACATGGCTCAATCAACTCCTACACATGCTAGTGGGTTTCAACTATTTACTGTGGCAATGACAGGTCATGCAAGGGGATAGGGTTCAACTACCGCAGCAAGTAGCAGTTCACACGCTGTTGCCTTAATAGAGTAAAAGAGAGCAGGAGCGAGGAGATTGGGTTTGTATCGGAATGATCAATGATTGCTTGCCTGACAAAGTGGTTGTCGGGTACTACTCTTCAGCTGGATACGCAGGAGTATCCTCGAGAGCAGGACCTAACACGGAGAATACCGGCGATACAATCATTAAACAAACAAATGCAACAATATGATGCATGCTCATGACATGGCAAGATGCATGTGTTTTGGGCTAATGCAACTATAACAAGAAGGGTTTGAGCCTATTTGAATCAAAGATTCAAATTGGCACTTTAGCTATTATTTAATTAAGTGCATTATCATGTTTTAATGTATACAGCAAGGGTAACTTGCTCAAACATGCATGAAACCAGTGCCATTGGAAAGATTGGATTTTTCTGATCATTTTTCATATATAAATTATTTCCATCTGAGCTACGGTTGATTTTATATGATTTTTAGAAGTTTTGAGTATTTTCTGAAATTCATAAATTATTTAAGATTTAAATTAAATTCCAGTAACTCTTTACTGCGTCAGCATGACCTCATGCTGACGTCAGCAGGTCAACAGGAGCTGGTCCAGGTCAAACATGACATGTGGGCCCGGCATGTCAGTGTCATAGCTAATTAGCAAAGTTAATTAGTGTTAAGCTAGGAACTAATTAGCTGTCAGTGGGGTCTGGGCCCACGGGTCAGTGACTAAACTAACTAACTGATTTAATTAGCGTTTACTTAATTAAACTAGCTAATTAGGGGTGTGGTGGCCCACACGTCAGTGACCCAGGGGTGGTCAACCCCCCGGTCAAACGAGTCAAACTCGCCGGCGAAGTGACGCCGGCGAGGCCAAACACGGCGGCGAGCTTCGGAAATCGCCTACAAGGCATGGTTCGAGCTGCGGTTGGGCGCGTTGGAGTGCCCTCGTCGATGCGCGTCGAATGGTGGTGGTCGCCGGGCCTGTGGTGGCCGGAGGTGACGGCTACGAGCTCGACAGCGGCGGCCGGCGTTCGGGCGTGTGTGGAGACGCGGCTGCGGTGGCCTAGGCGATGCGTGCGTGGCACCTAGATCATCTACGTGCTGCGGCGAGCGAGATGGGCGTGCGTCCGTGACCAAATGGTCACCGGAGCATCACCGGCGGCAAGCACGGCGGCGGCGGGTTTCGGTGATCAGCGGAGCAGCAGCTACGCGGCGCAAACGAAGCGGAGGAGGGAGGGATTCGGCGTAGGGGCTCACAGTGGTGCTAGCGAGCTCGACGGAGAGGTCGGGGACGCTCTGCAGCTCCTTAATCGACGGCGAGGAGCTCCGGCGATCCGAGGAGGGGGACGACGGCGTGAAGGCATTGCAGGGCTCCCGGCGATCCGTGGCTCAGCGAGGAGGAAGAGGGCATCGCGACGATCTTTCTGGACACTCTCACGGGACGAGGAGGAGGCTCTAAGTGCGGCAACGGCGAACGGCGGCGACGGGCGGCCTCGGTGATGAGAGGGAGAGAGACAGGGGAAGGAGATGAGGACGAGGGGAAGTGAGAGAGAGGTCGGGGCAGCTGCGTGGCGACGCATGGAGGCGTCCAGGCCGTCGGGGATGCAGGCAAGCAGGCTGGAGGTGGCCGGGCGCGTGCTGGCGCGCGGTGGCCACGCGCGCTGCCTACTGGCGCGAGGAGGAAGGCGACAGGAGTGGCGCTGGTGGGCTGGGCCGGCCTGCAATAGTGCTGGGCTCCAGGTAAGTTCTTTCTCTCTTTTCTTTTTTCCTATTTCTTTTCTGTTTCATTTCTTTTGCAACTTTGTTTAATTAATAAAAATGCCAGAACATTTTTATAACTCATAAAACTTGTCATGCCCACTGTATATAATATGAACAGCATAGAACATTATAGTTTATGATTATTTGAGCATTTATAATATTTTATAGCATTTAAATGCCCAAATACAAATACCATATGATTTAATCCAAAGACCTTAGAGGTCCTAGAAAATTGTGCACCATTTTTTACAAAGGTTTGAAACCAAGGCAGAAATGATGAACATTTTTAAGGGCATTTTGGGTACATTGAAAAAGATTTTATCAAACCCTAGTTGTTAGGAGAGGGGTGCTGGGGTTTCTGTCATTCCCATTTCAAGTTTCTTTGATAAGTAAACATGATGCACACTCTAGCTAGCCCTAATGCAAGTGCTAAACTAGGGATGTGACAGCGGCCATGGCCGCCTTCACCTGGGTTGGGGGCCCAAAGAATACCTCGCCGGCTCCGCGTCGCGGTAGCACCGGCTCAACGCCCGGCAACCCCTGGGTTGAAGCACCAAGGCGTGCTCACCACCGGCCGCCTCGCCCGCGGCCGGTGTCCCCTCCGGCGCCGCCATTGTCGATGCTCCCAAGGCGGCATCACCGCCGCCTCCACCAGCCCCCGCCCGCTCGGCCACCTCAGCCCGCAGCGCGGTCTCGTCCTCGATGACCACGACCTCCCGGTCGAGGTCCATCACGTTGGCACGGCCACCCTGGTCGTGCCCCTCCTCCAACGACAGGACGAAGTCCGTCGTTACCATCGTCGTTCCGGCCGGCATCTCCGGCCACGCCAGCTCCTCGCCAGCCCGCGCCCACGCCTCCACGGCCGTGGTCCAAGCCCGGGTCGACGCCGCCTTCAACGCGGCCTCGGCCCGGTCCCGATCTCGCCAGGCCCGGCCCTCCGCGTCGGACGGGTCCAAACCAAGGTCCAGATCCGCCCACTCCTCCTCCTCGCCCGGATCGACGGTGCTGAACCGGCTCGTCCGGAACTCAGCACCATCGGGGGACGGGGCCTCCGCCGCCGCCAACGCCGGCGAGATTGGCGATCTGAAACCAAGACAAATCAGCACAAAGGAGGGCTCAACGGAGACGCCCAGCTCAGAGCCAAAGAAGAGGAAATACTTACCCCGGTAGCACCGGCACGGAGCACCTCGACGCCTGGGTGACGCGCCTCCTCTTGGCGGCCGACCTCGCACCCCCAGCCGCGCATGTGGCACGCTTCATGGGTGGAGCCGGCGGAGCAGCGCTACCCTTCCCGTGAGGCCAGCCCACCATCGGCCCCACCTGAGACGGCCCGACTCCAGCCGCGCCGCTACCTCGGCCTCCCGCCGCCGTCGTCACCACTCGAGACGACCCAGCACCGGCCGCACCTCCACCCCGTCCACCCGGCACAGCTACATCGGCGGCTCGCATCAGCACCCCCGATGCCGCCCAAAAAACAAAACATAAAGAAGAGGAGATACGTGCACCTGCTCGGCGTCCCGCGCCCGCCTTGGCGACCGCTCCCTCCCCTCTGCTGTGGGCCTCGGGCTCCTCCGAGGCGGAGCGCACTACCTGAGTCCCCTTCCGGTCGTAAGGATGCCAGATGGCGTTCAGAAGTACCTCCCGTGTCGCGTCCGGACAGATAAGAACATGAGCGGTGGCAAAGTATGGAGAAAAGGGACTCACCGCCGGTGTCGGGTTCGCGTGGCTATATGGAACCTTTCCGTATTGCCAGTCATCCGGCATGTTGGCCTTGGAGATTTCGTTCACCCGGCGAGCGACCTGCTCTGCCCTCAGTCGCAGCTTGGACATGCGGTCGGGGTCGTCGAGGCCCCTCATCTCGCCGATGAGATGAGTGTGCCGCTGCAGCAGCAGCACCCGCTGCGCGATGAAGGCGGTGACGAGGTCCCTGCCTTGGAGGCCTTCCCGCTCCTTCATCACCACCACCCGCTCGGCCAAATTAAACATTGCCTGCAACGGTCGCTTGGGGTAGTAGGACCAGTTCCGCTTCTCCTACGGCAGCACGTCGGCGAAAGGCGGCAGGTAGATGTGGATCGCGCCCAAGTTACAGACGTAGAAGAAAGAATTCTGCCATTTCTTGGCAGAATTCTCCAGAGGCACCTTGGGGCGCTCGTCCCCCGGCCGCCTGTAGATGACGGCGGCTCCGCACTCCGACATCTCCCCGGCCTTCAGCCCCTGCTGCTTCAGGGAGAAGGGGCGTGCGAAGAGGTCGATGGAAGGCTTGACGCCGTGGTACGCCTCGCAGAGCGTGACGAAGCCGGAGAGCTGCACGATGGCTCCGGCTCCGAGATGATGGGGCTGGAGCCCGTAGAACTCCAGGAATTCGCGGAAGAAATCGCTCGCTGGCAGCCCAAACCCACGCTTGAAGTGCATGAAGAGGACCACACGCTCCGAGCCCTCGGGGCGCTGCGACGGCTCGTCTCCGGGCAAGCGGACGGCGACTTCGGTCTCCGACAGCAGGCGCTTGGTGGTGCGAAGATAGTTGATGTCGTCCTCGGTGATGGTCGAGCCCATCCACGAGCCTGACGGCATCGCCATCGATAAGAAGCTCGAGGGAAAGAAAAGAGAAGGAGGGGATGAACTCTGCTCAAGAACGACGGGCGACACAGTGTGCGGCGGTCGCAAGGAGCAGAGGATGCGGAGGAAGAAAGGGGGGCGCGGGCGATAACAATCTCCGCCGGCCCCTCGACCCAATTTATAACCCGCGGCTTGAACGTGCGGGAGTGGGATCGACTGTGCCAACCTCTCCCACTTCTCTCAGTAAATGCGTGCGCAGGTACGTGCGCAATAACTACCCCTGGAAGGGCAACCGGTTTGCAGACGCTACAATAAATCCGCACGCATGGCCCGAAGTTGCGCGGCTGCAGGCCCCAGCCCGTCGTCCCGTCCCGTCGCGCGCGTGGCCTGTCAGGCCTCCCCAACTTCCGGGCACCACGTGGCGCCCGCGCGGAACCCAAAAGATCATCCAAGATTCGGCGGACTCCTCGATTCCCACTACCGCCAAAACACCGCGATCCGGCTTCCAGAAGCCGGCACACAGTGGGTGTTCCCAAGCTCGGCCCCGAGCCCGCCTTCAAGGAGAGGAAACTGCGAAGGCCCGATCACCCGAAGACGGCGGACCTTCACAGTTTCGGGGACTACTGTCGGGGAGATGAACCCCGGGAAGGCAACGGAAGCCGGATTCTTTTCAAAAACAACGGGGCCAGCATCGCCCCGCAATCCACCTCGGACTTGGTCGCATTGCTCAGTCCGGCCAAAGTCCGCGATCCAACAAGACTCTCTAGTCCGGCCAAGACCCGCAGTCCGGCAAGACTCTCCAGTCCGGCCAAGACCGGCAGTTCGGCCAAGACCCGCAATCCGCCAAGACTTCCTCAACAAGCCAGACCGGCCCGTGGCATGTTCCCCAATCCGTCCATGGGTCAGCTCATGTCCCATCTAACAGTACGATGGGACGAGACGCACCTATCGATGACCTAGGCAACAGTGCCTTGCCCATGCCCCTAGTCAGCCGGGGCGTGGCAACAGTGTAATCATCATAGCCCATGACGCCGGCAGATGGTGACATGACGGAGCACGCCATACCCGACCCAGCTCGGCCAATCCTTGGCAACTGATGAGATGGCACATAGTGCCCCCCATACCTGGCGGGCCCCGCGCTCGGAGAACCCGGCGGGTCCCAGCATCGGCTTCCCGGACGATGACAATCCGGCCCCACTGCCGTGTAACATTATCATTGTATCCCTGGGGGGTTGGCCTATATAAAGCCCCCCAGAGCCCCCATGCACGGGGCGACGGTGATGAGAACTAGAGAATAGGATAGACACACATCTCGGGAGAAGTAGCCTAAGCATGTCTTCCTCCGTCCCCCCTACAACTCATGGAGCAACCCTGTACTAGTAAAACTGCAATCACCTCGGCGGGATTAAGGGTATTATCTCCCCGGAGGGCCCTGGACCTGGGTATGTCCTGCGTCCCGTGCTCGCTCATGCCAACCCCGCTTCTGGAGTCCACCAGTGCCCTCGAGCTGCCTCCTATCTTTAGCTATCCCTTGGCATCTGCCGTGCACCCACCACGACACAAGGTGTGAGCGGCACATTCCTCTATGAATCTCAGCCAGCATTTCATTTCCATCCTCCCGGCAAACACACTTCAATTTCACACCATTAGGTCTCCTTCTGTATAGAGTGTCATCGACAAACTAATACATATTGGCCCTTCGGGCTACTTTATTAGCTTCATCTTGGTTGCTAGGGAGTTCTCCAGTTGGGAGGAAGTGGACAATGTGCCTTGCCCAAGTTGGAGCCTGAGGCTCAGCAACAAGGACTAATGGCACCTCTTCTGCTTTGGAAGTACTAGCCTGGCGTGCGGGGCCCTTGGGCCCGGCAGGAGGGGGTGGTCTGGTAGGCTGTGAGGAGTTGTTTACAGCAGGGTCTCTACCGAGAGCGGATCACTCTGCTGGGAGAGGCTTATCATAGTCCAACTTTCTCGTTTTATGGGCCATTGTGGCTGGTGATACGGAAGGCTGAGAGAGACAGAGGAAAAAAATTCCTGGTTCCACGGGAAGCTTCTGCGCAGCACACTTTGACAGGTGATCAGCTATGTTGTTTTCCGCACGGGGTACGTGCTCTGTTTGCAACCCATCAAAGTGCCCCTCCAATCTCCTCACTTCCTTGATGTATGCTTCCATCAATGGGCTCTGATAATCTTTGTTGACTTTACTCACCACAAGCTATGAATCTCGTCGTATGATGAGCTTCTTAATTCCCAATTCTGCTACAATCCTGAGCCTGCCAAGGAGCCCTTCATACCCAGCTGTATTGTTGGTGGCTTCTTCCCGGGAAAGTGCATTTGTACGACGTACTTCAAGTGCTCCCCGGAGGGTGTGATGAGAAGCAAACCAGTCCCTGCACTTTGTAGGGAAAAGGCACCATAAAATACATAATCCATTCTTGGGGTGATTCCTTGTCAGGGAGAGATGTTTCTGTTACTTCCTCGTCATGGGTTGGCGTCCATTCTACAATAAACTCTGCCAGTGCCCTGCTCTGAATAGTTTAAGTGCTCTCAAACTTCAAACCAAAGCTGGATAACTCCAGAGCCCACTCCACTATTCTGCCAATAGTCTCAGGGTTTCGGAGTATACTTTGCAACGAGAAACGAGTGACAACCGTGATCTCATGGGCTTGGAAGTAGTGATGCAGTTTCCTTGAGGCCATGATAAGGCCAAAGATCAACTTTTACACGCCAGAGTGCCTCGATCGAGCTCCTTGTAACAAGGAGCTGACGAAATACATTGGGCGCTGCACCACTTTCTTCCTAGCCGTGTCCTTGGGGTTGCTCTCATCGCCGGTCTTATTGCTGTCGTGATCCTTTCTAGATTCTGTCATGATGTGGCCACTTTCTGCTTCTCTACTTCTTGATGTGCTATCAAGGCCGTACTGACCACTTGGTTGGTTGCCACCAAGTAAAGCAACAACGGCTCTTGGGGTTTGGGTGCAACCTAGGTAGGCACAGACGAGAGGTAGGCCTTCAACTCATGTATTGCTGCATCTGCTTCCCGGGTCCACTTCATTGGCTCTGCCTTCTTCAGAATTTTAAAGAACGACAATGCATGCTGGGCAGACTTGGAGATGAACCTGCTTAGCACGGCAACGCATCCCGTCAAGCGTCTTACATCCTTGATTGTCCTCGGCGCCTGGATCTGTTCAATGGCTTTGATCTTATCGGGGTTGGCTTCAATCCCCCGATCGGATATGAAGAATCCAAGCAGCTTGCCGGAGGGAACACCAAACACACACTTCTCCGGATTAAGCTTCAAGCTGATCTTGTGCATATTAGCAAACGTCTCCTCCAAATCCTGGATAAGGGTGGCCTTATCCTTGGTTTTGACCACGATGTCATCCATATAAGCTTCTATATTCCTGTGTAACTGTGGCTCAAAACCAATCTGGAATGCTCTCGCAAAAGTGGACCCGGCACTCTTCAATCCAAAAGGAATGCAGACTAAGCAGTACGTGCCACACGGAGTGATGAACGATGTCTTTTCCTCATCTTATTTGGACATGAATATTTTGTGGTACCTGGAGTATGCATCCAAAAAGGAGAGCAGATGCCAACATGATGTCGAATCCACTATCTGGTTGATACACGGCAAAGGGAACGGGTCCTTTGGGCAAGCCTTGTTGAGATCTGTGAAATCAATGTAAAGCCTCCATTTCCCATTAGCCTTCCGGACTACCATTGGATTAGGTAATCATGTAGGGTGCAGTACTCCTTTGACCAAACTAGCTGACTCTAGTTTCTTGATTTCCTCTGCAATGAACTGTTGCTGCTCCAAGGCCTGCTTCCGGACTCTGTGCTTGACAGGTCGGGCATGTGGGCAGACAACAAGGTGGTGCTCGATTACCTTCGTAGGAACACCGGGGATATCAGATGGTTGCCAGGCAAACACATCAATATTTGCTCGCAGGAAGGCAACAAGTGCGCTTTCCTATTTGTCATCAAGGGTGGCGCTGATAGTGAAAGTACTATCAACACCAGCCATCCCTTTCGGGACCTTCTTCACTTGGGGTGCAGCAACCTTGGGCCTCCGGCTGTTGGAACACTCCGACACCTCGTCAACAGGTGACATGCACTCGGAGGGGGCATGCTTCCCGGACTCCTTGCAGGAGGTCCAACAATCCCTCTTCTTTCCTTTGCTTTCCGTGGCAGGAGCTGCCGCTTCCGCAGCCTTTGCTATGACTGCATCCCGGTAAATCTTGTCTATGCAGATAATGGCGTCCTTCTCGTCTGATGGAATAGTGAAGACTCCCAGTGGCCCAGGCATCTTCAAAGTGTTATAAGCATAATGGGATGCTGCCATGAACTTAGCCAGGGCTGGGAATCCCAGAATCCCATTGTGCGGTAGGCGGAGGTCAACCACATCAAACACAATCTTCTCAGTCCGGTAGTTCAACTCTCCCCCAAACGTCACTAGCAACGTAATCTTTCCCTTAGGACGTTTCATGTTAGGATTGACTCCTTGAAACGTGATGGTAACCTCTAGCTCTTCTTCTCCTATCTAAAGCTTCTTGATGACTGTCGGGGAAATCAGATTCAACCCAGCGCCGCCATCCACTAGCATCTTTGTGACCTTGAGGTTGTGAATTTTTGGAGAGACCAAGAATGGCAAACACCCTACCGCTGTGATGCGGACAGGGTGGTCCTCCTCATCAAATATGATGGGCGTGCAGGACCACTTGAGCGGCTTCTGGGCCTCTGACGCTGGCTCCACAACATTGACCTACCTTGCCCATCGCTTGAGTTGGCGATGGGATGTGTGCAAAGATGCACCTTCGTCAATGCACAGGGCGTCAGTGGCCCTCTGAAATTCATGCTCATTGGTTTCCTCTTCATCCCCTCAATCACTCACATCACCATCGATTTCCTTCTCTTGGGCCCTGGCGGGTCTTCCTTGGTTCCGAAAGGGTTTGTCAGGGCGATTTGCTTCGCCGCCTCGGCCCTTACCGCTAGCAACATTCTGGCCTCTTTCCTTATCTTGCTTATCATACTCTACCCTCTGTCTATTGGCAAGCTGCTCAACCTAATAACACTCCTGAAGGGCGTGACCCTTGGTCTGGTGGATCTTGTAGTATGGACCATCACCTTTACCAGCTTTCTCGGCAGCAGCAGCTTCTCGGCAAGCCGTGCAAGCACCAACTTCCTCGACGGGGGCCTCAACCTTGGCCTTTTTACTGGTACTAGGCGTGCCTAAACCTTCCACAGTCATCACTACCTTATCTCTGGGTTTATTGTTGCGCTTCTTGCCCTTCTTCTGACTGGTTGACTCATCTTCATCCTCTGAATCATCATTGATGCAATCTTCCTCTCCGAGCAACTTCCTTCCTTCCTCCATTCGAGCACACTTATCCACCAATGTGTATAGTTCCTTCACAATCTTGGGCAACCGCGCATTCATTTTGGAACGAATGTGGTGGTTGCGCACATTGGACTAAAAAGCTGCTATAACGGCTAACGGATGGATATTCGGAATATTTCTATGAACTTTACTGAATCTCTGTAAATACTTACGGAGGGTTCTTGGTGCCCACCGGTGAAGGCTCCGGTGAAATCATGGCATAGATCTGCCCATGGCGAAATGGAGTTCTCCGGCAGGTGCATCAGCCAAGACCTCACATTGGACTTGAGGGCCAAAGGGAAGTAATTGGCGAACACCTTCTCGTCTCTTCCCCCGGTATTCTGAACAGCGATGGTGTAGATGCTCAGGAACTCTGCCGGGTTCATCCTCCCACCGTACTTCTCAGGTATCTCTGGCTTGAACGTGCGAACGGACGGCCAACAGACTTGTCGCAGCTCTCGTGTAAAGGCAGGGCAGCTGACCTCAAAGGGTAGGAACTCGCCAACATTGAGCGCAGGCTCGTCAGCGTTGAGGCCATCGCGCTCGTCGGTTGCGCGAGGGTTGTCGCGGCGTCGATCTATGACAGTGCGCGCGTCTCCTCGTCGCCTATCCTCCGGGGTCCGATGTCGGCCTGGACATGCTCGAGGGTCAGAACAGGCCATCGAGACATTGTTGGGGTCTTGATTTGGCTGCGCTTGCGCTGGCTGCCATGGTGGGGACTGCACGGTGGGGATGGCCCCCTCCATTTGGCCAGCTGTGCGGGCGGTTGCTGTCGCTTGGGGAGGTTGTGGCAGGCAGGCTCGTCACGAGCCCCCAGCTTTGGTGAACCGAGCAGGCTCTGGATGGTGGCACGCCATTCATCCATCTGCTCGTCCGCTGGCGGGAACGTTAGTAGCAGCTAAGCTCGCGCCATGGCTTCCATGGTTGTGCTTGGCATGGATGTCGAGGACGTCGACCGCACTGTCTCCTGGCTCTTGATGGTGCCAATGGCGGTGGCGGCGGCGTCACGCCTGCGCTACCGTGGGACGACCACCTGGGCAGCGGGATTGCACGGCGGTGGTGCTCGAAGATCAGTAGCTCCATTCAGCGTAGCGGTTTGGATGGCTCGTCCGGGAGGAGGTGCACGCACCGCAGTCGCTCCCTGGGTGGGGGCGAATAGAGGGCGGTGGTTTGCCCCAAACCGATCGCCGTTGCCGCGGCTGTGCTCATCAGCGAGAGGAAAGGGTGCGGATGGAGTGACCCCCTCGATCGCACCTTGCTGAGGGTGATCGACGAGACGCTGTTGGTGATGTTCTCCTACGACGCCTTCAGTCACCATGTCGGCCATAGGGGGAGTTGCAATGGCGTCACCCGCTCCAACCACGCCCCCAGCGGCACTCATGTCCTTGCTTGTCTGCGCATCCCCCACAGCATTAGAGGCCACGGGCGGCGGGGCCTTCGAGGTAGATGGTTGTGCCGAAGGGCCGGACTTCTTCTTCTTGGGCGCCATGGTTGATGGCGTCGTCGAAGATGAAGATGGCGATGAAGATGACGCTCTGCATACACTTTCAGGTTCGCGCAAACGCTCCCCCTACCTGGCGCGCCAAAGATGTCGCGGGATATCCGCGGCCACCTATGGGACCAGGCGGTCCCTTGCTGGTTCGGTGGGGGGACGGCTCGTTGCACAAAGAGCAGAACAGCGCACAACAGCACGGCAGAGAGCACACAGGCAATTTACCTAGGTTTGGGCCACCGCGAGGCGTAAGACCCTACTCCTGCTTTGGTGGATTGACGGTGGAATGA
This sequence comes from Secale cereale, assembly GCA_902687465.1. NCBI lineage: Eukaryota > Viridiplantae > Streptophyta > Magnoliopsida > Poales > Poaceae > Secale > Secale cereale. The sequence continues at coordinate 556,801,205 of LR738712.1, forward strand.
ATGTGGTGGTGCATAGTAAACTTGCCCGGCAAGACGTGCCTCAGGGCCGGAGCGACTACGCACGTATGGTGGCTTGGGTACATCAACTTTCCAACCCTTCCTATGGGTGCCATGGGCCTCCTTTTATGGATTAAGGGGTCACCACAGTGGTAAAATGGTCATTATCAACTGATATGATAGCGAACAGTGCTATCACACCTAACTCTGCTGTCTAACAGGGTGCATTAAATGCACCGCTTAGTGTTACATCACTGGTCTCCTGGCAAGGCACGTCGGGCTGTCTTGCCAGCTCCGCATCTGCTTTCTTGACATGTCACGGGACGGGTGTCCCTTGTGGGTTTCTTCTATAGGAAATGGCTGCCATGTGGCGAATGGGTGCCACTTAATCACCTCGAGGCTTGACACCGCACTGATTGATGACGTGGGTCGTGCTTGAGTGGTTGGCAGGGTGGTTTACCCTCCGCGGCCCCCGACAGGCTCTGCCGGGGAGTCTCTGATAGCTTGTTTCTGGTGGTGGCCTCGCCCCTTGTCGGTCTCGCCTGCCCGGCAAGGGAGGCTCTTCTCTTGTCGATATCTCATTCTTCTGGCTTGACATTGGTCTCTCTGGTTGTGTGTTGGCTCTTTGAATTTCTTGGTTCTTCAATCTTGGGTTTGAGCTGGTGCTTTAACCTTGTTCTTGTGCTTGTGCACAATTGGGCAACAGACCCAGGGTTTGTTGCACCGACACCCTTCATTTCTTTCTAGATTTGCAACTGCCTTGAACCGAATGATCCCTAAGGAATCGACATGAATGTAGAGTAAAAAAGTGATGTGATGAGTGTGCAACCTCTTTGGAGTAGCCTTGTCGACCTCAGCAACATTGGGTTGGATGTGGAGGATGGTGTGGCTGGTGTGACTCTCATAGGAGGGGAAGAAGATCTGAGGCCTCTAGAGACGTCGCTGCTACCTCTTGAGCTTGCGTTGTATTCCCTCGAAGAGGAAAGGGAGATGCAGCACAGTAACGTATGTATTTCCCTCAGTTTTTGAGAACCAAGGTATCAATCCAGCAGGAGACCACGCGCTAGTCCCTCGCACCTGCACAAACAAATAAGAACTTCGCAGCCAACGCGATAAGGGGTTGTCAATCCCTTTACGGTCACTTACGAGAGTGAGATCTGATAGAGATGATAGTTATATTTTTGGTATTTTTGGTTTAATAAAACAGCAAATAAAAGCAAGAAAAGTAAAGTAGATGTAGATTGATATGTTGAGAATAGACCCGGGGGCCATAGTTTTCTCTAGTGGCTTCTCTCATGATAGCGGTATTCTACGGCGGGTAAACAAATTACTGTCGAGCAATTGATAGAAAAGCGAATAATTATGAGACTATCTAGGCATGATCATTGTATATAGGCAACACGTCCGAGACAAGTAGACCAAAACGATTCTGCATCTACTACTATTACTCCACACATCGACCGCTATCCAGCATGCATCTAGTGTATTGAGTTCATACGAACAGAGTAACGCCTTAAGAAAGATGACATGATGTAGAGGGATAAACTCAAGCAATATGATGAAAACCCCATCTTTTTATCCTCGATGGCAACAATACAATATGTTCCTTGCTGCCCTTACTGTCACTGGGAAAGGACACCGCAAGATTGAACCCAAAGCCAAGCACTTCTCACATTCCAAGAACTATAGATCTAGTAGGCCAAACCAAACCAATAATTCGAAGAGACTTGCAAGGATATTATGAGCACACATAAAAAGTTCATAGAAGAACCAAATATCTTTCATAGATAACCTTGATCATAAACTCACAATTCATCGGATCTCGACAAACACACCGCAAAAAGAGATTACATCGAATAGATCTCCTCGAAGACCGAGGAGAACTTTGTATTGAGATTCAGAGAGAGAGAAGAAGCCATATAGATACTAGCTATGGACCCGAAGGTCTGTGGTAAACTACTCACAACTCATGGTGAGGGCGATGATGATGATGATGAAGGCCTCCATGATGGATCCCCCTCCCGGAACAGGCTCCAAGATGGGATCTCCATGGGAACAGAAGCTACAGCGATGGAATTAAGGTTTTCTCTCTGTGTATGGAGTTTCTGGGGTACGTAGGTGTATATAGGAAGAAGGAGAGCATCGGGGGCCGTGTGGGCCAGCCTCGAGGCAGGGGGCGCGCCCTGGGAAGGGGGGCACGCCCCCCACCCTCGAGGGCAGCCCAACTGTCCCTTGACTTGGTCCTGGCATTTTCCGTGCGTGATTTTCTCCAAAAATATCTCTCGCGAAGGTTTCATTCCGTTTGGACCCCATTTGATATTCCTTTTCTGCAAAACCCTGAAATAGGCAAAAAAATAGCAATTTGGACTGGGCCTTTGGGTTAGTAGGTTAGTCCCAAAAATGATATAAAAGTGAATGATAAAGCCCATTAAACATCCAAGACTTCATAAATAATACCATGGAACAATCAAAAATTATAGATACGTTGGAGACGTGTCAAGCATCCCCAAGCGTAATTCTTGCTCGTCCTCGAGTAGGTAAATGATAAAGAAAGAATTTTTGATGTGGAATGCTAACCAATATAGTTTTTCAATGTAATTCTCTTAATTGTGGCATGAATGTTTAGATCTGAAAGATTCAAGATAAAAGTCTATATTGACATAAGAAATAGCAATACTTCAAGCAATACCAACAAAGCAATCATGTCTTCTCAAAATACCATGGCTAAAGGAAGTTATCCCGATAAAATCATATGGTCTGGCTATGCTCCCTCTTCATCCCACAAAAATATTCATATCATGCACAACCCCGATTTCAGCCAAGCACTTGTTTTCATACTCTATTCTTTCAAACCTTTCAACCTTCACGCAATACATGAGCGTGAGCCATGGATATAGCACTATGGGTGGAATATAGAGATGGTAGTGGAGAAGACAAAAAGGAGGGATATAGTCTCACATCGACTAGGCGTATCAACGGGCTATGGAGATGCCCATCAATAGATATCAATGTGAGTGAGTAGGGATTGTCATGCAACGGATGCACTAGAGCTAAATATGTATGAAAGCTCAACGAAAGAAACTAGTGGGTGTGCATCCAACTTGCTTGCTCACGAAGACCTAGGGCATTTGAGGAAGCCCATCATTGGAATATACAAGCCAAGTTATATAATGAAAATTCTCACTAGTATATGAAAGTGACTAAACATGAGACTCTCTATCATGAAGATCATGGTGCTACTTTGAAGCACAAGTGTGGAAAAAGATAGTAGCAATTGTCCCTTCTCTCATTTCTCTCATTTTTTGGAGGGGCTTTTCTCTCTCTTTTTTATTAGCCCCTCTCTCTATATTTTTTTTTTGGCCTTCTCTTTTTTTATTGGCCTTTCCTCACACGGGACAATGCTCTAATAATGATGATCATCACACTTTTTGTTACAACTTGATACTACAACAAGTATGACTCTACATGAATGCCTCCGGCGGTATACCGGCATAAGCAATGAATCAAGAGCGACATATATGAAAAAATATGCATGGTGGCTTTGCCACAACTACGATGTCAACTACATGATCATGCATGGCACTATGACAATATGATGCGTGTCATATGAACGGAACGGTGGAAAGTTGCATGGAAATATATCCCGGAATGGCTATGGAAATGCCATGATAGGTAGGTATGGTGGCTGTTTTGAGGAACAATATGGTGGCTGTTTTGAGGAAGGATATATAGTGGGTTTATGGTACCGGCGGAAGTTGCGCGGTACAAGAGAGGCTAGCAATGGTGGAAGGGTGAGAGTGCGTATAATCCATGGACTCAACATTAGTCATAAGAACTCGTATACTTATTGCAAAAATCTACGAGTCATCAAAAACAAAGCAATCAATGCATGCTCCTAGGGGGGAGGTTGGTAGGAGTTAACCATCTCGCGCCCCTGACCTCCACACAAAGGTTGGCACTCTACAAATACCTCATGCTCTAACTTCGTCACATTGCGGTTCCCCATACGTGCATGATACGTGAATCACTAACCTTAACACAAGTATTTCTCAATTTCATAGTAACTCCACTAGCATGACTCTAATATCACTATCCTCATGTCTCAAAACAATTATCAAGCATCCAACATCTCATTCTATTTAATGCACTTGGTGTGAAAATTTTACTACATTGACATTGGATGTTTATCATGTGAAGACTAGTTTCTTTAGCCTAAACACATTACCATGCTGTTTTAATGGACTCTCAAATATATCTAAGTGAATCATGAGAGTTCAACAATTTCTACAAAATATTACCACCACCGTGCTCTAAAAGATATAAGTGAAGCACTAGAGCAAAACTATTCAACTCAAAAGATATAAGTGAAGCACATAGAGTGTTCTAATAATTTCTAGGCCATATTTAACTCTATCTCAAATAGGTGTGTCCAGCAAGTAAGATTGTGGACAACTAACAAGCAAAGACTCAAATTATACAAGACGCTCCAAACAAAACACATAGCATGTTGCGAATAAAAATATAGCTCCAAGTATAGTTACCGATGGATGAAGACGAAAGAGGGGGTGCCTTCCCGGGGCATCCCCAAGCTTAGGCTTTTGATTATCTTGATTTTAATTGGGGTTCCATGGGCATCCCCAAGCTTAGGACTTTGCTACTCCTTGTTCCATAGTCCATCAAAGCAATACTCAAAACTTGAAAACTTCACAACACAAAACTTAGACAAAAATTCTCGTGAACTCCGTTAGTAAGAGAAAACAAACCACTACTAAAAGGTACAGCAAGGAATTCATTATTTGTTTATATTGGTCTTAAACCTACTGTACTCCAAGTTCTGTATGATTCATATCCTCCAATATTACTCATAGATGCATCGGAATAAGCAAACAACACACGAAAAACAGAATCTGTCAAAAACAGAACAGTCTGTAGCAATCTGTTGGGTTCGCCTACTTATGGAACTCCAAAAAATTCAATTTAAATTGGTAAATTTGCGCAATTTGTCTACCAATCAGCAGAAAAAATAATCAACTAAAAAGCACGCTCCAGTAAAATCTGAATACTACTTTAGCGAGCGCTAACGATTCTGTTTTTCACAGCAAGATCAAATAAACTTCACACAAGTCTTACCAAAGGTTCTACTTGGCACAAACACTAAACAAAACATGAAACCACATCTAATCAGAGGCTAGATGCAATATTTATTCCCTAAAAGTAACAAAAAACAAAAAACATAAAATTGGGTTGCCTCCCAACAAGCGCTATCGTTTTACGCCCCTAGCTAGGCACGATACAAGATAGATCTAGGTATTGCCATCCTTGGAAGGCAATCTATAAGTGGCTCTCATGATAGATTCATATGGTAATTTGATTTTATTTCTAGGAAAGTATTCCATGCCTTTCCTTAACGGAAATTGGAATCTAATATTTCCTTCCTTCATATCAATAATTGCAACAATCGTTCTAAGGAAAGGTCTACCAAGAATAATAGGACATGAAGGATTGCAATCTATATCAAGAACAATGAAATCTACGGGCACATAATTCCTATTGGCAACAATAAGAACATCATTAATTCTTCCCATAGGTTTCTTAATAGTGGAATCCGCAAGATGCAAATTTAAAGAACAATCATCAAGCTCATGGAACCCTAGCAAATCACACAAAGTTTTTGGGATAGTGGAGACACTTGCTCCCAAATCACACAAAGCATAGCATTCATGATCTTTTATTTTTATTTTTATAGTAGCTTCCCATTCATCATAGAGCTTTCTAGGTATAGAAACTTCCAACTCAAGTATTTCTTCATAAGATTGCATCAAAGCATCAACTATATGTTTAGTGAAAGCTTTATTTTGACTATAAGCATGCGAAGAATTTAGCACGGATTGCAACAAGGAAATGCAATCAATCAAAGAGCAATTATCATAATTGAATCCCTTGAAATCCAAAGTAGTGGGTTCATCACTATGCAAAATTTTAATCTCTTCACTCCCACTTTTAGCAATTTTAGCATCAAGATCTAAAAACTCTGAAACATTGGGACACTCTAAAGCAGAATCATCTCCAATCATATTCTCATCAAGATTAACACTAGAAAACAAGGATCTAATAGGAGACACATCAATAACTTTTAGATCTTCATCTTTATTTTCACGATAACTAGAAGAACACGATTTAATATAATCTTCTCTTTTAGCACGCATCCTAGCGGTTCTTTCTTTGCATTCATCAATGGAAATTATCATGGCTTTGAGAGACTCATTGATATCATGCTTAGGTGGGATAAATCTAAGTTTCAAAGAATCAACATCAAGAGTAATTATATCCACACTTCTAGCCAATTCATCAACTTTAAGCAATTTCTCTTCAAGCATAGCATTGAAATTCTTTTGCGAGATCATAAACTCCTTAACACTAGTTTCAAATTCAGAAGGCATCTTTCCATAAGAGTTGTTGTAGGAATTACCAAAATTATTAGAGGAATTACTAGGAAAAGGCCTAGGATTAAAATTACCTCTATAAGCATTGTTACCAAAATTATTCCTACCAACAAAATTCACATCCAAAGATTCATTGTTATTCTCAATCAAAGTGGACAAAGGCATATCATTAGGATCAGAGGAAGCACTCTTAGCAGCAAACAATTTCATAAGTTCATCCATCTTTCCACTCAAAACACTAATTTCTTCGATAGCATGCACTTTTTTACTTGTAGATCTTTTGGTGTGCCATTGAGAATAATTAACCATAATATTATCTAGGAGTTTGGTAGCTTCTCCTAAGGTAGTTTCCATGAAAGTGCCTCTGGCGGCCGAATCTAAAAGATTTCTAGAAGCAAAATTCAAGCCAGCATAAAAGTTCTGAATAATCATCCATAGATTCAAACCATGTGTAGGGCAATTACGTATCATAAATTTCATTCTCTCCCAAGCTTGTGCAACATGCTCATGATCTAGTTGCTTAAAATTCATAATATCGTTCCTAAGAGAGATGATCTTAGCAGGAGGGAAATACTTAGAGATAAAAGCATCTTTGCACTTATTCCACGAATCAATACTATTTCTAGGCAAAGAGGAAAACCAAGTTTTAGCATGATCTCTAAGTGAAAACGGAAATAACTTCAATTTAACAATATCGTTATATGTATCCCTTTTCTATTGCATATCACACAAATCAACAAAGTTGTTTAGATGGGTAGCGGCATCTTCACTAGGAAGGCTGGAGAATTGATCTTTCATGACAAGATTCAACAAACCAGCATTGATCTCACAAGATTCAGCATCGGTAATAGGAGCAATCGGAGTGCTAATAAAGTCATTGTTATTGGTATTGGAGAAGTCGCATAATTTGGTATTGTTCTGAGCCATAGTGACAAGCAAGCAATCCAACACACAAGCAAACAAGAAGCAAGCAAACGATAAGCACACGGCGGAAGAAGGGCGAATAAAACAGCAAAGGTGAAGTGGGGGAGAGGAAAACGAGAGGCAAATAAATGTAATGCGAAGGATAAGGGTTTGTGATAGGTACTTGGTATATGACTTTTGCGTAAGCCTCCCCGGCAACGGCGCCAGAAATTCTTCTTGCTACCTCTTGAACTTGCATTGTATTCCCTCGAAGAGGAAAGGGAGATGCAGCACAGTAGCGTAAGTATTTCCCTCAGTTTTTGAGAACCAAGGTATCAATCCAGTAGGAGACTGATACGTCCAAAACGTATCTATAATTTCTGCTTGCTCCATGCCACTTTTGCGTGATATTGCTATGATATCCATACACTTCCATACACTTTTGATCATATTTGGACTAACTTACTAATCCAGTGCACCCCAGTGCCAGTTTCTGTTTTCGGCTGTTTTTGTATTTCAGGTTTTCACGTTTCGAGAACTGCCCAGAAAAATCCAGAAAAATTAAATAAAAAATCAGCGATCCGGAAACAACACTGCGTCCGAAGGGCAGCCTGGGGGGCACAGGGGCTCCAGGCACCCTGTGGGCGCCCCCCCCCCCTGGGCCGCGCCGGGGGGGCGCCTGGGCCCCCCGAAGCCCGTCCGGTGCCCCCCTTTGGCATATATTTAGAGGGACCTCCAAAACCCTCAGAGACAGGAACTTTTTTCGCGATCCCATCTCTGTTCCGCCGCCGCCGCCGCTTCCAAGATCGGAAGCACCAGGAGAACTCTTCCCGGCACCCTGCCGGAGGGGAGGATCACCACCGGGAGCTTCTCCACCACCATGGACGCCTCCCGGATGACTCGTGAGTAGTCTCCCTTGGACCATGAGTCCATGACCAGTAGCTATGTGATGTTCTCCTCCCGTTCTTGTGCTTCACTAATTAGTCCTCGTGAGCTGCCCTACATGATCGAGGCACCTATGTAATCCTTATGATGTTGCTATGTTGAGTTTGCTGGGATCCGATGGATTATGAGATTATGTTCAGATTGATCTTGAGTAATATATTTGATTCACCTCTTTTATATTTTAGTTCATAAGTAATTCTTGCATGTTCTCCGTTGTTATTTATTGCTTTGGCCGAGTAATAGGTAGTGACTCCAAGAGGGAACGTTATGCTCGATTGTGGGTTCATGCCCCTCGATGACTAGCTTGAGTGACAGAAACATGAGTCTAGGGGATGTGATGTTGCCACAAGGGGGAAAACAACGGTGCTTGTGCCCGCAGGTGCAAGGATTGTTTACTTTACGCAAAGTTCTTTTAATGTAGTTGTCTGTTGCATTGAGTTTACACTATGGGTGGGACTCGCAACTTAATACCAGCGAGATGTTCTGGATATATATCTCAAGGTGGATGATTAGTAGTAGATATTGATGGATTTCGGTCTACTTACTTTGGCGTACCGCCCATGCTTTGAACCTCAACCTTTCTTGCAATGTAGTCAGCATTGGTTTGCGTTCGTGGTCCTGTCAATTGCCCAGCTGTAAGTTGTTTACCTCACATAGCTGTTTTATCGTCTTTTGGGAGAGAGACATCACTAGTGAACATCATGAGACTCCGGTCCATATTACCATCATTGATCACATCCGCTATTTATTTCCCGTTATCATTTACTATTGCAAAAACTATCTATCACTACTATCATTGCTTTTAACCCTTTGTGAACTACAAGGCCGGAGAGATTGACAACCTCTCTGTACTCGTTGGGAGCAAAGTTATTTGTATCTGTGTGCAGGTCCACATTGATTGCTAATTGCGCCGTTAGCAATTGACACCTACTTGTTGAACCTAGGAGTCTCTGGGGAATCGATCCTTGGCATCTTTGCTAGGGGAAAACACTTCTACTTACTGCATCTTACACCTTCCACTTGGGGTAACCAACGAGGGGTTCGAGGCCCATCAAGGAGTATTTTTTGGCGCCGTTGCCGGGGACTCCACTCTTCAGGATAGGGGAGTTGCATGCTATCTTTTACCTTTGATTTTTAGTCTTGTTAGTTTACCTTTCATTTTTGCTTTAGTTCCTTTTATCGAAAATCACAAAAATAGTTATCTTGCTTGCTTGCTACTATGGGTTCTACCAAAAACACTAAATGGGAGGAGTACACCCCTACTTCCATTGCCCAATTATCACTGACGGGATTTACAAAAAAAAATAAACCTTGTGATTATACTAGTTTTGACGGAGAGTTATGCCCATGGCATGGTCTTCCAGGAAAAAAGTATGAGCCTCAGTTTAAAATTGCTCCTAAGCTTCCCCAAACTTGGGAAGATGTTCAAACTCTTATAATAGAGAGCGAATTAAACAAAGAGGATGACACTACAATTCTGCCCACTAATGATAAAATTGATTTTGATAATTGTAGTATTTCAGAAGTTGTCACCTTTCTACAAGGAATGGCTAAAGATCTCAACACTAGCACGCTTAATCTTGCCTTCACAGAGCATGTCACTAATGCTCTTATCAAAGCTAGGGAGGAGAAACTTAGAGTAGAAGCCTCCATACCTAGAAAGCTAGAAGATGGTTGGGATTCTATGATTAAAATTAAGATAAACAACTTCTCATGCTATGCTTTATGTGATATTGTAGCTAGTACTTCCATTATGCCCAAAAGACTATATGATATGCTTAAATTAAAATCTTTTGATTCTTGTTCTTTTGGTAATGTTCTCGTTGATTCTTCCATAAAGAAACCTTTGGGGAGGATCGATGATGTTCTTATTATTGTCAATGATAATATGTGCCCGTTGATTTCACTATTATGGATATTGAATGTGATCCTTCTTGTCCAATTATTTTGGGACGTCCCTTTTTGCGCACCGTTGGTGCTGTCATTGACATGAAAGAGGGTAATATAAAATTTCAGTTTCCTCTCAAGAAAGGGATGGAACACTTCCCTCGTAAGAAGGTCAAGTTACCTTTTGAGTCCGTTGTACGGGCTAGCTATTCTTTTACTCTTGATAAAACTTGATCTATGCATTATGCCTAGCTTAAAGGCATAAAAGAAAGCGCTTTTGGGAGGCAGCCCACATGAATAAATTTTTGCTTTTGTTGTGTCTTGATGTTGTTTACTGCTGTATCATCATCATTGTATCTTTGCTTTTCATATTTGTGCCAAGTATAGCCTCTGATTGCTAGAAAGTTCAAAAGTTTGTGAGGTGCTGTCCAGGAAACAGATTCTGTCCTTGGATAGAAAAATTTGTATAAAATGACCAGATCATCTTTTTGGTCTGATATTTTTTGACAGCGTTCTCTATATAATTTTATTTCGTGCGTCAGTTCTGAGTTTTTTTATTTGAGTTGCAAAAGTATCCCGAACAGATCAATTACTGCCTGCTGTTCTGTTTTTCACAGATTCTGTCCTGTTTTGCCTTACCTTCACTTTGCAAATTAAGAACTTGCTTTTTCTTTGCAAAAACCTTTTGGCAATCTTGAGAAACAGTAGAACTCCAAGAATATCCTTATTTCCAGCAAGGTATAATTATTTTATTAAGGGTATTAACCTCGCTAATCAGATTATGATGAGTTGTGTATGAAGGGAGTTTTCAAGTGTGCGAGGGAAGATGATAAAAAGATTCAGGAGTGTCAAGCGCTCAAGCTTGGGGATGCCCCCGTGCACCCCCAAGAAATATTCAAGGAGACTCAAGCGTCTAAGCTTGGGGATGCCCCCCGTGCATCCCCTTCTCCATCAACACTATCAGTTCGTCTTTCGTTTCGCTATATTTTTATCACTTCATGTGTTATGTGCTATGCTTGGAGCGTCTTGCTTTTAGTTTTCTTTTTAGTTTTTCATAACGAGTCGGAACCCAGCATTCCTTTATGTGGGAGAGAAACACGCTCCACCTCTACCTAGAACATTACATAGAATTTTCATGTCTATCTATGCTGTGTGTGTTCTTTGTCTTTTAATAGCTACTATCGTGCTCTGCTCTTAGTATTCATGCTTATCTTTTCAAGAGCTTTTATTTAGTTGGTTGCTTGAACTCTCTTTAATTACCATGCTCACCTTATTAAGAGAGTTTGCTTCCGTTGCATGGGTTAATGTGTCTATGATAAAGATGCTACTTTCATGATGGTGCTTAGTAGTTCAGGTTTTCTTATGGTTAATCTCAAATAGCTGGGGGGTTCCCAATGTGTTATTGGAGTACCAACTTGGTTTGATTGCCTATGATGTGGTATGGTTTAGTAATATCTTCCTTCGAGAATTTATTTTGATTGACTTGGCGTATGCTCACGCATATTCAAGACTGTAAAGAAAGTCTGTCAAGCCTTGATGATCTTTTGTTTCTAAGTAGCGATATAACTACCATGCCTGATTCAATATTGCTTTGTCGCTCTGCATGATTATGACCGTCATTGCTCTCTTAGTTGGTCGCTCCCAGTCTTTTGCTAACCTCCACCTGTACTAAGCAAACTAACCATGCAATACATAGCTCATGGGAAAGTAGCCTAAAAACTATTGTGGTAAAGAATATGTTGCTTATGTATCTTATTTCTTATAAGTTGCTTGTTGAGCGGTAACCATGTTTCTGGGGACGCCATCAATTGTCACACTTTTGTTGAATATCATGTGAGTTGCTATGCTTGTTCGTCTTGTCTGGAGTAAGGGTGATCTACCGTGGGTTGAATAACTATGCATATTGTTAGAGAAGAACATTGGGCCGCCAACCAAAGCCATGCATCATGGTGGAAGTTTTAGCTTGGACCTTAATCCTCAATCTCTTATGAGAATATGCTTATGCATTGAAGAGGGGTCCATCATCTATTTTCTATGTTGTCCCGGTATGGATGTCCTCAAGTTGAGATCTATCAAAAACAAGAAATCAAATGCGATTTATCTCCTTGGACCTTTGTACAGGTGGCATAGAGGTACCCCTTTGTGACACTTGGTTAAAACATATGTAATGCAATGATAACCCATGGGGATCCGAGCTAATTAGGACAAGGAGCGAGCACTATTAGTATTCGATGCATGAGGCTTGCAACTTATAGGATGTTTTATACATGACACATATGAAGTACTACTACCGTTGACACAATTGCTTCCATGTTTTCAAAATAAAAAGCTCTAGCACTTAACCTTTCTTTTACCTTTATGTTGAAGCACCAACTACTGAGAGCATGATTGTCATTCTGAGTGTAATGTGCATTGTCCCAAAGTAGCATTGTCTTTTGCATGACTGTGATATCGTTTATTCTGAAATGATTGTATCTAGTCATCACTTAAACCTTGAAGGTGCCCCTGCATTTATGTTTTGCATCACTAAAGGGGGCAAGCTAGATATCACTTTATCGTATTTGCACATCATGTTCATTGCAAATCTTTTTGATGTTTCAGTTTCATGTTGTAAAACTTTCAGTCATTTGTGATTTTCTCTTGAGACAACTTAATTACTTTAGAATCATTGTCTCAGTAAGCTTTTTGTCATATGACTATGAGAAAGTCCTATATGGTTAATAGCATGTCACCACAGAAATTATTCTTGTTATCATTTACCTACTCGAGGACGAGCAGGAATTAAGCTTGGGGATGTTGATACGTCCAAAACGTATCTATAATTTCTGCTTGCTCCATGCCACTTTTGGGTGATATTGCTATGATATTCATACACTTCCATACACTTTTGATCATATTTGGACTAACTTACTAATCCAGTGCACCCCAGTGCCAGTTTCTGTTTTCGGCTGTTTTTGTATTTCAGGTTTTCACGTTTCGAGAACTGCCCAGAAAAATCCAGAAAAATTATATAAAAAATCAGCGATCCGGAAACAACACTGCGTCCGAAGGGCAGCCTGGGGGGGCCACAGGGGCTCCAGGCGCCCTGTGGGCGCCCCCCCCCCCCCCTGGGCCGCGCCGGGGGGGCGCCTGGGCCCCCCGAAGCCCGTCCGGTGCCCCCCTTTGGCATATATTTAGAGGGACCTCCGAAACCCTCAGAGACAGGAACTTTTTTCGCGATCCCATCTCTGTTCCGCCGCCGCCGCCGCTTCCAAGATCGGGAGCACCAGGAGAACTCTTCCCGGCACCCTGCCGGAGGGGAGGATCACCACCGGGAGCTTCTCCACCACCATGGACGCCTCCCGGATGACTCGTGAGTAGTCTCCCTTGGACCATGAGTCCATGACCAGTAGTTGTGTGATGTTCTCCTCCCGTTCTTGTGCTTCACTAATTAGTCCTCGTGAGCTGCCCTACATGATCGAGGCACCTATGTAATCCTTATGCTGTTGCTATGTTGAGTTTGCTGGGATCCGATGGATTATGAGATTATGTTCAGATTGATCTTGAGTAATATATTTGATTCACCTCTTTTATATTTTAGTTCATAAGTACTTCTTGCATGTTCTCCGTTGTTATTTATTGCTTTGGCCGAGTAATAGGTAGTGACTCCAAGAGGGAACGTTATGCTCGATTATGGGTTCATGCCCCTCGATGACTAGCTTGAGTGACAGAAACATGAGTCTAGTGGATGTGCTGTTGCCACAAGGGGGAAAACAACGGTGCTTGTGCCCGCGGGTGTAAGGATTGTTTACTTTACGCAAAGTTCTTTTAATGCAGTTGTCTGTTGCATTGAGTTTACACTATGGGTGGGACTCGCAACTTAATACCAGCGAGATGTTCTGGATACATATCTCAAGGTGGATGATTAGTAGTAGATATTTATGGATTTCGGTCTACTTAGTTTGGTGTACCGCCCATGCTTTGAACCTCAACCTTTCTTGCAATGTAGTCAGCATTGGTTTGCGTTCGTGGTCCTCTCAATTGCCCAGCTGTAATTTGTTTACCTCACATAGCTGTTTTATCGTCTTTTGGGAGAGAGACATCACTAGTGAACATCATGAGACTCCGGTCCATATTACCATCATTGATCACATCCGCTATTTATTTCCCGTTATCATTTACTATTGCAAAAACTATCTATCACTACTATCATTGCTTTTAACCCTTTGTGAACTACAAGGCCGGAGAGATTGACAACCTCTCTGTACTCGTTGGGAACAAAGTTATTTGTATCTGTGTGCAGGTCCACGTTGATTGCTAATTGCGCCGTTAGCAATTGACACCTACTTGTTGAACCTAGGAGTCTCTGGGGAATCGATCCTTGGCATCTTTGCTAGGGGAAAACACTTCTACTTACTGCATCTTACACCTTCCACTTGGGGTAACCAACAAGGGGTTCGAGGCCCATCAGAGACCACCCGCCAGTCCCTCGCACCTGCACAAACAAATAAGAACTTCGCAGCCAACGCGATAAGGGGTAGTCAATCCCTTTACGGCACTTACGAGAGTGAGATCTGATAGAGATGATAGTTATATTTTTGGTATTTTTGGTTTAATAAAACAGCAAATAAAAGCAAGAAAAGTAAGGTAGATGTAGATTGATATGTTGAGAATAGACCCGAGGACCATAGTTTTCTCTAGTGGCTTCTCTCATGATAGCGGTATTCTACGGTGGGTAAGCAAATTACTGTCGAGCAACTGATAGAAAAGCGAATAATTATGAGACTATCTAGGCATGATCATTGTATATAGGCATCACGTCCGAGACAAGTAGACCGAAACGATTCTGAATCTACTTCTATTACTCCACACGTCGACCGCTATCCAGCATGCATCTAGTGTATTGAGTTCATACGAACAGAGTAACGCCTTAAGAAAGATGACATGATGTAGAGGGATAAACTCAAGCAATATGATGAAAACCCCATCTTTTTATCCTCGATGGCAACAATACAATACGTGCCTTGCAGCCCCTACTGTCACTGGGAAAGGACACCGCAAGATTGAACCCAAAGCCAAGCACTTCTCCCATTGCAAGAACTATAGATCTAGTAGGCCAAACCAAACCAATAATTCGAAGAGACTTGCAAGGATATTATGAGCACACATAAAAAGTTCAGAGAAGAACCAAATATCTTTCATAGATAACCTTGATCATAAACTCACAATTCATCGGATCTCGACAAACACACCGCAAAAAGAGATTACATCGAATAGATCTCATCGAAGACCGAGGAGAACTTTGTATTGAGATCCAGAGAGAGAGAAGAAGCCATCTAGATACTAGCTATGGACCCGAAGGTCTGTGGTAAACTACTCACAACTCATGGTGAGGGCGATGATGATGATGATGAAGGCCTCCGTGATGGATCCCCCTCCCGGAATAGGCTCCAAGATGGGATCTCCACGGGAACAGAAGCTACAGCAGTGGAATTAGGGTTTTCTCTCTATGTATGGAGTTTCTGGGGTACGTAGGTATATATAGGAAGATGGAGGGCATCGGGGGCCGTGTGGGCCAGCCTCGAGGCAGGGGGGCGCCCCCCACCCTCGTTGGCTGGCCCTTCGTCCCCTGACTTGGTCCTGACGTTTCCCGAGTGTGATTTCCTCCAAAAATATCTCTCGCGAAGGTTTCATTCCGTTTGGACTCCGTTTGATATTCCTTTTCTGCAAAACCCTGAAATAGGCAAAAAACAGCAATCTGGACTGGGCCTTTGGGTTAGTAGGTTAGTCCCAAAAATGATATAAAAGTGAATGATAAAGCCTATTAAACATCCAAGACTTCATAAATAATAGCATGGAACAATAAAAAATTATAGATACGTTGGAGACGTATCATAGGGTTTTGCCAAGCACGACGGAAACTAGACGGAGGATAAACTAGAGGGGGCGGGGTTGCCGGTAGACAGCTTGGTGAATCTTGATGTGTTCCGGGTGCTAGCCCTACCCCTCTATTTATATGTTGAGCCTTGGGTCATTTCTTGGAGAAAGAGCATCCTCAAAGTCGGTTTAGCCCGCAAGGCAAGAGTCCTTCTCGGACTCCAGGACCATACGCCAGCGTCCTCGGCGTCTGGCCCCTGGCCTCCGCAAAACTTCCTTTTGCACCTTCCTAAAGCCACGTGGGTTTTACCCTTTGGCCCAAATAAAGTGTTCTCGTACCTAAACATTTCGGGAAACATCTGAAACCCCTTCCGGAGACCAAACACTATTATCCCATATATCAATCTTTACCTCCAGGCTATTATGGAGCTCCTCGTCATGTCCATGATATCATCCAGGACTCCGAACAACATTCGGTCACCAACATACATAACTCATATAATATTATATCATCAACAACGTTAAGCGTGCGGACCCTACGGGTTCGAGAATGATGTAGACATGACCGATATGCTTCTCCGGTCAATAACCAATAGCGGGACCTGGATGCCCATATTGGTTCCTACATATTCCATGAAGATCTTTATCTGTTGAACCTTTATGACAACATACGTAGTTCCCTCTGTCCGTCGGTATGTTACTTGCCCGAGATTCGATTGTCAGTATCTCCATCCTAGTTCAATCTCATTACTGGAAAGTCTCTTTACTCATTCCATTATACAGCATCCCGTAACTAACTCCTTAGTCACTTTGCTTGCAAGCTTCTTGCGATGTTGCATTACCGAGAGGGCCCAGAGATACGTCTCTGTCATACGGAGCAACAAATCCCAGTCTCGGTCCATGCCAACTCAACAGACACCATCAGAGATACTTGTAGAGCACCTTTATGATCACCCAGTTACGTTGTGACGTTTGATGGCACACAAGGCATTCCTCCGGAATCCGGGAGTTGCATGATCTCATGGTCGAAGAAACATCTATTTGACATTAAGAAAGCAGTAGCAATAAACTGAACGATCATATGCTATGCTAACGGTTGGGTCTTGTCCATCACATCATTCTCCTAATGATGTGATCTCATTGTCAAATGACAACTCATGTCTATGGTTAGGAAACCTTAACCATCTTTGATCAATGAGCTAGTCTAGTAGAGTCTCACTAGGGACACAGTATTTGTTTATGTATCCACACATGTATTCAAGTTTCCGGTTAATACAATTCTAGCATGCATGATAAACCTTTATCATGATTAAGGAAATATAATAATAATAATCATTTTATTATTGCCTCTAGGGCATATTTCCATCAGTTTATGTGCCTTGGCGAGTGGAATAGGGTAATGGGAGGCGGTCCGTGGGTGTTCCACAATGCGGATATTTTGATTGAATAATATGATGCATATCCGATGTCAGAGACTACAAGCTGGATAGGATACCAGTTTGGGCAAGAATTAGGGGTATACCAGAAGGTCTGATGAAGAAAAAACCTTAGTAGAGAAGGTGGCTCGCAAAGTCAGGGTTCCACCCATGAAGGTAGTAGTGAATGAGGGGCGTATGAACCCTGCTAGATATCTTCGTGCCCGCATCTTTCTGATGCTGGATACGCCTCTGGTCCATTTCATCCCCTTGACTCTCAAGGAGAAGAAGTATGATGTGGAATATGAGAAGCAGCCCGATTTGTGTGACTTCTATGGCCTGATTAAACACGTTGTGACTGAATGCGGTGATGGGATCCATAAACCCGAGGAGTGTGAATGGGGTGAATGGCTTCTAGTAAACTTTGATAACTCAGGTGATCATGGAGGTCCTAGTATGAGCTTTGGTCATGGGGGGCAACTGTTGGCGGGGTGCAGGCTTTGATAGAGGTAGAGGTGCGGCAGGTGAGCCATACCAGCATGATAATATGGATCTGGATCGGTGGGTGAATTATGAATGCCCCGTTTGTGATATTGTACACTCTGTAAGGAAGCGGCTTATTGGACAAGACTATGCAGTTAATGATGAAAGGGTACCAGGGACATATGCACCCGACCTGGTTGTGTGGCTGACAAAGTGTACTTACTCGAGAATGTAGCCACGGAGCATGTTGACAAGAATCTGTTGAGCACACCGGAGAAGATACAAGACTAGTAAAGACAGAGATCGGAGGCAACTGAAATAAACAGTGATACATCGGCGACCACCCACGGGGAGGATCCACGGGTGCAATGAAAATCATATGTTGGAACTGCCAAGGGATGGCTAACATCGCGGCAGTTAGAGCCCTTCTGGATATCCAGAAGCAATGGTGGCCGGATGTAGTCTTTCTGTTCGGGACTCATCTGAATAAAGCTAGGGCAGAAAAACTGAGAATAAATTTGAGCATGGACAAGGTGGAGGTAGTGGAGAGTGTAGGAGCAGGTGGCGGTTTGCTAATGGCATGGAAGAATCGCATTGTGAGTGAGGTCCTGGACACATCAAAAAAATATTGATGCAAAGGTCGGGGTTTCAGATGATTAGACATGGAGATTTACAGGGTTTTATGGAGAACCCCGTTGGGAAGACAAACATTTGTCATGGCAGATTATGCGTGATCTTGGTCGGCAGCCCCAACTACCGTGGGTAGTGATGGGCGACTTCAACGAGATTTTATTTTCGCATGAGAAGGAGGGAGGGGCACCTAGACCGATGCAGATGATGCAGATGTTCCATGATGCACTGGTGATTGCGAGCTAGATGACATGGGGTTCTCTAGAGATCAGTTCACTTGGCGTACAAGGAAACTAAGGGAACGACTGGATAGAAGTGTATGCAATGGGGAGTTACATGGGTTATTCCCAAATGCTCAAGTGATAAATACGGAGCATAGAAAATCAGATCACAGACTGGTGGTGCTTGATACTGATGGGGATTTGGGTGAGGTGTGAGGTACAAGGGCAGGCACCAAATGATTTGAAGCTCATTGGATAAAAGAGCGGAATGTGGTGACGATGTTACGGGAGCGTGGGAAAAGTCCCCTAGCTCGGCCCCTCTTGTTGTATGTATAGCAGTTATTCACGAAGAACTTCACCAATGGGATCGAGAAGTTTTAAAAGTGCCATGTTGTCATTTGAAGGATCTAAAGGAGGAGTTGGAGCATCTGCGGTTGGGCCCACTTACTGAAGAGTCAGCAGACCGGCAATGACAAGTGCAGTTGTTAATTGAAGAAAGATTGTAAAAATAAGAGACATATTGGGTTCAAAGGAGTAGAGTTAATTTGTTGAAGTATGGTGATCCGAATACCAAGTTTTTCAACAAGTTTGCAAAGGCCAGAAAGAAAAGGAATTATATTAGGCGTCTAATGGATGATAGTGGAGTCTGGGTAGAAGATGTTGAGGCTATGAAGAATTTAGCTAGTGATTTTTTTTCATAATTTGTTTTCTTCAGAAGTTAATGTTCCTGCCATGGATGTTATAAATAAAGTGAATACATGAGTTACGAGCTACGTGAATGAGACCTTTACATCTCCTTATATCGAGGAAGAGGTGAAGAGGGCGTTATTTAGCATCAGGGACCTTAAGGCTCTCAGGCCTGATGGCCTTCATGCGGTGTTCTACAAAAAAATTGGTCATTGTTAGGTGATGGTTTAGTGAAGGAAGTGCTCACAGCGATCAATATTTGGGTGATCCCAAAGGGGTGGAACGTCACCACTATAGTTCTCATCCAAAGGTGGAGACTCTAGAGAAGATCTCACAATTCCAGTCAATCAGTCTCTATAACGTTGTATACAAAGTAATCTCAAAGAAGCTAGCTACGAGACTTAAAGTATTTTTGCCCAAAATAATTAGTGAGAATCAAAGTGCCTTTGTGCCTAGAATGATTATTATAGATACTATCATAGTGGCATATGAGTGTTTGCACTCGATGAAAAAGAAGAAGGGCAAAGTTGGACCATGGGCAGTCAAGCTCGATATGCATAAGGCGTATGACCAAGTCGAATGGGTTTTTCTTAAAGCCATGCCTGGTAAACTTGGTTTTGACGAGAGGTGGGTTAACCATGTCATGGCATGTGTGTCAATTTTGGAGTATAAGGTGGGAATTAATTCATGGGAGACTACCACGTTCCAGCCAATGAGGGGCCTCTGACAAGGGGATCCATTGTCACCATACCTATTTCTTTTATGTGTTGAGGGGATTTCTACTCTTATTTCTCATGAGGAACGGAGGGGATATCTACATGGTGTTCAGGTGTGTCAGGACTCCCCTACAGTTTCTCACTTATTGTTTCATGACGTCTCTTTAGTTCTTATGAGGGCAGATGGAACAAATTCCACCACTCTAAGAAGTATTCCGAATGAGTATTGTGTTGCCTCAGGGCAGTTGGTGAGTGAATCTAAATGCTCAATCTATGTCAGTCCAAATGCAAATGTGGAAGATAAAGTAGAAGTATGCCAGATGCTGAATATTATGACCGAGTCCATTTCGGACAAATACTTCGGCCTACCTTCCATGATTGGAGTTGACATAGTGGACAATTTTAAGCATTTTATTGAAAGGATGATCCAGATTGTGAATGGTTGGAAGGAGAGGACGCTTTCTTATGGCGGCAAAGAAGCTTTGATTAAAGCGATGGCTCAAGCAATCCCGACATATGTGATAAGTGTGTTTAAATTCCCGAAGAAAAAATATGTAAGGGGATCACTAACGCAATTTTGCACTACTAGTGGGGTGATGGTGAGGACCAACATAAATTACACTGGTTCGCATGGTGGAAAATTTGTGTCCCAAAGTAGAGAGGAAGTATGGGATTATGTGACATACACAGTTTCAATTTGTCTATGCTAGCAAAACAATGTTGGAGGCTTATTGAGAATTTTGAGTCCTTGTGCGCACAAGTTTTAAGGGCAAAGCACTACCTTTAGGTGACATTCTAAATTGCGAGTTAAAAGGGGTTCATCTTATGTGTGGCAAAGTATATGGGCTGGTGTACAAACCTTCAAGAAAGGTTATATTTGGAGGGTAGGGGATGGAGCAAAGATCCATATTTGGGATGACTGCTGGATTCCCAACGGTTCTAATAGGAAGATCATCACTAACAGGGGTAATCGAGTTCTCACGATGGTCAGTGAGCTTATTAATCCAGCCACGGGGGAGTGGGATGGCCAGCTTATAAGAGATCATTTTTGGCCCATAGATGTTGACAGAATTCTTCAGATCCCTATCTTCCATCAATTAATAGAGGACTTTGTGGCGTGGCATTTAACAAAGAATGGGATATTCGGTGTAAGGTCGGCTTATTATAAACAGTGGGAGGATATATATGTTAACGAGAAGCCGACTGTGTTCGGCCTAGGAGGATCATCACCACACCTAATATGGAAGAAGTTATTGAGTCTAAAAGTACGAGGAAAAGTGAAGATTTTCCTGTGGAGATGCTTACACGACACGATCCCTTGTCTCTGTGATTTGGCAAACCGTCACATTGGGAACAAATCTCAATGCCATATATGCAAACAAAGTGCAGAAGACATTTTCCATGCATTATTTAAGTGCCTAAGAGCAAAGATGGTGTGGTACACACTTGGGTTGTATGAGGCCATTGCAAAAGCGGCCCAACTTGGCAGGTCAGGTGTAATGGTCATTGCATTCATTTTATGTGATTCGTCCTGTCAAATCCCATAAATGGAGCCGATTCAACTTTCAGAAATTGTAACCAATACATGTTAGTACCTGTGGTGGCAGAGAAGATGCATTGTATTGGATGAGGAGGTGTTGTCCCCGATGCGGATGGGATTGGCAGTTCATGCTTTGAAGTTGAGCTATGTTTGGGCGGACGGGAAACCAATAGCAACGTCCAGAGTAAATCAGTGGAGGAGGGGATTAGCAGGACACATTTTGATAAATGTTGATGCTTCATTTTCATACCATGACTACACTGGATCATGTGGCACAGTGTTAAGGGACTACACGCGGCAATTCGTCGCGGTTGCGACGGTGGAGTTACAACATATACCCTACGTTGTTTCTGCAGAAGATGCGGCCTTGTTGGAGGGATTGAAGCTGGCGACAAAATTAGGATGCAATAATATCCTAGTTCGTATGGACAATGTTACGGTAGTCCAAGCCTTGAAAGAAGATCAAGGTTACTCAATGGTGGCAGCACCAGTTTTATCTGCATGTCGTAGTGATTTTAATAGTTTCGGGAAGGATTTTATCGAATATTGTAATATGAAGTCTAATGTAGTCACTCATGTGCTAGCTGAGTGGGGCCGGGAGAATCATCCCTCAGAGTGGTTCAACTCTCCCCTGGGTTTCATCGTCAAATATTTAGTGGATGATGTAAGTGTGATTTGTATTTAATAAAGTTAGTCATGATGGCCTTCCCCTCAAAAAATGACGCAATATGGAAGCTTGTGTATTTTTAAGTAGAAGTTGCACTACATTGTTTCTTAAAGTTTCCACTTACAGGTACTAGACTGCTTGTTCGATGGTAAATGGTAGTATTATTGATGGGTTTTATTTTTATTGGTAGTTGTGAATGACTAGGAAAGGTGCTTTTCATGTGGTGAATTTGGATGAGATTGGGAGTGGGAGCTCTTTCACTCTAGTACAAACCTACAAAATTTGAACTAAAATATATGCATTTGTGTGCTAAAACATATGTGTGATCTGTGATATTTTCATGGAGCACCTAAATCCCTATCTACTGAATCCCCATCCGGCGACGGCGAGACGAGGAGAGTTAGTGGAAGGTAGCGGTGGCGGCTAGGGTTCCTCCCCCGAGCCCTCAGCATTTCCGTTTGGCTTTTAGTTTTGTTTTTTCGGCTACCGCGCTTGTAAAACATGCATGCACTTAGGTGTTTTCTTCTGCTTAGAATGACGCGCGGTTAGTTGTGCCCGTTCGAGAGTGAAAATATGCATCCACATTGAGTAAGAGCATCTCCAACAGACGTGCGCAGGCGTGGCACGCTAAAAAAATTATAGCGTTGAAATAGCGCTTTTGCGCACTGAACTAGTCAGTTGCTTCACCGGGCGCCCCAAAAAATTAGCGCGCCAGCGTGCCGCTTCAGCGGGCGATGTAAAATAGAGCGTGTGCGCCCAGCCGGCACACAAACAACAAATACAAGATGATCTCAAACATCCAAAATATGCTAATTTCACACGAACAAAATGATCTTAAACATCAATGAGAAACGTAGCATAGTTGAAATTCATAGCATAGTTCAAAATATGCAAAGTTCGCACAAACAAGATGATCACAAGCAGGTTCATGACAAACAAGTTCACACAAATGAATTGAACATGAACAATAATTCCTCATCATCTTCCTCCTCGTTTTCCTCTTCCGATTCGTCTGTTTCTTCTTCCGATTCTCCATCCTCTTGTTTGTCCTCTCCTTCTTTGGAAAGTCGGACGGTGTTTGCACTATCAACAACTACAGCATGCGAAGGCATGTGAGGCATGCCGGAAGCTCCCATGCCACCCATGCCTCCCGTTGGTGCTCTCATGCCTCCCATGAGAGATGCAAAACTCATGTCTCTCATGCCTCCCATGCCACCCATGCCTCCCGTAGGTGCTCCCATGCCTTCCATGAGAGACACAAAACTCATGTCTCTCATGCCTCCCATGCCACCCATGCCTCCCGTAGGTGCTCCCATGCCTCCCATAGAACCTCCCATGCCTCCGATGCCACCCATGGTGGCTCCCAAGCCTCCCGTGGAAGCTCCCATGCCTCCCATGAAAGCTCCCATGCCTCCCGAAGGTGCTCACATTCCACCCATGGAAGCTCTGATACCTCCCATGAACATCATTCTTTTTTGCATCAAGATTTGATCACGGCAAAGGTTGATGTACTCATTTTTCCTCTCGTCGAAGTTGGATGTGTCCATGAAGAACAAGTGCTTCTCCCATTCCAATAATCTTGGTTGCTCCTCCATGGCCAATTTTTCCTCCTTCAATGCCACTTTCCTCTCCTAGTCCACCACCCTCCTCTCCTCAGCTGCCGACTCTTGGCTCCTTTCCACCCACCTCTCCTCATTTGCTTCCTTTCTTACCTTCAAAATCGCATCCATGGCACTCTTTATCTCTTCATCTCCTCCCTTCTTCTTCTTCTTCTTTTCTTTTCCTAGTTTCTCCCTTTGTGCTCTTTTTAGCTTCGAGTAGGCAATCGAGTTTGGTGTAGGGCTCCTCTTGTCGTCATCCCTTGATGTCTCATTGTCATCATCACCCAAATCAATAGTTGCATTGCTTTTGTCATGTTTTTTCCATTTCTCTTCATCCTTCAACACCTCGTAGCAATGGGGCAACACAAATGCTCTCCCTTTCTTCACCTTGCCTTTCTTGGTCTTCTTCTCTTCTCCTCGAAACAAGTTTTGTGCAATGTTGAGCTACAAACAAAAGAACAAGTTATCACTAGAAACACAAAAGATGAAGCATGAACATAGAAGAAATTATGAACATGGGATGCATGGGAGGCATTGGAAATGGCACTCACCCTATCTCTATCATTAGTGCCACTAGGGTTTATCTTGTCGACCGCTGTCATTGTCGCTGCCCACTTTCGACAATCTTTGTTGATCATTGACCCTAGGACCGAAGAGATCTTTCGGTGCGCTCAACTCCACTCTTGTTGTATTTGTCAAAGAACTCCTTCGTTTGAAGCCAATGTGTATCTCTAGTTTGGTCCGTTCCAGCGGTGGGATCCATAGACACATTCAACCATGTGTTGCAAACCAAGACGTCTTCGGAGACGGTGTATTTGGAATCCCTTCCTTTTGGTGCATCGATCAAACACTCGCCCTCATCATCCACTTCATATTCGTCTTCATCAACTTCATTGGTTTGAGACCAATTGTTGGAGCCAACACCCATAGTCGACATATATGCCTCATCATTGAAACTACAAAGTAGTATGACAAAGAAAAACTAATCAATCTAACATATGTGCACATTTCTCAACAACAACAAAACAAAAACAAAAATTATACCTTGTGGGCACATTTCATCAAGCACTATGTGTGCATCAGCCGCGGCGCAACAAATTACGAGTTTTTCGGCGCTTCGGGCGGCGGAGGTGCGGCCGGCCTCGCTCATGCCTTCTTCTTTATCACCGCTTTCCTCTTCTTTTAGGACGTCGTCGCCGTCGCCATCGCGGTGGCCTCCATGGTTCGTTTGGAGGCGGAGCTCTGTGTCTTCGCGACGGGCGGCGGCGCAACGCCACCCTGCGCGCTCGTCCGGGCGGCATGAAGAGCCCGCGTGTGAGGCCGGTATTCGGAGCTGCAGCGGCACCGGCGGCGGAGGTCAAGCTCGTGCTAGGGTTTGCGGCGGCGGTGGAGAGTTCGCGCGTGTATGAAGGGGTTAGGGGGATGTTGGTGCACCCATCCATGGCTGGAGGTTGCCGTCGGCGGCGCGGGGCGGGGCGAAAGCGGGCACGGCGGTTGCTCGTTTCGCGCTCGATTTCTTTCTGTCGCGCGCTGTAGCGGACGCCCGAAAAAAACAGCGTGTGATGCCGTTCTGTTCGGCACGCAGAGTAGTTTTAGTGCGCGCATGATTTTTGCGTCTGTGCTGAAGCTGCCGATTCGATAGCGCGTGCTATAATTCCGTTTTTTCAGGCGCACGATTTATTTAGCGTCTTTGTTGAAGATGCTCTAAGGCTCGTCCCCGCAAAAGAAAAAAAAGAGTAAGGCTCGTCATGGTATTGCCTATGTCTAGACGTTAAGAAATGAACTAGTCGAGCATGGAGTCCTTGACGGTGGAGACAAATATAGAATCTCACATTACACTAGATCAATGAGATCGGTCACAAAAAATTATATTTAGGCATTTCAAAAATTGTAAAAATATTTCACAATATATCTGTGTGGTGTGTCTACAACTCCGGAAGAAAAACTATAACAAGCTTATTCTGCCCTCACGTATTCATCGTTCTCTTCCCGAAAATGCTCTTTTGATCCCGAGCTCATATGCTCTCGCATGAACAGTAAAATCGAAAAAAATAGTACAAGATTCAAAAAAATCTGATTTTTTTTATGAAGAATATTGATGAATGTTCTAACTGCATGCAAAATTTCAGATCGAAATAACATTTGTGGAGGTCTGGGCAAAAATAACAAATTTGCCGTGACAAATAAAAGACAGGGAAATTGTTGGATGGACCTAGGAACAAATTTGTCTGCTCACATATATATGCGTAATGGGTAGAGGTTGTTGGGGGAATTCGTATTCACTCATATTTCATGCCAGCCTGGAATAATAAATCATGGAGTAAATATTCCGGTTCTTGTTTGATCCCATCACATGTGCACACAATGTGGCATTTTTTTCGAGAGTATGCCAATGACATACAATATTTTTATAAAGAACAATAAATTTACAAAAGTCCTCAGATCGATGCTAACATCAATCCTCGGATCATCCACTCCAACCAGAGCTAACTAGTTAACTTTTCACAAATCTATCTAATCCACCCATGGCTACTCCTGCTCGTTTCCATTCTAGTATGTCCTCTAGTATAGCCGAAGCTAGCTCGGTGGGGCCTAAGACTTGATCCGGTTGATTGAACACTTGGGTGTTTCTTTGCTTCCACATAGCCCATGTCGCGTATTGAAAATGTTTGCTACCTCTCATTGAAAGCAGGGCAGCTTCCCAGTACACGCACGAGTAAGAACGAGCTCTTGTACTCACGTATGGAACCCATAAATTTTGGACCAAAATATACGATTTGTGTGCTAGAACATATGTGCAATGTGTGCTATTTTTATAGAGCACATAAATCTTCGGTGTGGATTTTTTGAACTTGGGTCTATGTGAATGGATTTGGAAAGCCAAGATCCTTCTTAAAATCAAAATCTTTATGTGGCAGTTGGCTAAGGATGCTGTGCTCACGAGGCAAGTCATGAAAAAAAGAAATGGCCAGGAAACCCCCGCTGCTCTTTCTGTAATAAATTAGAAACTTCGCAACACCTGTTCTTTACCTGCTCTGTGGCTAGGGTAGTGTGGAGGTGTGTGGGGATGGTTCTGCGCACGGATAGGTGTCCTGATAATCAATGGCAATACTATGTGTGGTGCTACTTTTTCCTCCCTGCTGGAGTAAAGTTTTACACAGTGGGCTTAGCCGCGGCTTGCTGGGCAATTTGGCTAGCTCGCAGTCGGACTACATTTGAAAAGAAGCAAATCGAATCGCCATTTGAAATTGTCTTCTCTATGTGCTCGTTTCTTCTTTATTGGGAAGGTCTGCAACAAGAAGAGGATAGCAAGGAGCTGCGTGCGGGAGCTAAGATGATCAGGGCTAGCACAATGCAGATGATGAAGATGTGCAATGCAGCGAGGCGCCCGATCACGGGAGAATAGTCCCCCCTCCCACCTGCTTCGAATGGGTGCTGCTGGTGTTCTGATGCATACTTGTCAGTTGTTTCCTTTTGTGCCCCGGTGATCTTGGGGTTGTAACAGACTTATCTACGTATGATTTGCGTTGGTGCAGTTAGGTTTTCGCCCCATGGCATTCATTTCGAGGTCGAGTGGGTTTCCTAGCAGTGCACGAACTCGCTTTACCTCTTTTCCCTCCCTTAAATGTTTCTGGAACTGATGTATTTTCGATCATTTGCAATAGAAAGGGGTCCAGCCCGGTTCGAAAAAGATTTAGCAAGAAAAAAAGAATTAAAAATAAATAGTGTTGATTTATTTTTTACAACAAACATGGTCTACTGTTATACTCCCTCCGTCCTTTAAAGAGTGTACTTCCAACTTTGTTGGAGGATCAAACTATATCAAAGTTTGACCGAGTTTGTGCAAAAATATATCAATATTTATGAAATCAAATAGGTATATGATGAAAATATATTTTATCACGAATCTAATGCTACTAGTTTGATGTCATAAATGTTGGCGTATTATTGTATAAACACGGTCAAACGTAAAAATGTTTGACTTTCCAACAAAGTTGGAAATACACTCTTCAAAGGACGGAGGGAGTACTCGAGAGGGAAACATCGCAATCCGCCGTTGTCGTCCGATGGAATGAACGGAGGTTTTCACCTGGAACCGTATTAGGACAGCAAAATTGTGACAACGTCATCAAGAGGAGAGCAGAACTCGTGGAGGGGGGGGGGGCGTCATCATCGACGTAGACGCGCAAAGCTTTCGCCCGGTTGCTTTCCCATGCCATGAAGGAGCAACATAGTCAATCGGCGTGACGAAGCCGGGACCACCAAAATTACATCTAGGCCCCTCCCATGCAAAACATAGAAGACCCCAGGGTCACCAACCATCACACCCGGATACCAGCCGGAGAGCATACCGAGTAGCCTGTCACCCAAGGCCGCCACCCCGGCATCTCACTCCGTACCTCTCATTGACATGAAAACACGCGCCGACGAGCTCCCCACCGACCCTCAAAGTAGCAACGAATGAAGGATGTACCAAAAAGTTCTACGCGTACCAAGACTGATGTATCCGAGAGTTAAAAACAACTAGTGGGTCTCATCAATGAAAGCCATGTCGTCTGTTAGCTTAGCAGCACTTAAAAGCTAACTAAATTCAAAAGTAACTATGAACAAAGAAATTACATTCTAGGAGTAGGAAGTTGACAATTGTACTACTTCCTCCGTTCCTAAACATGAGTTTTTTTTAATACTTCATTACAAACTACTCCCTTGGTTCCTAAATATTTGTCTTTCTACACATTTTAAATGGTTACAACATACGGTTGTATGTAGACTAATTTTAAAGGGTAGATTCATTCATTTTTCTTCATATGTAGTCACTTGTTGAAATCTCTAGGAAAACAAATATTTAAAAACGGAGGAAGTACATTCGTATGTATATAGTCTATAATGATATCTCAAAAAGAACTTATATTTAGGAACGAAGGAGGTAGTACATCGTTGCTGGATGTGGATCAGATCAGTATCACCTTATCGGTAAGCTAGAGTGATGATGTTGTTCTAGAAGGCAGGACCCACAGCGACGGCGCCACGGAACCGGCCGATCCAAGGTGCGACACCAACGGAAAACCATTCCCGCCTTTCTTCCTTCTAGACGACAGTCGACAGTGACGTCCCATCCCCAACCTAAGTAAGTGATCGATGTCATGTCCCCACCTCCCCACCACCAACATCCAAACCTATCCCGAAACGCTGGCATGCATGAACCCTTCATAATCACAAGCTTCAGCTCCCCGCCCTCGCGCTCCAAGCCGAAGTGTTCGACTCCTAGCCCACTCGATCCCCCAGATCCCAGCTCGACCCCGACCAAGCCAAGCGAGCGAGCCGAGAAGGTCTAGCCAATGGCGGGAGCAGTGCCTCTGGCGCCGCCGATGGTGGCCGCGGCGAGGCCGGCGGCGGGGTCGCTCTACGAAGCGCTGCGCGTGGGACGCGCGGCGACGCAGGTGGAGATCAGGACCGCGTACCGCTCCATGGCCAAGCGCCTCCACCCCGACGTCGCCACCTGTGGCCGCGGGGGTCCCGAGGCGTTCCTGGAGATCCGGAGGGCGTACGAGACGCTGTCGGACCCGGCGGCCAGGGCGCGCTACGACTGCTCGCTCGGGGTGTTCCGCGGCGGTGGCGCCGGCGGCGTGATGCGGGTGCGGAGGTGGGAGACGGACCAGTGCTGGTGATCCTAGCCATGGTCTGGGCAATGGCATTGGCATCCGTCCCAGGAACGTGGATCAGGGCATGTACAATGCATAGCCTCAGGATGATGCCTCACATGCCATGTAGGATCGGATAACAGATAAAGTAGGTTCGGATAGGGAAGCGGGATCCTCTGCAGGAGGCGGGTGCTTGGAGTGAAAAAGTGTGGTCCGATGTCAAAAGTTGAAAAGGTTGGAGTGAAAAGTAGAGATGCATGTGTATTAGAGTCTTTATTTTTTATTTCTTAATGAGGCCCACTAGAGGTAGCTTGCATTGGGAAGGAAAATTAAAAGTAGATGCCTCAAAATACTTTTTGTCATGGGGCATCAGTATCCGTATGCCACCATTGTACATGCCCTCAGCTCCAACGGCTGTGCTGGTGTCCTCGGCGTAGTAAGTGCTAGGTTAGTGGAAAGTTTGTGGTGTGGGTCCAGCCGTTGGTCCCTCTATGCAGCCGGGGCAACTTTTGGTTCCTTTTTTTGCGGGGCCACTTTTTGGTCCTGGTGGTGTAGTTTTTGTAAATATATTGAAGCTTGCTACTACTGTTCAGCTGCTTTTTTGTAAATATTAGCTTCAGGTGTTTGAGATTCCCAGATTCGAAATAGAATTACGCTGGCTTTCGTTTAATGCCCTGTCTTACGGAAGATTTGTTTTCGAAAATACTGTAAATCTGACGTCAATAGACCATGCTACAATACATTTTAAGAGGTATAAGTCGGTATTTTCTTTCCATTTCAGGTAGAGTTCAGAATACAAATTTCTTATGAAAGATGTGATATAGTAACTGATAAGCCTTCGGTGTCAAAAAGAGATGCACGTTCCCCTGGCCCTGGGTGGCTACACGACCCAAGTAAAAAGTGCTACACGACCGACAATTTTTTGCATCCGATGTACTCCCTCTGTCCCGTTTTTTGACACTAGTGTAAGGTTAAAAAACGTCATACATTATGGAACATTATGGGACAGAGGAAGTACTACTTACTTTGTCAATAGTATAAGAGTGTTTTGAACACTAACTATTACAGTGACATTTTTTGCATCCGATGTACTACTCCCTCCATTTCATAATATAAAAATGTTATTTGACACTAACTAGATTACAGTGTCCTGTGTAGATCAGACATTAGCACGGTCCTTCTTTCTTCCATTGGCCTACACAGAACCAGCGCGCTGAGGATGCATCAAAACTTTCGCGTGTTGCAACTCCCACCTCCCTCTTTACCACTTAAAATAAACAAACTGCCATCGTCGGTGCCGCGGCAGCTGCATGGTTCACACCAACGGAACGTTTAAACTGCCATCGCCGGGTGCCAGGATTCACACGCGACACTGGCACGGTAGCCACAAACATCTCAACACACGTGCAAGGAATGCAAGTAACGAGCTAAAGCACTGCACCGAACAAGGCGGTAGGCGCCGTAAGTACGGACTCGAGCATAACCAATTTACAACACCTTCTAGGTTGGGGTATGGTATCACTGCCACTTTGCCGGTTCAAGAGCCACTTCTCAAAATTCCCTTTGTACACGGGCTCACGAATACTAGATCATATGGTGGTTCAAACTTACAGCGGCTACAGAATGTGCCCCTATCATATCACTTGTGGGTCATCATCACCGAGTTGATTACATGCATCATTAGGCGGATGTTGTTCGCTTCCAGTGGGCTGGTTCCTGGTACCGACTGTTGGCGGGCCAAGACGCCATAGACTTGCTCAAATATTGGCCTCACATGCGCTGCAATCATCTGATGGGTTGGTTGGATTGCCATGGCGACCGCTGTCATCCATTGAAGCTTCAGGGGTGTGTCGTTGGCTATGTCGCATGCCAGTTGCTGGAAAAGGGCCAGAAGGACCCCTTGGTTCAGAGGAACGGGGTTCAGTCTACACAACCCTTGCAAATCAACCTGCCAGAAAGGGTATCAGGTATCAACACTTGCACATATATGGCCTGATGAAAGTGTTTCTCCGTGGTGTAACGAAAGCATGGGTTCATGAGATGGACTAACTATCAGAGGCAAGTTTATATGTCTCTAGACATCTCTTGATTTGCTAAAGAAAATGGGGAATAAGCCAACAACTACACTTCAAAATTATAAATGTGGACAATACCTGAGAGCACAACCAAGACACCATGGAGACGTCACTTCTTTGAAGAGCCATCGTAAACGCCTCATCGAATTTTTGCTCAGATATTAGTCTGGTTAGCTCCTTCATCGGGTCCAGTGGAACATCAGCCTAAAACAGCAATTACAACCAGTAAACCAAATGCTTGATGTTTTCAATATTCAGAAAACACACAAATGAACTGTTGTGCGGTGGGAGGTTAAGACTTATCCCATGTATTCAATCGTACAGAAGGCCAAGGATGGAAACAGTCTGATAGAGCAACACAACCCCTAGAGTGGAAAATTTAGTATTTAGTACCTCGGGGAGATTAGGTATTGGTCCGTTGATGGGCTGCAATGCATTAGTATTATGTGATATTGGGTTCCCTGATGCAACTAGTGCCAAAAGCTTGCGCTGGCCATCAAGTAACTCTGATGTAAGACCCTGGGTAATTGATGATGCTGAATTGATTGTTTCCTGGAAAAATCAAATGAGACTGGAAGCATTAGCATTACTCAGCATATGGGGAAAACTGTATAATATATCCAGCTTGTGGCTTCATATTTATGGCCTCTGGCACTGCATTTAATAAGAATAAAATGAAAGGCATTCAAGCCTACCCTTAGAGTCTGTGCCAATGGACTATGCGCTGCTGCGACCTGCTGCTGGATAGCAGTACCATGCTCAGACATGCCCTTCTGGAATGCACCATCCACTTGCTC
Source organism: Secale cereale (assembly GCA_902687465.1). Taxonomy (NCBI): domain Eukaryota; kingdom Viridiplantae; phylum Streptophyta; class Magnoliopsida; order Poales; family Poaceae; genus Secale; species Secale cereale. Next base: position 556,833,710 of record LR738712.1, read on the forward strand.
AAACATTGTCTTACAAGATTGTTCAAATGCTGGGATAATTGATGACTCGAAGCTTGACCGTAAAGCATCCTGCAGGGCCCAAATTAAGAAGCAATAAATCGATGCTGACAAAATGATCATCCATAGTAATAACCCAATCCAGATATGTAGTGAGTTGCTTCGTGACCCAATGGAGTCTCATTTTGTATGTACAGTATTTGGAGTGAATGGATGTGTGCCCATAGTAATACATAGTTATAGACGTTGGGGCTGGATATGCAAGATTTTGTTTGGCTGCCAAAATAGTAAATTGCAAGGTGCTTGGCTGGCTAAATCAGCAAGGTACAGTATTTGGAGTGAATGGATGTGTGCCCATGAGATATGCCCATGCTACATGGCACCATGCGACAAATCTGCTCACAAAATACAATGTTTCATTATCTTATTCTTATACATCACCTACCCATACGATCTTCCTAAAGAACACCTAAAAGCAACTCCAATGTGCACAATCACATGCAAGGATAGGTTCGTTCCAGCAACCATTCAATTCTAAATATGTAATGCGCACGAAATATAATAAGTGTGAAAAAAACAAATCAAGTCGGCACAAACAAATCATGCTTACCACGTTTCATTTGAAATTAACAGCTTTGCTGCTAATGATCTACAGGGACTATATACGCGCCAAAGATACATACCTGAAGTGCCTGCTTGGCAGATGTATGGAACTGTGTTTGGATCTGCTTAGCAACAGTAGCTTCAAGTTTCGTACTTACGGACTTATCCAGCTGATTCACAACCTTTTCCCCGAGAACTTTCTGAAAGGGAGAAATTGATGAGAGATACGAGGGAAATCATAATATAGGGAACGACAAGAATAGCCCCAACCTGAAGCGAATCCGAAACAGCAGAAGACAAGGACTTCTCAATGATAGGTGTTGTTGTTCGTGCAATGGTGGGTCCCAACAACGATATTTCTTTCTTTAATGACTTCTCCAGTATAGCAGGAATGTCCTTGTTTACAGACGTTGTGATTAGAGTAGAAATCTGCTGCATTCGCTCTCTTTCAACCTTTTCATGCCTTGCATTTTCCTCCTGGAAACGAGCCCACATGGCATCAACGTTAGCCTTTATGGACTTCTCAACATTACGCCCGAGTGATGTCTCGATCCTTTTGCCCTCCTTTGCAATAGGAGCAGACACAATTGCGTTCAGCTGCTTTTGCATGTCAGTATGCATTGCCATAAGCTGCAATGGCACAAGCATTTTCAATATTGTAATGCCTTCAATCACAACTAAAATTTAAAACCATCTTTGTGCAAGAAAAATTATGTCATGCTTCCATGGCATCAAGTAACACAAAATACTTTCATATTATGGCACAACATTAACACAAGAATAGTTCAGAAATTATAGAAAACTAGGACAGTGCAATCAAGATTAGAGATTAATGTGATGCACAGTCGCTTGCTTGGAAACTATCCCTCAATTCCAATTACTTGGAAGTTCTAGCTTTGTTCTAAGTCAAACTTTTTAAAATTTCACCAACAACTTTTTAGAATTTCACCAAGACTACAGAAAAAATATATGAGCGTCTACAGCACCAAATTAGTTTCATTAAATTTTCCTTAAAATATCATACTATATATATTTGACTTTGTAAATATTAGCACATTTCTCTATATACTTGTTCAGACTTAATAAAGTTACTTAGGACGAAGCTAAAATTTCAACTAATTTGGAAGGGAGGGGGTAGAATTTTCACTATACAACCAGGATGTTTTACAACATTAACTGTATGCTGCTGTATTCAAGCAACATGCATTGGCATTGTCCAAAGGCATTTTAACAAGCAGTTAGAGAGCAGTAGTCCTTAGTAGTAGATCAGGCCATGATTTATTTCCAACTCTAAAGTTCAATATGTGGATCAGGAATGATGTGCAATGCACAATCACAGGTTAGAATCTCAATTTCAGGCTTATGACTTGACCTGAAACACACATACTTATTCCAGCTCACATGAAAGAACTGGCATTTCATTTTACGTAATGGTGAGAGTGACAATCTGATTCTTGTAACTCAACAAAAGCCAAGTTGACACCTAAGTTCCAGCTGTTTTAATTACTTCAACAATCAAAACGAAGGGGATGATGAACTGATAAATCGCCTATAAATTTTGATCAATCACAACTCAATTTATCTAACAAATATGTTCATGTTCAAGTGGGCTGCAGTCTTAGCACATTTTCTAGCAACTATTTCGATGTAAATCAGTAAATCATTTGAAGTCTACCAGCATCAAATAATGTCAGACAAGTTTCAGCACTAAGGGAGAGAAACTTCTATTGTGATCACCTGTTGCAATGTGCCTTGAATGGCAGCTACTTGAGGAGCAGAATCAATAGCAGGGTTTGTATTGCTTGGATGTTCATGTGATGGATCAGTAGAGTTGAACGTGCTTGTAAGAGGAGACATCTGTCCAGACACCTGAGGATGCAGAACTTTCTCCTCTTTGGTAGCTGAGGGTAACTGCAAGTTCCTTGAAGAAGAGCCATTGATTTTTTCAGTAGCTTCAGCTGTTCTTCTTGGAATATTTCCATCCCGAGCACCAGAATGTTGTTTCAAAAGTGTGGGGTCTGATCTCTGTGAATCTTCCACGCTGTACTTGTCAGTTGTTACCGAGCGTTCACTAATTGTCTCTACAGTTTGCTCTGAAGACATGTTAAGTCTCTCCATTTTCTCCTGAACAATTTGGGTCTCCTTAACATCCTCAAATCCAACATTTTGATCTGGTTTTTTCTCAACCACAATTTTTGACTCCATTTCTACATTCCGTGGGCTGCCATTAGCAGTCGATTCAGCAGATGGGAGCAAACCTGAAATAATTTCAGATGGGGTAATCAAGTGTGTGGCATTCACTCCGACCTTAAACGTGGGATGAGGATCTGAAACTGTACCATCAACCTGGCCACCTCTTGGCTCTTCATTCCCAAAGCTATCCTTCCTATCAAATGCTCCTTGCCTACTTGTACCATCAGAATCCATCCTTTTCTTTGAATAATCAAAAGATGACTTGTCCCCATCATGATCACCAAGAGATGGACCTCTTGAAGCATCTCTTCTCAAGACAGCTTCTGCATAAGATCCAGCATTATCCATGTTTGATGAAGGAGTTGGGGATGAAACATGAGTAGCAGTATCAGCTTCTGTGTACACAGACAATGGGGATGAAATTTCAATACCAACATCAAGAGTGTTAATTAACTGAAGCAATAGGGTGTGAAGTTACTATTGAATTACCTGTTCCCTGATGATCACTCGGTGGTTTAGTTTCTGTTGATGACTCCACTGATGCCACTTCTAGAGATCTCTCATATACATGGGAAACAGCCAGATCCCTACCAAGCCCAGTGTTATCAGCTGTAGGAGGCAAACAGAGTGATAACTCCAATCCATACTGCTGGATAGCCATTGTTTGGACACAATAGACTTGTACTACATGTTCACCATCAGGCTGGCTTTCATGTGTTCCCGTCAGACTTAAAATAGGCATTGCAACTGTGAAATCTGCTATATAGTCCAGACAAGTAGAAGCAGGATCTGGACCATACTCAACATGGATAGCATATATAGCGTTCTTTTTGGCATTCGCAAGCAAAATAAGGCTAGCTTGTGGCAACACTGCTACTTGGTTGAAAAATGCTTCCTCAAACCTATTTTCCAGAGAACTCACAAGTTCCAGAGTTTGAGTGCATCTCCAAGTCTCAGATTCACTTGGCAACAACCAACCTTCCTTATCAGAGGAAGCCCAGATTTTTACTTCTCGGTTGAGAGGCCCCTGCGATATTTCACAAAAGTTAACACCATGAAAGAATTATGCTAAATGAAGGCATATGCAAGATTAATTTCCAAGTTTGCAAGAGTGGAGGTCCAAGCATTGTTTATCATAACAACATACTGATAACAGGAAAACCTATGCAAACTATAATTAGGAAACAGTGATCCTTTCTGCACTATTTAACTCCAGTTTTCAGGCACTGACATGATGTTTAAGCATGGTGAGACTTCAATCCTGTATGAACTGGGCAACTGTGTTGTGGTTATTCATTATTTACAGAATAGCATGCTGCTGAGGGTGATTAAAGATGACAGCAAATGTAGTTAGAATGTGAAGAATGCATACCGCTGTAACAAGATTTATATGATTTGGTTGCTCTGGTGCTGTAAGGAAGGAAACCGAATAAACAGCTTTACCATCATGCGGTTTCATCACAGATAAAGGCACTGTCCTGCGATCATCCCAGATTTTTACCTGCCAAAATAGACAGTACACATTATAAACTGCATCTACAGATTCAGAGAGTATCTTTTGGTCACATGGTGCCAACAAAAGAACAGGTAGGTTATTCCCAGATCACCCGTCACAAAAGAAGAAACTTCTACGAGAATGGCATTTTTGCCCATGTCCAGCAGGATAACAAAAAATAACTTAACTAAGCTCAGCAGTCCTAGCATGCATTAGTTGCATACAGCTCACAGTGGAGCTGGACAGCATATTCAAACATTTTACTATCAATTAAATCAAAACAAATCTGAACTTGAATGTACAATGGAACTGAAGTTTAAGCGGAATGTTCAGGATCATTTGCTTTGCCAACCATTTACTTCCTGTGCTATTGCCTATCATGAAGTATAGGTTTCTTAACAAATAACAGGACATCTTGTACAAACCGTGCCATCTTTTGATGCTGAAGCCAGACGGGTAGTCATCCATTGAGATAAGGACAGATCTGTGACATCCCCATCATGTTTACCAACCAAGTGCACACCATCAATGAGCTTATCAAATGAGCATTTAAGAGGCTCTTCTTTACTGAAGTCTCTTCCTCTTCCCACTTTTGTTGAGTCTATTTTTAAGACGCAGTTCCCTATTCCAACAAACAGAATTTCCTGCAAGATAAGTGCATAAATCATTAACAGAAAACCAGTGAAGAAACCGAAAGCGACAGGTGGTATAGATGAGGCTCTACTTGCTTATGGGAGTGCCAACATATTCTTGGATGGTAAGTTCCAGCATCTCCTACTATCTGGATGGCCATTTCAATCTTTCCTGTGATTTGTGGTTTATTTTCCTCATCGGGTCCCTCGTCAATCTTCCATACATATATACGCCCATCTACGCTTGCACTGTCGACAAGCAAAACAAAATATTAATTGTGTGTGTGAAAGAGAGGGATTAATGATGAAACCAGTTATGGTGTGCAATAACTGGAGGGCACTACACCCTTCTGTCAGGTGAGCACCATCCAATAAAAAGATGGCACAGTCGCAAAGATACCCAACAAAGCTACCCTAAAATTACAAGAAAAGGCATCCAGAAGGTCCCATGTATCAATAGAAGTACCTTGCTAAACGATGGACATCTTCTGCGAAGAAAGCCATGTCTGTCACCCTCTGCAGCAAACAAAATAAGGCCACGCTAAATATAATATAGAAATGCACCTTCATGCTAACTAAAATCAACATTACCTCGTGAAACAAGACAAATACAGAACTAATAAAAAATTGGCGCTGAAAATCAGATATGTACAGCTCATCTTCTATAAGTATGATAACTGATGACAAATGGACCACATCAGTATGAGGAAGAAGAATTAATTACAGTGGACTATAAATATGACTAGTCATTGATAATCTGAACCTGGCTTATGCAGCTAGCATATTAGCTATTCCCTTTGGATTTCTGCTGCATGTAGCACCATATTATTTCACTTGACAACATAACCTTCCAGTAAATATTCCACCCATATTAAGTTAATAGTTAGTAGTCAAGACCTTAGACTGGAATTGACTGTCATCATATGCAATATAAGAGTCCAGATTTGCTGCCCCCAGTACGTAGTGAACAACACTAGATCCAGCGCGAGGTCGTACTTTGAGATTGCATGTTTTGTGTATATACAACATGCAACACTCCACTTTTTCAGGTGAACTAATCTGTATCTAGTTTATACCAATCCATTTCCATGCATCCCATCATTGGAAATGAATTTATGATTGAGGGATAGTCTACACCATAGCATCACACTGTTTCCTCGCCACACAAATTAATGCTTATACGGAGCTCATGCATAGAGCAACAAATCTGCACTAATCACGGGCCCCAACAAGGCACTTCAGCATATAAACTACTACTCGACAGCAAAAAATTATTGGTACGATCAGTCTACAGAAGTCATACCTGTGTGTGCCCGCGAAGGAGCGAGCGGAGTGCGGTGTTGATGTTGAGCACGCGGATGTTGCCAAGCTTGAGGCCGTACACGATGTACGTCCGGTTTACAGCGATCTGCCGGCCAAGCACCAACCCCGGATCTGATGTGTACTTAGTGATGGGCGTCACTTCCAGCTGTGGTGGCTGCGCCTCCCCTGGCAGCCGCGAGTCGACGTCGTGCACAGCCCTGTCACCGGGTCCCAGCAGCCTGCCCCGGGGCATCTTGCTGCTTGTGCTTGTCATCCTCGCCGGCGGCGCAGACGGCATCGCTGGCAGCGGCGCCACCGGGCCGCCAGAGAACTCCGATGACGTAGGCGGCATGGACACCACGGACTCGAGGTGGGTGGGCGCGGTGTTGCCCAGCAGCTGCATGAGCCGAGCTCCCGGATTGGGGACGGGGTTGGGGTTAGGGATAGGGTTTGCGGTGGGGTTAGGGTTTGCGAAGGCGGCGACAGGGAGGTGGGCGGCGTTGGGATCGGTGGGGTAGTTGAGGTACGGGTTGCGGTGGAAGGGCGGGGTGGCGGGCGGGTAGGAGTAGGGGCCCGGCGGCCCGGTGGCCATCGGCGCGCCGGGCGGGGCGCCTGGGAAGATGCCAGTGGGGGTCGGCACGGTTGTGGGGTGGTTAGGGTTTGGGGGAGGCTTGAAGAGCCTGCTGAGCTCGAAGGGGACGCTGGGGTTGGGATTAGGGTTTCCGGAGGGCGACGCCATGGGAGGCCGCTCGGGGGCGAGGTGGATCTGTCGTTGAAGTGGGGTTGAGACGAGGAAGGGGGTGGAGGAGGAAGACGTAGAGGAGGGAGGAGGCAGAGGAGGAAGACGTAGAGGATTTTAGGATTTTGGGAGCAATGGCAGCTGTCTCAGTTTAAGTTGAAGCTTAAACAAATGTACGTTCAAGTTTATTCAATACGCGCAGTTTGTCTGTTTTTTTCGTTTGGGCCGGTTAAATGAATGGGTGTGTGGCGTGTCCGTTTTTTCATATGGGTCGGCTGGAGCATCCAACGGGAGGTCGATCCAAATCTATGCGTGTAAAAAAAAAAATGACACACACCTGGCACAGATAACCATAATAGTACAAAGTTAATTTACCATAACTAACCGGTCAACCGCTAGCCAGAGTCCGCTTAAAACTTAATTAAATACTCCCTCCATCCCAAAATAAGTGACGCAAAAGTGACTCAACTTTGTACTAACCCTAGACGTTTGCCTTGCCCTTGCCATCGTCATCGCCGCCGGTGAGGTCGATGAAGACGGGATGCGGCCCAGCCCAACCGAAGACGGTTTGATAGGTCGCCAGGGTGGCCTCCTCCAACGGCTGCTGCGGCGGAGGCAATGTTGCGACGCGGGCATGCTCCTCTTCCTCCCGCTCCCTCTGCATGTGTCGCTCGTCGTCGGCGCACTCCTCCCAGTGCTCTAGGTACATGGCCTCCTGCACCGACGTGGCACCGAGCCAAACGGGGGGTGCTAACCCACTCCCGCAGCTGGCCGATCCACAGGTGCCGCTCGGCCAGCTCGGGCGCACGCGTCGTCGGGGTTAGCGATGGCGGTACCACGCACTCGCCGATCGCAAAGAGGGCCATGGCCTCTGCCAGCGCCGCTTGGTAGGCGGCCTCGTCCACTTCGGCCTTCCGTCGTTCCTCCTCGATGGAGTTGGCGAAGGCCTCCGCCAGCGTCGCCGGGTAGGCAGCCTCAGCCTCCTCCTCCTCCTCCGGCTTGACGAGGGGGGTGGGGATTAACGTGGTGGTGTTGCACGTCGACCCGCCTTTGCTCCTCATGTTAGAGGGCAAACCAGACCTCCCAATGTGGAGAGTCTGCGGCGTACTCGGGCATGTGCTACTGCGCCAGCGTGAGCTGTGCCCGGCACCTCCGCACCTCCTCGTCGTGTGCCCGCCGTGTCCGTAGAACTGCCGGCACCGGGATCCGCTACGGATCAAGGTGCCAGTGGTGCGACAGCGTCACATCGGGGTACGGCAGCGGCTGCCTGAACTCCTTGTGCCACCGCGCTCGGTGCACCAGGATGTGCAGACGCTGTCGACTGGAGCAGGTAGGGACAGGCGCCGGTGGCGGCGGAGCAGGAGGAGCACTTCCCCATGCCCTTGCCGAAGGCACTGCCGAAGAACCCCATGCCTAGGGTTTCGGTTTGTCGCCGCCGAGGAAGCACGAGAGGGCTGGGGGCCAAAGGTGGACGGAAGTGGATGAGCCCCCCACCCCCACACGCGTGGAATTAAAAAGGACGTTTCCACTGGCTGATGCGTGGGCTCGGTGTCGGTGGTCGCCATAAATATGACCGTGGGCGGTGGTTGGGCGGCCGTCAAGTGGGACTGTGGCGGACACCGAGGGGACGCGTGGCGCGTCCGCACCGACGCATTTCAGGCGCAATTTTGGGCCGGAAATGGGTCCTCGCGGACGTGAAGCGGGCGGATTATGAGAATGGGTCGGCGCGTTGGGCCAGCGTTTTTGTCCGCGGCTACCCAAACGGGCGTGGACGGGCGAAATGGGTCGCCCGGTTGGAGTTGCTCTAAGTTTCTGAAGAAGAAAGATAGCAAAAGAGGGAAGAATGTGTTCTCAAACGTTGATTAAGGCAGCGAACTGACTGTAGCTCGGATAATTAGTTTCCTTGTGATCGTGGAACCAGTCCACTAGCGTTCAAGTCATGGACTTAGCATTGATGCTTGTATTTTTCTGGATTTAGTTTAGGCTTTTCGACGATGTTTGTTCAGTGGGAAGAGACGTTGTCGGTGTCAAAACCGGTAGACCTCGGGGTAGGGGGTCCCGAGCTATGGATTCTCAGATGATTGGTAACATGAACGAAGGAGCCGGTGTTTACCCAGGTTCGGGCCCTCTTGATGGAGGTAAAACCCTACGTCATGCTCTTGTTTATATTGATGATGATGTATCGAGTACAGAGTTGATCTACCTCAAGATCGTATGTTGTGGTCTAAACCCTAAGGGTATGGTGAATGTCATAATGATCTATCGACTAGCCTGGCCTCAACTTATATAATGTATCGAAGGCCTCGGATAACAGGAGTCCTAGTCAAATATGTTGGTGGAGAGGAGTCCTTGTCTTGATCACCAAGTCTTGTGGAATCTTCCTCGTATATGTCATCGGTTGCCCGAAGTGGCCCATTAGTGAACCGCCATGGGGGTCCTCGGCCCGACCCACCTGGTTGGGAGATGACATGGTGAGTACCCCCTAGTCCAGGACACCATAGTAGCCCCCTGAACTGGTCTTCAATTGGCGACGCTCCTCGATTCTTCTGAACTGTTCTTCATCTTTGGTGGTCGGTCTTGAAAACTGGTTCAACAATTCTTCCCATCTTCGATCTTCAGGATTGTCGAGCTAAATCCGAAGTGTTCACATGTCGGGCATCCGAGGAGTCCTTTAAGTCATCGTCCTTTCTCAATGCCTTGTTATTTTTACGTTACACCTCTGGTTTGAAGTGGTTCCCGTGCGACGGAGTCCTCTCGCGTCCGAGCTCCAATTCCGGACTGTATACAAGTTCCAACGTCACACTACATCCGAGGTGTCTTTTTGCAGCCGATCTCTCATGCTGGACTGCATCCATGCTCCAACGCCGGACTATCCAAGCTCCAACGCCGGACTGTATCCGAGCTTCAACGCTGGATTGTATCTGAGATCCAACGCTGGACTGTATCTGAGGTGTCATAGATTACCTCGGTCTTGAAAAACTTTGAAGGAGTTCGGCCGAGCTTAATGTCGGAAATACCCTCTATTGATCCAGCCACTTGCATCTGAGCTTTATATCGGACTGCTTTCAAGCTTTATGCCGGACTACATCCGAGGTGGTGCACTACCTCGGCCGTGGGCTGATTTTTTTGCGGATTTTACTTCCGATTGGTGCAATTTGTTTGTTGACGAGATGTATAGCCAGTAGCCCTCAAGGTGTGTGTGTCGGCCTAAAATCCGAGATGCACCTTAAGGAAAGCATGAAACCGCGGATCCAAGTAGCCCCTGAGACTCAAGTCGATTCGTGAAATCGTTCCGAGGATCAACTCCTAGGTCGGCAGCATACGTAGGAATAGAAACACAGTTTAATATATTATAGGAGATAGTGATCGCCGGATGGGCCCTTGAGAGAGGGATTTGAAAAGTAGTCGTAGTATATTAACTTGATGACGGATAAGTCCCAGATGGTACATGTTGTTGTCCGAAGACGCGTTTGCCCATAGCTCGGTCAAGCCGAACATTAAGCACATTGAATTATCTACATTGAATAGGCAATGCAGTAGCCCTCGAGCCACTGGTCGGGTGGCAACACCAGATCATGGGATCGATGTGCCCCTTTAAAATTTGTAAATAATAAGCGCGAAGCCCAGTAGCCCCTGAGCCTTAAGATGGACATGGGTGGTTGAATTAAGGATCGATATCACCTTGACAGGAAAATTTGTTGTGTTTAACACAGACTTATCAGAAAGAGAATAAAGCTCACCAAGGTTGGCCCCCACAGGCCTAATAGATATGAAATCAAATCCAATAGGGAACTATGAGAGCGTTATGACAGCTACTCGGTTGTCTCAGCAAGCTTGTGCCCTTAACTCTTTAAAAAATAGGCTGCAGAAAATTGACTTTAATCACAATTTATGTGTAATGATTCTATGTATCCAAGTACTTTACACTATTTATGCTCGGATCCGCATTGTACAAAACTTTGTTGATCGACCATCGGCTTCAACCTCCTCGGCCAGTAACCGAGGAGTGTTTTCGTACTTTTTAAAGCCGTTATAAGGGCAAAGATTTACGGAAAACAAGGCTATCCGGCCATACGGTTTTATAAATGAAGGTACACAGAGAGATATGTTATATTACTATTTAACATCTTCCAAAGGAAACAGACCAGCTATCGGTTCCTTTCTTTCGGTTGTCATGCTCACCATGATCATGAAACCTCACCTCCGATCGGTGTGGGAGGGAAGTATTGAGGATTTTAGTTCGGGGAAAATTCCCGAACTCTATAGTCTTAAAGAACCAAAATTTTCAATTCCTTCGTTGCCGACAACTATATTCTTAAGATAGCTAGCTTTCGACTTCTCCCAGTATGAGGTACTAACCCGGATGACCCGGTAGTAACAATCACAGAGGTGCTCCCTTTACCCCCTAGCCGAACAATCGGGAACGTAGGGTGTAAATACAGGAGCCAGGCAACCCAGCTTGGCCAAAATCTTAAGTCAAATTGATGCATATATATGGCTTTATAACGATAATTATTGAAGGCAGTGCTCGTATATTGGATACATATGCTAATGATATATGTTTATTATGACTCTGTTGCGACCGTTTATAATTTGAAACTGGCCCATCGTCAGCTTCTACCCCTTTGTAGATGCTACGCATGGTGTTTCCGTACTAACAAGACAACCCTTAGTCGATGTCTTGGTGCCCGGAGGCGATTGTGTTTGCGGAAATGAGGCAATCAGACATGCATGCTTTATAACTTTCACTTATTCATAGGAGCTTAACTTGGGAGGCCACTGACTAGCCCCCGGTTAGTGTTCAGCATTAGCTGAGGTCGGGCCATTAACAATTCAGCCAATTTTATGAAAAGCCCACGGGTAACCTCTATCAATCTATAGTTTGACAGTCATCGGATCACTCACCAATTTGCAATCATTGTGACAGTCAGTTTTCAGTTTTCTCCACTAAGGTACTTGACCAGCTAAATCGGAAGTATAATCGTAGTGGTTCTCGCTTTGCACACCTAGCCGAACAAAGCTTAACGTAGGAGGCAAGCACAAGAGCCGGGCAACCCAACTATTGACCATAGACACAATTCGAAATTGATGCATATAAAGCAATATCCGAGAATGTTTTACCGAGGACTCCTCGGAGTACCACTACAAAAAAAAGACACATCCATGATACTTTGGGCCGAACGATTTTTTTCTGTCATGCTTATGACACTTCTATGACGATAATTGTGACAAAACGCGTATCATCATAGATGTGGTGGGCTCCTACTTCTATGACAAAAAATCATGACAGAAAAATGGGCTTTTCGTCCTGGGCGGGCCGGGGACGCACCTGCATGACATTCTTTGGGCCATTCATGACAGAAAAAATCATGGTAGAAGCGAGGGCGAGGAAAATTTAGGGGAGTTCCCAGTTATGGTGGGTGGTCGGGGTGAAGTGATGCACGGAGGTTTGCGCGTTTCTCTTGTACACATCGCGTGTAACTGAACCCGAGCGAGGCGTTCGCCTACTGAACCCGAGCGATGGCACTGCAGGCTACGCGTTACTGAACCCAAGTGATCGATCGATCTGGCTGTTAACTGAACCCGATTGAGCGATTCCTTTGCTATTGCTGCTAACTGAAACCGATCGAACCAGCTGCCTCTCGATGAACAGTGAGCTTGCTGGCCGGGGGTTGGATGAACATGACCCCGTGGTAGTAGCTAGAGGCCGTTGCCGCTGGATGAACAGTACCCCGATCAAGCCGGTTGGGGGTGGATGAACATGACCCGTGGAGGGCTGGTTGAACAGTAGCTAGTGGAGGGCTGGATGAACAGTATCTAGTGGACGGGTGGTTGAACAGTAGACGGTGCAGGGGTGGTGGAGGCTGGATGAACAGGAGCCCGTGGAGGTAGGAGGGAGACGCCGTGGATGAACAGTCACACGTGGAGGCTGGAGGAGGTCGACGGTGGATGAACAGTAGCCCGTGGAGTCCCATTTTGCGGTACGCCACACCCCTTGCGATGAACTGGACCCCCGTTTCAATCGTTGCGCTCTAACACAAGTCCATTTCCTTCATTTCGCGGTACGCCAGACCCCTCCCGATGAATAGGATCCCGTTTCGACCGTAGCCGGTCGACGAGAAGGTCGTTTCCTCCGTTTTGCGGTACGCCAGACCCCTCCCGATGAACAGGACCGCATTTCGACCGTAGGCCGTCGAACAGAAGGCCGTTTCCTCCATTATGCGGTACGCCAGGCCTCGTTTCGGCTGTTCTATCCAAGCCGGTTGGCTCCCGATGAACACGACGCATTCCGTTGCCTCTCAATGAACACGACGCAGTTTCTCCGTTTCGACCCAGACGGTCGGCTGCCGATGAACAGGACGCCATCGCTGCTCTCCGCTGCCTTTCCATGTACACGAGCCATGGGCGTACGTATGCGCGAGTAGGCGTTCGAGACCCCGCCCGTATGTACGTGCGTGACCGTATTTACTTTCTTGCACGGCTGTAACTATGTGTACACGATATTGACGGGACTGTGTGACATGCTACGTCCACGCCTCTACTACGACACGTGCCCTTCTGTGACGCCCCCGATTTGACCGTACTCTAATCATGCACGCAAAACGTGTACGGTCAAGATCAGGGACTCACTGGAAGATATCACAACACAACTCTAGACACAAATAAAATAAAACAAGCTTTATATTACAAGCCAGGGGCCTCGAGGGCTCGAATACAACAGAGTCAGTAGAAGCAACAATATCTGAGTACAGACATAAGTTAACAAGTTTGCCTTAAGAAGGCTAGCTCAAAAGTAACAACAGTCGAAAAGGCAAGGCCTCCTGCCTGGGATCCTCCTAACTACTCCTGGTCGTCGGCGGTCTTCACGTAGTAGTAGCCTCCATCAGGGTAATAGCAGTTGTCAAAGGTGGCTTCTGGCTCCTGGACTCCACCATCTGGTTGCATCAACCAGAAAGAAGAAAGAAGGAGGAAAGGGGGGGATAAAAGCAACCGTGAGTACTCAGCCAAAGTACTCGCAAGCAAGGATCTACACTACATATGCATCAGTATTAATGAAAAGGGTAGTATCTATGGACTAAGCTGCAAAATACCAGAATAAGAGGGGGGGGAAGCTAGTCCTATCGAAGACTAGCATCTTCTGGAAACCACCAATCTTGCAGCAGTAGAAGAGAGTACAGAACATATTATAGTTATCAAGCATGTTGTAGCATTAATGCCCAAAGATCCTTCCTCGACTCCCTGCGAGGAAACAATCCCGGAGCCACATATCCATTCATGTCTCAGCATCCAATTCTAGTTGTATCGATCGGAATACAACTCCAAGTGTCCGTTACCGTAAGACAGACTATCGATGGATGTTTTCTTCCCTGCAGGGGTGCACCAACTTCGCACCACGCTCGCTTAACTCCGGCTGGACACACCATCAGGTCATGCCCGGCCTCGGCCAAACAATACGCCGCAACCTGACCTAGGCTTAATAGAGAGGTCAGCACGCCGGACTAAACCTATGCCCCCAGGGGTCATGGGCCATCTCCCCGGGAACTCCTGCATGTTGCGTACGCGGCCGGTGAGCAGACCTAGCTACCTCCTCAAAAAGGCAGGTGCATAACCAGTTACCAGTCCAACCCGGCACGCGCTGCTCAGTCACATGGCATCAGTTAAGCTTCGGCTGATGCATACGACGCAGAACGCCCATACTATGCCCACGTGATGGTTAGCGCTATCAGGCCAGAGGCCCCTTGCATCAAATATCCAAACCGTTTAATGTCTTGGGAATGCGGTAACGAGCAAAGACTCATGATCATGTGACCCCGTCGCCCCGTCTCGAGGACTTGCGGCAAGGGCTAAGAGGGCGCGGCCACGCCTCGTATTCAACTCTCGGGTACCCTCCAGGTCAACCCATCTCCACATCACTCTCGGGTACCCCTCAGGGTCGACCCGCCTTACCAAGTAACAGTTGTAAAGTCATAGTAACCAAAGTAACGGTATGTCTAACACCAAGGGGGAACCCTGAGGAATCACCCTCTATGGAATTCCACTTGATGTTATCCTCAAGGTGAACGAAGGAGGAATCACCCTTGAGGTCCACTCTTGAGGAGTTGCACGACAGTGTCGTTATTGGGAGTGGAGAAGGAGGAATCACCCTCGATGACCATAACCAATGAACTAACCTACAAGGTTAACATCAGAAGTGTTGTCGAGGTATCACCTGTTGGAAATATGCCCTAGAGGCAATAATAAAAGCATTATTATTATATCTCCTTGTTCATGATAATTGTCTGTTATTCATGCTTGAATTGTATTGTACGGAAACAGCGATACATGTGTGAATACATAGACCAAAATGAGTCCCTGGTAGGCCTCTAGTAACCAGCTCGTTGATCAACAGATGGTCACGGTTTCCTGACCATGGACATGAGATGTCAGTGATAACGGGATCACATCATTAGGAGAATGATGTGATGGACAAGACCCAAACTTGAGCATAACACGAGATCGTATAGTTCGTAATGCATAAGCTTTTCAGTGTCAAGTATTTATTCCTTAGACCATGAGGTTGTACAACTCCCGGATACCGTAGGAGTACTTTGGGTGTGCCAACCGTCACAACGTAACTGGGTGGCTATAAAGGTACACATCGGGTATCTCCGAAAGTGTCTGTTGAGTTGGTACGAACCGAGACTGGGATATTGTCACTCCGTATGACGGAGAGGTACCTCTGGGCCCACTCGGTAATACATCATCATTATGAGCTCAATGTGACTAAGTAGTTAGTCACGGGATGATGGATTACGGATCGAGTAAAGAGACTTGCCATAACGAGATTGAACAAGGTATTGGGAATACCGACGATCGAATCTCGGGCAAGTACCGTACCGATGGACAAAGGGAATAACATACGGGATTAAGTGAATCCTTGACACGATGGTTCATCCGATGAAGATCATCGAGGAACACGTGGGAACCAACATGGGTATCCAGATCCCGCTGTTGGTTATTGACCGGAGAGTGGTCTCGGTCATGTCTACGTGTCTCCCGAACCCGTAGGGTCTACACACTTAAGGTTCGGTAACGCTAGGGTCGTAGAGATTAATGCACGTGGAAACCCGAAAGTTGTTCGGAGTCCCGGATGAGACCCCGGATGTCACGAGGAGTTCCGGAATGGTCCGGAGGTAAAGATTGATATATGGGAAGTCCAGTTTCGGCCAACGGGTGATCTCCGGGGGTCACCGGGAGCGTCCCGGGACCACCGGAGGGGCCCCGGGGGTCCACCGGGTGGGGCCACCCCTCCCGGTGGGGCCCCCAGGCTGCAAGGGGATGTGTGCAGCCCCCTGGGCTGGCGCACCACCAAGGGAGGCCCACCTCCCCTGCGCCTAGGGATAAACCCTAAGGGGAGGGGGGGCCACCACTTGCCTTGGGGGAGGGGGACTCCTCCCTGGCCGCCGCCCCCCCCTTGCAGATTGGATCTGCAAGGGGCTGGCGCCCCCTGGCCCCCTATATATATATGGGGGGGGAGAGGGCAGCCGCACCTCAGCCCTGGCGCCTCTCCCCCTCCCGTCACACCTCCCAACTCCTTTGCAAGGCAGCCCGGCGAAGCCCTGCTGCGATCTCCACTGCATCCGTCATCACGCCGTCGTGCTGCCGGATCTCTGACGACTTCTCCTCCCCCCTTGCTGGATCAAGAAGGAGGTTATGTTGCTGCACCGTACGTGTGTTGAACGCGGAGGTGCCGTCCGTTCGGCGCTAGATCATCGGTGACGAAGAACGTGAAGAGTACGACTACTTCATCCTTCCTTCGTTGAAAGCTTCCGCACGCAATCTTCATAACGGTATGTAGATGCACTCTTAGTTGCTCGTTGCTAGATGTCTCCATACTTGGATCTTGGTGAAGACGTAGAAATTTTTTGAATTATGCTACGTTCCCCAACAGTGGCATCTGAGCCTAGGTTTTATGCGTAGCATCTTGGCACGAGTAGAACACAAAGCAGTTGTGGGCGTATGATCTTGTTCAACTTTCTTACCGTTACTAGTCAATCTTGATTCGGCGGTATTGTGGGATGAAGCGGCCCGGACCGACCTTACACGTACGCTTACGTGAGACTGGTTCCACCGACAGACATGCACTAGATGCATAAGGTGGCTGGCGGGTGTCTGTCTCTCCTACTTTAGTCGGATCGGATTCGATGAAAAGGGTCCTTATGAAGGGTAAATAGAAGTTGACAAATCACGTTGTGGTTTTGGCGTAGGTAAGAAACGTTCTTGCTAGAAATCCTATAGAAGCCACGTAAAACTTGCAACAACAATTAGAGGACGTCTAACTTGTTTTTGCAGCATGTGTTTTGTGACGTGGTATGGCCAAGAACGAAGATGTGATGAATGATATATGTGATGTATGAGATTGATCATGTTTTTGTAATAGGTAATCACGACTTGCATGTCGATGAACTTGACAACCGGCAGGAGCCATAGGAGTTGTCTTTATTATTGTATGACCTGCGTGTCACTGAATAACGTCATGTAATTACTTTACTTCGTTGCTAAACGTTAGCTATAGTAGTAGAAGTAATAGTTGGCGTGACGACTTCCTCAAGACACGATGATGGAGATCATGATGATGAAGATCATGGTGTCGAGCCGGTGACAAGATGATCATGGTGCCCCGAAGATGGAGATCCAAGGAGCAAGATGATATTGGCCATATCATGTCACTATAATTGATTGCATGTGATGTTTATCATGTTTTTGCATCTTGTTTACTTAGAACGACGGTAGTAAATAAGATGATCTCTCACTAAAATTTCAAGTAATGTGTTTCCCCTAACTGTGCACCGTTGCTAAAGCTCGTTGTTCCGAAGCACCACGTGATGATCGGGTGTGATAGGTTCTAACGTTCACATACAACGGGTGTAAGACAGATTTACACACGCGATACACTTAGGGTTCACTTGACGAGCCTAGCATGTACAGACATGGCCTCGGAACACGGAAGACCGAAAGGTCGAACACGAGTCGTATAGAAGATACGATCAACATGAAGATGTTCACAGTTTTTGACTAGTCCGTCTCACGTGATGATCGGACACGGACTACTCGATTCGGATCGTGTATCACTTAAATGACTAGAGAGATGTCATTCTGAGTGGGAGTTCATTATAATTTGATTAAGATGAACTTAATTATCATGAACTTAGTCTAAATTCTTTACAATATCTCTTGTAGATCAAATGGCCCACGCTCCAGTTTCCCTCAACTTCAACGCGTTCCTAGAGAAAACCAAGCTGAAAGACGATGGTAGCAACTATACGGATTGGGTCCGTAACCTGAGGATTATCCTCATAGCTGCCAAGAGAACTTATGTCCTAGAGGCACCGCTAGGTGATGCACCCGCTCTCCCGGCGACCCAAGACGTTTTGAACGCCTGGCAGTCGCGTAGTGATGATTACTCCCTGGTTCAGTGCGGCATGCTTTACAGTTTAGAATCGGGGCTTCAAAAGCGTTTTGAGCACCATGGAGCATACGAGATGTTCGAAGAGCTGAAAATGGTTTTCCAAGCTCATGCCCGAGTCGAGAGATATGATGTCTCCGACGCATTCTACAGCTGTAAGATGGAGGAGAACAGTTCTGTCAGTGAGCACATCCTCAAGATTTCAGGATTGCACAATCGCTTGTCTCAGCTGGGAATGAATCTCCCAGATGAAGCGGTCGTTGACAGAATCCTCCAGTCGCTCCCACCAAGCTTCAAGAGCTTCGTGCTGAACTTCAATATGCAGGGGATGGAGAAGTCCATTCCCGAGGTGTATTCGATGCTGAAATCAGCGGAGGTTGACATCAAGAAAGAACATCAAGTGTTGATGGTCAATAAAACCACTAAGTTCAAGAAAGGCAAGGGTAAGAAGAACTTCAAGAAGGACGGCAAGCAAGTTGCCGCGCCTGGCAAGCCTGTTGCTGGGAAGAAGCCAAAGTATGGACCCAAGCCTGAAACAGAGTGCTTTTATTGCAAGGGAACGGGTCACTGGAAGCGGAACTGCCCCAAATACTTAGCAGACAAGAAGGCCGACAACGTCAAAGGTATATATGATATACATGTTATTGATGTGTACCTTACCAGCACTCGTAGTAGCTCCTGGGTATTCGATACCGGTGCAGTTGCTCACATTTGTAACTCAAAACAGGAGCTGCGGAATAAACGGAGACTGGCGAAGGATGAGGTGACGATGCGCGTCGGGAATGGTTCCAAGGTCGATGTGATCGCCGTCGGCACGCTGCCTCTACATCTACCCTCGGGATTAGTTTTAAACCTGAATAATTGTTATTTAGTACCAGCTTTGAGCATGAACATTGTTTCTGGATCTCGTCTTATGCGAGATGGATATTCTTTCAAATCGGAGAATAATGGTTGTTCTATTTATTTGAGAGATATGTTTTATGGTCATGCCCCACTGGTCAATGGTTTATTCTTGATGAATCTCGAACATAGTGATACACATATTCATAGTGTAGATGTAAAGTTGATAACGATAGTCCCACATACTTGTGGCATTGCCGCCTTGGTCATATTGGTGTCAAACGTATGAAGAAGCTCCATTCGGATGGACTTCTAGAGTCTCTTGATTATGAATCATTTGACACGTGCGAACCATGCCTCTTGGGCAAGATGACCAAGACTCCGTTCTCCGGAACAATGGAGCGAGCAACCAACTTGTTGGAAATCATACATACCGATGTGTGCGGTCCAATGAGTGTTGAGGCTCGCGGAGGCTACCGTTATGTTCTCACCCTCACGGATGACTTGAGTAGATATGGGTATATCTATTTGATGAAACACAAGTCTGAGACCTTTGAAAAGTTCAAGGAATTTCAGAATGAGGTTGAGAATCAACGTGACAGAAAAATAAAGTTCTTGCGATCCGATCGTGGGGATGAATATTTAAGTCATGAATTTGGCACACACCTTAGGAGCTGTGGAATTGTTTCACAATTGACACCGCCCGGAACACCTCAACGTAACGGTGTGTCCGAACGTCGAAATCGTACTCTGTTGGACATGGTGCGATCTATGATGTCCCTCACCGATTTACCGCTATCTTTTTGGGGTTATGCTTTAGAGACTGCCGCATTCACTTTAAATAGGGCTCTGTCAAAATCCGTTGAGACGACTCCATATGAACTTTGGTTTGGCAAGAAACCGAAGCTGTCGTTTCTGAAAGTTTGGGGTTGCGATGCTTATGTCAAGAAACTTCAACCTGAAAAGCTCGAACCCAAATCGGAGAAATGCGTCTTCATAGGATACCCAAAGGAAACTATTGGGTACACCTTCTACCACAGATCCGAAGGCAAAGTCTTTGTTGCCAAGAATGGATACTTTCTAGAGAAAGAGTTTCTCTCGAAAGAAGTGAGTGGGAGGAAAGTAGAACTTGATGAGGTGATAGTCACCACTCCTGTACCGGAAAGTAGCGCAACGCAGGAAACTGTTCCTGAGGTGCCTGCACCGACAAGGGAGGAAGATAATGATAATGATCATGAAGATACAGATCAAGTTACTACTGAACTTCGAAGGTCCACAAGGGTACGTTCCGCACCAGAGTGGTACGGCAACCCTATACTGGAAATCATGTTGTTAGACAACGGTGAACCTTCGAACTATGAAGAAGCGATGGCGGGCCCAGATTCCAATAAATGGCTTGGAGCCATGAAATCCGAGATAGAATCCATGTATGAAAACAAAGTATGGACTTTGGTGGACTTGCCTGATGATAGGCACGCCATAGAAAACAAATGGATATTTAAGAAGAAGACAGACGCGGATGGTAATGTGACCATCTATAAAGCTCGGCTTGTCGCTAAGGGTTATCGACAAGTTCAAGGGATTGACTACGACGAGACTTTCTCTCCCGTAGCGATGCTGAAGTCAGTCCGAATCATGTTAGCTATTGCCGCATTCTATGATTATGAGATATGGCAAATGGACGTCAAAACAGCTTTCCTTAATGGCTTCCTCAAGGAAGAGTTGTATATGATGCAACCGGAAGGTTTTGTCGATCCAGAGAACGCTAACAAGGTATGCAAGCTCCAGCGCTCGATTTACGGGCTGGTGCAAGCATCTCGGAGTTGGAATATTCGCTTTGATGAGGTGATCAAAGCGTTTGGCTTTATACAGACTTATGGAGAAGCCTGTATTTACAAGAAAGTGAGTGGGAGCTCTGTGGCATTTCTCATATTATATGTGGATGACATATTGCTGATGGGAAATGATATAGAATTCTTGGAAAATGTAAAGGCCTATTTGAATAAAAGTTTTTCAATGAAGGACCTTGGAGAAGCTGCTTACATATTAGGCATCAAAATCTATAGAGATAGATCGAGACGCCTCATTGGTCTTTCACAAAGTACATACCTTGACAAGATATTGAAGAAGTTCAATATGGATCAGTCAAAGAAAGGATTCTTGCCTGTTTTGCAAGGTATGAGACTGAGTAAGACTCAGTCGCCGACCACGGCAGAAGATAGAGAAAAGATGAGTGTCATTCCCTATGCCTCGGCAATAGGTTCTATCATGTATGCCATGCTGTGTACCAGACCTGATGTGAACCTTGCCATAAGTTTGGTAGGGAGGTACCAAAGTGATCCCGGTACGGAACACTGGACAGCGGTCAAGAACATCCTGAAGTACCTGAAAAGGACTAAGGATATGTTTCTCGTTTATGGAGGTGACGAAGAGCTCGTCGTAAAGGGTTACGTCGATGCTAGCTTCGACACAAATCTGGATGACTCTAAGTCACAAACCGGATACGTGTATATTTTGAATGGAGGGGCAGTCAGCTGGTGCAGTTGCAAGCAAAGCGTGGTGGCAGCATCTACATGTGAAGCGGAGTACATAGCTGCTTCTGAAGCAGCGCAGGAAGGAGTCTGGATGAAGGAGTTCATCACCGACCTAGGAGTCATTCCAAGTGCGTCAAGCCCGATGACTCTCTTCTGTGACAACACTGGTGCTATTGCTATTACCAAGGAGCCCAGGTTTCACAAGAAGACCAAGCACATCAAGCGCCGTTTCAACTCCATCCGGAATTATGTTCAGGATGGAGACATAGATATTTGTAAAGTGCATACGGATCTGAATGTAGCAGACCCGTTGACTAAACCTCTTTCACGAGCAAAACATGATCAACACCAGAACTCTATGGGTGTTCGATTCATCACAATGTAACTAGATTATTGACTCTAGTGCAAGTGGGAGACCGTTGGAGATATGCCCTAGAGGCAATAATAAAAGCATTATTATTATATCTCCTTGTTCATGATAATTGTCTGTTATTCATGCTTGAATTGTATTGTACGGAAACAGCGATACATGTGTGAATACATAGACCAAAATGAGTCCCTGGTAGGCCTCTAGTAACCAGCTCGTTGATCAACAGATGGTCACGGTTTCCTGACCATGGACATGAGATGTCAGTGATAACGGGATCACATCATTAGGAGAATGATGTGATGGACAAGACCCAAACTTGAGCATAACACGATATCGTATAGTTCGTAATGCATAAGCTTTTCAGTGTCAAGTATTTATTCCTTAGACCATGAGGTTGTACAACTCCCGGATACCGTAGGAGTACTTTGGGTGTGCCAACCGTCACAACGTAACTGGGTGGCTATAAAGGTACACATCGGGTATCTCCGAAAGTGTCTGTTGAGTTGGTACGACCGAGACTGGGATATTGTCACTCCGTATGACGGAGAGGTACCTCTGGGCCCACTCGGTAATACATCATCATTATGAGCTCAATGTGACTAAGTAGTTAGTCACGAGATGATGGATTACGGATCGAGTAAAGAGACTTGCCATAACGAGATTGAACAAGGTATTGGGAATACCGACGATCGAATCTCGGGCAAGTACCGTACCGATGGACAAAGGGAATAACATACGGGATTAAGTGAATCCTTGACACGGTGGTTCATCCGA
This sequence comes from Secale cereale, assembly GCA_902687465.1. Taxonomy (NCBI): domain Eukaryota; kingdom Viridiplantae; phylum Streptophyta; class Magnoliopsida; order Poales; family Poaceae; genus Secale; species Secale cereale. Next base: position 556,856,635 of record LR738712.1, read on the forward strand.
TGAAGATCATCGAGGAACACGTGGGAACCAACATGGGTATCCAGATCCCGCTATTGGTTATTGACCGGAGAGTGGTCTCGGTCATGTCTACGTGTCTCCCGAACCCGTAGGGTCTACACACTTAAGGTTCGGTAACGCTAGGGTCGTAGAGATTAATGCACGTGGAAACCCGAAAGTTGTTCGGAGTCCCGGATGAGATCCCGGACGTCACGAGGAGTTCCGGAATGGTCCGGAGGTAAAGATTGATATATGGGAAGTCCAGTTTCGGCCAACGGGTGATCTCCGGGGGTCACCGGGAGCGTCCCGGGACCACCGGAGGGGCCCCGGGGGTCCACCGGGTGGGGCCACCCCTCCCGGTGGGGCCCCCAGGCCGCAAGGGGATGTGTGCAGCCCCCTGGGCCGGCGCACCACCAAGGGAGGCCCACCTCCCCTGCGCCTAGGGATAAACCCTAAGGGGAGGGGGGGCCACCACTTGCCTTGGGGGAGGGGGACTCCTCCCTGGCCGCCGCCCCCCCTTGCAGATTGGATCTGCAAGGGGCTGGCGCCCCCCTGGCCCCCTATATATATGTGGGGGGGGGGAGAGGGCAGCCGCACCTCAGCCCTGGCGCCTCTCTCCCTCCCGTCACACCTCCCAACTCCTTTGCAGGGCAGCCCGGCGAAGCCCTGCTGCGATCTCCACTGCATCCGTCATCACGCCGTCGTGCTGCCGGATCTCTGACGACTTCTCCTCCCCCCTTGCTGGATCAAGAAGGAGGTGACGTTGCTGCACCGTACGTGTGTTGAACGCGGAGGTGCCGTCCGTTCGGCGCTAGATCATCGGTGACGAAGAACGTGAAGAGTACGACTACTTCATCCTTGCTTCGTTGAAAGCTTCCGCACGCAATCTTCATAACGGTATGTAGATGCACTCTTAGTTGCTCGTTGCTAGATGTCTCCATACTTGGATCTTGGTGAAGACGTAGAATTTTTTTGAATTATGCTACGTTCCCCAACATCACCCTCGACACTCGATAGTAACCCAGTATTATCGAGCAACTAAGGGGAAGTGATGTGCGGTGCTAGGGCCTGGTCTTCGATCTTGTTGGTCGGGTCTTCTGATAATCCAGCGGGGCAGTCAGGACAAAGTGGGGGTCTCTGATGGATCTCTAACCAACCTATACTAAGCAGTTACAATAAGCAGGTAAGGTATGAAAGTAGGTAACAACAACATGCTATGCATCAGAATAGGATCATACAAAAACAGTAGCAGTTCTAATGCAAGCATAAGAGAGAAGGGAATGGGTGATATCGGAATGATCAAAGGGGGTTGGCTTGCTTGGTTGCTCAGACGAGAAGGAGGGGTCTTCGTCGATGCAGTCGATCATCGAGGTAGCATCAATCTCGAGGTCTACCGGAGAGAAGAGGGTGAAGAAACAATAAATACAAAGTACACCGATCTAACAAAGAAGCACGACATGTCGACACGCGGTGCTAGGGGGCTCTAGCGCGGTGCTACATGATACCGACGTAGGGGGGAAACATCCGGGAAAGTATCCCCGATGTTTCGTGTTTTCGGACAGATGAATCGGAGGGGGTGTTGCATGTTCGCTATGCAAGGAGCATGTGGGAGACGAACGGACCGTGTATTCGGATTCGTCTCGTCGTTCTGAGCAACTTTCATATATATAACTTTTTCATCCGAGTTACGGATTATTTTATATAATCTTCTAAAGTTTATAACATTTTCTAGAATCTTTTATATATATAAAACTAACATTATCTAGAATAGTAAAAGGTGATGTCGACATGACATCACCATGACATCAACACGTCAGCTGACCAGTTGACTGGTCAAACCTAACAGGTGGGACCTGATACGTCTCCAATGTATCTATAATTTTTTATTGTTCCATGCTATTATATTATCCATCTAGGATGTTTTATATGCATTTATATGCTATTTTATATGTTTTTTGGGACTAACCTATTAACCCAGAGCCCAGTGCAAGTTTCTGTTTTTCCTTGTTTTTGAGTATCGCAGAAAAGGAATACCAAACGGAGTCCAATTGACCTGAAATTGCATGGAGGTTGTTTTTGGACCAGAAGAAGCCCACGGAGTACCGGAGATGGACCAGAAGAGTCCCGAGGCCACCACGAGGGTGGGGGCACGCCCTACCCCCTGGGCATGCCCCCCTATTTCGTGGCCGCCTCGGGGACCCCCTGACTTGTTCCCGACTCCAACACCTCGTACATATACCCAAACCTCCAGAAAATAACCTAGATCGGGAGTTCCGCCGCCGCAAGCCTCTGTAGCCACCGGGAACCAATCTAGACCCGTTCCGGCACCCTGCCGGAGGGGAATCCCTCACCGGTGGCCATCTTCATCATCCCGGCGTTCTCCATGACGAGGGAGGAGTAGTTCACCCTCGGGGCTGAGGGTATGTACCAGTAGCTATGTTGAGACGGCACGATCTTGATGTATAGCGAGCTTTGCTATTATAGTTGGATCTTATGATGTTTCTCCCCCTCTACCTTCTTGTAATGGATTGAGTTTTCCCTTTGAAGTTATCTTATCGGATTGAGTCTTTAAGGATTTGAGAACACTTGATGTATGTCTTGCGTAGGATACCCGTGGTGACAATGGGGTATTCTATCGATTCACTTGATGTATGTTTTGGTGATCAACTTGCGGGTTCTGTGACCTCGGGAATCTATGCATAGGGGTTGGCACACGTTTTCGTCTTGATTCTCCGGTAGAAACTTTGGGGCACTCTTTGAAGTTCTTTGTGTTGGTTGAATAGATGAATCTGAGATTGTGTGATGCATATCGTATAATCATGCCCACGGATACTTGAGGTGACAATGGAGTATCTAGGTGACATTAGGGTTTTGGTTGATGTGTGTCTTAAGGTGTTATTCTAGTACGAACTCTATGATAGATCGAATGGAAAGAATAGCTTCGTGTTATTTTACTACGGACTCTTGAATGGATCGATCAGAAAGAATAACTTTGAGGTGGTTTCGTACCCTACAATAATCTCTTCATTTGTTCTCCGCTATTAATGACTTTGGAGTGACTCTTTGTTGCATGTTGAGGGATTGTTATATGATCTAATTATGTTATTATTGTTGAGAGAACTTGCACTAGTGAAAGTATGAACCCTAGGCCTTGTTTCCTAGCATTGCAATACCGTTTACACTCACTTTTATCGTTAGTTACCTTGCTGTTTTTATATTTTCATATTACAAAAACCTATATCTACCATCCATATTGCACTTGTATCCCCATCTCTTCGCCGAACTAGTGGACATATACAATTTACCATTGTATTGGGTGTGTTGGGGACACAAGCGACTCTTTGTTATTTGGTTGCAGGGTTGTTTGAGAAAGACCATCTTCATCCTATGCCTCCCACGGATTGATAAACCTTAGTTCATTCACTTGAGGGAAATTTGCTACTGTCCTACAAACCTCCGCACTTGGAGGCCCAACAACGTCTACAAGAAGAAGGTTGCGTAGTAGACATCAATCTCTTTTCTGGCGCCATTGCCGGGGAGGTGAGTGCTTGTAGGTATATCTTTAGATCTTGCAATCGAATCTTTTAGTTTCTTGTTTTATCACTAGTTTAGTTTATAAAAGAAAACTACAAAAAAATGTAATTGAGGTTGCCTCATATGCTTCATCTTTTTAATATCTTTCGTGAAAATGATGGATAGGAAAATTGTGCCGAAGTGCTAGAAGAAGAATGCATTAAAATGTTTGGCACTAAATACTTGAATGATGAGCATGATTGCAATGTTGTTTGTGTGAATCCTTTGAATATCCATGATGCTAATGATATGCAAAGGCCCAAGCTTGGGGAAGCTATGTTTGATGAAGATGATATTTCTAGTCCCCCCAAGTTTTGATGTGCAAATTTATTATAATGACAGCATGCCTCCTATTTATGATGATTGCAATATTTATGAAAGTGGATTTGAAGAGGTCATGACTTTATTTAGTGATGAATCCACTATTTCGGAAGAGTTTCCAATTGATTATGAGGACAAAGTTGCTATTTATGATTATTATTGTGATGACTTGTATGCTATTAAGAATAATGATAACCATGAAACTTGTCATCATGATTTTAGTTTTCAGTTGGATTATGCCTCACATGATAATTATTTTGTTGAGTTTGCTCCCACTACTATTCATGAGAAGAAATTCGCTTATGTGGAGAGTAATACAATTTATATGCATGGGGATCATGAAAAGAATGCTTTATGTGATGGTTATATTGTTGAATTCATTCACTATGATACTGAAAATTATTATGAGGGAGGAATATATGCTTGTAGGAGTTGCAATAATATCAAGTTTCCTCTCTATGTGCTTAAAATCTTGAAGTTATGCTTGCTTTGTTGGGGAACGTAGCATAATTCAAAAAAATTCTACGCTTTCACCAAGATCCAAGTATGGAGACATCTAGCAACGAGCGAGTAAGAGTGCATCTACATACCGTTATGGAGATTGCGAGCGGAAGCTTTCGAAGAAGCGTGGATGAAGTAGTCGTACTCTTCGCGTTCTTCGTCACCGATGATCTAGCGCCGAACGGACGACACCTCCGCGTTCAACACACGTACGGTGCAGCAACGTCACCTCCTTCTTGATCCAGCAAGGGGGGAGGAGAAGTCGTCAGAGATCCGGCAGCACGACGGCGTGATGACGGATGCAGTGGAGATCACAGCAGGGCTTCGCCGGGCGCCCTGCGTGGGAGTATGGAGGTGTGACAGGAGGGGGAGAGGCGCCAGGGCAATGGTGCGGCTGCCCTCTCCCTCCCCACATATATATAGGGGGCCAGGGGGTGCGCCAGGGCCCCTGCAGATCCAGTCTGCAGGGGGGTTCCTTGCCCCCCAAGGCTAGTGGGGCGCCCCCTCCCCCCTAGAGTTTCAACCCTAGGCGCATGGGAAGGTGGGCCCCTAGTGGTGCGCCAGCCCATTAGGGCTGGACACTTCCCCTCGCGGCCTAGGGGCCCCACCAGGATGGGTGGCCCCACCCGGTGGACCCCCGGGGCCCCTCCGGTGGTCCCGGGACGCTCCCGGTGACCCCCGGAGATCACCCGATGGCCGAAACTGGACTTCCTATATATCAATCTTTACCTCCGGACCATTCCGGAACTCCTCGTGACGTCCGGGATCTCATCCGGGACTCCGAACAACTTTCGGGTTTCCACGTGCATGTATCTCTACGACCCTAGCGTTACCGAACCTTAAGTGTGTAGACCCTACGGGTTCGGGAGACACGTAGACATGACCGAGACCACTCTCCGGTCAATAACCAACAGCGGGATCTGGATACCCATGTTGGTTCCCACGTGTTCCTCGATGATCTTCATCGGATGAACCACCGTGTCAAGGATTCACTTAATCCCGTATGTTATTCCCTTTGTCCATCGGTACGGTACTTGCCCGAGATTCGATCGTCGGTATTCCCGATACCTTGTTCAATCTCGTCATGGCAAGTCTCTTTACTCGATCCGTAATCCATCATCCCGTGACTAACTACTTAGTCACATTGAGCTCATTATGATGATGTCTTACCGAGTGGGCCCAGAGGTACCTCTCCGTCATACGGAGTGACAACATCCCAGTCTCGGTTCGTACCAACTCAAACAGACACTTTCGGAGATACCCGATGCGTACCTTTATAGCCACCCAGTTACGTTGTGACGGTTGGCACACCCAAAGTATTCCTACGGCATCCGGGAGTTGTACAACCTCATGGTCTAAGGAATAAATACTTGACACCGAAAAGCTTATGCATTACGAACTATACGATCTCGTGTTATGCTCAAGTTTGGGTCTTGTCCATCACATCATTCTCCTAATGATGTGATCCCGTTATCACTGACATCCCATGTCCATGGTCAGGAAACCGTGACCATCTGTTGATCAACGAGCTAGTAACTAGAGGCCAACCAGGGACTCATTGTGGTCTATGTATTCACACATGTATCGCTGTTTCCGTACAATACAATTCAAGCATGAATAACAGACAATTATCATGAACAAGGAGATATAATAATAATGCTTTTATTATTGCCTCTAGGGCATATCTCCAACAGTCTCCCACTTGCACTGAAGTCAATAATATAGTTACATTGTGATGAATCGAACACCCATAGAGTTCTGCACCCATAGAGTTCTGGTGTTGATCATGTTTTGCTCGTGAAAGAGGTTTAGTCAACGGGTCTGCTACATTCAGATCCGTATGCACTCTACAAATATCTATGTCTCCATCCTGAACATAATTCCGGATGGAGTTGAAACGGCGCTTGATGTGCTTGGTCTTCTTGTGAAACCTGGGCTCCTTGGTAATAGCAACAGCACCAGTGTTGTCACAGAAGAGAGTCATCGGGCTTGACGCGCTTGGAATGACTCCTAGGTCGGTGATGAACTCCTTCATCCAGACTCCATCCCGTGCTGCTTCAGAAGCAGCTATGTACTCCGCTTCACATGTAGACGCTGCCACCACGCTCTGTTTGCAACTGCACCAGCTGACTGCCCCTCCGTTCAAAATATACACGTATCCGGTTTGAGACTTAGAGTCATCCAGATCTGTGTCGAAGCTAGCATCGACGTAACCCTTTACGACGAGCTCTTCGTCACCTCCATAAACGAGAAACATATCCTTAGTCCTTTTCAGGTACTTCAGGATGTTCTTGACCGCTGTCCAGTGTTCCGTACCGGGATCACTTTGGTACCTCCCTACCAAACTTATGGCAAGGTTCACATCAGGTCTGGTACACAGCATGGCATACATGATAGAACCTATGGCCGAGGCATAGGGAATGACACTCATCTTTTCTCTATCTTCTGCCGTGGTCGGCAACTGAGTCTTACTCAATCTCATACCTTGCAAAACAGGCAAGAATCCTTTCTTTGACTGGTCCATATTGAACTTCTTCAATATTTTGTCAAGGCATGTACTTTGTGAAAGACCAATGAGGCGTCTTGATCTATCTCTATAGATTTTGATGCCTAATATGTAAGCAGCTTCTCCAAGGTCCTTCATTGAAAAACTTTTATTCAAGTAGGCCTTTACATTTTCCAAGAATTCTATATCATTTCCCATCAGCAATATGTCATCCACATATAATATGAGAAATGCCATAGAGCTCCCACTCACTTTCTTGTAAATACAGGCTTCTCCATAAGTCTGTATAAATCCAAACGCTTTGATCACTTCATCAAAGCGAATATTCCAACTCCGAGATGCTTGCACCAGCCCGTAAATCGAGCGCTGGAGCTTGCATACCTTGTTAGCGTTCTCTGGATCGACAAAACCTTCCGGTTGCATCATATACAACTCTTCCTTGAGGAAGCCGTTAAGGAATGCTGTTTTGACGTCCATTTGCCATATTTCATAATCATAGAATGCGGCAATAGCTAACATGATTCTGACTGACTTCAGCAT
>LR738712.1:556864082-556906283 GCA_902687465.1 Secale cereale
CTTAGCGACAAGCCGAGCCTTATAGATGGTCACATTACCATCCGCGTCTGTCTTCTTCTTAAATATCCATTTGTTTTCTATGGCGTGCCTATCATCAGGCAAGTCCACCAAAGTCCATACTTTGTTTTCATACATGGATTCTATCTCGGATTTCATGGCTCCAAGCCATTTATTGGAATCCGGGCCCGCCATCGCTTCTTCATAGTTCGAAGGTTCACCGTTGTCTAACAACATGATTTCCAGTACAGGGTTGCCGTACCACTCTGGTGCGGAACGTGCCCTTGTGGACCTTCGAAGTTCAGTAGTAACTTGATCTGTTTCTTCATGATCATTATCATCAACTTCCTCCCTTGTCGGTGCAGGCACCTCAGGAACAGTTTCCTGCGCTGCGCTACTTTCCGGTCCAGGAGGGGTGACTGTCACCTCATCAAGTTCTACTTTCCTCCCACTCACTTCTTTCGAGAGAAACTCTTTCTCCAGAAAGCATCCATTCTTGGCAACAAACACTTTGCCTTCGGATCTGTGGTAGAAGGTGTACCCAATTGTTTCCTTTGGGTATCCTATGAAGACGCATTTTTTCGATTTGGGTTCGAGCTTTTCAGGTTGAAGTTTCTTGACATAAGCATCGCAACCCCAAACTTTTAGAAACGACAGCTTCGGTTTCTTGCCAAACCAAAGTTCATACGGAGTCGTCTCAACGGATTTCGACGGAGCCCTATTTAAAGTGAATGCGGCAGTCTCTAAAGCATAACCCCAAAAAGATAGCGGTAAATCGGTGAGGGACATCATAGATCGCACCATGTCCAACAGAGTACGATTTCGACGTTCGGACACACCGTTACGTTGAGGTGTTCCGGGCGGTGTCAATTGTGAAACAATTCCACAGCTCCTAAGGTGTGTGCCAAATTCATGACTTAAATATTCACCCCCACGATCCGATCGCAAGAACTTTATTTTTCTGTCACGTTGATTCTCAACCTCATTCTAAAATTCCTTGAACTTTTCAAAGGTCTCAGACTTGTGTTTCATCAAATAGATATACCCATATCTACTCAAGTCATCCGTGAGGGTGAGAACATAACGATAGCCTCCGCGAGCCTCAACACTCATTGGACCGCACACATCGGTATGTATGATTTCCAACAAGTTGGTTGCTCGCTCCATTGTTCCGGAGAACGGAGTCTTGGTCATCTTGCCCAAGAGGCATGGTTCGCACGTGTCAAATGATTCATAATCAAGAGACTCTAGAAGTCCATCTGAATGGAGTTTCTTCATACGTTTGACACCAATATGACCAAGGCGGCAATGCCACAAGTATGTGGGACTATCATTATCAACCTTACATCTTTTGGCATCTACACTATGAATATGTGTATCATCACGTTCGAGATTCATCAAAAATAAACCATTGACCAGCGGGGCATGACCATAAAACATATCTCTCAAATAAATAGAACAACCATTATTCTCCGATTTGAAAGAGTAGCCATCTCGGATAAGACGAGATCCAGATACAATGTTCATGCTCAAAGCTGGTACTAAATAACAGTTATTGAGGTTTAAAACTAATCCCGAGGGTAGATGTAGAGGTAGCGTGCCGACGGCGATCACATCGACCTTGGAACCATTCCCGACGCGCATCGTCACCTCATCCTTCGCCAGTCTCCGTTTATTCCGCAGCTCCTGTTTTGAGTTACAAATGTGAGCAACTGCACCGGTATCGAATACCCAGGAGCTACTACGAGTGCTGGTAAGGTACACATCAATAACATGTATATCATATATACCTTTGACGTTGCCGGCCTTCTTGTCTGCTAAGTATTTGGGGCAGTTCCGCTTCCAGTGACCCGTTCCCTTGCAATAAAAGCACTGTGTCTCAGGCTTGGGTCCATACTTTGGCTTCTTCCCGGCAACAGGCTTGCCAGGCGCGGCAACTCCCTTGCCGTCCTTCTTGAAGTTCTTCTTACCCTTGCCTTTCTTGAACTTAGTGGTTTTATTGACCATCAACACTTGATGTTCTTTCTTGATATCCACCTCCGCTGATTTCAGCATCGAATACACCTCGGGAATGGACTTCTCCATCCCCTGCATATTGAAGTTCAACACGAAGCTCTTGAACCTTGGTGGGAGCGACTGGAGGATTCTGTCAACGACCGCTTCATCTGGGAGATTCATTCCCAGCTGAGACAAGCGGTTGTGCAATCCTGAAATCTTGAGGATGTGCTCATTGACAGAACTGTTCTCCTCCATCTTACAGCTGTAGAATGCGTTGGAGACATCATATCTCTCGACTCGGGCATGAGCTTGGAAAACCATTTTCAGCTCTTCGAACATCTCATATGCTCCGTGGTGCTCAAAACGTTTTTGGAGCCCCGACTCTAAGCTGTAAAGCATGCCGCACTGAACCAGGGAGTAATGATCACTACGCGACTGCCAGACGTTCAAAACGTCTTGGGCCGCATCGGGAGCAGGTGCATCACCTAGCGGTGCTTCTAGGACATATGATCTCTTGGCAGCTATGAGGATAATCCTCAGGTTACGGACCCAATCCGTATAGTTGCTACCATCGTCTTTCAGCTTGGTTTTCTCTAGGAACGCGTTGAAGTTGAGGGAAACCTGAGCGTGGGCCATTTGATCTACAAGAGATATTGTAAAGAATTTAGACTAAGTTCATGATAATTAAGTTCATCTTAATCAACTTTTAATGAACTCCCACTCAGAATGACATCTCTCTAGTCATCCAAGTGATACACGATCCGAATCGACTAGCCCGTGTCCGATCATCACGTGAGACGGACCAGTCATCAACGGTGAACATCTTCATGTTGATCGTATCTTCTATACGACTCGTGTTCGACCTTTTGGTCTTCCGTGTTCCGAGGCCATGTCTGTACATGCTAGGCTCGTCAAGTGAACCCTAAGTGTATCGCGTGTGTAAATCTGTCTTACACCCGTTGTATGCGAACGTTAGAACCTATCACACCCGATCATCACGTGGTGCTTCGGAGCAACGAGCTTTAGCAATGGTGCACAGTTAGGGGAAACACAATACTTGAAATTTTAGTGAGAGATCATCTTATTTACTACCGTCGTTCTAAGTAAACAAGATGCTTAAACATGATAAACATCACATGCAATCAATTAAAGTGACATGATATGGCCAATATCATCTTGCTCCTTGGATCTCCATCTTCGGGGCACCATGATCATCTTGTCACCAGCTCGACACCATGATCTTCATCATCACGATCTTCATCATCGTGTCTTGAAGAAGTCGTCACGCCAACTATTACTTCTACTACTGTAGCTAACGTTTAGCAATGAAGTAAAGTAATTACATGGCGTTATTCAGTGACACGCAGGTCATACAATGATTAAGACAACTCCTATGGCTCCTGCCGGTTGTCAAGTTCATCGACATGCAAGTCGTGATTCCCTATTACAAAACCATGATCAATCTCATACATCACATATATCATTCATCACATCTTCGTTTTTGGACATACCACGTCACATAGCACATGCTGCAAAAACAAGTTAGACGTCCTCTAATTGTTGTTGCAAGTTTTACGTGGCTTCTATAGGATTTCTAGCAAGAACGTTTCTTACCTACGCCAAAACCACAACGCGATTTGTCAATTTCTATTTACCCTTCATAAGGACCCTTTTCATCGAATCCGATCCGACTAAAGTAGGAGAGACAGACACCCGCCAGCCACCTTATGCATCTAGTGCATGTCTGTCGGTGGAACCAGTCTCACGTAAGCGTACGTGTAAAGTCGGTACAGGCCGCTTCATCCCACAATACCGCCGAATCAAGATTGACTAGTAACGGTAAGAAAGTTGAACAAAATCAAACGCCCACAACTGCTTTGTGTTCTACTCGTGCAAGATGCTACGCATAAAACCTAGCTCAGATGCCATTGTTGGGGAACGTAGCATAATTCAAAAAATTTCTACGCTTTCACCAAGTTCCAAGTATGGAGACATCTAGCAACGAGCGAGTAAGAGTGCATCTACATACCGTTATGGAGATTGCGAGCGGAAGCTTTCGAAGAAGCGTGGATGAAGTACTCGTACTCTTCGCGTTCTTCGTCACCGATGATCTAGCGCCGAACGGACGGCACCTCCGCGTTCAACACACGTACGGTGCAGCAACGTCACCTCCTTCTTGATCCAGCAAGGGGGGAGGAGAAGTTGTCAGAGATCCGGCAGCACGACGGCGTGATGACGGATGCAGTGGAGATCACAGCAGGGCTTCGCCGGGCGCCCTGCGTGGGAGTATGGAGGTGTGGCAGGAGGGGGAGAGGCGCCAGGGCAATGGTGCGGCTGCCCTCTCCCTCCCCACATATATATAGGGGGCCAGGGGGTGTGCCAGCGCCCCTGCAAATCCAATCTGCAGGGGGGCGGCGGCCAGGGGGGGGGGGGTTCCTTGCCCCCCAAGGCTAGTGGGGCGCCCCCTTCCCCCTAGGGTTTCAACCCTAGGCGCATAGGGAGGTGGGCCCCTAGTGGTGCGCCAGCCCATTAGGGCTGGACACTTCCCCTCGCGGCCTAGGGGCCCCACCGGGATGGGTGGCCCCACCCGGTGGACCCCCGGGGCCCCTCCGGTGGTCCCGGGACGCTCCCGGTGACCCCCGGAGATCACCCGATGGCCGAAACTGGACTTCCTATGTATCAATCTTTACCTCCGGACCATTCCGGAACTCCTCGTGACGTCAGGGATCTCATCCGGGACTCCGAACAACTTTCGGGTTTCCACGTGCATGTATCTCTACGACCCTAGCGTTACCGAACCTTAAGTGTGTAGACCCTACGGGTTCGGGAGACACGTAGACATGACCGAGACCACTCTCCGATCAATAACCAACAGCGGGATCTGGATACCCATGTTGGTTCCCACGTGTTCCTCGATGATCTTCATCGGATGAACCACTGTGTCAAGGATTCACTTAATCCCGTATGTTATTCCCTTTGTCCATCGGTACGGTACTTGCCCGAGATTCGATCGTCGGTATTCCCGATACCTTGTTCAATCTCGTCATGGCAAGTCTCTTTACTCGATCCGTAATCCATCATCCCGTGACTAACTACTTAGTCACATTGAGCTCATTATGATGATGTCTTACCGAGTGGGCCCAGAGGTACCTCTCCGTCATACGGAGTGACAACATCCCAGTCTCGGTTCGTACCAACTCAAACAGACACTTTCGGAGATACCCGATGCGTACCTTTATAGCCACCCAGTTACGTTGTGACGGTTGGCACACCCAAAGTATTCCTACGGCATCCGGGAGTTGTACAACCTCATGGTCTAAGGAATAAATACTTGACACCGAAAAGCTTATGCATTACGAACTATACGATCTCGTGTTATGCTCAAGTTTGGGTCTTGTCCATCACATCATTCTCCTAATGATGTGATCCCGTTATCACTGACATCCCATGTCCATGGTCAGGAAACCGTGACCATCTGTTGATCAACGAGCTGGTAACTAGAGGCCTACCAGGGACTCATTGTGGTCTATGTATTCACACATGTATCGCTGTTTCCGTACAATGCAATTCAAGCATGAATAACAGACAATTATCATGAACAAGGAGATATAATAATAATGCTTTTATTATTGCCTCTAGGGCATATCTCCAACATGCTTTGCCTTCCTATGCTAGTTAATTATTGTTCCCATAAGTTGTTTGCTCACAAAAACCCTATGCATAGGAAGTGGGTTAGACTTAAATGTGCTAGTTATATTCTTCATGATGCCCTCTTTATGTTTCAATTCTTATCTTTTATGCGAGCATCATTGAAATCATCATGCCTAGCTAAAAGGCGTTAAAGAAAAGCGCTTGTTGGGAGACAACCCAATATTTACCCCTACTTTTTTGTGTGTTCACATGATTAAGATACTGTAGTAATCATGTTTTATAGCTTTTGTTTCAATAAAGTGCCAAGTAGAACCTTTGGGAAAACTTGGGTGAAAGTCTTTGCGATCTTGCTGTAAAAAAGAGAAACTTCACGCTCACGAGATTAGCTGCCATTTTTTAAAGAAGAGTGCTTTTGAGTTTATTCTTTTTGCAGAAGATTAATAGACAAATTCCTCACGTCCACCAATTTATTTCAGAATTTTTAGAGTTACAGAAGTATTCAAAAGTTACAGATTGCTATAGACTGTTCTGTTTTTGACCGATTTTGTTTTTCGTGTGTTGTTTGCTTATTTTGATGAACTATGAGTAGTATCAGAGGGTATGAACCATAGAGAAGTTGTAATACAGTAGATATTACACTAATATGAATTTAGAATGAGTTCACAACAGTACCTAATGTTGGGGAACGTAGCAGAATTCAAAAAATTTCTACGCTTTCACCAAGATTAATCTAAGGAGTCATCTAGCAATGAGCATAAAGGAGTGCATCTACATACCCTTTGTAGATCGCGAGCGTAAGCGTTCGAAGGAACGTGGATGAAGTAGTCGTACTCTTCGCGTTCTTCGTCACCGATGATCCTAGCGCCGAACGGACGACACCTCCGCGTTCAACACATGTACGGTACATCAACGTCACCTCCTTCTTGATCCAGCAAGGGGGGAGGAGAGGTCGTCGGAGATCCAGCAGCACGACGGCGTGGTGGTGGATGCAGCAGGAAATCCTGCAGGGCTTCGCCGGCACCCTACGGAGGAGTAGGAAGTGTGACGGGGAGGGGGAGAGGCGCCAGAGGCTTGGGTGCGGCTGCCCTCTCCCCCCCACTATATATAGGGGCCAGGGGGGTGCGCCGGCCCTGGGGAGATCAGATCTCCAGGGGGGCGGCGGCCAGGGGGGTATACTTGCCCCCCAAGGCATGGGGGCGCCCCCTCCCCCTAGGGTTTCAACCCTAGGCGCATGGAGGGGGAGGCCCATGTGGTGCGCTAGCCCACCAGGGGCTGGCCCCTTCCCCCTCGCGGCCTAGGGGCCCCACCGGGATGGGTGGGCCCACCCGGTGGACCCCCGGAACCCCTCCGCTGGTCCCGGGACACTCCCGGTGACCCCCGGAGTTCACCCGATGGCCGAAACTGGACTTCCTATATATCATTTTTTACCTCCGGACCATTCTGGAACTCCTCGACACGTCCAGGATCTCATCCGGGACTCCGAACAACATTCGGGATTCCACGTGCATGTATCTCTACGACCCTAGCGTCACCGAACCTTAAGTGTGTAGACCCTACGGGTTCGGGAGACACGCGGACATGACCGAGACGACTCTTCGGTCAATAACCAACAGCGGGATCTGGATACCCATGTTGGTTCCCACGTGTTCCTCGATGATCTTCTTCGGATGAACCACTGTGTCAAGGATTCACTCAATCTCGTACGTTATTCCCTTTGTCTATCGGTACGGTACTTGCCCGAGATTCGATCGTCGGTATGCCCGATACCTTGTTCAATCTCGTCATGGAAAGTCTCTTTACTCGTTCCGTAATTCATCATCTCGTGACTAACTCCTTAGTCACTTTGAGCTCATTATGATGATGTCTTACCGAGAGGGCCCACAGGTACCTCTCCGTCACACGGAGTGACAATATCCCAGTCTTGGTTCGTACCAACTCAACAGACACTTTCGGAGATACCCGTTGCGTACCTTTATAGTCACCCAGTTACGTTGTGACGTTTGGCACACCCAAAGTATTCCTACGGCATCCGGGAGTTGCACAACCTCATGGTCTAAGGAATAAATACTTGACACCTAAAAGCTTATGCATTACGAACTATACGATCTCGTGCTAGGCTCAGGATTGGGTCTTGTCCATCACATCATTCTCCTAATGATGTGATCCCGTTATCACTGACATCCATTGTCCATGGCCAGGAAACCGTGACCATCTGTTGATCAACGAGCTAGTAACTAGAGGCTTACCAAGGACTCATTGTGGTCTATATATTCACACATGTATCGCTGTTTCCGTACAGTACAATTCAAGCATGAATAACAGACAATTATCATGAACAAGGAAATATAATAATAATACTTTTATTATTGCCTATAGGGCATATTTCCAACAGTCTCCCACTTGCGCTAGAGTCAATAATCTAGTTACATTGTGATGAATCAAACACCCATAGAGTTCTGGTGTTGATCATGTTTTGCCCGTGGAAGAGGTTTAGTCAACGGGTCTGCGACATTCAGATCCGTATGCACTTTACAAATATCTATGTCTCCATCTTGAACATAATTCCGGATGGAGTTGAAACGGCGCTTGATGTGTTTGGTCTTCTTGTGAAACCCGGGCTCCTTGGTAATGGCAATAGCACCAGTGTTGTCACAGAAGAGAGTCATCGGGCTTGACACGCTTGGAATGACTCCTAGGTCGGTGATGAACTCCTTCATCCAGACTCCTTCTTGTGCTGCTTCGCAAGCAGCTATGTACTCCACTTCACATGTAGAATGCGCCACGACGCTCTGCTTGCAACTGCACCAGCTGACTGCTCCACCATTCAAAATATACACGTATCCGGTTTGTGACTTCGAGTCATCCAGATCTGTGTCGAAGCTAGCATCGACGTAACCCTTTACGACGAGCTCTTCGTCACCTCCTTAAACGAGAAACATATTCTTAGTCCTCTTCAGGTACTTTAGGATGTTCTTGACCGCTGTCCAGTGTTCCATACCGGGATCACTTTGGTACCTCCCTACCAAACTTATGGCAAGGTTCACATCAGGTCTGGTACACAGCATGGCATACATGATAGAACCTATGGCTGAGGCATAGGGAATGACACTCATCTTTTCTCTATCTTCTGCCGTGGTCGGCGTCTGAGTCTTGCTCAATCTCATACCTTGCAAAACAGGTAAGAACCCCTTCTTGGACTGATCCATATTGAACTTCTTCAATATCTTGTCAAGGTATGTACTTTGTGAAAGACCGATGAGGCGTCTTGATCTATCTCTATAGATTTTGATGCCTAATATGTAAGCAGCTTCTCCAAGGTCCTTCATTGAAGAACTCTTATTCAAGTAGGCCTTTACACTTTCTAAGAATTCTATATCATTTCCCATCAGCAATATGTCATCCACATATAATATGAGAAATGCTACAGAGCTCCCACTCACTTTCTTGTAGATACAGGCTTCTCCATAAGTCTGTATAAAGCCGAACGCTTTAATCACATCATTAAAGCGAATATTCCAACTCCGAGATGCTTGCACCAGCCCGTAAATCGAGCGCTGGAGCTTGCACACCTTGTTAGCATTCTCTGGATCGACAAAACCTTCCGGCTGCATCATATACAACTCTTCCTTGAGGAAGCCATTAAGGAATGCCGTTTTGACGTCCATTTGCCATATATCATAATCATAGAATGCGGCAATAGCTAACATGATTCTGACTGACTTCAGCATCGCTACGGGAGAGAAAGTCTCGTCATAGTCAATCCCTTGAACTTGTCGATAACCCTTAGCGACAAGCCGAGCCTTATAGATGGTCACATTACCATCCGCGTCTATCTTCTTCTTAAATATCCATTTATTTTCTATGGCGTGCCTCTCATCAGGCAAGTCCACCAAAGTCCACACTTTGTTTTCATACATGGATTCTATCTCGGATTTCATGGCTCCAAGCCATTTATTGGAATCCGGGCCCGCCATCGCTTCTCCATAGTTCGAAGGTTCACCGTTGTCTAACAACATAATTTCCATGACATGGTTGCCGTACCACTCTGGTGCGGAACGTGCCCTTGTAGACCTTCGAAGTTCAGTAGTAACTTGATCTGTTTCTTCATGATCATCATCATTAACTTCCTCCCTTGTCGGTGCAGGCACCTCAGGAACAATTTCCTGTGCTGCGCTACTTCCCGGTTCGGGAGGGGTGACTGTCACCTCATCAAGTTCTACTTTCCTCCCACTCACTTCTTTCGAGAGAAACTCTTTCTCTAGAAAGGATCCATTCTTGGCAACAAAGACTTTGCCTTCGGATCTGTGGTAGAAGGTGTACCCAATTGTTTCCTTTGGGTATCCTATGAAGACGCATTTTTCCGATTTGGGTTCGAGCTTTTCAGGTTGAAGTTTCTTGACATAAGCATCGCAACCCCAAACTTTCAGAAACGACAGCTTCGGTTTCTTGACAAACCAAAGTTCATACGGTGTCGTTTCAACGGATTTCGATGGAGCCCTATTTAAAGTGAATGCGGCAGTCTCTAAAGCATAACCCCAAAAACATAGCGGTAAATCGGTGAGGGACATCATAGATCGCACCATGTCCAACAGAGTACGATTTCGACGTTCGGATACACCGTTACGCTGAGGTGTTCCGACCGGTGTCAATTGTGAAACAATTCCACAGTTCCTAAGGTGCGTGCCAAATTCATGACTTAAATATTCACCCCCACAATCTGATCGCAAGAATTTTATTTTTCTGTCACGTTGATTCTCAACCTCATTCTGAAATTCCTTGAACTTTTCAAAGGTCTCAGACTTGTGCTTCATCAAGTAGATATACCCATATCTACTCAAGTCATCTGTGAGGGTGAGAACACAACGATAGCCTCCGCGAGCCTCAACACTCATTGGACCGCACACATCGTATGTATGATCTCCAACAAGTTGGTTGCTCGCTCCATTGTTCCAGAGAACGGAGTCTTGGTCATCTTGACCAAGAGGCATGGTTCGCACGTGTCAAATGATTCATAATCAAGAGACTCCAAAAGTCCATCAGCATGAAGCTTCTTCATACGTTTGACACCAATATGACCAAGGCGGCAATGCCACAAATATGTGGGACTATCATTGTCAACTTTACATCTTTTGGCATTCACACTATGAATATGTGTAACATCACGATCGAGATTCATCAAAAATAAACCATTGACCAGCGGGGCATGACCATAAAACATATCTCTCAAATAAATAGAACAACCATTATTCTCGGATTTAAATGAGTAGCCATCTCGCATAAGACGAGATCCAGATATAATGTTCATGCTCAAAGCTGGTACTAAATAACAATTATTAAGGTTTAAAACTAATCCCGAGGGTAGATGTAGAGGCAGCGTGCCGACGGCGATCACATCGACCTTGGAACCATTCCCGACGGGCATCGTCACCTCGTCCTTCGCCAGTCTCCGCTTATTCCGCAACTCCTGCTTAGAGTTACAAATATGAGCAACTGCACCGGTGATGACCCACAACCGTAAGGGATCTATTGCAGCGTTTTCGATAAGTAAGAGTGTCGAACCCAACGAGGAGCAGAAGGTATTGATAAGCGATTCTGAGCAAGAAATTACTGCAAGCACTGAAAGATAACTTTTTAGGGGTTTTCTTGATATAAGCGACAAGAAAGTAAAAGCAAGCAAAATAAAAGGTACTGAGAGTAACAAGTGGCCCAATCCTTTCTGAGCAAAGGAGAGGCCTAGCAACTGAACTTATAAAGGCTAAAGCGTTCCTGAGGACACACGGGAAGGGTAGTCATGTGCTTTCGTCATATTCCGTATCAATACTATGTTATGTGTTGATAAGTGTTGAGTGGGTGGATCTATGCTAGTGCACTCTCTAGACTAAGATGAGCACACTCTTATGATTAAACACCTTGCAAGCATCCGTAAATACAAGATAGTATTTAAGGCAAAAGCCTAACCATAGCAATACGATCGAGGATCCATTATTCCCTTATGCAAAAGCGTGCGAACTGGGGTTCAGGTTTCTGTCACTCCGGCAACCCACCGTAAGCATTCTTTGTACACAATGTATTCCCCTAGATCCTTAATAAGGCGAAGTGTTGAGTGTTCGACTCACACAACTAGTAGAATGACAACACAACTTAAGTATCAAACAATACATATTACTTCAACAGCATATGACTACTAACAACAAGACTTTTCCCATGTCCTCAAGAACTAAGGTGACTACTCACAAGACATAAAAGAGATCATGATCAGTGGAGATAAATGGATGATAAACAATCTGGACATAATGATATTTCTCCAACAAAACTCAATAGCATTCACCACAAAGTAGTAATCAACACCAATGGAGTAGAGAGGATAGATAGTACGAGTTACAACACAAGTTGCAATTGTGAGATGAGATTTGGATGAAGATGGAGATGGTGCTGGTGTTGGGGATGATGTCGATGATGATCTCGATGATGCCCGTGACGATGGTGATGACGATGGCGATGATCTCCCCTTCCGGGAGGTGATCTCCCCGGCGAAATCTGCCCGCCGGAGATGGCTTTTTCTTCTCTGTAGGTTTCCGCCACGGAGCGGCGGCGGAACTCCGTAAAAACTCTCGTTTTTAGGGTTTTCAGATAACAGAGAGTATATAGGCAAAAGGGGGCAGCCGGAGGTGGGCCAGGGGGTCCAGGCGCCCCCCCGGCGCGGCCAGGGGGGTGCCCCCAGGGCGCCTGGACACCCTGTGGCCCCCCTCTGGTCGCCCTTTTGCGTGCCTTCGTGATTCGTTTGGAAAATACCCTCCGTTGATTTTCAGGTAATTTGGAGGTATTCTTCTTCAGCAACTCAGCGTCCACTTTTTACTGCTGAATCCTGCGTCTGCTCCTTCGGCATCGGAAAGTTGCAAACTGTGTAAAATAGGCCAAAACAACATAAGAACATCATCGTAACATGAAATATATCAATGAATAAGGATAAATTACAATATAAAATAGTGATGCATTTTGGACGTATCAACACCCCCAAGCTTAGACCTCGCTTGTCCCCAAGCGAATGCTGAGCTCGGTAAACGTGTCCACAAGTTTAGAGAGTGAAGTGTCGATAAATAGAATACGAACAAGAAGCATCACAACTTCTTTACCAACTCAAATATCCTCAACAGCAATCTTCAACTCATAAGGCCCTTATAAAAGAGTGATAACACTTATATTCGAAAGTAGGGCTAAGGAAACTCATCAAATCATGGCAAACATGTCCTTTGGTCAAAGAACAACAAATAGATTTAACTTTTGCTCTTCCTCTTATGTTTTGATGAGATTAATTGAAGCTTTTGAAAGAACATGTTATAAGGCAAGAAGTGAAAGTGTTAACACAAAGGAAGATATTTGCCTTAGCTGGGCTTGACAAACAACCTACTTATCAAATGATAATGTCAACAAGGATATGATATGACAAATCTTAATGCAACTTTATATGAATGAATTCTTGTCAACATCAAATGTTTGCTCTCTTTAAGAATAGAAGGAAGTAGGAATAACTGATTCAATCTAAAATTAAAAGATAGGCCCTACTCTAGGGAAGTAGGGAAAACTCATGTGCTATCCTTAAATCAAACAGAATGGAAACAAGTTTTGAGAGGTGCATGATTTGTCAACGAATGCTAATAGATAACTCAATTACTTCTCGAGCTGGACAAGTTTCGAGGAACGGCTCCCGCATGAGGACGATCACGTCCTCTTAATCTCCTTTGTTTATCACTGCCAAAGTTTTCTGATTTCTCATGAACAAAGCGTGAAGGAGGGTTTGTTTGTTATATTATTTTTGAGCCGGGCGCACTCTTTGCCAGTTCCTTCTCGTATTATGGGTTTGCACATTAGACATGCAATCTCGGGGTGAAGCTTGTCCAACTCAAAAAGACCATGAATTAGCTATTACTTCCTCATGAGCTAAAGTAGAGGCACAAAATAAAAGATTTTGAACATTTAAGGATAACACATAAATTCTGTACTTTAGGAGGTGGTAGTGGAATACCACGAATAGGAAGGTATGGTGGACTCATATGGAAGGTATTGGTTTAAGGGTATGGATGCACAAGTAGAATTCCGCTTAGTACAGAG
Organism: Secale cereale; assembly: GCA_902687465.1. Classification (NCBI taxonomy): domain Eukaryota; kingdom Viridiplantae; phylum Streptophyta; class Magnoliopsida; order Poales; family Poaceae; genus Secale; species Secale cereale. The sequence goes on from LR738712.1 coordinate 556,877,838, forward strand.
TTAGGCTAGCAAAGGTTTTGAGAGAACAGACAATTGATGATGACTAAGATGCAAAGCAATATAAAGCATAAACATTGAGGTAAGCATAACACATCAAGTTGTCTTCCTTGTCAGCACAACACTTCAAGCATAATAACATAAAGGTTTTGGCTATGTCGATACTTTTAAGAAAATCATGCTTGTTGTTATGACCAAAGCTATGTTTGCCAAGATTAAATAAAGTTTTCACAGCCATACCTGATATAAGGTCAATACTCCCCATAAGAATCATCATATAAGGTCGATTGCGTGAAGAGAGTACCGAGTGCAGCAAAGGAACCAATAGACTTCTCATTAATATTCCATCATAGACGACTCCACACTCACAGATACAATCTCTCCACCGAAGGAGTGATAGACCTCAATGCACAAAACTATTTCATATAGCAACCTCCCTAAACATGATATGACTCTACTTGACTCTAAAAGACAAAAGATAAAGACAAAGATACCGGGCACTCGCCCAAGCTTGGAACAAGCCAAGGGAATGCCGTTACCCAAGGAGATTTCACTCCTCATTCTTGTTGGCGTTGATCACGTAGTCCTTGGCGAAACGCTTCCATGGAAGGGGTTCTCCAGTCTCATATGAGAAGTTTGTCTCCTGAATCCTGCATGCAACACCCATACCCATGCGCATAAACCTTAGTTCATACTCACAGTTCTGGTTATGTAGATCATAAATTTGCCCTTGGAGCTCTTCAATTCTTTCTTCAGACGCGGTGATGCTTTTCCACATCTCCTTCATCTCCTTCAGGAAGTAGGTCTTCAGCTTGTTGATGATGCCAAAGTTAGCTTCAACACCACGCTCGATCATCTTCTTGTACTTGAAGACTTCTTGCTCTACTTCTTCCAGCCTGGCCTGGATGCTCCCCTCCTTGATAGGTCCCTTCAGATCTTCTTGATGAAGGACACCGTCCTCCATCCGAACAACCTGAGGGTGCTTTTTCACCTCAGCGAGGTAAGGGTTGATGACGTTGATGACAAACTTGTCCTTGGGGGAACTTGGAGAAGCCATGGCACCTAGATTCAGCTGAAAGATTCCTGGCAGAAATAGATCGAAAAGAAAACACACGAAATCGCGAGATACGTTGCCGGAACAATCCGGGAAAATATATAGCAAAAATTTATGCACAGAAAGGAAGGTAACAGGCTAAAACGGGGTCGGAGACGGACTCCCGGGTGTCCAGTCGCCCTGGCGGCGCGGCCAGGAGGTAGGGCGCGCCAGGGGGGCGCCTGGACCCCCTGGAGCTCGTCTCCGGCTCCACTTAGGCTCAGAATTTTACTAATTTTGCAAAAACTCATAACTCGGAACTTTTATGGCGGTTCGCGATGTTTCCTTACCGTAGTACGTACCTTTTCTTTATTCCGCTTCTGCTGGTGTCTGAAACAGAGCTGCAACATGTTCTTCGTGAGTTGTTGTGTATATTATATTCACATCAACATTGACAGGGTCTCCTGCTATGTAATGTTTCAGTCTTTGCCCATTCACAACTTGAGGCTTGGTGCCTTCAAAATTGTTAATCTTAATTGCACCAGACCGATAAACTTCTTCAATATGAAATGGATCTTCCCACCTGGAAAGTAGTATGCCTGGAGAAAACCAGAAACGGGATCTAAACAACAAAACTTTATCACCAACATTAAATTCACGTTTCAGAATCTTCCTATCATGCCACTTCTTTACCTTTTCCTTGAACATTTTAGCGCTCTCGTAAGCTTCACTTCTCCATTCATCTAGAGAAGTCAAGTTCATGAGACGCTTCTCACCAGCTAATTTTGGGTCAGCATTAAGCTCTCTAACATCCCAGAAAGCTTTGTGCTCTAACTCTAATGGCAAATGGCAAGCCTTGCCATACACCATCTTATAGGGGGACATGCCCATGGGGTTTTTGTAAGAAGTTCTATATGCCCACAAAGCATCTCCTAACTTATTTGACCAGTCCTTTCTATTTCTGTTTACTGTCTTATGCAAGATCAACTTAATCTCTCTATTGGTGAGCTCAACTTGCCCACTAGTTTGAGGATGGTATGGTGAAGCAACTCTATGATTGACATCGTATTTGGCTAAAGCTTTTCTAAAAGCTCCGTGCGTGAAGTGTGATCCTCCATCAGTCATGAGATACCTAGGTACACCAAACCTAGGAAAAATTACATCCTTGAGCATTTTCAAAGATGTCTTGTAATCAGCACTTTCAGTGGGGATTGCTTCAACCCACTTGGTCACATAATCAACAGCTACTAAAATGGGAGTGTACTTGTGCGAAGAAGGAAAAGGACCCATAAAATCAAAACCCCAACAATCAAAAGGTTCAATCACTAGTGAGTAATTCATAGGCATCTCATTCCTTTTGCTAATGTTACCAACTCTCTGACATTTATCACAGGCTAAAACATAATTCCTAGCATCCTTAAAGAGAGTAGGCCTATAAAAACCTGATTGAAGAACCTTATGTGCAGTCCTCTCACCGGCATGATGTCCTCCATAGGGACTATCATGACACCGTCTGAGAATGTCCTTCTGCTCATGTTCCGGTATGCATCTTCTCACGATCCCGTCGGGGCCTTCTTTGAAAAGATGTGGGTCATCCCAAAAGTAGTGCCTCAAATCATGAAAGAACTTGTTCCTTTGCTGAAACGTTAAACCTGGAGGCAAATACTTTGCAACAATAAAATTAGCATAATCTGCAAACCAAGGATCGGAGGGAGATTGTACTTTTACAACGGCAAGTTGTTCGTCTGGAAAACTGTCGTTGACTGGGATGGGATCATGCGGTATATCTTCCATCCTTGAAAGATTGTCCGCCACCGGATTGTCTTCCCCTTTCCTATCAACAATCTGCAAATCAAATTCTTGAAGAAGGAGTACCCATCTGATAAGCCTTGGCTTGGCATCCTTCTTTGTCATAAGGTACTTAATGGCAGCATGATCAGTATGAATAATAACTTTGGAATCAACAATATACTGCCTAAACTTATCACAAGCAAATACTACAGCTAAGAACTCCTTCTCAGTAGTAGCATAATTTCTTTGAGCACTATCAAGGGTTTTGCTAGCATAATGTATAACATTCAATTTCTTATCAACTCATTGTCCTAAAACAGCTCCAACAGCAAAATCACTAGCATCACACATAATCTCAAAAAGGTAAATTCCAGTGAGGTGGTTGTACTATAGGAGCTGTTATTAAAGCTTTCTTAAGGACTTCAAAAGCTTCCTTACAATCCTCATCAAATACAAAAGGAACGTCCTTCTGGAGAAGATTAGTGAGGGGCCTCGAGGTCTTAGAAAATTCTTTAATAAATCTTCTATAGAAACCAGGATGACCAAGAAAACTGCGAATACCTTTGATGTCCCTTGGATAGGGCATCCTCTCAATAGCTTCGATCTTGGCCTTGTCCACTTCAATTCCCCTTTCGGAAATCTTATGACCAAGAACAATTCCTTCGTTAACCATGAAGTGGCACTTCTCCCAGTTGAGTACCAAATTCGTCTCCTCGCATCTCTGCAAAACTTTATTAAGGTTGTGGAGACAATGGTCAAAGGAAGTTCCATAGACGGAGAAATCGTCCATGAAGACTTCCATAATATCCCCACAGAAACCATGAAAGATAGCAGACATACACCTTTGAAAAGTAGCAGGGGCATTACATAAACCAAAAGGCATACGCCTGTAAGCATAAGTACCAAAGGGACAAGTAAAAGTGGTCTTCTCTTGATCAGCAGTGTTAACATGAATTTGAGAGAAGCCATAATAACCATCGAGATAACAAAAGTGGGTATTTTTGGATAACCTTTCAAGCATTTGGTCGATGAACGGCAACAGGTAGTGATCCTTCATGGTTGCCTTGTTCAGCTTCCTGTAATCAATACACATTCTATATCCAATAATAATTCTCTGAGGTATTAGTTCATTCTTATCATTAGGAACCACAGTTGTACCTCCTTTCTTAGGAACACAATGTACCGGGCTTACCCACTTACTATCAGCTATAGGGTAGATAATACCTGTGGCTAGAAGCTTGAGAATTTCAGTTCTTACAACATTCATCATCTTCGGGTTCAACCGTCGTTGATGATCAACAACTGGTTTAGCATCAGGCTCAAGGTTGATAGTATGTTGACAAATAGATGGACTAATCCCTTTAAGGTCATCAAGGGTATAGCCAATTGCGCCTCGGTGTTTACGAAGTACTTCCAATAGTCGCTCTTCTTCATATCCTGAAAGGTTAGAGTTGATAATAACAGGATATACTTTCTTTTCATCTAAATAAGCATACTTGAGCGTATCGGGAAGAGGTTTAAGATCGAACACCGGGTCTTCTTTTGGTTTTGATAAAATTCCCAAAGGTTCAACCGGAAGGTTGTGCTTCAGGATAGCAGGTTGCCTCAAGAATATTTCATATAGTTCATTTCTTTCCTGCATATGCAAATCGTTCTCGTGGTCCTCCATATATTGCTGCAAAGGATCATTAGGGGGAATAGCAATAGAAGCAATACTTTCAATAATTTTATCATCACTAGGTAAATCGGTACCACGGGGCTGCTTAGAGAACTTAGAAAAATTAAATTCATATGGCTCACCATTGAATTCAACAGAAACTTTACCTTTCTTGCAATCTATTATAGCTCCACAAGTTCTAAGAAAAGGTCTACCAAAAATAATAGGACAGAAATTGTCCCTCTCTGAACCAAGTACTAGAAAGTTGGTAGGGTATTTTACCTTTCCACATAGGACTTCAACGCCCCTCACAATTCCGATAGGAGAGATAGTTGTTCTGTTTGCAAGATGAATGGCAACATCAACTTCTTCAAGTTCACAAGGGGAAATCTCACCGATGATCTCTTCATAAAGTGAATAGGGGATAGCACTTGCACTCGATCCCAAATCGCATAGCCCATAATAATTGTGATCTCCTATTTTAACAGATACCACTGGAGTACCTGAAATTGGGCCTTTATTCTTGGCTGTGACAAGGTTAGTGGAAACAGCACAAAAATTCACATCGGAATCCAAAACATCATTAGTAACAAGGTCTTTAATCAATGCAACTTGAGGATCGACCTTGATCTGGTCCTCAGTCTCATCAACTCTTCTCTCACTTTTATTTATTACGCCTGTCACAAGAGAGTGCTCCCTTATCCTTGCGGGAAAAGGAGGCTTTTCATATATAACTGCAGGCAAAATAGGGTCAACAACATGAATATCAACAGGCATCTCTTTAAAAGGTTCATGATGCTGGTCTCTCTTCTTTCTAAAAGAATCAACGTGAGAGGCAAAATTCTTATAGAAATCAATCATTAGATGGGAATCAAGACCAATCTTAGAGCAAAAAGTATTGAAGTAATCAGTTTTCACATAGCTCTCAATATAATCATATTCATAATTTATAGCGGGTTCAATACCTTTATCAATTTCCCAATCTTCGGTATTCCTCTGGATCCTTTCAATGAGATCCCACCTTTCTTCAACACTCTTCTTCTGAAATACCCCACTAGAGGAGGCATCCATCATCTCCTTATCCTGACGAGAAAGCCTGGCATAAAAATTTGTAAGTATAATTTCCTTGGGAAGCTTATGAACAGGGCATTTGAGCATTAGGGACTTCAATCTCCCCCAAGCTTGAGCAATGCTTTCTCCGTCACGAGACCTAAAGTTATAGATATAGTTCCTGTCTCAATGAATTTCATGAAGAGGATAAAACTTAGTATAAAAGAGAGACATAAGCTCTTGCCAGTCAAGCAAGTGTGAGTTATCGAGAAGCCTATACCAATCTGAAGCTTTATCTATAAGTGATACGGCAAACAATTTCCTCATGACAAACTCCCTCGATACACCTGCAAGCTTAAATAATGAACATAGTTGTGACAAATATAGCAAGTGTTCACCGGGATGTCTGTCTCCTGCATAACGATTAGCCAAAACATAATCGATAATACCAGCTGGTATTTTATAGGGCACAATTTCAGTAGGGGGAGGAGCAACCACCACAGGTGTGGGGCGTCTTCCCGCAAGCAACGATCCAATAACAGGGTTGTCCATAAGGACAAAGAGCAGCAATAGCAAAAATAAAAACAGAATTATAAAAACTTCCTTACCAGTTTCACTTTACCAATAGCACTACGCTCCCCGGCAACGGCGCCAGAAAATGGTACTTGATGACCCACAACCGTAAGGGATCTATTGCAGCGTTTTCGATAAGTAAGAGTGTCGAACCCAACGAGGAGCAGAAGGTATTGATAAGCGATTCTGAGCAAGAAATTACTGCAAGCACTGAAAGATAACTTTTTAGGGGTTTTCTTGATATAAGCGACAGGAAAGTAAAAGCAAGCAAAATAAAAGGTACTGAGAGTAACAAGTGGCCCAATCCTTTCTGAGCAAAGGAGAGGCCTAGCAACTGAACTTATAAAGGCTAAAGCGTTCCTGAGGACACACGGGAAGGGTAGTCATGTGCTTTCGTCATATTCCGTATCAATACTATGTTATGTGTTGATAAGTGTTGAGTGGGTGGATCTATGCTAGTGCACTCTCTAGACTAAGATGAGCGCACTCTTATGATTAAACACCTTGCAAGCATCCGCAAATACAATATAGTATTTAAGGCAAAAGCCTAACCATAGCAATACGACCGAGGATCCATTATTCCCTTATGCAAAAGCGTGCGAACTGGGGTTCAGGTTTCTGTCACTCCGGCAACCAACCATAAGCATTCTTTGTACACAATGTATTCCCCTAGGTCCTTAATAAGGCGAAGTGTTGAGTGTTCGACTCACACAACACCACTAGTAGAATGACAACACAACTTAAGTATCAAACAATACATATTACTTCAACAGCATATGACTACTAACAACAAGACTTTTCCCATGTCCTCAAGAACTAAGGTGACTACTAACAAGACATAAAAGAGATCATGATCAGTGGAGATAAATGGATGACAAACAATCTGGACATAATGATATTTCTCCAACAAAACTCAATAGCATTCACCATAAAGTAGTAATCAACACCAATGGAGTAGAGAGGATAGATAGTACGAGTTACAACACAAGTTGCAATTGTGAGATGAGATTTGGATGAAGATGGAGATGGTGCTGGTGTTGGGGATGATGTCGATGATGATCTCGATGATGCCCGTGACGATGGTGATGACGATGGCGATGATCTCCCCTTCCGGGAGGTGACCTCCCCGGCGAAATCAGCCCGCCGGAGATGGCTTTTTCTTCTATGTAGGTTTCTGCCACGGAGCGGCGGCGGAACTCCGTAAAAACTCTCGTTTTTAGGGTTTTCGGATAACGGAGAGTATATAGGCAAAAGGGGGCAGCCGGAGGTGGGCCAGGGGGTCCAGGCGCCCCCCCGGCGCGGCCAGGGGGGGCGCCCTAGGGCGCCTGGACACCCTGTGGCCCCCCTCTGGTCGCCCTTTTGCGTGCCTTCGTGATTCGTCTGGAAAATACCCTCCGTTGATTTTCAGGTAATTTGGAGGTATTCTTCTTCAGCAACTCAGCGTCCACTTTTTACTGCTGAATCCTGCGTCTGCTGCTTCGGCATCGGAAAGTTGCAAACTGTGTAAAATAGGCCAAAACAACATAAGAACATCATCGTAACGTGAAATATATCAATGTATAAGGATAAATTACGATATAAAATAGTGATGCATTTTGGACGTATCAACCGGTATCGAATACCCAGGAGCTACTACGAGTGCTGGTAAGGTACACATCAATAACATGTATATCACATATACCTTTGACGTTGCCGGCCTTCTTGTCCGCTAAGTATTTGGGGCAGTTCCGCTTCCAGTGACCTGTTCCCTTGCAATAAAAGCACTCAGTCTCAGGCTTGGGTCCATACTTTGGCTTCTTCCCGGCAATTGGCTTACCGGGCGCGGCAACTCCCTTGCCGTCCTTCTTGAAGTTCTTCTTACCCTTGCCTTTCTTGAACTTAGTGGTTTTATTGACCATCAACACTTGATGTTCTTTCCTGATATCCACCTCCGTTGATTTCAGCATTGAATACACCTCGGGAATGGACTTTTCCATCCCCTGAATATTGAAGTTCAACACAAAGCTCTTGTAGCTTGGTGGGAGCGACTGGAGGATTCTGTCAACGACCGCTTCATCTGGGAGATTCATTCCAAACTGAGACAAGCGGTTGTGCAACCCAGAAATCTTGAGGATGTGCTCACTGACAGAACTATTTTCCTCCATCTTACAGCTGTAGAATGCATCGGAGACGTCATATCTCCCGACTCGGGCATGAGCTTGGAAAACCATTTTCAGCTCTTGGAACATCTCATATGCCCCGTGGTGCTCAAAACGCTTTTGGAGCCCCGATTCTAAACTGTAAAGCATGCCGCACTGAACCAGGGAGTAATCATCACAACACGACTGCCAAGCGTTCATAACATCTTGGTTTGCTGGGGCGGGAGCGTCACCTAGCGGTGCTTCTAGGACATAAGTTTTCTTGGCAGCTATGAGGATGATCCTCAGGTTACAGACCCAGTCCGTATAGTTGCTACCATCGTCTTTCAGCTTGGATTTCTCTAGGAACGCGTTGAAGTTGAGGGTGACATGAGCGTGGGCCATTTGATCTACAAGACATATTGTAAAGAATTTAGACTAAGTTCATGATAATTAAGTTCATCTAATCAAATTTTAATGAACTCCCACTCAGATTGACATCTCTCTAGTCATCTAAGTGATTCATGATCCGAATCGACTAGCCCGTGTCCGATCATCACGTGAGACGGACTAGTCATCAACGGTGAACATCTTCATGTTGATCGTATCTTCTATACGACTCATGTTCGACCTTTCGGTCTTCTGTGTTCCGAGGCCATGTCTGTACATGCTAGGCTCGTCAAGTGAACCCTAAGTGTATTGCTTGTGTAAATCTGGCTTACACCCGTTGTATGCGAACGTTAGAACCTATCACACCCGATCATCACGTGGTGCTTCGGAACAACGATCCTTAGCAACGGTGCACAGTTAGGGGGAACACAATTCTTGAAAAAATTTAGTGAGAGATCATCTTATTTACTACCGTCGTTCTAAGTAAACAAGATGCAAAAACATGATAAACATCACATGCAATCAATTAAAGTGACATGATATGGCCAATATCATATTGCTCCTTCGATCTCCATCTTCGGGGCACCATGATCATCTTTGTCACCGGCTCGACACCATGATCTCCATCATCATGATCTCCATCATTGTGTCTTCATGAAGTCGTCACGCCAACTATTACTTCTACTACTATGGCTAACGTTTAGCAATAAAGTAAAGTAATTACATGGCGTTATTCAGTGACACGCAGGTCATACAATGATTAAGACAACTCCTATGGCTCCTGCCGGTTGTCAAATTCATCGACATGCAAGTCGCGATTCCCTATTACAAGAACATGATCAATCTCATACATCACATATATCATTCATCACATCTTCTTGGCCATACCATATCACATAGCACATGCTGCAAGAACAAGTTAGACGACCTCTAATTGTTGTTGCAAGTTTCACGTGGCTTCTAAAGGTTTTCTAGCAAGAACGTTTCATACCTACGCCAAAGCCACAACGTGATTTGTCAATTTCTATTTACCCTTCATAAGGACCCTGTTCATCGAATCCGATCCGACTAAAGTGGGAGAGACAGACACCCGCCAGCCACCTTATGCAACTAGTGCATGTCTGTCGGTGGAACCAGTCTCACGTAAGCGTACGTGTAAGGTCGGTCCGGGCCACTTCATCCCACGATGCCGCCGAATCAAGATTGGACTAGTAACGGTAAGAGAATTGAGCAAACTCAACGCCCACAACTTGTTTGTGTTCTACTCGTGCAAGATGCTACGCAAAAGACCTAGCTCAGATGCCACTGTTGGGGAACGTAGCAGAATTCAAAAAATTTCTACGCTTTCACCAAGATCAATCTAAGGAGTTATCTAGCAACGAGCATAAAGGAGTGCATCTACATACCCTTTGTAGATCGCGAGCGGAAGCATTCGAAGGAACGTGGATGAAGTAGTCGTACTCTTCGCGTTCTTCGTCACCGATGATCCTAGCGCCGAACGGACGGCACCTCCGCGTTCAACACACGTACGGTACAACAACGTCACCTCCTTCTTGATCCAGCAAGGGGGGAGGAGAGGTCATCGGAGATCCAGCAGCACGACGGCGTGGTGGTGGATGCAGCAGGAAATCCTGCAGGGCTTCGCCAGCGCCCTGCGGAGGAGTAGGAAGTGTGACGGGGAGGGGGAGAGGCGCCAGAGGCTTGGGAGCGGCTGCCCTCTCCCCCCACTATATATAGGGGCCAGGGGGGGTGCGCCGGCCCTGGGGAGATCAGATCTCCAGGGGGGCGGCGGCCAGGGGGGTATACTTGCCCCCCAAGGCATGGGGGCCCCCCTCCCCCTAGGGTTTCAACCCTAGACGCATGGAGGGGGAGGCCCATGTGGTGCTCCAGCCCACCAGGGGCTGGCCCCTTCCCCCTTGTGGCCTAGGGGCCCCACCGTTATGGGTGGCCCCACCCGGTGGACCCCCGGGACCCCCCTTCCGTGGTCCCGGGACACTCCCGGTGACCCCCGGAGTTCACCCGATGGCCGAAACTGGACTTCCTATATATCATTCTTTGCCTTCGGACCATTCCGGAACTCCTCGTCACGTCCGGGATCTCATCCGGGACTCCGAACAACATTCGGGTTTCCACGTGCATGTATCTCTACGACCCTAGCATCACCGAACCTTAAGTGTGTAGACCCTACGGGTTCGGGAGACACGCAGACATGACCGAGACGACTCTCCGGTCAATAACCAACAGCGGGATCTGGATACCCATGTTGGTTCCCACATGTTCCTCGATGATCTTCATCGGATGAACCACTGTGTCAAGGATTCACTCAATCCCGTACGTTATTCCCTTTGTCTATCGGTACGGTACTTGCCCGAGATTCGATCGTCGGTATGCCCGATACCTTGTTCAATCTTGTCATGTCAAGTCTCTTTACTCGTTCCGTAATCCATCATCCTGTGACTAACTCCTTAGTCACTTTGAGCTCATTATGATGATGTCTTACCGAGAGGGCCCAGAGGTACCTCTCTGTCACACGGAGTGACAATATCCCAGTCTTGGTTCGTACCAACTCAACAGACACTTTCGGAGATACCCGTTGTGTACCTTTATAGTCACCCAGTTACGTTGTGACGTTTGGCACACCCAAAGTATTCCTACAGCATCCGGTAGTTGCACAACCTCATGGTCTAAGGAATAAATACTTGACACCAAAAAGCTTATGCATTACGAACTATACGATCTCGTGCTAGGCTCAGGATTGGGTCTTGTCCATCACATCATTCTCCTAATGATGTGATCCCGTTATCACTGACATCCAATGTCCATGGCCAGGAAACCGTGACCATCTGTTGATCAATGAGCTAGTAACTAGAGGCTTACCAGGGACTCATTGTGGTCTATATATTCACACATGTATCGCTTTTCCGTACAATACAATTCAAGCATGAATAACAAAAAATTATCATGAATAAGGAAATATAATAATAATACTTTTATTATTGCCTCTAGGGCATATTTCCAACACCTAAGTGGTGGTTTTATTTTCTTATACTAACAAAGCTTACGAGTTTTCTGTTGAGTTTTGTGTTGTGAAGTTTTCAAGTTTTGGGTAAAAGATTCGATGGAATATGGAATAAGGAGTGGCAAGAGCCTAAGCTTGGGGATGCCCAAGGCACCCCAAGGTAATATTCGAGGACAACCAAAAGCCTAAGCTTGGGGATACCCCGGGAAGGCATCCCCTCTTTCGTCTTCGTTCATCGGTAACTTTACTTGAGGCTATATTTTTATTCACCACATGATATGTGTTCTGCTTGAAGCGTCAATTTATTTTATTTTGTTTTGCTTGATGTTTGAGTAATATCCCAAGATCTGAAATTCTTAAATGTTAGAGAGTCTTCACATAGTTATGTAATTATTCAACTACTCATTGATCTTCACTTATATCTTTTGGAGTAGTTTGTCATTTGCTCTAGTGCTTCACTTATATCTTTTTAGAGCATGGCGGTGGTTTTATTTTGAGGAAATAGATGAACTCTCATGCTTCACTTATATTATTTTGAGAGTCTTTTATAACAACATGGTAATTTGCTTTGGTTATGAATTTAGTCCTAATATGATGGGCATCCAAGAGGGATATAATAAAAACTATCATATAAAGTGCATTGAATACTATGAGAAGTTTGATACTTGATGATCGTTTTGAGATATGAGGATGGTGATATTATAGTCATGCTAGTAGAGTAGTTGTGAATTTGAGAAATACTTGTGTTGAGGTTTGCAAGTCCCGTAGCATGCACATATGGTAACCGTTGTGTGACAAATTTGAAGTATGAGGTATTTCTTTGATTGTCATCCTTTGCGTGGAGGTCGGGATCGCGCGATGGTTAACTCCTACCAACCCTTCCCCTAGGAGCATGCGTGTAGTACTTTGTTTTGATGACTTGTAGACTTTTTCAATAAGTATGTGAGTTCTTTATGACTAATGTTGAGTCCATGGATTATACGCACTCTCACCCTTCCACCATTGCTAGCCTCTCTAGTACCACACAACTTTCGCCGGTACCATAAACCCACCATGTATCTTCCTCAGAACATCCACCATACCTACCTATTATGGCGTTTCCATAGCCATTCCGAGATATATTGCCATGAAACTTTCCACTGTTCCGTTTATTATGACACGTTTCATCATTGTCATATTGCCTTGCATGATCATGTAGTTGACATCGTATTTGTGGCAAGGCCACCATGCATGATTTTTCATACAAGTCACTCTTGATTCATTGCCTATTCCGGTACACCGCCGGAGGCATCCATATAGATTTATATTTTGTTCTAGTATCGAGTTGTAATCTATGAGTTGTAAATAAATAGAAGTGTGATGATCATCATTATTAGAGCATTGTCCCAAAAAAAAAGAGAAAGGCCAAAAAAAGAGAAAGGCCAAATAAAAGAAAGGAAGGCCCAAAAAAAAGAAAAAAAGAAAAAAGGGGACAATGCTACTATCTTTTCTCCACACTTGTGCTTCAAAGTAGCACCATGATCTTTATGATAGAGAGTCTCTTATTTTGTCACTTTCATATACTAGTGGGAATTTTTCATTATAGAACTTGGCTTGTATATTCCAATGATGGGCTTCCTCAAAATGCCCTAGGTCTTCGTGAGAAAGCAAGTTGGATGCACACCCACTTAGTTTCTTTTGTTGAGCTTTCATACATTTATAGCTCTAATGCATCCGTTGCATGGCAATCCCTACTCACTCACATTGATATCTATTGATGGGCATCTCCATAGCCCATTAATACGCCTAGTTGATGTGAGACCATCTTCCACCCTTTTGTCTTCTCGACAACCACCACTCTATTCCACCTATAGTGCTATGTCCATGGCTCACGCTCATGTATTGCATGAAAGTTGAAAAAGTTTGAGAATACTAATGTATGAAACAATTGCTTGGCTGAAACCGGGGTTGTGCATGATTTGCATATTTTGTGTGACGAAGATAGAGCATAGCCAACCTATATGATTTTGTAGGGTTGAACTTTCTTTGGCCATGTTATTTTGAGAACACATAATTGCTTTGTTAGTATGCTTGAAGTATTATTATTTTTATGTCAATATTGAACTTTTGTCTTGAATCTTTCGGATAATATTCATGCCACAATGAAGAAAATTACATTGATAATTATGTTAGGTAGCATTCCACATCAAAAATTCTGTTTTTATCATTTACCTACTCGAGGACGAGCATGAATTAAGCTTGGGGATGCTCGATACGTCTCCAACGTATCTATAATTTCTTATTGTTCCATGCTATTATATTATCCATCTAAGATGTTTTATATGCATTTATATGCTATTTTATATGATTTTTGGGACTAACCTGTTAACCCAGAGCCCAGTGCCAGTTTCTGTTTTTTCCTTGTTTTTGAGTATCGCAGAAAAGGAATACCAAACGGAGTCCAATTGACCTGAAATTGCACGGAGGTTGTTTTTGGACCAGAAGAAGCCCACAGAGTACCAGAGATGGACTAGAAGAGTCCCGAGGCCACCACGAGGGTGGGAGACGCGCCCTACCCCTGGGCGCACGCCCTATCTCGTGGCCACCTCGGGGACCCCCTGACTTGTTCCCGACTCCAACACCTCTTATATATACCCAAACCTCCAGAAAATAACCTAGATCAGGAGTTCCGCCGCCGCAAGCCTCCATAGCCACCGAAAACTAATCTAGACCCGTTTCGGTACCCTGCTGGAGGGGGGGGGGAATCCCTCTCCGGTGGCCATCTTCATCATCCCGGCGCTCTCCATGATGAGGGGGGAGTAGTTCACCCTCGGGGTGAGAGTATGTACAAGTAGCTATGTGTTTAATCTCTCTCTCTCTCTCTCTCTCTCTCTCTCTCTCTCTCTCTCTCTCTCTCTCGCTCTCTCTCTCTCTCTCGTGTTCTTGAGATGGCACGATCTTGATGTATCGCGAGCTTTGCTATTATAGTTGGATCTTATGATGTTTCTCCCCCTCTACCTTCTTGTAATGGATTGAGTTTCCCCTTTGAAGTTATCTTATCGGATTGAGTCTTTAAGGATTTGAGAACACTTGATGCATGTCTTGCGTGGGATACCCGTGGTGACAATGGGGTATTCTATCGATTCACTTGATGTATGTTTTAGTGATCAACTTGCGGGTTCCGTGACCTTGGGAATCTATGCATATGGGTTGGCACACATTTTCATCTTGACTCTCCGGTAGAAACTTTGGGGCACTCTTTGAACTTCTTTGTGTTGGTTGAATAGATGAATCTAAGATTGTGTGATGCATATTGTATAATCATGCCCACAGATACCTGAGGTGACAATGGAGTATCTAGGTGACATTAGGGTTTTGGTTGATGTGTGTCTTAAGGTGTTATTCTAGTACGAACTCTAGGATAGATCGAACGGAAAGAATAGCTTCATGTTATTTTACTACGGACTCTTGAATAGATCGAGCAGAGAGAATAACTTTGAGGTGGTTTCATACCCTACAATAATCTCTTTGTTTGTTCTCCGCTATTGGTGACTTTGGAGGACTCTTTGTTGCATGTTGAGGGATTGTTATATGATCTAATTATGTTATTATTGTTGAGAGAACTTGCACTAGTGAAAGTATGAGCCCTAGGCCTTGTTTCCTAGCATTGCAATACCGTTTACGCTCACTTTTATCATTAGTTACCTTGCAGTTTTTATATTTCCTTATTACAAAAACCTATATCTACCATCCATATTGCACTTGTATCACCATCTCTTCGCTGAATTAGTGCACCTATACAATTTACCATTATATTGGGTGTGTTGGGGACACACGAGACTCTTTGTTATTTGGTTGCAGGGTTATTTGAGAGAGACCATCTTCATCCTACACCTCCCACGGATTGATAAACCTTAGTTCATCCACTTGAGGGAAATTTTCTACTGTCCTACAAACCTCTGCACTTGGAGGCCCAACAACGTCTACAAGAAGAAGGTTGCGTAGAAGTCATGAGGACCCGTCTGTCATAGGTACAGATTAATTAACAGTTTTAAATTGACTAACCTAGTCCATCGGGCTAATTAAGCCAGGTTAATTAAGTTAATTAATCACCTAATTATTTAATTAATTAACTAATCAATATTATTTTATTTATTTAATTTTTAAACATTTTTTCTTTTCTCTCTTTAAAAAAAACGAGGACTGGCCCCACGGCCCAATGGCACAAGGCCATTGCGGGCGCGTGGGCTAACGAGGCTGCAGGCACAGATGAGGGGTGCCCGTCGGGGCAGAACCAGGCTTTGGCCGCGGCAATGGCGGGGCGCCGGCCCCAGGCGGTGGCGGCCCTGGCACCAACGGAGGACGGCGTCGGAGGAGGGGGCGGCGCTGGTGTGCAGAGCAGCCGTGTGGGGCAGTTGAGCGGGGAGGTGCGATGGCTGGGCAGCAGCTGCTGCAGACGGCGAGGGCGGGAGGCACGCGGCCTGGGGCGCGGTGTGAGACCGTTGGGGGCGGTGGGGCGCCGGCCAGGAGGAAGCGGGGGCGGCGTAGATGGGCGGCGTCGGCGGGTGCAGGCATGGCTGCGGGCGGAGGCCGGCGGCAGTCGCGGAGAGTGGCGACGCAGGGGAAGCGGTGATCGGGGTGAGGAGCATAGGAGGCGGGTCGAACGGGGACACGGCGCGAGCGTGGGCTCGGTCAAGACGCGCGTGCGGCCTCGGGTGAGCTTCGGGCAACGGGAGCGCAGCGGCGGGCCTGAGCGAGTGAGCAGGGGAGCCGTGGATGTGGTCGAGAGCCGCGTGGGCGAACTACACGCGAGGCAGTAGGGGAAGGCAAGGGGGAACGGGGCGGTGCTCACCGTGTGGACGCATGGAGGTCCCTCGGGGGCTTAGTAGAGCAGGGCTCGACGTAGACGGGGGCACCGGTGGCCGTCGGGGAGACGAGCTCGAAGCTCTAGACGTGGTGCGTCCCCGGCTCCAGTTGGTGTGGCAGAAGGGACGATCGAGGTTGGCGGAGTCCCTGGATGCCTCGGAGAGGGACGACGGTGACAGAAGCTGTCGTGGAGTTGTCACGGCAGATGTCCTAAGGAGAGGACTTAATTATGGAGCCATAGCGACATGGTTAGCTTAAAGGGGTTAAAATGGGACAAGAGACACGGGAAGTTTATACTGGTTCGGCCCCTTGCGGTGAGGGTAAAACCTAATCCAGTTTGAGGTGGAATTGCTGGGGTGTCGATTGCTAGGGAGCGAATACGCTTTACTGGCTCTTGATATGTTATTTCTTGCCCTAAGCCGCTGCCGGGTCGTCCCCTTATATACACGGGTTGATGCCCTGCGGCCTACGGAGTCCCGGACGACTCATACAATTGTGTCCGGCTCGGTGACTCATTGTTACATGCCTTACAATACAAGTTAACATACATGGCGGTGTAATGCCCAGGGTGCGACTATGTCTTCTACGTGTCGAGGCACGACTTAGAGACATAAGCGCATTTTGGAATGATCTCAAGCATGGTATCTTTGCACATCTCATGTAAAAGTTCAGGGATGAAAGTGTAAATGATAGTTGGCTTACACTCGCCATGTCACACAATGAATACAACAACATACATCATCCAAATAACACACGGTCTAGCTATGGACGAAAAACCAAACGAGAAAGATACCAAAAACACAAGACCATGAAGGATGTCATCAAGCTAGAGCCACGAATCTTCAAGAGAACGGACCAAGATTTAAGAGAAACTCTTTTTCGTTTTCAAATGCTGAGAATGACAATGAGAATCGCCGTGAAGAATTCGAGATACTCCAAAAGAATGAAAAGGGGAAAGGTTGAGCTAAAGATGAAAAGAATTGGAAACAATCTTGGAGAAGGCATGTGACTGATGGAAATCATTCTTATGTCACACTTTGTAAAGAATTCCGTAATAACTCCGGGTAATTAGAGAGTCAGGTAAGATCCTGGAAAAATACATGTGGGTTAGGGCCCACTCAAAAGAAATCGCCATTGGGAAAGATTGCTTGAGAGATAGTGCACCGGTTGAATTAAATGGCTTGAATAAGATAACAACCTCAAAATGGCTTGAACGGATTAAGAATGGAAATGCGAATCTTTCGGGATATCTTCAGCACTCCGGAGAAGAATTAGAGAGAGTTGGATAATTAAGAGAGACTTTAGATAAGAATTTCATCACGGGGAAAATATGTGAAACAAGAGGAAGGATATAATCAACACCAAAGCTTGAATTAAATCCACCGAAGAAGAAACAAGAACAGGGAATGATAAACTTGAAGCTCCCTTAGCATCTTCCTGAAAATCATCGGATAAGGACATCGAAGGAAAGAATGAAGAGACTTCACATGAATATGAACGGTATTTGATTAAAGAATTCTGTCTCCATAAAGAAAAAGGGTGGGAGGGTGGAAAAAAACAAAGACAACTTGGGATGAATGGAATGAACACCGTTGAGAAAAACCAAGAATTGGTCTTGCACATATTGAAAGGATCGGTTAGCTTGAAGAGAAGCACGCCGGCTGCAAAGAATTTACATGACAATCTTGATGATTAAGAAGGATTAGCACTCCCATAGAAATATGAGAACACCGATTAGGGAAGGTATGGAATCAACACTTGACATCGAAGCAACTCGGATACCACAATCAAAGCAAAACAAAGGATAGATATGTTGCAACATAATCTTCACAATATCATTCAGACGGAGAATTGAACGAATGAATTCTGTAGCTTAATGGTACATTAACTTGTCGAGAAGCCACTTGAGAGAATGATAGAATAAACAACAAGGTAACAGATGGAACAAATACATAACAGAGGTTTCGTCCCGCATGTTCGTGCTGAATGCCCCATGGCACGTGTTACAAAGGGCATTGTCATCCTCAGATCAGCATAGCCAAGGATCCTTTAAGATGCAACTCCCAATTGGAATAGCGCCCATGAAACCTCTTCACTAGATGTTGAACCCCAAACCTCTTATCATGCACCCATTGGAAGATTACCTACGAGCTACTTGAAACCCACCTATTAATTCCCGAAGCTTTCCGGTTATGCAATCTGGTGTTGGGGACACAGGGGAAGCACCGCGCACTCAACTCTAAACCTACATCCAGCTGTATCCATCCGTCAACACATAACCAGTCATCTTCGGAAACTGTTTACCTCAGACCTTCGAAACGCATCCGCTATACTAGCTGTGGCAATACTCCTGAACTATCTCCTGATACGTCTCCAACGTATCTATAATTTTTGATTGTTCCATGCTATTATTTATGATATTTTGGATGTTTAATGGGCTTTGTCATTCACTTCTATATTATTTTTGGGACTAACCTACTAACCCAAAGGCCCAGTCCAGATTGCTGTTTTTTTGCCTGTTTTAGGGTTTTACAGAAAAGGAATATCAAACGGAGTCCAAACGGAATGAAACCTTCGGGAGAGATATTTTTTTTGGAGAAAATCACGCACAGGAGACTTGAGAACCACGGAGTAGGGGCCACGAGGTGCCCACGAGGGTGGGGGCGCGCCCCCCTTCCCAGGGTGCGCCCCTGCCTCGTGGGTCCCTCGTGAGTCCCCTGGTGTCCTCCTTCCTCCTATATAAGCCTACGTACCCCGAAACAATCAGCAACACAGAGAAAACCCTAATTCCACCGCCGTAACCTTCTTTTCCCATGCGATCCCATCTTGGAGCATGTTCTGGAGCTCCGCCGGAGGGGGGGGGGGGTCCATCACGGAGTGCTTCTACATCATCATCATCGCCCTCACCATGAGTTGTGAGTAGTTTACCACAGACCTTCGGGTCCATAGCTAGTATCTAGATGGCTTCTTCTCTCTCTCTGGATCTCAATACAAAGTTCTCCTCGGTCTTTGAGGAGATCTATTCAATGTAATCTCTTTTTGCGGTGTGTTTGTCGAGATCCGATGAATTGTGAGTTTATGATCAAGATTATCTATGAGAAATATTTGGTTCTTTTCCGAACTCTTTGTGTGTGCTCATAATATCCTTGCAAGTCTCTTCGAATTATTAGTTTGGTTTGGCCTACCAGATCTATAGTTCTTTCAATGGGAGAAGTGCTTGGCTTTGGGTTCAATCTTGCGATGTCCTTTCCTAGTGATAGTAGGGGCATCAAGGCACATATTGTATTGTTGCCATCGAGGATAAAAAGATGGGGTTTATATCATATTGCTTGAGTTTATCCCTCTACATCATGTCATCTTGCTTAAGGCGTTACTCTGTTCTTATGAACTCAATACACTAGATGCATGCTGGATAGCGGTCGATGTGTGGAGTAATAGTAGTAGATGCAGGCAGGAGTCGGTCTACTTGTCTCGGACGTGATGCCTATATACAATGATCATGCCGAGATAGTCTCATAATTATTCGCTTTTCTATCAATTGCTCGATAATAATTTTTCACCCGCCGTAGAATATCGCTATCATGAGAGAAGCCACCAGAGAGCACTATGGCCCCCTGGTCTATTCTCAATATATCAATCTACATCTACTTTACTTTTTCCGCTTTTTACTTTCTGTTCTTATAAACAAAAATACCAAAAATATAAACTATCATCTCTATTAGATCTCACTTTCGTAAGTGACCGTAAAGGGATTGACAACCCCTTATCGCGTTGGCTGCGAAGTTCTTATTTGTTTTTGCAGGTGCGAGGGACTCGCGCGTGGTCTCCTACTGGATTGATACCTTGGTTCTCAAAAACTGAGGGAAATACTTACGCTACTGTGCTGCATCTCCCTTTCATCTTCGAGGGAATACAACGCAAGCTCGAGAAGTAGCAAGAAGAATTTCTTCTCCCCAGTACCGGGTGATGTCGGGGTTATCTCACCACCAGACATGCATAGAAGAGTTTTGGATGTCGGCCGCCTCTGGTATTCTAGAACCGCAACGGTACATTTGTGACGACAACAACTCGGAGCTCAACTCGCTGGGACACTGCCACAACCCCTAAATGACAGGAGGCATCGAGAACAATGTTCTCGTCACAAAGATATCGGGACAATCCAAACAATACCCGCGTGATCCTAAAAAAAATGGTGAAATCTATAATACTTAAATAGTTCATCCCCACTACATGATTTCTCTTGACATGCAGCCCATCCACATCAGCAGTCGCCACATCAGCAAATCTTTGCCAAAAACAAATCCTGTGATTCGATGCTACTACTTTCTTCCGTGAGTAGCCATGCCTGGTCACGGAAGGGATTGCTCTTTCTCCTTCCATAACTGACGAACGAGCCTAGCGTTTTACCCTTCCATGTACCACGATTTTAATCCCGATCATGAACCATAAAAATCCACCACCAGGCACGAGGCGCATCTCTCTCTCTCTCTCTCTCTCTCTCTCTCTCTCGATGCCTCCATCTTCATCTCCCAACGTTCTTATCTGCTGACATCACTGGCTGCCTCGAAGCGCAACGCGCCTCCACCCTCACCTCCTCCTATCGCCTCCATGTGCCTTGCCGCGGGGCACATGGATGACGACGACCTACCGTTGCGCGCCGCCGTGCCCTGCCCAGAGAAGTGGCTGGCCATGCCGCCATCTTCTCGCCATAGATTGTGTCGAAGGTGTGGGAGCAGCCTCAGGCTCCAAATTTGAGGAGTCGGATTTGGATTTCCGATTTTTGCGCCGCCGTACCCTGTCTGGTGAAGTGGCCGGCCATGCTGCTATCTTCTTGCCATAGATTGTGTTGAAGTTGTGGGAGGATCCTCAGGCTCCAAATTTGAGGAGTCATATTTGGATTTTCGATTTTTGCATCCTTGGAGTATTTCCTTCCAGTTAGTCTAGCGATGGGTGTCTATGTTAGCTTCGTTTTGTGATAATAATCAGCTAAAAGCAGAAGCTCGACTTGCAAGAGACGCATCCACCATGGTAACCTCCAAAACCGGTGTCGTAGAAGACACCCTCCTCGGCTGCAACAAGGGGAAGGAGGAAGTAGTCAGAGTTGGAGTGGATGGTCTGTTCAGATAAAGTGGTGGCGGAGCACAACCGAAGACACCTTTGCCTCTTCCTCAGGCTGTACGTACACACTTTTGTCTCGCCTGCAGCAACAAGTTTTATAACAGTTCATGTCTCTTACATTTTACATCAGTGTCCCGAAAAATAGAAAACTAATCTCACTATATATGTTTTCAGAGCATGGGAATATAGTTTGTTCATCTCATTGTATAATTAATAATTTTTTAGAGCGTGGACTATTGTTTGTCCTGCTTCAGTGCTTCTGTACTACTTCGCTATGCACCGGCAACTCCACATATTTGTGATGCATCGACGTGTCTTTAACCAATCAACCATTAATCTTTTGAGATTTTGATAGTTGTTATTTTGAGGAGCTTGCTTTCCTGTATATATCTTGCCAAAGTGACACGCCTAAAAAACTCTGCCTGCTGGCCGGCAATAAAAAGATCTGTTAAAGCATGTTCTCCACATTTCTTTTACTGGAATCTAGAATTGATAGACAATTATTTCAGCTAATGTACTCTGTATTTCTGATATTGAATAGTTCTAAAGGAATCCGGTTTTATTTCTCTGCTATGCTTATTCATACAAGCTTATCATATTTGGACTATAACTGTTTTACCTGCAACAATACCCGTAGGGCATCAACTCACTAATGTTCTTTTTATATATCATTGATTGATTTTTTTTCGAGTTCGTACTCTACTGTAGCTTTCCTATCAAGAACTAATTGTGGTTTTCTTTACAACCAGCATTTTTTATACAGCTCTAATGTCTCCTTTGTTTGGTGTAGATTATCATGCCCTTCTCCA
Source organism: Secale cereale (assembly GCA_902687465.1). Classification (NCBI taxonomy): domain Eukaryota; kingdom Viridiplantae; phylum Streptophyta; class Magnoliopsida; order Poales; family Poaceae; genus Secale; species Secale cereale. Next base: position 556,900,237 of record LR738712.1, read on the forward strand.
ATGATGTTACACATTATACTATTTGAGCCCTATTGCCTTTGGTTACATTGGTCCAGTTTTCATAGCCAGACTTTAGAGCCAGGTAACAAAGGACTTTCAGCTTTCAGTTGAAACCCAACTATGACGATATAGTATATATAAATTGCATTGCCTTTTAGATCTTACCCTTTAGGGTCACCAGCTGAGTTGAACTATTTTTCATGCCTCTCATTCTTTAAATTTTTAACCAACTGAGCTAACATTACGTTTATTTATCACATGGATGTATGAGTGCTAATCCTCCATTATCCAGATGTAACATTGACATTCTGGTTACTACAATTTTTGCGCTGTTGGTCAACCCCTATTTGTTTGCACCTATCCTTGTATCATTTTCATTTATACACAATATATCTCTGCATATGTTCATTCCATACATGCATGGTTTCTTCTTGGCTGCCTTGTGCTCGAGCTGCTGCAAGTACGACCGACATGCACAGTATCACTACCACAACCTCCGTCAAGTCCAGGTTATGACTACTGATCTCCGTTGCCTCCCATGGACTGCCCCTTCCTTTTTAGTACTCCTATTTCCTAGCGTGATGTAATGTTGACCTCTGGAGAATAATGCTGCTACTGAATTTGACTGATCCGAGTGGAATGGAATTTATGCATGTGCACTGTACCATTACAGTCATGTATCATACTTAATTTTTTTGTCAAATCACAATCATTTATTCATTCTTCTATTGATCCTTTTAAGAGCTTATTTTGACGAGTAATACACCAATTTTCCGCAATACTTTTCGCAGCAACGCGCGGGGAATCATCTAGTTTTGAGAATAGTGCAGTTAAAACAACGCAAGAGACCTCACCACAGCGATGAAGGGGATGAGGAGTAAAAAGAAATCCTACTCTCCGATATATATATAGGTCTCAAAACATTTTGTGTGTGTACCTGGACTCAACCGTCAGCGGTTCAATCAATGAGGCGGCTCCTAGGTCGGAGAAGGCTCTTAATACCAACTTTTAATGCCCGGGATGCGACTATGTCTCCTACGTGTCGAGGCATGACTTAGAGACATAAGCGCATTCTGGAATGATCTCAAGCATGGTATATGTGCACATTTGATGTAAAAGTTCAGGGATGAAAGTGTAAAAGATAGTTGGCTTACACTCGCCACGTCACACAATGAACACAATAACATACATCATCCAAATAACACAGGGTCCAAGTACGGACAAAAAACTAAACGAGAAAGATACCAAAAACACAAGGCCTGATCGCCCCTAGTAGGAACCACTACTGATCGTCGGGTTACGAAACATAGTAACAACCACGCTCTTCGTCGAACTCCCAGTGAAGTTCTGATCCATCTCCTGCATTGATCTCAGCGGTACCTGCATCTGGTGTGTGTTGTAAACTTTGAGCCACAAGGACTTAGCAATCCCATTCCCGGGTATCAAAACTAACAAAGCCTTAGGTGTGGAAGGGTAATAAAGTGTTTGCAGCAAGCACTAAGCAACTAGCTTACGAGTTTAGAGCGAGATGAGAAAATGTGCCAACGATCACCAAGTTAATCAAGAAGTGATCCTAGCTACTCACGTTCATGCATAACCCCACCGGGTTCACTTCCCAAAGCCCTTCGGAAAGAGACCATCACGGTTACTCACACAGGTAGTGTCAGGACCCTGATCCTGAGTCACACCGATCTAGCATGTAACACATCATATCACTTTGCGGCCGCACGCACGGTATCCCCACGGGTGCCACCTTACCTGGCCCGGGACCGTTTGCGTATTTTGGCTCACATATATGATAGTGTCGCTAGCATCCATATGACAAAGAACCCGGGCCGACATGACTAGTTCTAAACTAAAAGTGGCACTAAATTACAGAGACAGGCATACATGACCCAGCAACGAACGTGTCAGTCATCAACGTATGAACCCAAGTCGTAGCGAGATACAAGGACTTGAAGGAACAACGCGTGACATTTCCCTGAAGGGACAGACACAAGAACGAAGAAGGACACATGCCGGCCAACCTAAGTGTTCCGGAGCAGTAGCAAGCTACCAAGGCTCAGTGAAAGCACTAGGAGGCATTTCCTTGTAAGATAGGCTACCAAGGGTAAACAACTAGGTGTTGGATCCCACACATAGCAATACACATTACACGTACGCATAACATGCAAGTATGTGCTGTACAACATGGCATCACAACATAACTCAACAACTCGTATAGATAAAGGCCCAGAAGAGCCATCATAACATTTATTACAAGAAGTGGGTCTCATGACCCAACATACAGAGCATATAGGCAACAGAACCATAACATGTAGGAGAGACGTTGGATGTAATGCCCAGGATGGGACTATATCTCCTACGTGTCGAGGCACGACTTAGAGACATAACCCCATGCTGGAATGATCGCAAGTCTGGTATCTTTGCACAACTCATGTAAAAGATGGGGATGGAAAACATAAAAATAGTTGGCTTACACTCGCCACCTCACACAAATACAATACATGTCCAAATCATCATTCAATAAAACATCACAGCCCTCTAAGGGTAAAATCCAAATGACAAGATACCAAACATAATTTAAATCCACAGGTTGGATCGAATCCTAGTAGAAGTCTCCACTACTGATCATCAGGATAATGAACATAGTAACGACTACGCTCCACGTCGTACTCCCAGTCTAGCTCGGTGCCATCACCTGGATAGCTCACCATCGGACCTGCATCTGGTGTGGTGAAGTAACTGTGAGCCACAGAGGACTCAGCAATCCCGTTCCCGGGTAACAAGACTATTTAAACCTTGGGAGAGGATAAGGCTGAAGAAAAGAATAAGTGTCTGCAGCAGCAACTAGCACTAGCTTACGTGAAAGAGTGCGAGAAGAGAAGTGCCTTGGTCGAGAGATGATCACGAAGTGATCCTAGCTAAAGCTCAACAAACATAACCCCACCGTGTTCAACTCCCGAATCCCTATTCGGAAATTGACGGTCACGGAACACACGCTGGTAGTGTATTAGAACAATGTGTCAAGTTATCTACAACCGGATATTAACAAGCTCCCATCTGCCACATAACCGCGGGCACGACTTTCGAAAGTTCATAACCCTGCAGGGGTGTTCCAACTTGGCCCATGACAAGCCCACAATCCGCGGAGTCGCAACTCCAAGGTGGGAAGACCCGAGTATTCTCGGAATCCCGTGCTCAAGATACTCCGAACTAAGGTAAGGCTAATCCAGCAAATCCTCCCGGCGTGCCGACACCCTGATAGTAGCCGCGCGTATCTCGTCTCAGGCCACGACCGGATGGGTGATGCTACAGGTTTTTACCAGACCTTGAGTTTCCTCGAGGTGGCCCTGCAGGACCCCCAGTTCGGACCAACACTCATGTGGAGCACTGGCCCGGGGTTGTTGATTAAGAAAGAGGGTTAATTACTCCCTATGCAAGTTTATTTAGTTATTAGGGAAATAGTACCAATGTTGGGACTTGCTGGAAAATACTTAGCACTTAGCGGTTTATCGAGGGGGTCCCATAAACCCCAACCGTGTGAGGAACGCATAATCAAGGAACATAACACCGGTTTATACGGTTCCTAGTGGCATGAGTGGAACAAATCACCAAGCAAAAGGCTTAGCCTTCCACCCTTGCCAATATATAGATGATTTCATTTTAAGAATTTATATAGTGTGATATAACCCAACAAAACTTCAACATGAAGCAAGCATCTTCAACTTCACCTACAACTAGCAACGCTATAAGAGGGGCTGAGCGAAGCGTACTTAGCCAAGCAACGGTTTGCATAGGTAGGGTGGTTAGACATGGACATGGTTACAAGTAGGAGGCTGACAGGAAAGACATGGGCATTGAGGCAAAACTATAGAGCGAAACTACTAGCAATAGGCAAAGATAGTAATGTTATCGGGGTTCGGTCATCTTGCCTGAAGAGTTGTCGTTCGGATCGTAAGAAGGGTCCTCGTGCTCAAGCTCGTTGGTAACCTCGTGCTCGTACTCGTACTCGGTCTCAGCTTCCGGCTCTAAACAATACAATCACACAAGGCACGAATCAACAAGATGCAATGCGCACACCAAAATGATGGATGCATGATGGATGCACTATGAGAGCGCACGGAGCACGGAAAATAGCACTCAAGCAAAAGCTTCAAAACATGATAACAATAGGATATTAAGAATCTACACGGAAAATCAATCAAGTTTCATATAAGACTTGCTAAAAACAGAGCTACGGGCTAAAAGTTATGCCCGAAACAAGAAACATGCGAAAGCTGAAAATTACAGCCACATAGCAACTTCGGAGCACTAGATAAATAAGCTACAGCACTCAGACATCATGGCAAAGAGCATGAACATAAACTAGACATATCCTACAGCAAATAAGTCCAAAGGTGCGCCCCCAAAGGAGCCACATATCAATAGCAACAAGCTTGGACATATTGAACTTGACAACAAAATTCTGACAACAGTAATTTGTTGCAACTTTGGAGCTAAAGTTAAATGTTCTACAGCCACTCAAATAAGCATGTGAGAACATGAATGGATAGCCAACAATATATACAAGGAACCATCAAGATCCACCCCAAAACTATCATGGTTTGTCCTAGAACAGCAAGCAAACATGGCATCGGAGAATTACAGATTTCAGACTTAGTGAAATTTCACTAAGTGTTAAAACAGCAGTTTCATCATGGCATCTTTAAGAGCAAGTTTAAGTCACCTCGAAACTAAACATGGCAAGTGGTAAGCACCACATCAAAGTACACATGATCGTGATTCCGAAACATACAAGCATGCATCATGGAGATATCCACAACGATAACAATGAGCTCAACAAGATGACATCTCATAACAAGTTAAACAACTAAACATCCACCTAGCACTCTGCAACGAGGATATTCATGGCAAGATTAAATCTATCATGCAACCTAACACAAACAACATGTAGAGCATGGCAAGACGAACACGTGGACATGTCATTTGCATCATTCGGATAAACGAGCTAAAAGATATCACTATGCAAAGATGGCATAAAAACAACACATAGCAGCAGTTTGTAACGGAATGCACTCTTGCAACAGAAAAATAAGCATCTAGATGATCTCAAACATGCATGGCACAAAGGAATGAAACGTAGTGCTAGTCACCAAGAACGTCTGGACATGTCATTTGCACAAAACGGAGCAACACACAAAAAGTTATCATAGATACAAGATAGCATCAGCACACAAAGATCACAGGGACTTAGTGGAATAGATGTCAACCTCTCAGATCTGGGAAAAAAAGTCAACGGGCTCGGGCCCGCGGCGGAACTGGCTGAAGGCGGCCTGGCTGGGAGCTGCTGGCCCGCGGAGGAGGCGGCGGCCTGGCGGGCTGAAGGAGGAGCGGACCTCCGGCTGGGAAGGCGAGGCGGCCCAGGAGGCGGCTGGATCGGGCCGCGGCCTGGCGGAGGACGACCGAACGGGCCGGCTCGGGGGGGCGGAGGCCCACGGCGGCTGGAACGCCCGGCGGCTCGCGGCCTGGAGCGCCGAGGCTGGCGATGCGGTCGGTGCGGAGGCCTCGGGCCTGGCGGCGCTTGCGGCGTGGGCCGGTGGAGGCGCGCGGCGGGAGGCGGCCTGGCGAGCGGAAGGAGAGGCCTGCAGTGGTGAGGCGGAGTGGGCCTAGCGGGCGCGATCCGATCGGCTGGATCGGGCGAGGGGATCGGTCCCTCGTCCCGATCGAAGAGAGCGGCGAAGATCGGGGCCCAGGGCGGTCGATCGACTGGATCGAGCGGCCTGGTCAACGACTGCAGATCGGGGAGCTCCTCTCCCTCGATCCCAGCGGCTGGCGGCGGCGAAGGCTTGAGGATCGAAGGAAAACGGCGCTGCTGCTTCGATCTGCGATGGAGCGGCTCTGGCTTGCGAGGAGGGGACTGCCAAGTGGCGACCTGGATCTGGCCAGGCACGGAAATTGAGGGGGAGGAGGCTAGAGGTAGGTGGAGGGGGGTTAGGCTGCCAAAAATGGCATGGGGGATGTTTATATAGGGTAGGTGCTAGGGT
>LR738712.1:556906456-556969246 GCA_902687465.1 Secale cereale
GGGGGGGGTTTAGAGCCCTCCGATCGCGATCCGACGGATCCAATCGCGAGGGGAGTTAGGATGGGCCAAGAGGAGGGAAGTGGGCTGTTGGAGGGGTGTTTTGTTACTCAAAGTGGAGGCACTTTGAGCCCACACGAATAACTGTTGGGGTAGCAAACGGATTCGAAACGCGACGAGATTTGACAGGCGGGTTACACAAACCAAATCAACAACACACGACAAGTCTCGCGCCACACTGGTAACGTTACACGGCCAAACACCAAAGTAGGCCTACGGGACGCCACAGACACATGAGGGAGCTCCGGAACGCGAAACGGACAACAGGAAGGAACGCGTTGGACCGGATGCAAACAACAACACAAATGCAATGCGATGCATATGTCTACATGATATGAATGAATGCCACACACGCACACAACAAAACGACGAAAACCCGAAAGACAAAGAACCCGGAATGGAATAGATGAAGCCAGAGATATTTTATATGCCCAAAAGGGAAAGTATTACATCCGGGGCATTACAAACTCTCCTCTACTACAAAAAGATCTCGTCCCGAGATCTAGGACTGGAAAAAGGAGGGGTACTCGGAACGAAGATGATCTTCTCGTTCCCACGTAGCTTCTCGGTCGGTATGATGTGACCACTTGACTTTCAAGAATTTGATGGACTTGTTGCGGGTCTTGCACTCGGTTTCTTCGAGAATAGCAACGGGATGTTCTCGGTAGGACAGGTCTTGTTGAAGATCAATCTCTTCAAACGGAATCATGCGTTCAGGTGCCTTGAAGCATTTGCGGAGTTGAGACACATGGAACACATCATGAACATTGGCGAAGTTGGAAGGGAGCTCAAGTTGATAGGCTAGATTGCCTCTTTTGCCAATAATCTTGAAAGGCCCGACGTATCTAGGTGCAAGCTTTCCTTTGATACTGAATCTTTGGGTGCCTTTCATCGGAGAAACACGGAGATAGACATGATCACCAATGTTGAAGGCCAAATAACGATGCTTGCCGTCATAGTAGCTCTTCTGACGCGACTGAGCGGCCTTGACATTCTCACGTATGACTTTGCACATTTCTTCGGCTTCTGAGATCAAGTCATTGCCAAGAAGTTGACGTTCGCCTGTTTCAGACCAGTTGAGAGGGGTACGACACTTTCTGCCATAGAGGATTTCAAACGGAGCTTTGCCTGCACTTGCTTGGTAGCTGTTGTTGTAAGAGAACTCGGCAAATGGAAGGCAGTCTTCCCATTTCATGCCAAAAGATATGACACAGGCTCTGAGCATGTCTTCTAGAATCTGATTCACTCGCTCGACTTGACCACTAGTCTGAGGGTGAAAAGCAGTGCTGAACCTGATCTTAGTGCCCATGGCAGACTGAAAGGAGTCCTAGAACTTTGAAGTGAACAAACTTCCACGGTCTGAGGAGATGACTTGAGGGATGCCATGTAAGGACACAATTCTTGAAGTGTACAACTCTGCCAATTGAGCTGCATTGATGGATTCTTTGACTGGAAGGAAGTGAGCCACTTTGGTAAGCTTGTCAATCACCACGAAGATAGAATCATTCCCTCTCTTGGACTTAGGAAAGCCAGTGACGAAATCCATTTTAATGTGGTCGAACTTCCACTCAGGAATAGGAAGAGGTTGGAGAAGACCGGCTGGACGTTGATGTTCTGCTTTCACTCTTCTGCAGACATCACATTCGTTCACGAATTGGGCAATCTCCCTTTTCATGCGTGTCCACCAGTAAGATTGCTTGAGATCTTGGTACATCTTGGAGCTACCAGGATGAATGGAAAGGAGAGAATCATGTGCTTCTTCCATTATGAGCTTCCTGAGATCACCTTTAGGAACAACGAGTCTGTCCTCGAAGAACAAGGTATCTCTCTCATCAACACGGTAGCACTTGTATTTAGGAGTGCCCTTTGCAATACCATGTTTCACCTTCTGCACCATGGCATCACTGAGTTGGGCCTCACGGACCTGATCTTCCAAGGTAGGAGCAATTTGAAGATTTGCAAGAAAACCCTGCGGAACAACTTGAAGGTTGAGTTTCCTGAATGCTTCACAAAGCTCAGGCTGGAACGGCTTGATAAGAAGGCTGTTGCAATATGCCTTTCTGCTCAAAGCATCTGCAATCACATTCGCCTTGCCAGGAGTGTATTCGATGCTGGGATCATACTCTTGGATCATTTCAAACCCAACGAGTCTGGCGGAGGTTCAGATTCGGCTGTGTGAAGATGTACTTAAAGCTCTTGTGATTGGTGAAGATGTCGACTTTTCTGCCCAACAACAGATGTCTCCACGTAATCAAAGCATGTACCACAGCTACTAGTTCGAGATCATGTGTGGGATAGTTCTTCTCACTTGGCTTGAGCTGACGAGAAGTGTATGCGACAATTCTCTTATCTTGCATAAGCACACCACCAAGTCCTTGAAGAGAAGCATCACAAAATACTTCATAGGGCTTGGATTCATCTGGAGGAGTAAGAACTGGAGCAGAGACGAGCTTCTCTTTGAGAGTTCTGAATGCCACTTCACACTCTGGAGACCAAAAGTATTTGACATTCTTCTGAAGCAAGTTGGAAAGAGGCTTGGCAATCTTGGAGAAGTTCTCAACGAACCTTCTGCAATAGCTAGCAAGACCCAGAAAACTACGGAGTTGCTTGACGTTCTGATGGGCTTCCCAGTTGACAATTGCTTCAACTTTCTCGGGATTAACCGCAATACCGTCAGCTGAGATGATATGGCCCAGGTACAAAACCTTATCGAGCCAAAACTCGCACTTGGAGAACTTGACATAGAACTTATGCTCACGGAGTCGATCAAGAACCAGATGTAAGTGCTTTTCGTGATCTTCTTCATTCTTGGAAAACACCAGAATATCATCCAGATACACAAGCACAAACTCGCCGGTGTAGGGGTTGAAGATGTAGTGCATCATTCTCGAGAAGGTAGGAGGAGCATTGGCGAGACCAAAGGACATGACCGTATACTCGTATGAGCCGTAACTCGTTCTGAAGGCAGTCTTGGGAATGTCTTGCTCGCGAATGCGAATTTGGTGATAGCCCATTCGGAGGTCAAGCTTAGAGAACACTTTAGCTCCTTTGAGCTGCTCGAAGAGTTCGTTGATGTTGGGGAGCGGATACTTGTTCTTTATTGTCTTCTTGTTCAATGGCCGGTAATCGACGCAGAGGCGCTCCGTGCCATCTTTCTTCTTGACAAATAAGACACCACAGCCCCAAGGGGACGTACTAGGCCTGATGAGACCCATACGCTCCTGTTCATCAAGCTGCTTCTTCAACTCCTTCAATTCTTTAGGAGAGAGCTTGTACGGACGCCGGCATGCTGGCTCAGTACCCGGCTCGAGTTCAATGACAAATTCCACCTGACGGTGTGGAGGCATGCCTGGAAGTTCTTCAGGAAAGACGTCTTGATATTCGTTCACCACCGGAATTTGAGATATGGCATTAATTTCGCCCTTATCATTTAGAGAGAAAAGCCTGATAGTGTTATCCCTGGAGGCGAAGATAATCACATCTTCATCGGGATGAGTCATCTTGACTTCCTTCTGTGCACAATCAATGTGAGCATCATGCTGAGAAAGCCAATCCATCCCGAGGATGAGGTCAATGTCGGAATTACCAAGAACCACCGGATTAGCCAGAAAGCGATAATCACCCAAGCGAATAGAAACATCCGGAGCATATACACTGGAGTGCATTCGTCTCCCCGGAGAAATAACTGTTAACTCCCTTGGCAGATTTTTGGTGACAATATCGTGCCTGGATGCAAATGGATATGACATGAAAGAGCATGAAGCACCCGAATCAAATAACACTTTTGCAGGAAAAGAGTTCACTGGAAGGTTACCCAAAATGACATCAGAAGAATTCTCCGCTTGCGCTGCACTCATCAGATTGACCCTTGCTGCCTTTGGATCATGCTTGACAATAGCTGAACTCACAGGTGGAGGAGGTGGAAGACGCTTCGGGTTCGGACATCTGTTGGCATAGTGACCTTTCTGAGTGCATTTGTTGCAAGTCACTTCTGAGAGAGGGCGGAAATGAGAACCACTTGACTTGGAGCCTTGAGACTGAAACTGATTCTTCGACTGGTTGCTCGGGTTGGGTGGGTGGGAGAAACCACGTCCACTAGAGTTCTTGTTGCTGTTGGAGTTGTTGTAGGGAGCTCGAATCACTGGAGGAGGAGGAAGCCAAATTTTTTGTTGTTTCGAGACCATCTGAGACGATGAGGAGGAGTGAATGGCATCTCGAATCCTCTTTTTGGAAGCCTCCATCTTGAGCTGAGCTGCCTCTTGTTTCAAAGCCATGTTATAGAATTTGTCGAATTCATCGGGCTCGAACAATGTGAGAGCAAGTTGAAGTTCATCTTTCAGACCACCACGAAACTGGTAGATTTTGCTCTTGGCATCAGGAATGTTTTGCTTAGCATAGCGGGCGAGGTTTTGGAACCTGACATTATACTGATAGACTGTCATAGAGCCCTGCTTCAGGTTGCGGAATTGCTCACGCATACCCTCGATGACACTTGTTGGAATGTGGTGAGAGCGAAAGTCCTTGCAGAAATCCTTCCAAGAGATCACACGACCTGGCCTGGAGTCTTTGTACTGCTGCCACCAGTCAGCTGCTTGGTCTTTGAGTTGGAAGGCTGCAAACTTCACATAGTCCTCTTCCTTCACGTTACTGCACTCAAAATGCTTCTTTATATCGGTTAACCAATCTTCAGCATCAAGAGGGTCGACACAGTAACTGAAAGCTTTTGGATTATTGGCCAAGAACTGGTTGAGAGTAGCATGGTGCTGTTGGTTGAAGAAATTGCCTTGATTCCCGGGAACACCCTGATTAGCTTGATTAGCTTGCATCTGCTGCATCATCTGCATCAACATCTGGGTGTTCTGAGTTGTAGTCTGCATAATCGCTCTCCAAGCCTCAGACGGAGGAGGAGGGGAAGGAGGACGGTCTGGGACCTCTTCACCCTCTGGGTTAGCGTTGGGAACTCGTTTCGGAGCAATCCTGAAAGAGATGACCACGAATCAGCAATTGATTGACAGAAGGTATAAGCTGAATCAATGGAATGAATTGCAACAAGTCTTCACAATAATCATTCGAACAATAGGAACGAATGAAATTCTCAGTTTAATGATAACAACAATCTTCACGAGAAGCCACATAGGGGACAAAAGGTAAAATAAGAAAAACAACAAGGTACGGATGGAAACAAACACAAGATAGGAGCTTCGTTCTAACATCTTTGTGCTGAAAGCTTATGAACGCGTTACGAAAGGGTTTTGCAATCCCCGGATCAGCATAGCCAAGGACCCTTTAAGATGCAACTCCCGATCGGAACATCGGTCATAATACCACTTCACTCAATGTAGAACCCCGAACTCGCTAACCTGCATTCGTTGGAAGAATGCCTACGATCTACTGGATAAACCCACCTATGAATTTCCGAAAGATTCCAGTTATGCAATAAGGTGTTGGGGATACAGAGGAAGCACCGCGCAATCAACTCTAAACCTACATCCAGTTGTATCCATCCTTCAACACATAACCAGTCTTTCTCGGAAACTGTCTACCTCGAACCATCGAAAAGCATCCACTATAACAAGCTATGGCAATACTCCCGAACTACCTCCCCAGTACTGGGTGATGTCGGGGTTATCTTGCCACTAACCGTATAGGAGAGATTTTCGATGTCGGTCGTCTTAAGTATTTAGTACTACCGCGATATGCTTGTGACGACAATACCCCGAAGCTCAACTCCCCGGGACACTGCCACAACCCCTAATGCCAGGAGGCATCGAGAACAATATTCTCGTCATAGGAACATCGAAACAATCCCAGAATACTCGCGAGATTCCTAAAAAAATTTTGGTGCAATTTTTGAAGATAGAAGAGACAAGAGTAGTCGTCAGGAGTCCTCACAAGAGAGAAAGGGGATGAGAAGCAAAGAAATCCTACTCTCCGATATAAATATATGACTCAAAATATTTTCAGTGTGTGCCTAGACTCGACCGTCAACGATTCGATCAATCAGTGGGGGCTCCTAGGTCGGAGAAGGCTCTGAATACCAACTTGTAATGCCCAGGATGGGACTATATCTCCTACGTGTCGAGGCACGACTTAGAGACATAACCCCATGCTGGAATGATCGCAAGTCTGGTATCTTTGCACAACTCATGTAAAAGATGGGGATGGAAAACATAAAAATAGTTGGCTTACACTCGCCACGTCACACAAATACAATACATGTCCAAATCATCATTCAATAAAACATCACAGCCCTCTAAGGGTAAAATCCAAATGACAAGATACCAAACATAATTAAATCCACAGGTCGGATCGAATCCTAGTAGAAGTCTCCACTACTGATCATCAGGATAATGAACATAGTAACGACTACGCTCCTCGTCGTACTCCCAGTCTAGCTCGGTGCCATCACCTGGATAGCTCACCATCGGACCTGCATCTGGTGTGGTGAAGTAACTGTGAGCCACAGAGGACTCAGCAATCCCGTTCCCGGGTAACAAGACTATTTAAACCTTGGGAGAGGATAAGGCTGAAGAAAAGAATAAGTGTCTGCAGCAGCAACTAGCACTAGCTTACGTGAAAGAGTGCGAGAAGAGAAGTGCCTCGGTCGAGAGATGATCACGAACTGATCCTAGCTAAAGCTCAACAAACATAACCCTACCGTGTTCAACTCCCGAATCCCTATTCGGAAATTGACGGTCACGAAACACACGCTGGTAGTGTATTAGAACAATGTGTCAAGTTATCTACAACCAGATATTAACAAGCTCCCATCTGCCACATAACCGCGGGCACGGCTTTCGAAAGTTCATAACCCTGTAGGGGTGTTCCAACTTGGCCCATGACAAGCCCACGATCCGCGGAGTCGCAACTCCAAGGTGGGAAGACCCGAGTATTCTCGGAATCCCGTGCTCAAGATACTCCGAACTAAGGTAAGGCTAATCCAGCAAATCCTCCCGGCGTGCCGACACCCTGATAGTAGCCGCGCGTATCTCGTCTCAGGCCACGACCGGATGGGCGATGCTACAGGTTTTTACCAGACCTTGAGTTTCCTCGAGGTGGCCCTGCAGGACCCCCAGTTCGGACCAACACTCATGTGGAGCACTGGCCCGGGGTCGTTGATTAAGAAAGAGGGTTAATTACTCCCTATGCAAGTTTATTTAGTTATTAGGCAAATAGTACCAATGTTGGGACTTGCTGGAAAAGACTTAGCACTTAGCGGTTTATCGAGGGGGTCCCATAAACCCCAACCGTGTGAGGAACGCATAATCAAGGAACATAACACCGGTTTATACGGTTCCTAGCGGCATGAGTGGAACAAATCACCAAGCAAAAGGCTTAGCCTTCCACCCTTGCCAATATATAGATGATTTCATTTTAAGAATTTATATAGTGTAATATAACCCAACAAAACTTCAACATGAAGCAAGCATCTTCAACTTCACCTGCAACTAGCAACGCTATAAGAGGGGCTGAGCGAAGCGTACTTAGCCAAGCAACGGTTTGCATAGGTAGGGTGGTTAGACATGGACATGGTTACAAGTAGGAGGCTGACAGGAAAGACATGGGCATCGAGGCAAAACAATAGAGTGAAACTACTAGCAATAGGCAAAGATAGTAATGTTATCGGGGTTCGGTCATCTTGCCTGAAGAGTTGTCATTCGGATCGTAAGAAGGGTCCTCGTGCTCAAGCTCGTTGGTAACCTCGTGCTCGTACTCGTACTCGGTCTCAGCTTTCAGCTCTAAACAATACAATCACACAAGGCACGAATCAACAAGATGCAATGCGCACACCAAAATGATGGATGCATGATGGATGCACTATGAGAGCACACGGAGCACGGAAAATAGCACTCAAGAAAAAACTTCAAAACATGATAACAATAGGATATTAAGAATCTACACGGAAAATCAATCAAGTTTCATATAATACTTGCTGAAAACGGAGCTACGGGCTAAAAGTTATGCCCGAAACAAGAAACATGCGAAAGCTGAAAATTACAGCCACATAGCAAATTCGGAGCACTAGATAAATAAGCTACAGCACTCAAACATCATGGCAAAGAGCATGAACATAAACTAGACATATCCTACAGCAAATAAGTCCAAAGGTGCGCCCCCAAAGGAGTCACAGATCAATAGCAACAAGCTTGGACATATTGAACTTGATAACTAAATTCTGACAGCAGTAATTTATTGCAACTTTGGAGCCAAACTTAAATGTGCTACAGCCACTCAAATAAGCGTGTGAGAACATGAATGGATAGCCAACAATATATACTACAAGGAACCATTAAGATCCACCCCAAAACTATCATGGTTTGTCCTAGAACAGCAAGCAAACATGGCATCGGAGAATTACAGATTTCAGACTTAGTGAAATTTCACTAAGTGTTAAAACAGCAGTTTCATCATGGCATCTTTAAGAGCCAGTTTAAGTCACCTCGAAACTAAACATGGCAAGTGGTAAGCACCACATCAAAGTACACATGATCGTGATTCCAAAACATACAAGCATGCATCATGGAGATATCCACAACGATAGCAATGAGCTCAACAAGATGGCATCTCATAACAAGTTAAACAACTAAACAGCCACCTAGCACTCTGCAACGAGGATATTCATGGCAAGATTAAATCTATCATGCAACCTAACACAAACAACATGTAGAGCATGGCAAGACGAACACGTGGACATGTCATTTGCATCATTCGGATAAACGAGCTAAAAGATATCACTATGCAAAGATGGCATAAAAACAACACATAGCAGCAGTTTGTAACGGAATGCACTCTTGCAACAGAAAAATAAGCATCTAGATGATCTCAAACATGCATGGCACAAAGGAACGAAACGTAGTGCTAGTCACCACGAACGTCAGGACATGTCATTTGCGCAAAACGGAGCAACACACAAAAAGTTATCACAGATACAAGATAGCATCAGCACACAAAGATCACAGGGACTTAGTGGAATAGATGTCAACCTCTCAGATCTGGGAAAATAAGTCAACGGGCTCGGGCCCGCGGCGGAACTGGCTGAAGGCGGCCAGGCTGGGAGCTGCTGGCCCGCGGAGGAGGCGGCGGCCTGGCGGGCTGAAGGAGGAGCGGAGCTCCGTCTGGGAAGGCGGGGCGGCCCAGGAGGCGGCTGGATCGGGCCGCGGCCTGGCGGAGGACGACCGAACGGGCCGGCTCGGGGGGGCGGAGGCCCACGGCGGCTGGAACGCCCGGCGGCTCGCGGCCTGGAGCGCCGAGGCTGGCGATGCGGTCGGTGCGGAGGCCTCGGGCCTGGCGGCGCTTGCGGCTTGGGCCGGTGGAGGCGCGCGGCGGGAGGCGGCCTGGCGAGCGGAGGGAGAGGCCTGCGGTGGTGAGGCGGAGTGGGCCTAGCGGGCGCGATCCGATCGGCTAGATCGGGCGAGGGGATCGGTCCCTCGTCCCGATCGAAGAGAGCGGCGAAGATCGGGGCCCAGGGCGGTCGATCGACCGGATCGAGCGGCCTGGTCAACGACTGCAGATCGGGGAGCTCCTCTCCCTCGATCCCAGCGGCTGGCGGCGGCGAAGGCTTGAGGATCGAAGGAAAACGGCGCTGCTGCTTCGATCTGCGATGGAGCGGCTCTGGCTTGCGAGGAGGGGACTGGCAAGTGGCGACCTGGATCTGGCCAGGCACGGAAATTGAGGGGGAGGAGGCTAGAGGTAGGTGGAGGGGGGTTAGGCTGCCAAAAATGGCATGGGGGATGTTTATATAGGGTAGGTGCTAGGGTTTGAGGGTTTTGGGGGGTTTTAGAGCCCTCCGATCGCGATCCGACGGATCCGATCGCGAGGGGAGTTAGGATGGGCCAAGAGGAGGGAAGTGGGCTTTTGGAGGGGTGTCTTGGGCCTCAAAGTGGAGGCACTTTGAGCCCACACGAATAACTGTTGGGGGTAGCAAACGGATTCGAAATGCGACGAGATTTGACAGGCGGGTTACACACACCAAAGCAACAACACACGACAAGTCTCGCGCCACATCGGTAACGTTACACGGCCAAACACCAAAGTAGGCCTACGGGACGCCACGGACACGTGAGGGAGCTCTGGAAAGCGAAACGGACAACGGGAAGTAACACGTTGGACCGGATGCAAACAACAACACAAATGCAATGCGATGCATATGTCTACATGATATGAATGAATGCCACACACGCACACAACAAAACGACGAAAATCCGAAAGACAAAGAACCCGGAATGGAATAGATGAAGCCAGAGATATTTTATATGCCCAAAAGGGAAAGTATTACATCCAGGGCATTACATTGGATGCCAGGGAGAGCTTCTAGAAGAAGAGAGGGCTGAGAGGGAAAGGTGAAAACTGCTGTCCAGAATGTAAAATGGGGTTTTACCCCCTCTCAATCATTGAGCTGAGGCCAGGGAAGAGTTACTGGGGGTGCAAGGGGACTTGGGGAAGCTGTTGTAAAAAGCCTAGCTTAAGGAGAACAAGGTAAGAGGTGAAAGTGGTAGTTTTGGAAAATCACGAGAAGGTGTCTGATGTGGTTTTGAGCAATCAACTGATTTCCAATAGACATGAGACTTAATAGGATCAAATGGTATATAGAAATAGAGTGTTCCACCAAGTTTGGGCTCATTTGAAGAAACTTGCCAATGTAACTTTGGTGAACCCTAGAAATCAATAAAAATGGATTTACCAAGTTTGAGTTAAGAAAATCATCCCTCCTTGATGCACCACTTGGTGTAGTGACATCATTTGGGGTTGTGATCATGCCCACAAAGTTTGAGGTCACAAGTAAAACGTTGGTAATGTAAAGTTATTCAAATTTGAATTTGAACTGAAATGGTTTTGGGGTACTCTGATCAAGTTACCCTTCTCCAAAACTTGTGCCATTTTGTATAGATGCATTATTAGACCATTCTAGCAGGTGTACCAAGTTTGAGAGCATTTGGACAAGTTTGGCAATATAAGTTTCTCAAACTTCAAAAATGGACAGAATGGTTTTGAGGGGTTTTGATGATGGTTTCTTGCTTCCCAAGGCATGGGGCTTGGCAAGATCATCAAATATGTCATATATGATATGATAGAATTTCCCTGGAATTTTTAGAGAATATTTCCTTTGTAAATATTTCAAAAGCTTGAAATATCCAGAAAGGGTTTCTGAGGGATTTGCCCATTATTTTGACCATGACCAAGTGTTGAAACTCTTATATATGGACAATATATGTCCTAAGAGTCTCCCTGAATTTTGGCAAATATTTTTGAAATAGTTAAATAATTTTTCCCTATTAAAGACCATTTCTGGCCTTAAGAAACAACTTTTAAATGAAATAGGAAAATAACTTTTAAAATTATATTTTTGTTGTTTATGGGAGTCCTATGTCTACTAGGTTTCAAATATACTCTTTGAAATATTTTACTCACCCTAAATCAAGTACTTGCAGTGCAAACCTCAATTCAGAGGTTTTTGGGAAACTAATTTTTGTAAATACTTTTTGGTCAAATTATTTTGTAAGAAAATACTATACTATTATATACACTTGGTATGATCATTGGGCAGAAGTTTGGGGTAAGGAGATGAAATATATAAGAGGGAGTAGTTGACTTTAAAGAGCACTTGAAAATCACAGAGAGAAAAACTTAATTCCAAATAAAAGCCAAATGATGCCAAAATTTTTTGTTGGTCCAAATTTTCATGCTTTAATAGTGCAAATGACATGTTACAAAATGCAGGGTGTGACAGACCTACCCCCCTTACAAGAATCTCGTCCCCGAGATTCCTAAACTAGGTCTTAGAAGTGATCGGGATACTCGGATCTAAGATAGTCTTCACGCTCCCAGGTTGCTTCTGCTTCCGTGTGGTTGATCCACTGGACCTTAAAGTACTTGATGGTGTGGCTTCGCATCCGTCATTCTGCTTCATCCAGAATGCGAATGGGCTTCTCGCGGTAGGTCAAATCAGGCTGAAGATCAATGGCTTGGTGATCGACATCCTTGTAGAGATCAGGCTTGTCCGGAACTTGGTGTGATGCCCAGGATGGGACTATATCTCCTACGTGTCGAGGCACGACTTAAAGATATAAGCCCATTCCGGAATGATCGCAAGTTTGGTACCTTTGCACATCTCATGTAAAAATAGGGATGAAAGCGGAAAAGATAGTTGGCTTACACTCGCCACGTCACACAAATTCATTACATATCCAATCATCATCCAAATAAACATCACAACCCATCTAAGGGTAAAGATCCAAATGACAAGATACCAAACATAACTTAAACCACAGGTCTAGATTGAATCCTAGTAGAAGCTCTACTGATCAACCGGATAGTTCACATAGTAACGGCTACGCTCCTCATCGTACTCCCAGTCTAGCTCGGTGCCATCGCCGGTGTAGCTCACCATCGTACCTGCATCTGGTGTGGTGAAGTAACTGTGAGCCACAAAGGACTCAGCAATCCCATTCCCGGGTAACACGACTATTCAAGCCTTGGGTGTGGAACAAGGCTGAAGAAAGAACAAGAGTCTGCAGCAGCCCTAGCCTAGCTTACGTAAAAGAGAGCGAGAAGAGAAGGTGCCTCGGTCGAGAGATGATCACGAAGTGATCCTAACTAAAGCAAGTCAAACATAACCCCACCGTGTTCACTTCCCGAATCCCTTTCGGAAAATGACCGTCACGGTACACACGCTGGTAGTGTATTGGAACATGGTGTCGATTTTTCTACAACCGGATATTAACAAGCTCCCATCTGCCACATAACCGCGGGCATGACTTTCGAAAGTTCATAACCCTGCAGGGGTGTTCCAACTTGTCCCATGACAAGCCCACGATCCGCGGAGTCGCAACTCCAAGGTGGGAAGGCCCGAGTATCCTCGGAATCCCGTGCTCAAGATACTCCGACTAAGGTAAGGCTAATCCAGCAAATCCTCCCGGCGTGCCGACATCCTGACAATAGCCGCGCGTATCTAGTCTCAGGCCACGACCGGATGGGCGATGCTACAGGTTTATACCAATCCTCGAGTTTCCTCGTGGTGGCCCTGCAGGACCCCCGTTTCGGACCAACACTCATGTGGAGCACTGGCCCGTGGTTGTTGATTAAGAACTCGGGTTTGCAAGACCCTATGCAAGTTTTTAGTTATTATACGAATAGTACCAATGTTGGGACTTGCTGGAAAAGACTTAGCACTTAGCGGTTTATCGAGGGGGTCCCATAACCCCAACCGTGTGAGGAACGCATAATCAAGGAACATAACACCGGTTTATACGGTTCCTAGGCGGCATGAGTGGAACAAAACACCAAGCAAAAGGCTTAGCCTTCCACCCATTACCACCGGAGAGGCCAGAAATCGATAGTCACCCATGCGAATAGAAACATCCGGAGCATACACATTGGAATGCATTCGTCTCCCCGGAGAAATAACTGATAACTCCCTTGGCAGATTTTTAGTGACAAAATCGTGCTTGGATGCAAATGGATATGACATGAAAGAACATGAAGCACCCGAATCAAACAACACTTTTGCAGGAAAGGAGTTAACTGGAAGGTTACCCAAAATCACATCAGAAGAATTCTCCGCTTGCGCTGCATTCATCAGATTCACCCTTGCTGCCTTTGGATCATGCTTGACAATAGCTGTACTGACAGGTGGAGGAGGCGGAAGGTGCCTTGGGTTGTTGCACTTGTTGGAATAATGACCCTTCTGGCCACACTTGTAGCAAGTGACCTCAGACAAAGGACGAGTAGGAGGAAGAGTTGGTCTTGGAGCTTGGAACTGCGACTTGGACTGCTTGCTTGGGTTGGGTGGGTGGGAGAAACCACGGCCACCGGAGTTCTTGTTGTTGTTGTCGTTGTTGTTGTTGTTGTTGTTGTTGTTGTTGTTGTTGTTGTTGTTGTAGGGAGCTCGGATCACAGGAGGAGGTGGAAGCCAAAACTTCTGTTGCTTCGCGATCACTTGAGAAGATGAGGAGGAGTGAACAACATCTCGAATCCTCTTTTTGGAAGCTTCCATCTTGAGCTGGGCTGCCTCTTGCTTAAGTGCCATGTTATAGAATTTGTCAAACTCATCAGGCTCGAACAAGGTGAGAGCAAGTTGAAGTTCATCCTTCAGACCTCCACGGAACTGATAGATCTTGCTCTTGGCATCTGGGATGTCTTGCTTGGCATAGCGGGCAAGGTTTTGGAACTTGACATTATACTAGTAGACAGTCATAGAGCCTTGCTTCAGGTTGCGGAATTGCTCACGCATACCCTCGATGACACTTGTTGGAATGTGGTGAGAGCGAAAGTCCTTGCAGAAATCATCCCAAGAGATCACACGCCCTTCTTTGGAGTCTTTGTACTGCTGCCACCAGTCAGCTGCTTGGTCCTTGAGTTGGAAGGCTGCAAACTTCACATAGTCCTCAGGCCTTATGTTGCTGCACTCAAAATGCTTCTTGATATCAGTAATCCAATCTTCAGCATTGAGAGGGTCGACACTGTATCTGAAAGCCTTTGGTTGATTAGCCAAGAACTGGTTGAGCGTTGCATGGTGCTGTTGGTTGAAGAGATTGCCCTGGTTCCCTGGAGCACCCTGATTTGCTTGATTTGCTTGCATTTGCTGCATCATCTGCATCAACATCTGGGTGTTCTGGTTTGTAGTCTGCATAATCGCTCTCCAGGCCTCAGACGGAGGAGGAGGGGAAGGAGGACGGTCTGGAACCTCTTCACCCTCTGGGTTAGCGTTGGGAACCCGTTTCGGAGCCATCCTGAAAGAGATGACCACCAATCAGCAATTTGATTGAAAGAAGGTATAAGCTGAAACAACGGATAGAAATGCAACATAGTCTTCACAAGAATCATTCGAACAAGAGGAACGAATGAAATTCTCAGCTTAATGATAACAACAATCTTCACGAGAAGCCACTGGGAGACAAAAGGTAAATAAGAAACAACAAGGTACAGATGGAACAAACACAAGATAGGAGCTTCGTTCGACATCTTTGTGCTGAAAGCTTATGGAACGTGTTACGAAAGGGTTTTGCAATCCCCGGATCAGCATAGCCAAGGACCCTTTAAGATGCAACTCCCGATCGGAACATCGGCCATAAAACCACTTCACTCAATGTAGAACCCCAAACTCCGTAACCTGCATTCGTTGGAAGAATGCCTACGATCTACTGGATGAACCCACCTATTAATTTCCGAAAGTTTCCAGTTATGCAATCAGGTGTTGGGGATACAGGGGAAGCATCGCGCACTCAACTCTAATCCTACATCTAGATGTATCAATCCTTCAACACATAACCAGTTGTTCTCGGAAACCGTCTACCTCATACCTTCGAAAAGCATCCACTATACAAAGCTATGGCAATACTCCCGAACTACCTCCCCAGTACTGGGTGATGTCGGGGTTATCTTGCCACTAACCGTATAGGAGAGTTTTCGATGTCGGCCGTCTTAAGTACTCTAGAACTGCCACGATATGCTTGTGACGACAATACCCCGAAGCTCAGCTCCCCAGGACACTGCCACAACCCCTAATGTCAGGAGGCATCGAGAACAATATTCTCGTCACAAAGACATCGAAACAATACAAACAATACTCGCAAGATTCCTAAAAATTTTTTGGTGCAGTTTTTGAAAGTAGAAGAGGCAAGAGTAGTCGTCAGGAGTCCTCACCAGAATGAAAAGAGATGAGGAGCAAAAGAATTCCTACTCTCCGATATAAATACAGGACTCAACATTTTAAGTGTGTGCCTAGACTCGACCGTCAACGATTCGATCAAACAGTGGGGGCTTCTAGGTCGGAGAAGGCTCTGAATACCAAGTTGTAACGCCCCGGACACACCCGCCGGTGGTCGTTACTCCTGGCGGGATTGTAATGCCCAGGATGGGACTATATCTCCAACGTGTCGAGGCACGACTTAAAGATATAAGCCCATTCTGGAATGATCGCAAGTTTGGTACCTTTGCACATCTCATGTAAAAATAGGGATGAAAGCGGAAAAGATAGTTGGCTTACACTCGCCACGTCACACAAATTCATTAAATATCCAATCATCATCCAAATAAACATCACAACCCATCTAAGGGTAAAGATCCAAATGACAAGATACCAAACATAACTTAAACCACAGGTCTAGATCGAATCCTAGTAGAAGCTCTACTGATCAACCGGATAGTTCACATAGTAACGGCTACGCTCCTCGTCGTACTCCCAGTCTAGCTCGGTGCCATCGCCGGTGTAGCTCACCATCGTACCTGCATCTGGTGTGGTGAAGTAACTGTGAGCCACACAGGACTCAGCAATCCCGTTCTCGGGTAATACGACTATTCAAGCCTTGGGTGTGGAACAAGGCTGAAGGAAGAACAAGAGTCTGCAGCAGCACTAGCCTAGCTTACGTAAAAGAGAGCGAGAAGAGAAGGTGCCTCGGTCGAGAGATGATAACGAAGTGATCCTAACTAAAGCAAGTCAAACATAACCCCACCGTGTTCAATTCCCGAATCCCTTTCGGAAAATGACCGTCACGGTACACACGCTGGTAGTGTATTGGAACATGGTGTCGAGTTTTCTACAACCGGATATTAACAAGCTCCCATCTGCCACATAACCACGGGCATGGCTTTCGAAAGTTCATAACCCTGCAGGAGTGTTCCAACTTGGCCCATGACAAGCCCACGATCCGCGGAGTCGCAACTCCAAGGTGGGAAGGCCCGAGTATCCTCGGAATCCCGTGCTCAAGATACTCCCACTAAGGTAAGGCTAATCCAGCAAATCCTCCCGGCGTGCCGACACCCTGACAATAGCCGCGCGTATCTAGTCTCAGGCCACGACCGGATGGGCGATGCTACAGGTTTATACCAATCCTCGAGTTTCCTCGTGGTGGCCCTGCAGGACCCCCGTTTCGGACCAACACTCATGTGGAGCACTGGCCCGGGGTTGTTGATTAAGAACTCGGGTTTGCAAGACCCTATGCAAGTTTTTAGTTATTATACGAATAGTACCAATGTTGGGACTTGCTGGAAAAGACTTAGCACTTAGCGGTTTATCGAGGGGGTCCCATAACCCCAACCGTGTGAGGAACGCATAATCAAGGAACATAACACCGGTTTATACGGTTCCTAGGCGGCATGAGTGGAACAAAACACCAAGCAAAAGGCTTAGCCTTCCACCCATTACCAATATATAGATGCTTTCATTTAATAATTAATATAGTGTGATATCCCAACAAGCTTCAACAAGAAGCAAGAATCTTCAATCTTCTCCTGCAACTAGCAATGCTATAAGAGGGGCTGAGCGAAGCCTACGTATAGCCAATCAATGGTTTGCATAGGTAGGGTGGTTAAACAGGTTCATGGTTACAATAGGAGGCTGACAGGAAAACATGGGCATCGAGGCAAAACTATAGATCGAGACTTCTAGCAATAGGCAAAGATAGTAATGTTATCGAGGTTCGGTCATCTTGCCTAAAGAGTTGTCGATGGGATCGTAAGAGAGCTCCTCGTTCTCAACCTCGGTAGTAACCTCGTTCTCGTACTCGTACTCAGCTTCCGGCTCTACTCAACACAAACACACAAGGCACGAAATCAACAAGATGCAATGCACAAAACTACTGGATGCATGGCTGATGCACTATGGAAGCAAAACAGATGCACTTAGGAAGCACAGAAAGTCTACATAGGAAGCACAGTGTTACAACACAAAGGAGGATGACAATGTGCATCAAGCAAAATACTTCAAAACATGATAACATGAGGATATTATGAATCTACATGCAAAATCACACAAGTTTCATATAGGACTTGCTCAAAACGGAGCAACGGGCTAAAAGATACACCCGAAACAATAAACATGCACAAGCTGAAATTAACAGCCACATAGCAACTTCGGAGCAAGAGATAAATGGCCTACATCACTCAAACATCATGGCAAGGAGCATGGACATAAAGTAGACATCTCCTACAGCAAACAATTCATTGGAGCATCTCCAAAGGAAGCATGGATCAATAGCAACAAGCTATGACATATTGAACTTGACAAAAAAAACCTGACAACAGTAATTTGTTGCAACTTGGGAGCAAGAGTTAAATATGCTACAGCCACTCAAATAAGCATGTGAGAGCATGAATGGATAGCCAACAATATATACAACAAGGAATCATCAAGAGTCACCCCAAAACTAGCATGGATTTGCATAGAACACAAAGCAAACATGGCATCTGGAAATAACAGATTCCAGACTTAGTGAAATATCACTAAGTGTTGAAACCGCAGTTTCATCATGGCATCTTTGAGAGCAAGTTTAAGTCACCTCAAAGCATATCAAGACAAGTGGTTTGCACCACAACAAAGTACACATGATGGGGAGTCCAAAACATCTAAGCATGCATCAAGGGGGCAACCACATCAATAGCAACGAGCTCCTCTATGAGGCATCTCGTAACAAGTTTAACAACATAACAGCCACTAGCACTTTTGCAACGGAGATAAACATGGCAAGATGAAATCTATCATGCAAGCTAAAGCACCCAACATGTAGAGCATAACATGATGAACACGTGGACATATCATTTGCATCATTTGGATAAACATGCACCAAGATATCACATTGCAAACATGGCATGAAAACAACTACAAACATCAGTTTATAACAAGTAGCACTCTTGCAACCAATATTTAAGCATCTAGATGACCTCAAACATGCATGGCACAATGGAACAAAATGTAGTACAAGTCACCACGATCATTTTGACATATCATTTGCTCAAATCGGACAACCACACAAAAAGTTATCATCAAAACAAAACAGCATCAGACACTAAAATCTATAGGGACTTGGAGAAAAAAAATAACCTCAGGGTGGTCAAAGTCAACGCGGCGGCAGCGGTCAAATGGGCCGGCGGCTGGCGGATCGGGCCCCCGCGCTAACGGGCTGGCGGCTGGGCCCGTTAGGGTTCGGCCCACCCGGGCGGGATCTGGATCGAGCGAGGGGAGCCTCTGGCTCCCTCGATCCCCAAGGCGGCGGCGCGGCTCCCCGAGCCGGCGGTGGGGCCGGCGGGAGGAGGGCGACGGCGGGGCGCGGCGGCCCGCCGGTGAGGTGGCGGCGCCGGCTGGTGGCGGAGGGCGGCGCGGCTGGGGCCTGAGGAGGCGGCGGCCGGTGGCGGCGGAGCTCCGGCGGAAGATGGCCGGGCGGCGGCGGGCGGAGGAGCGGCCGGCGGAGGCGCGATGGTCGGAGGCGGAGACGGCTCGGCGGCCGAACGGAGGAAGAAGACGGCTCGGCGGGGCCCGCACGTCAGATCAGAAGCACAGCTCCGGCACTACGGAAGCACGGCGGCTCGGGTCGGAAGCACAACTTGCTGGGACGTCGGAAGCACGGCGGCTCAACGGTGGAAGCACCACGGTGCAATGGTGGAAGCACCGGCGGCGAACTGTGGAAGCATTAGGGTTTCAGACGCAAAAATTTGGGGGAGATGGACGTTTATATAGGCACAAGGAGCTAGGGTTGTCCAAATGAGGTGAGGTTTTCGGCCACACGATCACAATTGGATGGCCTAGATGAAGGGAGGGGTTTGGGTTGGTTTTGTGGGCTGTTGGAGGGGTGCCTTGGGCCTCAAAGAGGGGGTACTTTCAGCCCACGAGAATAACTGTTGGAGTAGCAAACGAACTCCAAACGCGACGAGATTTGACAGGCGGGTTACACACACCAAAACAACATTGCACGACAAGTCTCACACCAAACCGGAAACGTTACACGGCCCAACACCAAAGTAGGCCTCGGGGATGTCACGGACACGTGAGAGAGCTCCAGAACTCGAAACGGACAACGGGAAAGAACGAGTGGGACCGGATGCAAATGACAACACAAATGCAATGCAATGCACATGACTACATGATATGGATGAAAGAACACATGCACACGACAAAAAGACGAAAACCCGAAAAGACAAGGAACCCGGAATGGAATTGATGGAGCCAAAGATACATATATTACACTTGGAGACACTTCCGGAGTTGTGACACGTGGAATACGTTGTGCACATCGGATAGCTCAGGTGGTAGTTCCAACTGGCGAGCCACTTCTCCTTGTTGTGCAGTGATCTCAAAGGGACCAATGAACCTTGGTGCGAGCTTCCCTTTAATGTGGAAATGCTTGGTTCCCTTCAGAGGAGTTACTCGCAGGTACACATGGTCTCCAACATGGAAACTCATATCTCGGCGACGAGTGTCAGCATAGCTCTTCTGCCTTGATTTGGTGGCCTTCAAACGTTCTCTGACTAGTTGGACTTGCTCTTCTGCTTCACTGAGAATATCTGGTCCAAAGACTAGCCCTTCTCCAGTGTCTGACCAGTTGAGGGGTGTGCGACACTTGCGTCCATACAACACCTCAAATGGTGTCATCTGAAGGCTCGACTGATAACTGTTGTTATAGGAGAACTCGGCAAAAGGGAGGCAATCTTCCCACTTGGCTCTATATGCCAAGACACAGGCTCGTCTTCGAGAATTTGGTTTACTCGCTCTGTCTGACCTCCGGTCTGCGGGTGGAAAGCCGTGCTGAAAGACAACTTGGTTGCCAAGGCTTCTTGGAACTTCTTCCAGAACCTTGAGGTAAACTGGGTTCCTCGATCTGACACAATCTCCTTTGGAACACCATGGAGGCTTACCATTCTGTCGATGTAGAGAGTTGCCAGCTGGTTGCCATCATAGGTAGTCTTGACAGGAATGAAATGGGCTACCTTGGTCAAATGGTCGACTATGACCCAGATAGAGTCATGTCCTTTATTCGACCTTGGTAATCCAGTGATGAAGTCCATTCCGACTTTATACCACTTCCACTCAGGAACCTTGAGTGGTTGGAGCAATCCAGCAGGTCGCTGATATTCAGCCTTGACCCTTTGGCACACATCACACTTTGCAACATAGGTTGCAATCTCTCTTTTCATCCTGTGCCACCAGAATCTTTCCTTCAAGTCTTGATACATCTTGGTTCCTCCGGGGTGGATGGAATACGGAGTGTCGTGGGCTTCTTGCAAGATCAAATTCTTCAACTGCATCTTATTTGGTACGCAGATGCGGCCTTTGTACCAAACAATCTCGTGCTCGTCCTCGGAGAATCCTAGGCCCTTGCCTAGCTTCATCTTCTTCTTGATGCCTTCAATGCTTGCGTGCCCACCTTGTGCTTTCTTGACTTCGTCCATCAGGGTTGGTTTGACCTCCAGATGGTCTAGAAATCCATGGGTGACCTATTCCAAACTGAATCGTTCCAGCTCTTCAAACAGGGCTGGCTGCCTTCTTTGAATTATGACATTCAGGGAGCAAGCCTTTCTGCTTAAGGCATCGGCTACCACGTTAGCCTTCCCGGGGTGATATTGAACGCTGAGGTCATAATCCTTGATTAGTTCCAACAATCTTCGTTGCCTCATGTTCAACTCCTTCTGGGTGAAAATATACTTCAGACTTTTGTGGTCTGTGTATATCTCACACCGTTTCCCTAGGAGGTAATGTCGCCATGTCTTCAAGGCATGAACCACTGCTGCTAACTCAAGATTGTGAGTAGCGTAGTTCTCTTCATGAGGTCATAGCTGCCTTGAGAGGTAAGCTATGACTCGACCTTCTTGCATCAGAATGCTTCCCAATCCGGTTCGAGAGGCATCAGAATATACCACGAACTCTTTGTGAATATCCGGTGTTGCCAGAACTGGGGCGGTGGTCAATCTCTTCTTGAGCTCTTGGAAGCTTTCTTCGCATTTTGGCATCCATTCGAACTTCTTGTCCTTCTTCAGGAGCTGAGTCATTGGCCGGGCAATGCTAGAGAATCCTTCCACGAATTTGCGGTAATAGCCCGCAAGTCCGAGGAAGCTTCTGACTTCCTTGACGGTCGTTGGGGATTGCCATTGGGTCACAGCTTCGATCTTCACGGGATCAACTGACAATCCTTCTTTGGTCAAGACATGACCTAATAATCCAACTTTATGCAGCCAAAACTCACATTTGCTGAATTTGGCCTATAGTTAGTGCTCTCGAAGCTTGTCTAGGACCATCCTCAAATGTTGCTCGTGCTCTTCCTCCGTCTTCGAGAAGACAAGAATGTCATCTATGAAGACAACAACAAACTTGTCCAAATATTCCATGAAGACTTTATTCATGAGATACATGAAGTTAGCTGGGGCATTGGTTAATCCAAAGGACATGACCGTGCACTCGTACAGGCCATATCTTGTTACAAATGCCATCTTCGGAATATCTTGGGGTCTGATCTTCAGCTGGTAGTACCCAGATCTGAGGTCGATCTTGGAGAACACCTTGGCTCCGCTGAGTTGATCAAACAGATCTTCAATCTTGGGAAGTGGATACTTGTTCTTGATTGTAACCTCATTGAGGGAACGGTAGTCAATGCATAAGCGGATGGTACCATCCCTTTTTTCCGCAAACAGAACAGGTGATCCCCAAGGGGAGGCACTTGGGCGGATAAATCCCTTCCTTAGCTGCTCTTCCAGTTGCTTCTTCAACTCGGCTAATTCTTCCGTCCCCATTCTATAAGGCTTCTTATAGATGAGTCCTGCCCCGGGCATGAGCTTGATGATGAACTCAATGTCACAGTCAGGAGGCATTCCCGGTAGCTCATCTGGAAAGACATCGGGATACTCGCATACTACCGGCACTTGCTCCAGTCCAACTTCAGACAGACATTTGACTTGAGCGGTTTGAGCAGAAGAGGAGTTGGAAGCAAGCTTAACCTCGACTCCTTGGTCATTGGTCACAGTGACAGTCCGATTGGCACAGTCTAATAAGCCTTGGTGCTTGCTGAGCCAATCATGCCTAGGATCACATCCAAGCCTTGTGATCTCAGGATGATAAGGTCTGCTAGGAAATCTACCCCGTTAATGATGATACTGACTCCCTTACAGCCTATCTTGGCTCTCATCTCTGCTCCCGGGGTTTGTACCACCATGGGGTTATTCAGGGGTGTAGGGGTCATGCCACTTTTTAATGCAAATATTTGAGTGACAAATGAATGCGTGGCTCCAGAATCAAACAAGACAGTTGCAGGTGCTGATTTGACAAGGAACGTACCCATCACGACGTCCGGGTCTTCCTGAGCTTCTTCAGCAGTGACGTGATTCACACGCCCTTTCCCATGGTTGGGTGGGTTGCGAGGAGCTTGGTTCCTTGGTGGCATCCCGCGGCCTTGTCCTGGGTTCTGCGCATTGGGGCGCGGGGCATCGGTCTTCTTGTTGGGGCACACCCTTGAGATGTGTCCTGACTGACCACATCCAAAGCAAGTGACTTGGTTTGGGTTACTGATCTTGTTGCCACCACTGTTATTGGGGTTGAATGCTGGCCTTGGGTTGGCATACTACTGAGGCTGATAGTTGGTGCGAGGTGCAGGGGCTCTTGGCTGCTGATAGGTTGGCTTGACCGGGGCTGGCTGCCACGGGCGAGGCTTCTGGTTGCTGGAACTTCCCTTGCTGATCATCTTGCGCTTGCGAGTGTCTTCCAGAGCATGCTGCTTGTCTTCAAGCATGAGTGCTTTGTTCACCAGGTCAGGAAAGGTTGGGCAGTCGCATACGACAAGTGAGTACTGCAGAGTCTGATTGAGGCCCTCCATGAAGCGCTCCCTTTTCGCAGCATCTGTGCTGACATCTTCAGGGCCATACCTTGACAGAACAAAAAACTTTTGCATGTACTCCTTGACAGTGCCACTTCCTTGCTTCAGGGCTCGAAACTCACGCTTTTTGATAGCCATGATTCCAGAAGGAATATGGGCCTTGCGGAATTCTTCCTTGAAGTTATTCCAAGTGATGTCTTGTCCAGCATGCACGACCTTGAATCCATCCCACCAAGCTCTAGCAGTCCCCCCGAGGCAGTGGGCAGCATAAGCCACCTTCTCGCGATTCTTCGGTGCATCCGACTAGTTCTAGCAAGTCCTCAATGGTGCGGACCCAGTCATCTGCATCCAGGGGTTCAGCAGTCTCGATGAAGGTTGGCGGTGCATGCTTCTTGAACTCTGCCAACGTGGAACGCCCATTGCCATTCCCCGCCGGCTGGCGGTTGTTGGTGACAGCTTGAGCAATCATCTGAAGGGCTGCGGTGTTGGCTTGGCGTTCCTCTCGGAAGGCTTGGAGAAGCTGAGCCATGTCCATGTTCGGGGGAGGTGGTGGTGGAGCTTGGTCGTGGGTTTGGTCTTGGCCGACCTCTGCTTGGGCGGACGCTCCGGCTTCGGGCTGCTGGGTAGAGGTACCAGTACGAGTTACAACAGACATCCTGTTGGAGCGGTAAAGGTCTCATGATTTGGAATGAAGAGGGAAAGCAATAAAGATGGGTGCCTAGTAAGGGGGTGGGTGTGACACTAATTATTTTCATGCAAGGGCCAAAAGGGCCAAACACATTCATTAAAATCCAAATGGGTGATGCAGTCGTTTACATATTCCCGAAGGGAAGATACGACGTACATCCAAACGCAACAAAAGCAAATACTAGATGGCTTCATATGAACCATACAAGGACTCGACTTCGCATAGGGGTTACACGACCTATCCTACCGTAGAGGTCACGAGCTGGCATATCCGAGTTGCGAATAATGCCTAAGCGGCGGAATGCTCGGTCGCGTATTCTGGCTCTTCTGGGTCTTCCTCCTTGTCTTCATCTGTCTGGGCCCCCCTATCACTTGAGGGTGTGGGGGAGTGGAGGAGTTGGATACGGCGGTGTTTTGTCGGTGGTGCAGGGAAAAGCTTGCGATATTCCCTTGCCATCATACGGCGTCAATGGGGTGGCTCTTCATCCTTGGAAGATACATTTCCTGAGGGCCTTCCGCCTCAATACGTGATAGCGGGTCGCCCGGGAGGCGCACCTTCCTTCTTGATCCTATCCGTCTTCTCTTGTGCTCGACGAAGAAGTGCCTTGGTATTGTGGAGTTCTTCTCGGAGCTTCATCGATTCCGAGGCCAAATCTTGTGCCAAGCTGTTGGCACAAAGGCTGAAATAGGTCTGGAATCGAAGTGGAAGTCCTTCCTTCAGTGGAGGGGCTTGCGCGCTGCTTTCATCTTCACCTTCCCTCCGGTAAGGCAAGAAGTGGGTTGTCATCTTGGCTGCCATCTCCGAAAGAAGTTCACGGAGGCGGGTTAGTGCCTTGAGTGCAGTAGCTTCGACAGCGAGGGGTAGTGTTGCCATCTGGGGTCCCTCGAAGAACCAACTTGTGGGAGGATCGTTTGCCTTCACGATTACTTCCACATGGTACTCCACCTCAGTGTCGCTAACCCAATGCTCATGGTAGGTGAGGATGGGTGCTCGGTGGAACTGGCACTCCTGGAGGCTATGCTCGAGAAGCAAGGGGAACCCACTGGCCAGGTGCTCTTCAGGTACAGCGGCCATCTACAAAGGTTGAATAGGAGAGGTTAATAAGCTGATGATATCTCAGGTTTGGTAAGGTTTAGAAAAGAAGAGAGGTTTAGAAGGTTTATGAAAAGGGTCTGATCCTATCTAATGCCCATGCTAACTAAGGCTTCCTACACTCAGGATGGCTCTGATACCAGCTCTGTGGGGACCCCGACTTAAGAGTCGAGATCATCGAGTGCACGTGTACAGTGATCCCAAAGATCAATGCTCACTGAACACACAGAAGCTGAATAACAAGAGTCTTACATCCATATATACCGTCTTACACAAATTATGACCATTATGGCCAAGTCTTACATAGATAAAGCCTCATGGGCTGAATAGCAAATAAACTCGAGTAGCGGAAGTCTTCGTAGATAAGTAGAACCCATGCCATCTGCCTTAACCCTACATGCATTCTGGCTGGGAAGGCGTCCTAGTTCGCATGTTCATCTCCATAGAATTATTCTTCAAATTCCTGCTCCTCCATGCCTGGCAAATTAAATAACCAGTGGCAAGCCAATGAGTACTTTGAATGTACTCGCAAGCAACCCATGATTTGGTTCAAGGTAACAATGCAAGTTGTACATCAAAAATAACCTAGCTACAAGCTAGATAAGATGTTCTACCATTCGTGAAACATGCATCAATATACTTGGGTAACCTCGAAGACAGGTTACAGATACCAACATGAATAGAGTTCAATTCATTATCAGCGAGTCAAGTCACCACCTTGACTCAACACACACACATACTTTCACCGATATTGTAAAGTTCTGGACATAGTTTAAGTAGCACCTCCCAACTGTCCATGACCGTGGAAACGGCTATTCGAATAGTTTTACGCTCTGTAGAGGTTGCACACTTTACCCACAAGATCCGGGAAGCTTTCGTGTCACCCACGATCCCGCAGTACCTCAAGTACTCGGGGGAAGCACCTGGTCATTACCTTTCCCAAGACAACACTAACATAGGGTCCACTCGTTGGTGAACGACCCTCGTGTACAAACGATAGATTATGGGACTTGCCCTTTTTACAATGTCACGCATACACGAAGGGACCAACGGCGTATCCGGTGCCCTGTAAAAACAGTCATGGTCGCCTATCCAAGCACGTCCCCATCCCGGGAGTGACCTCAAGTCTCCCCCATCA
Source organism: Secale cereale (assembly GCA_902687465.1). Taxonomy (NCBI): domain Eukaryota; kingdom Viridiplantae; phylum Streptophyta; class Magnoliopsida; order Poales; family Poaceae; genus Secale; species Secale cereale. The sequence goes on from LR738712.1 coordinate 556,933,002, forward strand.
CCAGTGATGTGGGCACCATGCTAGTATCAGCCTAAGTAATCAATAATGCCCCGTCCCATAAGGGGTAGAGTGGTTGCACATGTTTGGTTGGGACGGTAATCACACATAAATCTAATCCATTATTTTACCCACACACGAGAACTTTCTTTAGTACACCACTTCTTCCTCAAGTGGTGACCTTAACTCAACATCACCCTCGGGCATTAGGGGCACCCGATGTTTTTTTGAAAAGAATGCAACCACGAAGGATTCATGGTACACATGCATTATCATGTATCAACAACTAACCCTTTGTCATTGCATCTATGTACATGGTAAAAATCATGAGTAGGGGTATGCATCATGTGGTGGCTCTCAACAAGTTTAGCACCGTCACTCTTTATCGTCATGCAATCGGAAATAAAAGGGTTCCGAGGAACAAAAGGGGTATCATGGTCAAAGGGCTGCTTGCCTGGATTGGCTTGGTCTTCAAGGTCTTCAAATCCTTCCCCTCATTCTTCTTCAGAACTTTGTCAAACACGGTATCTAATCGTCGCAATAAATAACGGGAAAATAAGACAATAATAAAAATAGAAAAATCAAAGTGCTCAGAAAAATGTCAACTTATTTTTATAAAATACTAGAGGGAAAACTAAGATGGCAAAAATTCTTAGTTTGGGATTTGGAGTGATAGAATGGGGTACATGGATTTTTGAATAGAGGTTTTAGTGTTCAAATTTAGATTTAAATTTGAACAGTATAGAAAAGGTTCATGAATATGTGTGAAAGTTATGTCATTAAATAGGTTGGAATTTTACAAGTTTTTAGGAACTGGAATTATTTTATTTGGATAAATATTTTATCCTGTGGAATTTTTATAAAACTGACAGAAAAGGAAAAAGAAAAGTGGCACTGTGCCACTGGGCCAGAACAGCTACAGCGCAGCAGGCCCGACCAGAGAGGCAGCCCAGCGCACTGGTGCCTGCGCGCGCGCCAGGTTTCAAACCGGACGGGCGGGGCCCAGGCGTCGGCGAGAGGAGAGAGAGGCGAGGGAGAGGAGAGACTGACAGGCGGGGCTCGCCTGTCATCCCTAACCCTGCGGCAGAGGGCCGGCGAGCTCACCGGCGGTGATGCAGGGCACGGCGAGGTCGGGCGAGGGCACGACTAGACTCAGCGTCGAGTCACCGTTCGGGTGGAGGTGGCTGCAGTCGCCGGGATGGCCTGGTTCGCCGGCGGCGAGGTCACGCGACGCAGGAGCTTCGGGTGTCGGTGGTTCTGGCCGTTTCCGGCTACAAAAGAAGTGGGGGAAAGAGGGGAAACGATCAGTGGGTTGCGGTGGTTCCAGATCGAGTGAGAGGAGTGGTGGAGAGGGTCTGTACCCTGAGGTCGACGACGACCCGAGGCGGCGGAGCTCGAGCTCGATCTCGAGCTCAGGCCCGTCTGGAGAGGAGTGAGTGGCGTAGGGGGGTAATTTAGGGAGTGAGAGGGCGAGTGGTGAGGAGAGGAGGGCGCGGGGCGTCCCTTTTATAGGCGAACGGCGATGTGCCATGGACCCGTGCGCCGGCGAGCTTCTGCTCGTTGCAACAGTGCTCGAGAGGGGCTGGAGCCGTGTCTATGGCGTTGCTGGATGCGGTCCATAGTCGGGGAAGAGAAGAGAGAGAGAGCAGGGGGAGGCCAGAGCATCGCGCGTGTGAGGAAGCTCATTGGAGCTCTCGGGCGTCCGTCGCGCGTGCGAACTGGGGCGAGAGGAGGGAGAAGGAGGAGGGGCCCGACCGGCTGCCGTGTCGTGGACGTCGAGGCGGCCTCGGGAGACATGATCCCGACGCCCTAGGTGGTCGGGCGCCTCGGGCAGGTCGCGGCTGCAGTGCGGGAGGGCACTGTAACGCGCTCCAGAGCACCCATATGGCCGGCATCGCCGTTTCCGACGCGCTCTGGGCGCGGCCACCATGTCCATTGGCTCTAGGGGGAAGTAAACAATGTAGGAGATACGTTGGATGCCAGGGAGAGCTTCTAGAAGAAGAGAGGGCTGAGAGAGAAAGATGAAAACTGCTGTCCAGAATGTAAAATGGGGTTTTACCCCCTATCAATCATTGAGCTGAGGCCAGGGAAGAGTTACTGGGGGTGCAAGGGGACTTGGGGAAGCTGTGGTAAAAAGCCTAGATCAAGGAGAACAAGGTAAGAGGTGAAAGTGGTAGTTTTGGAAAATCACGAGAAGGTGTTTGATGTGGTTTTGAGCAATCAAATGATTTCCAATAGACATGAGACTTAACAGGATCAAATGGTATATAGAAATAGAGTGTTCCACCAAGTTTGGGCTCATTTGAAGAAACTTGCCAATGTAACTTTGGTGAACCCTAGAAATCAATAGAAATGGATTTACCAAGTTTGAGTTAAGAAAATCATCCCTCCTTGATGCACCACTTGGTGTAGTGTCATCATTTGGGGTTGTGATCATGCCCACAAAGTTTGAGGTCACAAGTAAAAAGTTGGTAATGTAAATTTGTTCAAATTTGAATTTGAACAGAAATGGTTTTGGGGTACTCTGATCAAGTTACCCTTCTCCAAAACTTGTGCCATTTTGTATAGATGCATTATTAGACCATTCTAGCATGTGTACCAAGTTTGAGAGCATTTGGACAAGTTTGGCAATGTAAAGTTGCTCAAACTTCAAAAATGGACAGAATGGTTTTGAGGGGTTTTGATGATGTTTTCTTGCTTCCCAAGGCATGGGGCTTGTCAAGATCATCCAATATGTCATATATGATATGATCGAATTTCCCTGGAATTTTTAGAGAATAATTCCTTTGTAAATATTTCAAAAGCTTGAAATATCCAGAAAGGGTTTCTGAGGGATTTGCCCATTATTTTGAACATGACCAAGTGTTGAAACTCTTATATATGGACAATATATGTCCTAATAGTCTCCCTGAATTTTGGCAAATATTTTTGAAATAGTTAAATAATTTTACCCTATTAAAGACCATTTCTGGCCTTAGGAAACAACTTTTAAATGAAATAGGAAAATAACTTTTAAAATTATATTTTTGTGGTTTATGGGAGTCCTATATCTACTAGGTTTCAAATATACTCTTTGAAATATTTTACTCACCCTAAATCAAGTACTTGCAGTGCAAACCTCAATTCAGGGGTTTGTGGGAAACTAATTTTTGAAAATACTTTTTGGCCAAATTATTTTTGTAAGAAAATACTATACTATTATATACACTTGGTATGATCATTGGGCAGAAGTTTGGGGTAAGGAGATGAAATATATAAGAGGGAGTAGTTAACTTTAAAGAGCACTTGAAAATCACACAGAGAAAAACTTAATTCCAAATAAAAGCCAAATGATGCCAAAATTTTTTGTTGGTCCAAATTTTCATGCTTTAATAATGCAAATGACATGTTACGAAATGCAGGGTGTGACACAGGGCATGGCCCACACGTCAGTGACTAACTAACTAACCAATTAATTAATACTAAACTAGGTTAATTAACAAGGCGGGCCCCACTTGTCATTGACCCAGGGCCGGCTGTTCGAGGTCAAACAAGGTCAAGCCGACCGGCGGTTAGCCGCCGACGGCGACAGGCGCGACGGAGGGGCTCGGAAAACGCCCTCCGGTGACCAAATCAACGGCTGATCCCGTCTATGAGTAGCTGGAGCTCGCGCGCGTCGATTGGTGCCCTCAGCTTCGCTGGAGGTGGCCTAAAGTGACGGCGACGACCTCAGACGCGGCGGCCGGCGTTCGGGTGATGAACGAAATGGCGCGACGGGCCACTTCAGGAGCAACGGGTGGCCCAGTCCGATGCGCGGGAGTGCAAGGCGTGTAGTGGCGAGCTCGGACGCAAGCTACGGTGGCTGTGGCCACGGCGGCGACTTGGCCGGCGGAGTCGAGCTCGCGGCTCTAGTGGAATTGGCGGCTACAAGGTGCAAACGAGCAAGGGGGAAGAGGGGTTCGAAGGAGAAGCTCACGGCGAGTGCAGCGGTGGCCTCGGCGAGCTTGGGGAAGCAACAGAGCGGGCGCACGGTCGCCGGCGATCTCGGCGGACCGAGGTTGAAGAAGACGAAGACGGCGGCGTTTTAGGGCTTCCGGCGTCGCTTGGCTTGGTGAGGAGGTCCAGGACGAGGTAGCCGAGCTACTGGGCACACCGAGAGGTCGAAGGGGAGGCTCTGGGTGCGGCAACGGCGAGCGGCGGCGACGGTGGCGCACGGCCACGAGGCGCGGAGCGAGAGAGAGGAGGGGATGAGGACGAGGGAGTGGGCGAGAGGGTTCGAGGCGCCGCGTGGCGTCTCCAGGGCGTCGAGAGGGAAGCGGCAAGCAGGAGGTGGCCAGGGCGCATGTGCGCGCACGGCGGCCACACGCCTCGCGTCCTTCTGGCGCGAGGTAGCCGATGACTGGCACTGTGGGCCAGATGGGCTGCACAGTGCTGGGCCGTGACCAGTGGGCTGCTACTACATGCAAGAAGCCCAGGTTAATTTCTCCCCTTTCTATTTTCTTTCTGTTTTCTATTTTTCAAATTTGTTTTAATTTGGTTTTCACACCAAATCACTTTTTTGACAGTTCTGAAAATAGTTATGGCCACTAACTTAATTATTCCAGAGGCCCTCAACTAATTCCAAAATTGTTGGAGCATTTAGAAAAATATTAATAGTATTTAAATGCTCTAATTCAAATACAATATGAGTTAACTCAACAATCCAAAATGTCCTAAAATATTTGCATCATTTTTGGCAGATGTTTTCACCTTTATCTAAAATCATGAACATTTTCAAAAGGCATTTTGTGTTCATTGAAAATATTTTTAGGTTGAACCTAGTTGGATTCTTTTGGTGCTAGGGTTTGATCAAACCCCATTTCAAGTTTCTGAGAAGATTAGACATGATGACATGAAGATCAAGCAAACACAAGCAAGGATTGATCTAGGGCTGTGACAGGTAGTGTATTATTAAGGATATGGTGTCAAGTTATCTACAACCGGATATTAAAAAATTCCCATCTACCACATAACCGCGGGCACGGCTTTCGAAAGTTCAAAACCCTGCAGGGGTGTCCCAACTTAGCCCATCACAAGCTCACGATCTATGGAGTCGCAACTCCAAAGTGAGAAGACCCGAGTATTCTCGGAATCCCGTGCTCAAGATATTTCGACAAAGGTAAAACTAATCCAGCAAGACCTCCCGATGTGCTGACACCCTGATAGTAGCCGCGCATATCTCGTCTCAGGCCACGACCGGATGAGTGAAGCGTACATGTGCCAAAATACCCCAAGTTGCCAAGGGCCGGACCCGCACAGTGCTCTAGGTTGGACTAACACTCATGAGGAGCACCGGCCCGGGGTTGTTAATTAAGTCCTCGGGGTAGCTATTCCATATGCAAATTTTTAGTTGTTAGGCAAATGGAGTACCAATGCCTTGCTGGAAAAGCTTTAAGCAGTGCAAATTATCAAGGGGGGGCCATAAACCCCAACCGTGTTAGGAACGCAAAATCAAGGAATAAAACAGCGGTTTATCGGGTCCTAAGGTGGCATGAGTGGAACAAAACACCAAGGACAAGGCCAAGCCTTCCACCCATTACCAATATATAGGTGCATTAATTTAACAAGATGTCTATTGTGATAACCCAATAAAACAAGTCCGAACATGGAGCAATCTTCAAACTTCACTTGCAACTAACAATGCTATAAGAGGGGCTAAGCAAAAGCGTACTTAGCCAATCAACGGTTTGCTAGGAAGGCAGTTAGAGTGATTCATGGAAACAATAGGAGGCTGACAAAAAGGAATAGGCATCGAGGCATATCTAAAGAGCGAGACAACTAGCATAGGCAAAGATAGAGGTGATATCGGGGAATGGTCATCTTGCCTGAAATTCCGCAAGGAAGAAGAACGAGTCCATGAAGAAGACAACATACGAAGTCGAACGAATCCTCACAACTTCGGAACGAAACTGAAGCTAACGAGAGAAGCAAACCGGAAAGAAGCAAACAACATGGTAAACACACATATCATAACCATGGAATGATGCACAAACAAGTATGATGCATGTCCGGTTTCAATAAGCATGGCATGGTAAAGTGCACAGACAAAACTACAAGTTAAGTGGAGCTCAATATGCAACGAGTTGCATATTGACGAAACATCACGTTCACATATTTAGTTTGATCTCGGTTAGGTACCCAACCATATTAAATGTTAATAACATGGCAAGAGGTGAAGCATAAGTAAATTATCTATCTAGGCATTTTTAAATGAGGCTGGAAATAACAACAACAATTCAGGAAAAATCCCCATGTGCAATTATTGATTTTGGTACCGTTCTGCCTAAAAACATATTTTATAGTCATTAAACAGCAAAAGTAAATGCACTATGTTATTCTACACATTTTTCCATCCCATTTACATATAAAGTTCATTAAATTTGGAGCTACGATTATTTAGTTATGAATTAAATCATTTTAGCATGCTATTTAATCAAACTTATGCAAACATCAATTTAAACATTTTAAACATGGATGAAAAAGGCATATTATTAATCTACACAGAAATCTAAGCATTTTTCATGTTTAAAACATATTCATACGATGCACGGTTGTCAAGTTACTATATGCAAGAACATGGAGTACTTTTCTGCAAAACTGCACATCTCTGGATAATAGACAAAATCGCCGCAGAAAAAAAAACAAGTCACGGGCCGAATCTGGGCGGACTGGGCGCTCACCATGGGCCTCGACCCGGCTGGTGGAGAGGCCTCGCAGGCCTGGCGCGGCCTTGGCGCTGCTGGGCTGGCGCAAGAAGTGGCCCAGGGCGGGGGTCGATGCGTGGCCTAGCTAGTGCGCGACAGGGAGCGATGCCCACCTCCCTCGTCAGAGAGACATGGCGACGAGTTCGATGCAGGGGAGGCGGCGCGGCAACTGGAGGGTCCTGGTGCGGAGGAAGGACACCCAGATCAGGCGGGCACCTTAACCGGCGACGACGTCGAAGCTCCATGGGGCCGGCGCCATGGGTTCCTGCAAAGGGGAGAGAGAGAGCCGAGAGATTAGGATGGAAGAAAGGAAGGAGAAGAAGGGCAGGGGCGTGAGACTGGCCTGGCTCACGGCGACGAGCTCCGATGAGGTGGAGACGGGGCGGATCTGGTGTGAGAGAGTCAGGAAGGTGGAGGAGGTAGAGGCGCGTCGGGGTGGCCTGGTGGTCGAGTCGCAGGGGAGAAGGCGCGCGGTTGAGGTTGCAAGAGCAAGAGGCCATGGCGCAGGGCTGCTCGGCCTTGGGCTGTTGCTCGCCGGTGGCTCGCCGGCCATCGACGCACAGAGGTCGGGTAGATGAGCAGCTTGGGTCAAGCTGGAGGAGCTCGGGGCCTTAGGTGCGGTAGCAGAGGAGGCCGGGGCGCCATGGCAGCAGTACAGCAGCAGCGGCGGCATCCAGATGCACCTGAGAGAGAGAAAGAGGGATGTGAGAGGGAGAGAGCAGCGAAGGGAGGAGGAGAGGGAGCTGTAGAGGAATGGTCGGCGGGGCACTGGCCTAGAGGGGTCTTGGAAGAGCTCCTGGCTCGAGGTAGGGAAGGATGGGGTGTAGGTGGAGCTCGATGGTTGGGTGGATTTGATTTTGAACGGAGGAAGATCCCGAGGTGAAAGAGGACGGGCAGCAACGACTAGGAGGATGGGACAGGATTCCTAATTTGTAGGGTTAGCTGTGCTTATATAGCGGGTGGGTTTTTGGTTAGGGGCTAACTAGACCCTCTGATTAAAATCGAACGGTAGGGGATAATTAGGTTAGGGAGTCTAAACAAAGATTCGATGATATTTTAGGGATGTTTGGTGATGATCCCAACCCATCGGTCACGACTGCCCGGGTCGGATTCGGGGAAGTTTCGGACGCGCACGAGGGGTGTGAGAGAGGTCTACAAAGACAGGGGTTTTTGTTGGTCTCGGAGAAAGAGAGAAGGGAGCGGTCTGGTTGGTCTGAGAGAAGGTCAACAAGGACAAGCGGTCTGACAATAGGTCAACGGAGACAGAGAGAAGCGGCAACTATGAACGGCTACGAGTTTTATGAAAACATGCGGATGCAATGCGGATGATGCGATGATGAAATGCAACAAACAAAAATAAAACACACGACGACAACGGAATATATGGAAGTCTTCTGGAGCGTCGGTCTTGGGGCGTCACAACTCTCCCACACTAACAGAGGATCTCGACCCGAGATCGTGGGGATGGCACCGGATAGAAGAGGATAAAGGAAGAGGTAACCCAAAGTTGCTTCTTCGACAAACGAGTGAAACCAACAAACCTTGGAGGGTTGACCAAATTGAAAGAAGGAATACAATGGAGATGAACGAGATTACAAACACTCCATTAGCAAAGAGGTACAAGGAACACCGACGATAATGAAGAGCTTAGGTGACAAGAAAGACTTTGAAACCACTCCGATTAAAACAAGATAGAGAAGGAATAAGAATGAAATAATTCGGACAGCACTCCGACTGAAAATGGAAGGAATTTAACATGAACTTGCCAAGTTCGGATGATACTTGATGAAATCAACAACACACTACCTCCGAAATAATTGAAAAAATGACGCAAAGGGTAAGAAAGGCTTCATACAACACTCCGGTTAAGAGAGTCAAAACTTGATAAGATGAGAGAACTAGAATGGAGGTCGCGACACTCCTGTTAAATGGACTGGAAAGGACAAGAGCATGATCTTGTTATGACAAGATAATGGTTCGAAGAGAGCAATAACACAAAGCCTTCGGAATGAAAGAATAGATGCTAGATCGTTGGAAAGAAAAGAACGGAGAACGAAATGACAACTACTCCCACAAATGAATTTGAAGAGCATCCTTACAAAGAAGGGTTGAACGGAGTTGTTGGAAAAATTAACAACAAAAGAATAAGCTTGTTGTGGGCTTATGGAAAACATCTCAAAATTATGATGTGACAACCGGCCACTAACGGAAACCAATTTTTGCTAGAGATCAATGAAGAGATGAAAACTTCTTTCACCGAGAGGATAAATGAAGAATTTGGGTCATTTATAAGCACCACAAAATCAAGAATCCTTAGAGAAAGCTTTAGCTGAAATACGACCCAAGATAACTCTAACGAGGAAATTGAAGGTTGAAAATATGTCATGAACGAAGAAAATGATGGGTTTACATATTTCATTCTTGATAACTTGTGAATCATGAAACATGAAGGAAATTGTCAAGAATGACATAACACCACCTCAAAAGATAAGGGAGCAAGGATTGCACTTCAAAAAGCATGAAGAAGAATACTTGAGCTCCAACAAGAATCTTGATGAAGACTTCGAGGATGAATTAAATCATGATGAACCACCAAGAAGAACTCCGTTAACAAAAGGATGAGAAGTGAATGATGAAAAGAATAAGATTGAAGCCTTGCAATGATTAGATGGAGCTTCGCGACGAGATAATTAATACAACTTGGACATTTGGAAAAGAAAGATGAACCATATCGAACCAAGAGTTTATTCATCATGAACAAACTTCAGAAGAAGGAATTAATCACTTGGAAAAACTAGAATAAGAATTATGTTATGTGTATCCTTCGTCAATTTAAATTGATGACAACCAATGGATTTGGCATACTACTTATTCTTCTTGAAAATGATTGGAGAGAGATATAGCCAAACTTGAGAAAAGTCTTGAACGACTCACCGGTAGGATTTCAGAAAGAACAAATGAATTGATATGATGACAAAGGAAAATGAATTTTTGAACGAACCACCATAAGAATATGGAGACGAACGAAGAGGCATCAATTAAGAATAGTTGGAGGACGAAGTTGAAAACCGAGAACGAAGAAATCTTCTAAAATGATGGCCTTTGGAGGATCACAATGGGAAGAATTCATGAGATGCTTCGGATGATACGAAAACATTCCTCGTGATCGAAACAACTATGAGGATGTCATGAAGCTAGAGCCACGAATCTTCAAGAGAACGGGCCAATATTTAAGAGAAACTCATTTTCGTCTTCAAATGCTGAGAATGACAATGAGAATCGCCGTGAAGAATTCGAGATACTCCGAAAGAATGAAAAGGGGAAAGGTTGAGCTAAAGATGGAAATAATTGGAAACAATCTTGGAGAAGGCATGTGACTGATGGAAATCATTCTTACGTCACACTTTGAAAAGAATTCGTAATAACTCCGGGTAATTAGAGAGTCAGGTAAGATCCTGGAAAAATACATGTGGGTTAGGGCCCACTCAAAAGAAATCGCCATCGAGAAAGATTGCTTTAGAGATAGTGCACCGGTTGAATTAAATGGCTTGAAAAAGGTAACAACCTCAAAATAGCTTGAACGGATTAAGAATGGAAATGCAAATCTTTCGGGATATCTTCAGCACTCCAGAGAAGAATTATAGAAAGTTGGATAAATAAGAGAGACTTTAGATAAGAATTTCAACACGGGAAAAATATGTGAAACAAGAGGAAGGATATAATCAACACCAAAGCTTGAATTAAATCCACCGAAGAAGAAACAAGAACATGGAATGATAAACTTGAAGCTCCCTTAGCATCTTCTTGAAAATACCCGGATAAGGACATCGAAGGAAATAATGAAGAGACTTCACATGAATATAAACGGCATTTGATTAAATAATTCTGGCTCCATAAAGAAAAAGGGTGGGAGGGTGGGAAAAACAAAGACAACTTGGGATGAATGGAATGAACACCGTTGAGAAAAACCAAGAATTGGTCTTGCACATATTGAAAGGATCGGTTAGCTTGAAGAGAAGCACGCCGGCTGAAAAGAATTTACATGACAATCTCCATGATTAAGAAGGATTAGCACTTCCATAGAAATATGAGAACACGGATTAGGAAAGGTATGGAATCAACACTTGACATCGAAGCAACTTGGATACCACAATCAAAGCAAAACAAAGGATACATATGTGGCAACATAATCTTCACAATATCATTCGAACGGAGAATTGAACGAATGAATTCCGTAGCTTAATGGTACATCAACTTGTCGAGAAGCCACTTGAGAGAATGATAGAATAAACAACAAGGTAACAAATGGAACAAATACATAATAGAGGTTTCGTCCCGCATGTTCGTGCTGAATGCCCCATGGCACGTGTTACAAAGGGCATTGTCATCCCCGGATCAGCATAGCCAATGATCCTTTAAGATGCAACTCCCAATTGGAACATCGCCCATGAAACCTCTTCACTAGATGTTGAACCCCAAACCTCTTATCATGCACCCGTTGGAAGATTACCTACGAGCTACTTGAAACCCACCTATTAATTCCCGAAGCTTTCCAGTTATGCAATCTGGTATTGGGGATACAGGGGAAGCACCGCGCAGTCAACTCTAAACCTACATCCAGCTGTATCCATCCGTCAACACATAACCAATCATCTTCGGAAACTGTTTACCTCGGACCTTCAAAACGCATCCGCTATACTAGCTGTGGCAATACTCCCGAACTATCTCCCCAGTACTGGGTGACGTCGGGGTTATCTCACCACCAGACATGCATAGACGAGTTTTCGATGTCGGCCGCCTCTGGTATTCTAGAACCGCAATGATACATTTGTGACGACAACACCTCGGAGCTCAACTCCCCGGGACACTGCCACAATCCCTAAATGGCAGGAGGCATCTAGAACAATGTTCTCGTCACAAAGATATCGGAACAATTCAAACAATACCCGTGTGATCCTCAAAAAAATTTGGTAAAATTTTGAGAACAGTGCAGTTAAAACAACGTCAGGAGACCTCACTAGAGCGATGAAGGGGATGAGGAGTAAAAAGAAATCCTACTCTCCAATATATATAGGACTCAAAACATTGTGTGTGTGTGCCTAGACTCAATCGTCAGCGGTTCGATCAATCAGGGGGCTCCTAGGTCAGAGAAGGCTCTTAATACTAACTTGTAATGCCTAGGATGCGACTATGTCTCCTACGTGTCAAGGCATGACTTAGAGACATAAGCGCATTCTGGAATGATCTCAAGCATGGTATCTTTGCACATCTCATGTAAAAGTTCAGGGATGAACGTGTAAAAGATAGTTGGCTTACACTCGCCACATCACACAATGAATACAATAACATACATCATCCAAATAACACAGGGTCCAGCTACGGACGAAAAACCAAACGAGAAAGATACCAAAAACACAAGGCCTGATCGCCCCTAGTAGGAACCACTACTGATCGTCGGGTTACAAAACATAGTAACGACCACGCTCTTCGTCGAACTCCTAGTGAAGTTCTGATCCATCTCCTGCATTGTTCTCAGCGGTACCTGCATCTGGTGTGTGTTGTAAACTGTGAGCCACAAGGACTCAGCAATCCCATTCCCGGGTATCAAAACTTACAAAGCCTTAGGTGTGGAAGGGTAATAAAGTGTTTGCAGCAAGCACTAAGGAACTAGCTTACGAGTTTAGAGCGAGATGAGAAAATGTGCCAACGATCGCCAAGTTGATCAAGAAGAGATCCTAGCTACTCATGTTCATGCATAACCCCACCGTGTTCACTTCCCGAAGCCCTTCGGAAAGAGACCATCACGGTTACTCACACAGATAGTGTATTCTTAAGGATATGGTGTCAAGTTATCTACAACCGGATATTAACAAATTCCCAACTGCCACATAACCGCGGGCACGACTTTCGAAAGTTCAAAACCCTGCAGGGGTGTCCCAACTTAGCCCATCACAAGCTCACGATCTGCGAAGTCGCAACTCCAAAGTGGGAAGACCCGAGTATTCGCGGAATCCTGTGCTCAAGATATTTCGACAAGGGTAAAACTAATCTAGCAAGACCTCCCGGCGTGCCGACACCCTGATAGTAGCCGTGCGTATCTCGTCTCAGGCCACGACCGGATGAGCGAAGCGTATAGGTGCCAAAATACCCCAAGTTGCCTAGGGGCGGACCAGCACAGTGCTCTAGGTTGGACCAACACTCATGAGGAGCATTGGCCCGGGGTTATTAATTAAGTCCTCAGGGTAGCTAGTCCATATGCAAATTTTTTGTTGTTAGGCAAATGGAGTACCAATGTTGGGCCTTGCTGGAAAAGCTTTAAGCAGCGCAAATTATCAAGGGGGGCCCATAAACCCCAACCGTGTTAGGAACGCAAAATCAAGGAACATAACACCGGTTTATTGGGTCCTAAGGTGGCATGAGTGGAACAAAACACCAAGCAGAAGGCCAAGCCTTCCACCCATTACAAATATATAGGTGCATTAATTTAACAAGATATGTATTGTGATATCCCAATAAAACAAGTCCGAACATGGAGCAATCTTCAAACTTCACCTGCAACTAACAATACTATAAGAGGGGCTGAGGAAAAGCGTACTTAGCCAATCAACGGTTTGCTAGGAAGGCAGTTAGAGTGTTTCATGACAACAATAGGAGACTGACAAACATGAATATGCATCGAGGTATATCTAAAGAGCAAGACAACTAGCATAGGCAAAGATAGAGGTGATATCGGGGAATGGTCATCTTGCCTGAAATTCCGCAAGGAAGAAGAACGAGTCCATGAAGAAGACAACGGACAAAGTCAAACGAATCCTCACAACTTCGAAACGAAACCGAAGCTAACGAGAGAAGCAAACAGGAAAGAAGCAAACAACATGGTAAACACACATATCATAACCATGGCATGATGCACAAACAAGTATGATGCATGCCCGGTTTAAATAAGCATGGCATGGCAAAGTGCACAGACAAAACTACAAGTTAAGTGGAGCTCAATATGCAACGAGTTGCATATTGATGAAACACCACATTCACATATTTAGTTTGATCTCGGTTAGGTACCCAACCATATTAAATGTTAATTAACATGGCAAGAGGTGAAGCATAAGTAAACTATCTATCTAGGCATTTTTAATTGAGGTCGGAAATAACAACAACAATTCTGGAAAAATCCCCATGTGCAATTATTGATTTTGGCACTGTTCTGCCTAAAAACATATTTTAAAGTTATTAAACAACAAAAGTAAATGAACTATGTTATTCTACACATTTTTCCATCCCATTTACATATAAAGTTCATTAAATTTGGAGCTACGGTTATTTAGTTATGAATTAAATCATTTTAGCATGCTATTTAAGCAAACTTATGCAAACATCAATTTAAACATTTTAAACATCTATACCAATATAAAAAGACCCAAATGGACAGATCCAACTAATCTCGGCCATCAAACTAAGTCAATCCAAAGACCTAGACTGCTCTAATGTCGAGCGTTAAACGTGTTTAACATGCAATTAATACCATACCAAATATTGCACTAATCACATAATTAACATACAAATAATAGCATACCTTATATCCGTGTGCAATTAATATATTGCCAGGATATTAACGTGCGATTGTACGTGCACATTTACTAGTGGATGAAAAAGGCATATTATTAATCTACACAGAAATCTAAGCATTTTTCATGTTTAAAACATTTTCATACGATGCACGGTTGTCAAGTTACTATATGCATGAACATGGAGTACTTTTCTGCAAAACTGCACATCTCTGGATAATAGAAAGATCGCCGCAGGAAAAAAAACAAGTCACGGGCCGAATCTGGGCGGACTGGGCACTCACCATGGGCCTCGGCCCGGCTGGTGGAGAGGCCTCGCAGGCCTGGCACGGCCTTGGCGCTGTTGGGCTGGCGCAAGAAGTGGCCCAGGGCGGGGGTCGATGCGTGGCCTAGCTGGTGCACGATAAGGAGCGATGCCCACCTCCCTCGTTAGAGAGACAGGGCGACGGGTTCGATGTAGGGGAGGCGGCGCGGCAACTTGAGGGTCCTGGCGCGGAGGAAGGACGCCCGGATCTGGCGGTCAACTTAACCGGCGACGGCGTCGAAGCTCCATGGGGACAGCGCCATGGGTTCCTGCAAAGGGGAGAGAGAGAGCCGAGAGATTAGGATGGAAGGAAGGAAGAAGAAGAAGGGCAGGGGTGCGGGACTGGCCTGGCTCACGGCGACAAGCTCCGATGAGGTGGACACGGGGCAGATTGGGCGTGAGAGAGTCAGGAAGGTGGATGAGGCAGAGGCGCGTCGTGTTGGCCTGGTGGTCGAGTCGCGGCGGAGGAGGCGCGCGGATGAGGTTGCAGGAGCGAGAGGCCATGGCGCAGGGCTGCTCGGCCTTGGGATGTTGCTCGCCGATGGCTCGCCGGCCATCGACGCACGGAGGTCGGTCAGAGGAGCGGCTTGGGTCGAGCTGGAGGAGCTCGGGGCCTCAGGTGCGGGAGCAGAGGAGGCCGGTGCGCCATGGCAATAGTACAGCAGCAGCGGAGGCATCCAGATGCACCTGAGAGAGACAAAGAGGGATGTGAGAGGAAGAGAGAGCAGCGAAGGGAGGAGGAGAGGGAGCAATAGAGGAATGGTCGGCGGGGCACTGGCCTGGAGGGGTCGTGGACGAGCTCCTGGCTAGAGGCAGGGAAGGATGGGGTGTAGGTGGAGCTCGACGGTTGGGTGGATTTGATTTTGAACCGAGGAAGATCCCGAGGTGGAAGAGGACGGGCGGCGGCGGCTAGGAGGATGGGACAGGATTCCTAATTTCTAGGGTTAGGTGTGCTTATATAGCGGGTGGGTTTTTGGTTAGGGGCTAACTAGACCCTCCGATTAAAATCGAACGGTCCGGAATAATTAGGTTAGGGAGTCCTAACAAAGAACCAATGATATTTTAGGGATGTTTGGTGATGATCCGGACCCATCAGTCACGACTGCCCGGGTCGGGTTCGGGGAAGTTTCGGACGCGCACGAGGGGTGTGAGAGAGGTCGACAAAGACATGGGGGATTTGTTGGTCTCGAAGAAAGAGAGAAGAGAGCGGTCCGGTTGGTCTGAGAGAAGGTCAACAAGGATAAGTGGTCTGACAACAGGTCAACGGAGACACAGAGATGCGGCAACTACGAACGGCTACGAGTTTTATGAAAACATGCGGATGCAATGCGGATGATGCGGTGATGAAATGCAACAAACAAAAATAAAACACACGACGGCAACCGAATATATGGAAGTCTTCTGGAGCGTCGGTCTTGGGGCGTCACAGGCGGTTTATACTTATAGGCCTTAAGCCGCTCTGGGCTTTGGGCCCTTTACGAATTACCCTCATTAAACCGCCATCTTCAACATGCTTCTGGGTTTGGCCCATGAACCGTCATTGGGTAACCCGGCCCCTCCTGGGCGGGTCATATCAAATATTTATATCCCCAACATTAGGCCCCAGGTTGATTTGAACTTGTTCATGTCATCTTTCTTCATCTTCTCACGAGAAATCATAACCCGCCATGACGTCAGCCCTTGAAGTTATGGTAACCCACCATGACGTCACTTGGTACTTATTTTTGAATTGCCTAGTTCTTAACCAATCTCCGCATTTATTGGTATTCCGATAATCGAGGCACATGCACTATTACTTATCTATTTATCCGTCTCCTCGATTCTCGCGCGTGACCTTTATCCATTCAGCTTATAAATAGGGCCATGATTTCCTTTCCATTCTCTCCCTTTGCCTCTTCCTCTTCATCTCCTTCCTCACGACGCTCCTGCACCCGAGCTCCATGTCATGCCCAAGATGCGATTCTATCCCGATCACGTGACACTTACGTGTTGGGGCACAACCGCATTTCGGGCGCTTAGCAATATGGATATCATTACATCACACCATTACATACATACATGAGGGATACAACACTACATACAAGTCACATGAATACAACGACATCAATACAAAGCATCCGACTACGGATGCAAACAAGAAAAACACAATGACATCCATCTGCTATCCCAGGCTGCCGACCCGGAACCTAACCCAAGACTGAAGAAGAAGAAGAAGAAGAAGAAGAAGAAAGAACTCCAACACAACGATCATCGCTCTCACGTCAAGACATCGGAAACCTGCACCTGCACTGTTGTTGTAGTATGTGTGAGCCACGAGGACTCAGCAATCCCATAACCATGGGTAACAAGACTATCAAAGCTTAATAGGTGGGAAGAGGTAAAGTGGTGAGGTTACAGCAGCGGCTAAGCAAAAATATATGGTGGCTAACTTACGAGTACAAGAATAAGATGAGCATCTACGCAAGCGGTCGCAACTAGTAGTGATCGCTAAAGATCCTGAACTACCTACGAGTCAAACATAACCCCACCGTGTTCTCTTCTCAAAATGAAAAGAGACAGTCACGGTTACTCACACAGTTGTGTGTTTTACTTCGGATCCTCTGTCAAGTTTTCTACAACCGGACATTAACAAATTCCAATCTACCACATAACCGCGGGCACGGCTTTCGAAAGATCATAACCCTGCAGGGGTGTCCCAACTTAGCCCATCACAAGCTCTCACGATCAGCTGAAGTAATAATAATTATTACCCCTTATCTTAGGGAAATCCGATCAGGCTCGGCATCCTCGTGCACAAGACATTTCGACAATGGTAAAACAAGTCCAGCAAGACCTCCCGGCCTGCCGACACCCTGATAGTAGCCGCGCATATCTCGTCTCAAGCCACGTCCGGATGGGCGATCCTACGGGTTATACCAGATACTTCGAGTTTCCCCGTGGCGGCCCCGCAGTCTCCCCGTTTGGGTCCAACACCATCAGCACTGCCCCCCTGCTACGTAGAAAGAATCCCTGAGGACGCGACCCCCTAAGCAATTTTAATTAATTAATTAAGTTGTTATTATGAGACAAATTAAAACCAATGTTGGGCCTTGCTGGAGGAGTTTTATTCAAAGACGAAGTGTCAAGGAGTCCCGATATACCCAACCGTGTAAGGAACGCAAAATCAAGGAACATAATGCCGGTTTATTAGCTCCTATGGTGGCATGAGTGGAACAAAACACCAAGCAAAAGGCCAAGCCTTCCACCCATGCCCAGTATCTAGGTGTGTTAATAATAATAATAGATATTGTGATATACCAACAACAAGTTCCCACCTAAAACGATCTTCATCTTCACCTGCAACTAACAACGCTATAAGAGGGGCTGAGCAAGCGGGTAACATAGCCAAACAATGGTTTGCTAGGAAGGTGTCAAAGGTTAGAGGTTTCATGGAAACAAGGAGAGGGGCTGACAGTAATGATGGGTAGCGCAACATGTAACGATAGCATCGAGACAACTAAGCATGGCAATGATAGTAAAGGTATCCAAGGGTATGGTCATCTTGCGTGAGATCCCGCAAGGAAGAAGAACGGATCCATGAAGAAGACGAAGAAGAAGCCTTGAAGAAGAACCACGAGTAGACGAACGAATCCTCATGATCGCAACGGAACAAGCACTAACGAGAAGAAGCAAGCAATACGGTAAACACACAACACAAGAACATGACAATATGCTCAAGCAAGTATGATGCAAGACAAGTCTATATATGATGCAATACATGGCAAGGTAGGAAGCACAAAAAAACAACACAAGAACATGACAATATGCTCAAGCAAGTAAGATGCAAGACAAGTCTATATATGATGCAATACATGGCAAGGTAGGAAGCACAGAAAAACAACACAAGAACATGGCAATATGCTCAAGCAAGTATGATGCAAGACAAGTCTATATATGATGCAATACATGGCAAGGTAGGAAGCACAGAAAAACAACACAAGAACATGACAATATGCTCAAGCAAGTATGATGCAAGACAGGTCTATATATGATGCAATACATGTCAAGGTAGGAAGCACAGAAAAACAACACAAGAACATGTTTAAATGAGGCCGGAAACTACATATAACAAATCCGGTAAGTGCTCATATGCATAGTTTGAAATTAGTCCAGATCTGAACAAACCTTAAGTTAAAGTTGTTAAACAGCAATTTAACATGCACCATGATGATCTACACGAAATTCTAGTCAAGTTTCATATAAAGTTCATTTAATTCGGAGCTACGACCTAGAAGATATGAGCAAAACAAGACAAACAAGGCAACGGTGCAAGATGCACCCAAACATCAAGCAAACATACTCCAAACATGAAAACAATATGATATTATGATTCTACATGCAAAATCACACAAGTTTCATATAAGGCACACCCAAAACGGAGCAACGGTCTAAAAGATACACATGAAACAAGATATAACAACAGGTTGAAGTTAACAGCCACATAGCAACTTCGGAGCAATGTAAATATAAGCTAAATCACCCAAACATCATAACAAGAAGCATGGATCTGAAGTAGACATGTTACTTAACAAGCATGTACTTAGAACACACCCAAAAGCTTGCTGGAGTACAATTAAACAAGCATGGCAAGTTGCAATAAAATTATCCAGACTTAGACAAAATCTGGGAAGGCAAAAATATCATCACGATGCTGCCTTTGGAGGCACAAAACAACAAGCATATCAACTCTAATAAGAACATAAATAGCATAGACATGAAGTAGACATATCCTACAGCAAACAACTCCATTGGAGCAACTCCATAGGAGACATGGATCAATAGCAACAAGCTACAACATTTTGATCATGACGTTAAAAACCTGACAGTAATATTTTATAGCAACTTGTGAGCAAGAAATAAATAAGCTACAGCAACCCATATGAGCAAGTGAGGACATGGATGGATAGAAAACAACATGTACAACAAGGAATGATCAATGGCCACTCCAAAACTAACATGGATTTGCCTAGGGCATCAAGCAAACATAGCATCAAGATATGACAGATTCCAGACTTACTAGAAATTTCACCAAGTATAAAACAGTAACAACAACATGGCATGTTTACAAGCTTGTTTAAGTCACCTCAAGGCATGTCATGGAAAAATAATTGCACCACATCAAAGACCATATAATGGTGCTTCTAAAACATCTAGACATGTGGCAAGAGGACAAACACATCAATAGCAAAGAGCAATTGAAATCAGCATCTCATAACAAGTTTCAGCACCTAACAGCCAAATGCACTTTTGCAACAGAGATTAACATGGCAATATGAACTCAAACAAGCATGCTACAGCAACTATCATGTAGTATTCATAATGAACATTTTGACATATCATATGCTTCATTTGGATAAACATGCACCAAGTTATCATATCTCAAACATGGCAACAAAATAACAAGTAGCAACAGTTTATAACACGTAGCACTCTTGCAACAGAGATTAGAGCATCTAGATGAAGTCAAACAAGCATGGCACAATGGAACAAAGTGTAGAGCATATCACCACGGTCATTTTGACATATCATTCACTCAATTTAGACATACACACAAATAGTTACCAGTAGTCAAAGTATATAACAAAATAAGCAATTCTGAGGACTTAGCCATTTTTTCAACAAACAAAAGTGAGCGCATCTTAGCTAAACTGTGCACAGGCGTGGGATAGGCGGCGCTGACGGGGTGCTCACCTGCTGGGCTCGGCCCAAAGCGGAGGAGGAGCGGCCGGCTGGGCCTCGGGGAAGAGGGGGCCCGAGGGGCTGAACAACGGCGCCGGTGGGCAGGGAAGGCCCACGGGGGCGAGGCAAGGCCGAGGCCCAGGCGCTGGCTCGGTCGACGCCCTCCTCGAGCCTCCTGCTCGAGTAGGAACCGGCGGCGGCGGCGCTTCTGTGGCAGGAGGACGGCGAGGCGGGGCGCGCCGGCGGTCGAGCAGATCCGGCCGGCCGGGGCTGGATCCGGTGGCGGGGGAAGACGGAAGGGCCGGCGGCGAAGGATCCAGAGGCGGCGGCGGCGGCCTTTGGCCGAGGCGGCGGCGCGAGGAGCTCCAGGACGGGGCGACGGGCGGTTGCTTCGGCGAGGGAGACCGGTGGCGAGCAGCAGAAGTCCGGCGGCGGCAAGGTGGCTCACGACGGCGGAAGACGCCGGCGAGAGGCGCGGGAGGCGAGCGAGAGGCTGGGCTCGCGGCAGCGGCGGATGGGCCCCGCGGGCCTGGCACGGGCCCGAGCGGGCTGTGGTGGGGTGGAAGTCGGCGGCTCCATGTGGCGAGGTGTGGTTGGCTGCGGGGCGGCGGCGCGCTGATGTGTCAAGCCCTGATTGGGCGGAGTGATGTGGCCGGCTGGACATGTCCGGCGCGGTTGGACATGTCCGGCGGCGCTAGAGGAGCGGGGCTAGGGTTCATCTGCGCGAAAATGGAGGGGGAGGCACATATTTATAGGTAGAGGGAGCTAGGAGTGTCCAAATGAGGAGCCGTTCGCGGCCAGGCGATCATGGTCGAATGACCAAGAGCATGGACGGGTTAGAATGGGTTTGGTGGGCTGTTGGAAAGGGTTGCTGGGCCAAAAGACAAAAGGCCTCCGGCGGTTAACGCGGTTAACCGTTGGGCTATCAAACGAGCTCCGAATGCGACGAAAATTGACAGGCGGTCTACCTATCCTATAATAAGACCACATGCCAAGTTTCAACCCATTCCGAGAACGTTTTACGGCCACTCACAAAATAAATATTCGGAGGCGCCGCGGGCGCGTGTGAGTGTGTCTGGGCTCAGAACGGACAACGGAAAGGATGAGGGAACTCAGACGGATGCAAGTTTTGAAAACATGCTGATGCAAGCACACATGATGACATGGCAAGATGCAACACGCAAGCAGATGACATGGCAACAACGACGAATAACTGGCTGACACCTGGCGCACCAGTCTCGGGGTGTCACAACACTCCCTACTAACAAGAGATCTCGTCCCGAGATCTTTGGAACGAGACGGAAGAGAAAAGGAAGAACAAAGTTCTTCGAGGACAAAAGAGTGAAACCAAAGAATGTTCAGAGGATGAGCCACTTGAAAGGACGAACACGACGGAGAAAACGAAGTTGCAAGGACTTTGTTAAACAAGAGGAACAAGGAATATGACGAGAATCAAGGAGGTTGAAAGGCACGAAAACAAGAGCTGCAGGAACAAGAATGAGTTCGAATCCACTCCGGCTAAAAGAGATAGAAAGGAATCTCCACGAAGGAATTCGGGCAGCACTCCGGCTGAAAATGGAAGGAATAGGACACCGGTTGAACATGAATGGAATATGACAAGAACTTGAGAAGATGAAATGATACTCGATGAGAGCAACAACACAAAGCCTCCGGAAGAATTGAAAGAGTTGGATGAAAAGAACGGAATAAAATGACAACTTTGAGCACGAGTGACATGAACGAGGAAGAAAGACTTGAACGGAGTTGCTGAGAAAATCAATAACAAAAGAATAAGCTTGTTATGGACTTATTTAAACATCTCAAAACTTGAGGTGAATTATGCCGCAACGAAAAAATGGATTAGCTGAGGATGAAGAACTGCAAAACTCCACTTCAAAAGAATACAGAGGATTATTTGCACTTCGGAATGCAAGAAGAATAAAGCTTGAGCTGTTTCAACAGAATTTTGAAGAACACTTGAAGAATGAATTACTCATGATGAACCACCCTGAGAAACTCCGGTAACAAAAGGATGAAGATATAGAAATGGCGGACGAAAAGAATAAGATTAGAGCCTTGCGATGATTAGACGGGGTTCCGACGAGATAGCCAAGAAACTATGAACTTCGGAAAGAAAATATTAAAGCACTTGGAACTAGAATTTATTCATCAAGAACAAATTCCAAAGGAAGGAATAAATCAACTTCACAAAGGGAATACGAATTATGTTCTGCTTATCCTCCACCAATAAATTGATGAGAAGCAATGGACTTGCATATCACTTATTCTCGTTGAAAAGGATTAACGAGAGTTATAGCACGAACTCGAGAAAGTCTTCTTGAACCACCGGTAGGATTGAAAGAACGATCGAATTGATATGATAGCACCGGAAAAGAACTCTTGAGAGAACCACCGTAAAGAATTGAAGCCAAGTGAAGAAAAAGAACGAACCACCGGAAGAATTAAAATCGAGTGAAGAACGAGAATGACCACCGCAAGGAATGAAATTGAAAGATGCGAGAGGACAAGCCACCGTGAAGAATTGAGATTGAGTGAACACAAGAGAATGAATCTCCGCGAAGAATAAAGCACCTGAGGACAATTTGAATGACGAGAACGAAGAGATCGCGGACGGATTAAAGACTGCTAGAACAAAGCACCGGAAAGAATGTGAGACGAACGAAGAGGCATCAATGAAGAATAGTTGGAGGACGAAGTTGAAAACTGAGGATGAAGAAATCTTCTGAAATGATGGCCTTCAGAGGAACACAATGAAAAGAATTGATGAAATACTCCGGATGAACGAAATGAGGAAAAGGTTGAACCACCGATGAAAGAATTGAAAGCGATCTTGGAGAAGGCATATGACTGATGGAATCCATACTTACGTCACATTTGAAAAGAATTTTTTTTGGAACACTCCGGGAAAATAACCAACTTGTAATGCCCAGGATGGGACTATACCTCCTACGTGTCGAGGCACGACTTAAAGGTATAAGCCCATTCTGGAATGATCTAAAGTTTGGTATCTTTGCACAACTCATGTAAAAATAGGGATGCAATTGCAAAAGGATAGTTGGCTTACACTCGCCACATCACACAATACATTACATAAGCAAATCATCATCCAAATAACATCACAACCCGACTACGGGTGAAGATCCAAATGAAAGATACCAAATACATAAAGCCACAGGTCCGAATCGCCCCTAGTAGAAACCACTACTGATCATCGGGATAGCGCACATAGTATCGACTATGTTCTTCATCGTACTCCCAGTACAGCTCCGTGCCGTCACCTGAGTAGTTCACCATAATACCTGCATCTGGTGTGGTGTAGAATCTGTGAGCCACGAAGGACTCAACAATCCCGTTCCTGGGTAGCAAAACTATCTAAGCCTTCGGTGTGGAACAAGGCTGAAGAAAGATAAAAGGTTGCAGCTGCACTAGCACTAGCTTACGTGTTTAGAGCGAGAAGAGAAGTGCCATGAGCGTCAAAGTGATCACGAAGTGATCCTATCTAAACACGTCAATCATAACCCCACCGTGTTCACTTCTCGAACCCCTTTCGGAAAATGACCATCACGGTTACTCACGCTGGTAGTGTGTTCTGAACATGGTGTAAAGTTGTCTACAACTGGATATTAACAAATTCCCATCTGCCACATAACCGCGGGCACGGCTTTCGAAAGTTCAAAACGCATGCAGGGGTGTCCCAACTTAGCCCATTACAAGCTCACGATCCGCGGAGTCGCAACTCCAAGGTGGGAAGGCCCGAGTATTCTCAGAATCCCGTGCTCAAGATATACTGACATAGGTAAAACTAATCCAGCAAGACCTCTGTAATGCCCCGGACGTAATACTTTCCCTTTTGGGCTTATAATAAATCTCCGGCTTCATCTATTTCCATTTCGGGTTCTTTGTCTTTCGGGTTTTCGTCGTTTTGTTGTGTGAGTGTGTGGCATTCATTCATATCATGTAGACATGTGCATTGCATTTTGTTTGTGTTGTGGGTTGTTTCCGGTTCGTGGCGTTTCTTCCGTTGTCCGTTTCGTGTTCCGGAGCTCCCTCTCGTGTCCGTGACGTCCCGTAGGCCTTCTTTGTTGTTCGGGCGTTTTTCGTTACCGGTGTGCCGCGAGGTTGTGTTGTGTGTTGTTGTTTTGTTGTGTGCTACCCGCCTCTCAAATCTCGTCTTGTTTGGACTCCGTTGACTTTTCCCTCCGTTGTCCGTGTGGGTCCGATGTGCCTTCACTTCGTGTTCCGGAAACACCCCTGTTGCATTCTTTTATCTCCGTCTGGTCCTTTTTAAATCTTCCCGCGATCGGATCCGTTGGATCACGATCGTAGGGCTCCTAAACATCCCTAGTCTCCAAACCCTAGTCTAAAACTGCTATATATAGACCCTAGGTCTATTTGGCATGTCCCCTTCTTCTTCCTCCCCTCTCCTTTCTTTTTTTTTTCCTTCTTCCTCAGATCCAAGAAATCCTCCCGGATCCCGAGGGAATCCAGGTTTCCTTCGACCAGCCAGCCGACCGGATCCATCGTTCGCGCTGGTCAACGCATCCCGCGCCGGCCCCCTCGTCAGATCCAGCGCCTGGGTCGCCAGGTCGGACCAGATCGACCCGCCGCTGCCTCCGCGCGCCGGGGTCGCCAGATCGTACCGCTGCACCGCGTCGGCCCAGCGGCCGGTCCCCACTTCACCGGCCTCCGCGCACGGGCCGGCTTCGCCTTCGCCTCCTCAGGCCCAGCGGCCACCGGGGCACTTCGCGCCGAGCCGAGCGCAGCTCCTCCCCGTGGGCCTCGCCAGCTGGCCCATCCGCGGGCGCCGCGCTGCCGCCAAATCCCTCCGTTCCCACCGGGCCGCCCCGGCAGTTCCCCCGCGCGGCCCACTCGCCGCAGCAGGCCACCGCCCAGGCCGCGCCTCTGCCGCCGGGCCCGTACCAGCACCGCCAGGCCGGACCGCCTCGTCCTCCGATCTGGGCTGCCGCGTCACTGTTCATCCGCCGCCGGGCCCATCTACTGTTCCTCAGATCTGATCTGAGAGGTCCTTTTCAAACCCTAAGTCCTTTTTATTCCTGATCTGAGATGTGATCTTTGACCTGCTATAACTTTCTCTGTGGTGCTCCGTTTCGCGCGTGTAGTATGTCCAGATGTTCGTGGAGATGCCCTCTACGTTTTACCTGTTGTTGTCATGCATGTTAGATGTCATCTAGGGGCTTGTTTTGCTGTTGCAAGAGTGTATGATGATATAAACTGCTGCTATGTGTTATTTTTGTGCCACCTTTGACATGTGATATCTTTTAGCTCGTTTGTCCAAACGAAGCAAATGACATGTCCACGTGTTCGTCTCGTCACGAACTACGTGTTGTGTGTGATAGGTTGCATGGTAGATGTATTGTTTCCTTGTTATCATCCTTGCAAGATGCCATGTTCAAATGTTGTGTTTTTACTTGTTATGAAATGCCATGTTGTTGAGCTTGTTGCAATCGGTGTGTTCACCACATTGATGCATGCTTGTGTGTTTCGGGATCACCTTCATATGTATTTTGATGAGGTGCTTACCCTTTGCCATGTTTAGTTTAGATGTGACTTAAACATGCTCTTTTTGTTGCTATGATGATGTTGCTGTTTTGGGACTTAGTGAAATTTCACTAAGTCTGAAATCTGTAACGTTCCGATGCCATGTTCGTATGATGTTGTAGGACAAAGCATGATAGTTTTGGGGTGGATTTTGATTGTTCCATGTAGTATATATTGTTGTCTTTCCATCCATGTCCTCACATGTCCATTTGAGGTGCTGTAGCATGCTTATCTTTTGCTCCAAACTTTCAATAAAATTCTGCTGCCAGAATTTTATTTCAAAGTTCAATATGTCCAAGGTCATTGCTAATGATCCGTGACTCCGTTTGGGGTGCACTTTGGACCTAGTTGCTGTACATTATATCTAGTTTATGTTCAAGTCCTTTGCTATGCTTTTTGGGTGCTGGAGCTTAATTATTTTGAGCTCCCAATATGCCATGTTGCTGTAATTTGCAGTTTTCGCTCAAATCTTGTTTCGGGCATAACTTTTAGCCCGTAACTCCGATTTCAGCGATCTTTATATCAAACTTGGGTGATTTTCTGTGTAGATTAATAATATCAGGTTGTTATCTTGTTTTGAGGTGTTTTGCTTGAGTGATGTTTTCCGTGCTCCATGTGCATCTCTAGTGCATCCATCATGCATACATGTTTTTCGAGTGCGCATTGCATCGTGTTGATTGGTGCTTGGTGTGTTTGTCTTGTTTAGACCCGGAAGTTGAGCACGAGGTTTCCAACGAGTTTGAGCAAGAGGACCCTTCTTTTGATCCGAACTTCTTCTCTTCAGGCAAGATGACCGAACCCCGATAACATTACTATCTTTGTCTATTGCTAGTAGTCTCGATCTATAGTTTTGCCTCGATGCCCATGTTCTTCTTGTCAGCCTCCTACTTGTAACCAATTGCCATGTTTAACCACCCTACCTATGCAAACCGTTGCTTGGCTAAGTACGCTTCGCTCAGCCCTTCTTATAGCGTTGCTAGTTGCAGGTGAAGTGAAGATGCTTGCTCCATGTTGAAGTTTGGTTGGGTTATATCACACTATATAAATGCTTTAATTGAAATCACCTATATATTGGCAAGGGTGGAAGGCTAAGCCTTTTGCTTGGTGTTTTGTTCCACTCATGCCGTTAGGATCCGTATAAGCCGGTTTTATGTTCCTTGATTATGCGTTCCTAACACGGTTGGGGTGTATGGGACCCCCTCGATAAACCGCTAAGTGCTAAGTCTTTTCCAGCAAATCCCAACCTTGGTACTATTTGCCTAATAACAAACTAAACTTGCATAAGGGAGTAATTAACCCTCTTTCTTAATCAACAACCCCGGGCCAGTGCTCCACATGAGTGTTGGTCCGAAACGGGGGTCCTGCAGGGCCACCTCGAGGAAACTCAAGGTTTGGTAAAAACCTGTAGCATCGCCCATCCGGTCGTGTCCTGAGACCTAGATACGCGCGGCTACGATCAGGGTGTCGACACGCCGGGAGGATTTGCTGGATTAGCCTTACCTTAGTTCGGTTTAACTTGAGCACGGGATTCCGAGGATACTCGGGTCTTCCCACTTTGGAGTTGCGACTCCGCGGATCGTGGGCTTGTAATGGGTCAAGTTGGAACACCCCTGCAGGGTTTTGAACTTTCGAAAGCCGTGCCCGCGGTTATGTGGCAGATGGGAGCTTGTTAATTCCGGTTGTAGAAAACTTGACACAATGATACTAATACACTACCAGCGTGAGTTCCGTGACTGTCAATTTCCGAATCGGGATTCGGGAGTTGAACACGGAGGGGTTATGCTTGTGAGCTTGTAGCTAGGATCACTTAGTGATCACTTCTCGCTTTGCCTTCTCTTCTCGCTCTCTCTTGCGTAAGATAGTGCTAGTTACTGCTGCAGACTCTTTGTTGTTCCTTCACCTCATTTCTTTCTTCAGCCTTTTCCCTCACCTAAAGGCTTTGATAGTTCTGTTACCCGGGAACGGGATTGCTGAGTCCTCTGTGGCTCACAGTTACTTCACACACCAGATGCAGGTCCAGCCGTGAGCTATCCAGGAGATGGCACCGAGCTGGATTGGGAGTACGACGAGGAGCGTAGTCGTTACTACGTTCGCTACCCGGACGATCAGTAGTGGAGACTCTTACTAGGATTCGATCCGCCTGTGGTTGTTTTATTTATCTGAGTTTGGTACTTTGACATTTGGATTTTGCCCTTAGAGGGTTGTAGTGATCTTATTGTATGATGTTTGAGACTTGTATTGTTATTCTGTGACGTGGCGATTGTAAGCCAACTATTTTAAGTTTACCATCCCTCTTTTACATGAGTTGTGCAAAGATTACCAAACTTGAGATCATTCTAGGATGGACTTATGCCTTTAAGTCGGGCCTCGACCCGTAGGAGGTATAACTCCATCCTGGGCATTACAAGTTGGTATTCAGAGCCTTCTCCGACCTAGGAGCCCCCACTGTTTGATCGAACCGTTGACGGTTGAGTCTAGGCACACACTGAAAACTTTTTGAGTCATATATTATATCGGAGAGTAGGATTCTTTGCTTCTCATCCCCTTTCTCTCTGGTGAGGACTCCTGACGTCTACTCTTGTCTCTCCTATCTTCAAAATTTGCACAAAATTTTTTTTTTAGGATTCCCGCGAGTATTCTGGGATTGTTTCGATGTTCTTGTGACAAGGATATTGTTCCTGATGCCTCCTGTTACCGAGGAGTTGAGCTTCGGGGTATCACTGTAACAAGCATATCGTGACAGTACTAAATACTTAAGACGGCCGACATCGAAAATCTCCCCTATACGGCCAGTGGCACGATAACCCCGACATCACCCAGTACTGGGGAGGTAGTTCGGGAGTATTGCCATAGCTTGTTATAGTGGATGCTTTTCGAAGGTCCGAGGTACACAGTTTCCGAGAAAGACTGGTTATGTGTTGAAGGATGGATACACCTGGATGTAGGTTAGAGTTGATTGCGCGGTGCTTCCCGTGTATCCCCAACACCTGATTGCATAACTGGAATCTTTCGGAAAGCTATAGGTGGGTTTTATCTAGTAGATCGTAGGCATTCTTCCAACGAATGCAGGTTAGTGAGTTCGGGGTTCGACATTGAGTGAAGGAGTTATATGACCGAGGTTACTATCAGGAGTTGCATCTTAAAGGGTCCTTGGCTATGCTGATCCGGGGATTGCAAAACCTTTTCGTAACGCGTTCATATGCTTTCAGCACAAAGATGTTAGAACGAAACTCCTCTCTTGTGTTTGTTCTTTTCCGTACCTTGTTGTTTTTTTTTATTTATCCTTTTGATCCCTATGTGGCTTCTCGTGAAGACTGATGTTATCAATTAACTAAGAAATTCATTCGTTCCTCTTGTTCGGATGATTTCATTCGTTCTTATTGTTCGAATGATTATTGTGAAGACTTGTTGCAATTCATTCCATTGATTCAGCTTATTCCTTTTGTCAATCAATTGCTGATTCGTGGTCATCTCTTACAGGATGGCTCCGAAAAGGGTTCCGAATGCCAACCCAGAGGGTGAAGAGGTTCCAGAACGTCCTCCTTCACCTCCTCCTCCGCCTGAGGCTTGGAGAGCAATTATGCAGACTACTGCTCAGAACACTCAGTTGATGATGCAGATGATGCAGATGATGCAAGCTAATCAAGTTAATCAAGCTAATCAGGGCATATCAATGAACCAAGGCAACTTCTTCCAGCAGCACCATGCTACCCTCAACCAGTTCTTGGCCAACAATCCTAAAGCTTTCAGTTACTGTGTCGACCCTCTTGATGCTGAGGATTGGCTGACCGATATCAAGAAGCATTTTGAGTGCAGTAACGTGAAAGAAGATGACTATGTGAAGTTTGCAGCCTTCCAACTGAAAGATCAAGCAGCTGATTGGTGGCAGCAGTATAAAGACTCAAGGCCGGGTCAAGTGATCTCGTGGGAGAACTTCTGCAGGGATTTCCGCTCGCATCACATTCCTACAAGTGTTATCGAGGGTATGCGTGAGCAATTCCGCAACCTCAAGCAGGGCTCCATGTCAGTCTATCAGTATAATGTCAAGTTCCAAAACCTCGCTCGCTATGCAAAGCAAGACATACCTGATGCAAAGAGCAAAATCTATCAGTTCCGTGGAGGTCTCAAAGATGAACTTCAGCTTGCTCTCACTTTGTTCGAGCCAGACGAATTCGATAAGTTCTATAATATGGCTTTGAAACAAGAAGCAGCTCAGCTTAAGATGGAGGCTTCTAAGAAGAGAATTCGAGATGCTGTTCACTCTACCTCATCGTCTCAGTTGGCTGCGAAACAACAGAAATTCTGGCTTCCTCCTCCTCCAATGATTCGAGCTCCACACAACAACTCCAGCAACTTCAACAACTCCAACAACAAGAATTCTAGTGGTCGTGGTTTCTCCCACCCACCCAACCCAAGCAACCAGTCGAAGAAGCAGTTTCATTCTCAAGGCTCCAAGTCCAGTGGCTCTCAGTTCCGTCCTCTCTCAGAAGTGACTTGCAACAAATGCACTCAGAAAGGTCACTATGCAAACAGATGTCCGAATCCGAAGCGTCTTCCTCCGCCTCCTCCTGTCGGTACCGCTATGGTCAAGCATGATCCAAAGGCTGCCAGGGTCAATCTGATGAATGCAGCACAAGCAGAGGCTTCTTCTGATGTCATTCTGGGTAACCTTCCAGTTAACTCTATCCCAGCTAAAGTGTTATTTGATTCGGGTGCTTCTTGCTCTTTTATGTCATATCCATTTGCATCCAAGCACGATTTTGTCACCAAAAATCTGCCAAGGGAGTTAACAGTTATTTCTCCGGGAAGACGAATGCACTCCAGTGTCTATGCTCCGGATATTTCTATTCGCATGGGTGATTATCGATTTTTGGCTTCTCCGGTGGTTCTTGGTCATTCTGATATTGACCTCATTCTCGGAATGGATTGGCTTTCTAAGCATGATGCTCACATTGATTGCGCTCAAAAAGAAGTCAAGTTGACGCATTCTGATGAAGATGTGATTATCTTCGCCTCCAGGGATAATACTATTCGGCTTTTCTCTCTTAATGATAAGGGTGAAATTAATGCCATAGAGCAAATTCCAGTGGTGAATGAATATCAAGACGTCTTTCCAGAAGAACTTCCAGGAATGCCTCCACACCGTCAGGTGGAGTTTGTCATTGAACTCGAGCCGGGCACCGAACCTGTTTGTCGGCGTCCTTACAAGCTCTCTTCAGATGAATTGAAGGAATTGAAGAAACAGTTGGATGAACAGGAGCGTATGGGTCTCATCAGACCGAGTACATCTCCGTGGGGCTGTGGTGTCTTATTTGTCAAGAAGAAAGATGGCACGGAGCGTCTCTGTGTTGACTACCGGCCACTGAACAAGAAGACGATTAAGAACAAGTATCCGCTCCCCAACATCAATGAACTCTTTGAGCAACTCAAAGGAGCTAAAGTATTCTCTAAGCTTGACCTCCGAATGGGCTACCATCAAATTCGCATTCGCGAGGAAGACATTCCCAAGACGGCGTTCAGAACGAGCTACGGTTCATATGAGTATACCGTCATGTCCTTCGGGCTCGCCAATGCTCCTCCTACCTTCTCAAGGATGATGCATTACATCTTCAACCCCTATACAGGCGAGTTTGTGCTAGTGTATCTGGATGATATTCTGGTGTTTTCCAAGAATGAAGAAGATCACGAAAAGCACTTGCGTCTGGTTCTTGATCGACTCCGAGAGCACAAATTCTATGCCAAGTTCTCAAAGTGCGAGTTTTGGCTCGATAAGGTTCTCTACCTGGGCCACATTATCTCAGCTGACGGTATTGCGGTTAATCCCGAGAAAGTTGAAGCAATTGTCAACTGGGAAGCTCCTCAGAACGTCAAGCAGCTCCGCAGTTTTCTGGGTCTTGCCAGCTATTGCAGAAGGTTTGTGGAGAATTTCTCCAAGATTGCCAAGCCTCTTTCCAACCTCCTTCAGAAGAATGTCAAATACTTTTGGTCTCCCGAATGTGAAGTGGCTTTCAAAACCCTCAAAGAGAAGCTTGTCTCTGCTCCAGTTCTGACTCCTCCGGATGAAACCAAGCCCTATGAAGTGTTCTGTGACGCTTCTCTTCAAGGCCTTGGTGGTGTGCTTATGCAAGATAAGAAAATTGTGGCATATACTTCTCGGCAGCTCAAGCCCAGTGAGAAGAACTATCCCACACATGATCTCGAGCTAGCAGCTGTGGTACATGCTCTGATTACGTGGAGACATCTGTTGTTGGGCAGAAAGGTCGACATCTTCACTGATCACAAGAGCTTGAAGTACATCTTCACACAGCCGCATCTGAACCTCCGCCAGACTCGTTGGGTCGAGATGATCCAAGAGTACAACCCCAGCATTGAGTACACTCCAGGCAAGGCGAATGTGATTGCAGATGCTTTGAGCAGAAAGGCATATTGCAACAGCCTTCTCATCAAGCCACACCAGCCTGAGCTTTGTGAAGCATTCAGGAAGCTCAACCTTCAGGTTGTTCCGCAGGGTTTTCTTGCAAATCTCCAAATTGCTCCTACCTTGGAAGATCAAGTCCGTGAGGCCCAGCTCAGTGATACCATGGTGAAGAAGGTGAAACATGGGATTGCAAAGGGCACTCCAAAATATAAGTGCTTCCGTGTTGATGAGAGAGATACCTTGTTCTTCGAGGACAGACTCGTTGTTCCCAAAGGTGATCTCAGGAAGCTCATAATGGAAGAAGCTCATGACTCTCTCCTTTCCATTCATCCTGGAAGTTCCAAGATGTATCAAGATCTCAAGCAATCTTACTGGTGGACACGCATGAAAAGGGAAATTGCCCAATTCGTGAATGAATGTGATGTATGCAGAAGAGTGGAAGCAGAACATCAACGTCCAGCCGGTCTTCTCGAACCTCTTCCTATTCCCGAGTGGAAGTTCGACCACATTGAAATGGACTTCGTCACTGGCTTTCCTAAATCCAAGCGAGGCAATGATGCTATCTTTGTGGTGATTGACAAGCTTACCAAAGTTGCTCACTTTCTTCCAGTCAAAGAATCAATCAATGCAGCTCAACTTGCAGAGCTGTACACTTCCAGAATTGTGTCCCTACATGGCATTCCTCAAGTGATATCCTCAGACCGTGGCAGCTTGTTCACATCAAGGTTCTGGGACTCCTTTCAGTCAGCCATGGGCACGAAGATTAGGTTCAGCACTGCCTTTCACCCTCAGACTAGTGGTCAAGTCGAGCGTGTGAATCAGATCCTAGAAGACATGCTCAGAGCCTGTGTCATCTCCTTCGGCATGAAATGGGAGGACTGTCTTCCATTTGCCGAGTTCTCTTACAACAACAGCTTTCAAGCAAGTGCAGGCAAAGCACCGTTTGAAATTCTCTATGGCAGAAAGTGCCGTACCCCTCTCAACTGGTCTGAAACAGGTGAACGCCAACTTCTTGGCAATGACTTGATCTCTGAAGCCGAAGAAATGTGCAAAGTCATACGTGAGAATCTCAAGGCCGCTCAGTCGCGTCAGAAGAGCTACTATGACGGAAAGCATCGTGATTTGGCTTTCGACATCGGTGATCATGTCTATCTCCGAGTTTCTCCAATGAAAGGAACCCAAAGATTCGGTATCAAAGGAAAACTTGCTCCTAGATACGTCGGGCCTTTCAAGATTCTTGGCAAAAGAGGCGATCTAGCCTATCAGCTCGAGCTCCCTTCCAACTTTGCAAATGTTCATGATGTCTTCCATGTGTCTCAACTTCGCAAATGCTTCAAGGCACCTGAGCGCATGATTCCGTTTGAGGAGATTGATCTTCAACAAGACCTTTCCTACCGAGAGCATCCAGTTGCAATTCTCGAAGAAACCGAACGCAAGACTCGCAACAAGTCCATCAAGTTTCTGAAAGTCAAGTGGTCACATCACACAGACCGAGAAGCTACCTGGGAACGAGAAGATCATCTTCGTTCCGAGTACCCTTCCTTTTTCCAGTCCTAGATCTCGGGACGAGATCTTTTTGTAGTAGAGGAGAGTTTGTAATGCCCCGGACGTAATACTTTCCCTTTTGGGCTTATAATAAATCTCCGGCTTCATCTATTTCCATTTCGGGTTCTTTGTCTTTCGGGTTTTCGTCGTTTTGTTGTGTGAGTGTGTGGCATTCATTCATATCATGTAGACATGTGCATTGCATTTTGTTTGTGTTGTGGGTTGTTTCCGGTTCGTGGCGTTTCTTCCGTTGTCCGTTTCGTGTTCCGGAGCTCCCTCTCGTGTCCGTGACGTCCCGTAGGCCTTCTTTGTTGTTCGGGCGTTTTTCGTTACCGGTGTGCCGCGAGGTTGTGTTGTGTGTTGTTGTTTTGTTGTGTGCTACCCGCCTCTCAAATCTCGTCTTGTTTGGACTCCGTTGACTTTTCCCTCCGTTGTCCGTGTGGGTCCGATGTGCCTTCACTTCGTGTTCCGGAAACACCCCTGTTGCATTCTTTTATCTCCGTCTGGTCCTTTTTAAATCTTCCCGCGATCGGATCCGTTGGATCACGATCGTAGGGCTCCTAAACATCCCTAGTCTCCAAACCCTAGTCTAAAACTGCTATATATAGACCCTAGGTCTATTTGGCATGTCCCCTTCTTCTTCCTCCCCTCTCCTTTCTTTTTTTTTTCCTTCTTCCTCAGATCCAAGAAATCCTCCCGGATCCCGAGGGAATCCAGGTTTCCTTCGACCAGCCAGCCGACCGGATCCATCGTTCGCGCTGGTCAACGCATCCCGCGCCGGCCCCCTCGTCAGATCCAGCGCCTGGGTCGCCAGGTCGGACCAGATCGACCCGCCGCTGCCTCCGCGCGCCGGGGTCGCCAGATCGTACCGCTGCACCGCGTCGGCCCAGCGGCCGGTCCCCACTTCACCGGCCTCCGCGCACGGGCCGGCTTCGCCTTCGCCTCCTCAGGCCCAGCGGCCACCGGGGCACTTCGCGCCGAGCCGAGCGCAGCTCCTCCCCGTGGGCCTCGCCAGCTGGCCCATCCGCGGGCGCCGCGCCGCCGCCAAATCCCTCCGTTCCCACCGGGCCGCCCCGGCAGTTCCCCCGCGCGGCCCACTCGCCGCAGCAGGCCACCGCCCAGGCCGCGCCTCTGCCGCCGGGCCCGTACCAGCACCGCCAGGCCGGACCGCCTCGTCCTCCGATCTGGGCTGCCGCGTCACTGTTCATCCGCCGCCGGGCCCATCTACTGTTCCTCAGATCTGATCTGAGAGGTCCTTTTCAAACCCTAAGTCCTTTTTATTCCTGATCTGAGATGTGATCTTTGACCTGCTATAACTTTCTCTGTGGTGCTCCGTTTCGCGCGTGTAGTATGTCCAGATGTTCGTGGAGATGCCCTCTACGTTTTACCTGTTGTTGTCATGCATGTTAGATGTCATCTAGGGGCTTGTTTTGCTGTTGCAAGAGTGTATGATGATATAAACTGCTGCTATGTGTTATTTTTGTGCCACCTTTGACATGTGATATCTTTTAGCTCGTTTGTCCAAACGAAGCAAATGACATGTCCACGTGTTCGTCTCGTCACGAACTACGTGTTGTGTGTGATAGGTTGCATGGTAGATGTATTGTTTCCTTGTTATCATCCTTGCAAGATGCCATGTTCAAATGTTGTGTTTTTACTTGTTATGAAATGCCATGTTGTTGAGCTTGTTGCAATCGGTGTGTTCACCACATTGATGCATGCTTGTGTGTTTCGGGATCACCTTCATATGTATTTTGATGAGGTGCTTACCCTTTGCCATGTTTAGTTTAGATGTGACTTAAACATGCTCTTTTTGTTGCTATGATGATGTTGCTGTTTTGGGACTTAGTGAAATTTCACTAAGTCTGAAATCTGTAACGTTCCGATGCCATGTTCGTATGATGTTGTAGGACAAAGCATGATAGTTTTGGGGTGGATTTTGATTGTTCCATGTAGTATATATTGTTGTCTTTCCATCCATGTCCTCACATGTCCATTTGAGGTGCTGTAGCATGCTTATCTTTTGCTCCAAACTTTCAATAAAATTCTGCTGCCAGAATTTTATTTCAAAGTTCAATATGTCCAAGGTCATTGCTAATGATCCGTGACTCCGTTTGGGGTGCACTTTGGACCTAGTTGCTGTACATTATATCTAGTTTATGTTCAAGTCCTTTGCTATGCTTTTTGGGTGCTGGAGCTTAATTATTTTGAGCTCCCAATATGCCATGTTGCTGTAATTTGCAGTTTTCGCTCAAATCTTGTTTCGGGCATAACTTTTAGCCCGTAACTCCGATTTCAGCGATCTTTATATCAAACTTGGGTGATTTTCTGTGTAGATTAATAATATCAGGTTGTTATCTTGTTTTGAGGTGTTTTGCTTGAGTGATGTTTTCCGT
>LR738712.1:556970349-556995399 GCA_902687465.1 Secale cereale
TTGGAGTTGCGACTCCGCGGATCGTGGGCTTGTAATGGGTCAAGTTGGAACACCCCTGCAGGGTTTTGAACTTTCGAAAGCCGTGCCCGCGGTTATGTGGCAGATGGGAGCTTGTTAATTCCGGTTGTAGAAAACTTGACACAATGATACTAATACACTACCAGCGTGAGTTCCGTGACTGTCAATTTCCGAATCGGGATTCGGGAGTTGAACACGGAGGGGTTATGCTTGTGAGCTTGTAGCTAGGATCACTTAGTGATCACTTCTCGCTTTGCCTTCTCTTCTCGCTCTCTCTTGCGTAAGATAGTGCTAGTTACTGCTGCAGACTCTTTGTTGTTCCTTCACCTCATTTCTTTCTTCAGCCTTTTCCCTCACCTAAAGGCTTTGATAGTTCTGTTACCCGGGAACGGGATTGCTGAGTCCTCTGTGGCTCACAGTTACTTCACACACCAGATGCAGGTCCAGCCGTGAGCTATCCAGGAGATGGCACCGAGCTGGATTGGGAGTACGACGAGGAGCGTAGTCGTTACTACGTTCGCTACCCGGACGATCAGTAGTGGAGACTCTTACTAGGATTCGATCCGCCTGTGGTTGTTTTATTTATCTGAGTTTGGTACTTTGACATTTGGATTTTGCCCTTAGAGGGTTGTAGTGATCTTATTGTATGATGATGTTTGAGACTTGTACTGTTTCTGTGACGTGGCGATTGTAAGCCGACTATTTTAAGTTTACCATCCCTCTTTTACATGAGTTGTGCAAAGATTACCAAACTT
Source organism: Secale cereale (assembly GCA_902687465.1). Taxonomy (NCBI): domain Eukaryota; kingdom Viridiplantae; phylum Streptophyta; class Magnoliopsida; order Poales; family Poaceae; genus Secale; species Secale cereale. Next base: position 556,971,123 of record LR738712.1, read on the forward strand.
GAGATCATTCTAGGATGGACTTATGCCTTTAAGTCGGGCCTCGACCCGTAGGAGGTATAACTCCATCCTGGGCATTATAACCTCCCGGCGTGCCGACACCCTGACAGTAGCCGCGCGTATCTAGTCTCAGGCCACGACCGGATGAGCTATGGTTACAGCATCTAGATACCCCGAGTTGCCAAGGGGCGGTGCCGCAAGCTGCTCTATGTTGGAGCAACACTCATGTGGAGCACTGGCCCGGGGGTTGATTAAGAAAAGGGGATAGCTAGTCCCTATGCAAGTTTTAGTTATTAGGCAAATGGAGTACCAATGTCGGGCCTTGCTGGAAAAGGTTTAGTGCTAAGCGGGTTATCGAGGGGGTCCCATAACCCCAACCGTGTTAGGAACGCATAATCAAGGAACATAACACCGGTTTATATGGTTCCTAGGGCGGCATGAGTGGAACAAATCACCAAGCAAGAGGCTTAGCCTTCCACCCATTACCAATATATAGATGATTTAGTTTAAGAGCTTATATAGTGTGATATCCCAACAAAAACTTCAACATGAAGCAAGAATCTTCAAATCTTCTCCTGCAACTAGCAATGCTATAAGAGGGGCTGAGCGAAGCTTACGTAGCCAAACAAAGGTTTGCTAGGATGGGTGGTTAGACAGATTCATGGTTACAACAGGAGGCTGACAAACAAACATGGGCATCGAGGTAATAAGCTAAAGAGCGATACTTCTAGCAATAGGCAAAGATAGTAATGATATTTGGGTCAGGTCATCTTGCCTGTCGAGTCGTCGATGGGATCGTAAGATGGCTCCTCGTTCTCAACCTCGGTAGTAACCTCGTTCTCGTACTCGGTCTCGGCTTCCGGCTCTACTCAACACAAGAACACAATGAGGCACGAAATCAAACAAGGTGCAATGCACAATCAACATGATGCAAGTATGATGCACTTATGATGCATGCCAAGACTATATATGATGCAATACATGGCAAGGTAGGAAGCACAGAGAAACAACACAAGATCATGACAATGTGCTCAAGCAAGCATGATGCAAGACAAGTCTATATATGATGCAAAACATGGCAAGGTAGAAAGCACAGAGAAACAACACAAGTCAACAAGTTTAAATGAGGCCGGAATCCACATAAAGCTAATCCGGTAAGTCCTCATATGCATATGTTGAAATTGGTCCAGATCTGAACAAACCTTAAGTTAAAGTTGTTAAACAGCAAGTTAACATGCACCATGATGATCTACATGAAATGCTAGTCAAGTTTCATATAAAGTTTGTTTAAAACGGAGCTACGGTCTAAAAGATATGAGGAAAACAAGCATGGCAATGGTGCAAGATGCACCCAAACATCAAGCAAACATACTCCAAACATGTAAACAAGATGACATTATGAATCTACATGCAAAATCACACAAGTTTCATGTAGGGCACGCTCAAAACGGAGCAACGGTTCAACACATACACTCGGAACAAGAAACAATGCAAAACTGAAACTAACAGCCACATAGCAACTTTGGAGCAAGAAATATATACTCTACAGCACTCAAACATGGTGACAAGAAGCATGGTCATGAAGTAGACATATCCTACAGCAAACAAATCCATTGGAGCAACTCCATAGGAGGCATGGATCAATAGCAACAAGCTACAACATTTTGATCATGACGTTAAAAACCTGACAGTAATATTTTATAGCAACTTGGGAGCAAGAAATAAATAAGCTACATCAACCCATATGAGCAAGTGAGGACATGGATGGATACACAACAACATGTACAACAAGGAATGAACAATGGCCTCCCCAAAACTAACATGGATTTGCCTAGGGCATCAAGCAAACATAGCATCAGGATATGACTGATTCCAGACTTAGTGAAATTTCACTAAGTGTTAAAACAGTAACATTGGCATAGTATGTTTGCAAGCATGTTTAAGTCACCTCAAGGCATATCATGGCAAATGGTTTGCACCACAGCAAAGACCACATGATGAATAATCTAAAACATATTAACATGTGGCATGGGGACAAACACATCAATAGCAACGAGCTCTTCAAATCAGCATCTCATAACATGTTACAAAACTTAACAGCCACATGCACTTTTGCAACCAAGTTTAACATGTCAATAAGAACCCTAACATGCATGCTACAGCAACCAACATGTAGAGCATCTCATGATGAACATTTTGACATCTCATTTGCTTCATTTGGATAAACATGCACCAAGTTATCACATCTCAAACATGGCATGAAAATAACAAGTAGCAGCAGTTTATAATATGTTACACTCTTGTCACGAAGATTAAGACATCTAGATGGACTCAAACAAGCATGACACAATGGAACAAAATGTAGAGCACATCACCACGGTCATTTTGACATATCATATGCACAATTTGGACGTACACACAAAAAGATATAGCCATCACAAAATGCCATCAGACAACAAAATTCAATAAGGACTTAGCAAAAAAAAAAACCAGGGGGGATCACCTCGCGGATCGGGTCTGAACCGCGAATCAGGCGCGGGCACGGAGCGGGTTGCGGGTGAAGCGGGTCCGCGGGCCCGCTAGGGTTCGTTCGCGGCGGCGGTTGGAGATCTGGATCGGTGATCTGGCGCCGCGGGCCTCGATCCCGGCCGGCGATGGCCGGAGGAACGACGGGCGGCGGCTGGCGGCTGGGCTCCTGGGCGCCCGGCGGCAAGGGCCTCGCGCGCGGCGACGGGCCCGACAGAGAGATCGGCGGCGGGGCCGTTCGGCGCTGGCGGCGGGGCGCTCGGGCACTCGGGCACCGGCGGGCGGCAGCGCTGGCCCGAGGTGGCCGGCGGGCGGCGGAGGCGGCGGCTCTGCGGCTGGCCGGCGGAGCGGCGGGGACCGGTGGGGAAGAAGAAGCGGGGCGGCGCGGCTAGGGATGGCAACGGGGCCCCATACCCGCCAAACCCATGGGGATTTCATCTATTAGGGGGTGGGGATGGGCAAAAAACATCCCCATGGGGATATTTACCAAACTAATTTATTCCCCGTAGGGTACAATGGGGATGGGGACGATATCCTATTCCATAGACCCAATACCCATCGGGGACCCGGTTAGTAACTGTGACACTGCGGTCAACCTTAAAATATTCATAAACACACTTGCGAAAAAAAAGCTCCGGAAAATAACCTTAACCCTATCTCACGTCCTCATCTCAGATGCCACCATGACCAAGAAGTTAGTACGACCTAGATATGCATTAGCAGGACAAGGACAACAACATTTATGTATGTTGATTATAGGGTGTCATATTATGTATATGAGTATTTGTTTCTGGGGATGGGGACCCTAATGGGGCCCCGTTCCCCAGTGGGGCATGGGTATGGGGAAACTTCATCCCTAGTCATGTAAACGGGGATGGGGATGGGATGATAGGGAATAGATGGGGATGGGGATGTTGTTGGTATCCCCATAGGGGATTGTCCCCATTGCCATCCCTAGGCGCGGCGCGGGGCTCGGCCCGGAAGCGGCGGCGGAGGGCCCGCGTCGGGCCTCGCGGGCCGACGCGATGGGGAACGGCGGCGGGACACGTGGCAGGCGGCGGTTGGTCCGGCGCGTCCGGGCGGACGTGTCCGGCGGCAGCGGTTGCGGTGGAACTAGGGTTTTGGACGCGAAAATGGGGGTGTGGACGTTTTTATAGGCACAAGGAGCTAGGAGACTCCAAATGGGGAGCGGTTTTCAGCCACGCGATCACAATTCGACGACCGAGATGATGGGAAGGGTTGTGCTGGGTTGGTGGGCTGTTGTGGAAGGGGTCTTGGGCCTCAAAGAAGAGGTTCTTTTAGCCCACTAGGTTATCCGTTGGAGTACCAAACGAACTCCAAACGTGACGAAACTTGACAAGCGGCCTACACGTACCAAAACAACATCGCACGACAAGTCTCACGTCATTCCGGAAACGTTACACGGCCACACACGAAAGAAGGGCTCGGGAATGCCACGGGCACGTGAGAGAGCGTCGGAACTCGAAACGGACAACGGGAAGAGACGAGTGGGACCGGATGCAAGTGACAACACAAATGCAATGCAATGCACATGACAACATGACATGGATGAAATGCACACACGCACACGACAAAACGAAGAAACCCAAAAAGAAAGAAGAGCCCGGAAAGGAATTGATGAAGCCAAAGTTATATATTGCCATATTGGGAAAGTGTTACATCTGGGGCATTACAAACTCTCCTCTACTACGAAAAGATCTCGTCCCGAGATCTAGGACTGGAAGAAGGAAGGATACTCGGAACGAAGGTGTTCTTCTCGTTCCCACGTAGCTTCTCGGTCGGTATGGTGTGTCCACTTAACTTTCAAGAACTTGATTGACTTGTTGCGGGTCTTGCGCTCGGTTTCTTCAAGAATAGCAACGGGGTGCTCACGATAAGACAAGTCTTGTTGAAGATCAATCTCCTCGAACGGAATGGTGCGTTCAGGTGTCTTGAAGCACTTGCGGAGATGAGACACATGAAACACATCATGAACATTAGCGAAGTTGGGAGGGAGCTCAAGTTGATAGGCTAAATCGCCTCTTTTGCCAAGGATCTTGAACGGGCCCACGTATCTAGGAGCAAGCTTTCCTTTGACACCGAATCTTTGGGTTCCTTTCATAGGAGAAACATGGAGATAGACATGATCCCCAATGTTGAAGGTCAAATCACGATGCTTGCCGTCATAGTAGCTCTTCTGACGTGACTGAGTGGCCTTGAGATTCTCACGTATGACTTTGCACATTTCTTCGGCTTCTGAGATCAAGTCATTGCCAAGAAGTTGACATTCACCAGTCTCGGACCAGTTGAGAGGAGTACGACACTTTCTGCCATAGAGGATTTCAAACGGAGCTTTGCCGGCACTTGCTTGGAAACTGTTGTTGTAAGAGAACTCGGCAAACAGAAGGCAATCTTCCCACTTCATGCCAGAAGAGATGACACAAGCTCTGAGCATGTCTTCGAGGATCTGGTTCACTCTCTCGACTTGACCACTAGTCTGAGGGTGAAACGCAGTGCTGAAACGGATCTTAGTGCCCATGGCAGACTAGAAGGAGTCCCAGAACTTGGATGTGAACAAACTTCCACGGTCTGAGGAGATAACTTGAGGAATGCCATGTAAGGACACAATTCTGGAAGTGTACAGCTCTGCCAGTTGAGCTGCATTGATGGATTCTTTGACTGGAAGGAAGTGAGAGGTATAGTCCCATCCTGGGCATTACAAGTGTGGTATCTTTGCACGACTCATGTAAAAATAGGGATGAAATTGCAAAAGGATAGTTGGCTTACACTCGCCACGTCACACAATACATTAAATGAGCAAAACATCATCCAAATAACATCACAACCCGACTACGGGTGAAGATCCAAATGAAAGATACCAAATACATTAAGCCACAGGTCCGAATCGCCCCTAGTAGAAACCACTACTGATCATCGGGATAGTGCACATAGTAACGGCTACGTTCTTCATCGAACTCCTAGTACAGCTCCGTGCCGTCACCTGAGTAGTCCACCATAGTACATGCATCTGGTGTGGTGTAGAAACTGTGAGCCATGGAGGACTCAGCAATCCCGTTCCCGGGTAGCAAAACTATCTAAGCCTTGGGTGTGGAACAAGGCTGAAGAAAGATAAAAGGTTGCAGCTGCACTAGCACTAGCTTACGTGTTAAGAGCGAGAAGAGGAGTGCCATGAGCGACAAAGTGATCACTAAGTGATCCTATCTAAGCACGTCAAACATAACCCCACTGTATTCACTTCCCGAACCCCTTTCAGAAAATGACCGTCACGGTTACTCACGCTGGTAGTGTGTTCTGAACATGGTGTCAAGTTTTCTACAACCGGATATTAACAAATTCCCATCTACCACATAACAACGGGCACGGCTTTTGAAAGTTCAAAACCCTACAAGGGTGTCCCAACTTAGCCCATTACAAGCTCACGATCCGCGGAGTCACAACTCCAAGGTGGGAAGGCCCGAGTATTCTCGGAATCCCGTGCTCAAGATATTCCGACATAGGTAAAACTAATCCAGCAAGACCTCCCAGCGTGCCGACACCCTGACAGTAGCCGCGCGTATCTAGTCTCAGGCCACGACCGGATGAGCACAGCGTACGTTGACCAAAACCCAAGTTGCCAAGGGGGGTACCGCACACGACTCTAGTTTGGACCAACACTCAAATCGAGCACTGGCCCAGGGGGGTTGATTAATTAATCCTCGGGTTAATTACTCCCTTGGCAAGTTTTAGTTGTTAGGCGAATGGAGTACCAATGTCGGGCCTCGCTGGAAGAGTTTTAGCGCTAAGCGGGTTATCGAGGGGTCCCATAACCCCAGCCGTGTTAGGAACGGACAATCAAGGAACATAACACCGGTTTATACGGTTCCTAGGGCGGCATGAGTGGAACAAATCACCGAGCAAGAGGCTCAGCCTTCCACCCATTACCAATATATAGGTGATTTAGTTTAAGAGTTTATATAGTGTGATATGCCAACAAGCTTCAACATGTAGCAAGAATATTCAAATCTTCTCCTGCAACTAGCAATGCTATAAGAGGGGTTGAGCGAAGCCTACGTAGCCAAACAAAGGTTTTGCTAGGTTGGGTGGTTAGACAGATTCATGGTTACAATAGGTGGCTGACAAACAAACATGGGCATCGAGGCAATAAGCTAAAGAGTGATACTTCTAGCAATATGCAAAGATAGTAATGATATCTGGGTCAAATCATCTTGCCTGTTGAGTCGTCGATGGAATCGTAAGACGGCTCCTCGTACTCAACCTCCGTAGTAACCACGTTCTCGTTCTCGGTCTCGGCTTCCGGCTCTACTCCACACAAGAACACACGAGGCACGAAAACAAATAAGGTGCAATGCGCAATCTACATGATGCACGTATGATGCACTTAGGATGCACTTCAGATGCACTTATGATGCATTACATGTCAACGTAGGAAGCACACCAGAACAACAGAAGAACAAGATAATATGCTCAAGCAAGTAGGATGCAAGACAAGTCTATATAGGATGTAAAACATGGCAAGGTAGGAAGCTCAGAGAAACAACATAAGAACAACAAGTTTAAGTGAGGCCGGAAACTACTTAAGACAAATCCGGTAAGTCCTCATATGCATAGTTCGAAATTAGTCCAGATCTGAACAAACCTTAGGTTAAAGTTGTTAAACAGCAAGTTAACATGCACCATGATGATCTACGCGAAATTCTAGTCAAGTTTCATATAAAGTTTGTTTAATTCGGAGCTACGGTCTAGAAGATATGAGCAAAACAAGTTAAGCATGGCAACGGTGCAAGATGCACCCGAACATCAAGCAAACATACTCCAAACATGTTAACAAGATGATATTATGATTCTACATGCAAAAACACACAAGTTTCATGCAGGGCACGCTCAAAACGGAGCAACGGATCAATACATACACTCGAAACAACAAACAATGCAAAACTGAAATTAACAGCCACATAGCAACTTTGGAGCAAGAAATATATACCCTACATCACTTAAACATGGTGACAAGAAGCATGGACATGAAGTAGACATATCCTACAGAAAACAACTCCATTGGAGCAACTTCATAGGAGGCATAGATCAATAGCAACACGCTACAACATTTTGATCATGACATTAAAAACCTGACAACAATATTTTATAGCAACTTGGGAGCAAGAATTAAATAAGCTACAGCAACCCAAATGAGCAAGTGAGGGCATGGATGGATAGACACCAACATATAAAACAAGGAATGATCAATGGTCACCCCAAAACTAACATGGATTTTCCTAGGGCATCATGCAAACATAGCATCAGGATATGACAGATTCCAGACTTAGTGAAATTTCACTAAGTGTTAAAACAGTAACATGGGCATGGCATGTTTGCGAGCATGTTTAAGTCACCTCAAGGAATATCATGGCAAATGGTTTGCACCACAGCAAAGAACACATGATGGAGATTCTAAAACATATGGGCATGTGACATGGGGACAAACACATCAATAGCAACGAGCTCCTCAACTAGGCATCTCGTAACAAGTTACAAAACCTAACAGCCACATGCAATTTTGCAACAGAGATAAACATGGCTATATGAACTCTAACATGCATGCTACAGCAACCAACATGTAGAGCATCTCATGATGAACATTTTGACATATCATTTGCTTCATTTGGATAAACATGCACCAAGTTATCACATCTCAAACATGGCATGAAAATAACAAGAAGCAGCAGTTTATAACAAGTAGCACTCTTGTAACGAAGATTAAGACATCTAGATGGACTCAAACAAGCATGACACAATCGAACAAAACGTAGAACACATCACCACGATCATTTTGACATATCATATGCAAAAATCGGACTAGCACACTAAAAGTTATAGCCATGCAAAGATGCCATCAGACAACAAAATCAACAAAAGACTTAGAGGAAAAAGGTCAACCTCAGATCTGGATCGGGTCAACGGGTGAAGCGGCCCGGGTCAACGCGGGTTGCGGGCGCGGATTGGGCGCGGACCCGCTAGGGTTTCGGCCCGCGGCGGCGGATCTGGATCGGAGCTCGGGTGCGGCGGAGCTCGGCCTCCGGTGATGGAGGTGGCCGGCGGGGGCCCGGCGGGGCGCCGGCGGCGAGGGCCCGGAGCGGCGGCGGCTGCGACTGTGCCTCGAAGCGACGGCGGGAGGAGGAAAACGGCGAGGCGGCGCGGCAGATCAGGCGGCGGGGACCTCCGGCGGCGAGCCCGGCGGTGGCGGCGGCCGGCGCTGAGGAGGTCGGCGGCGGGGATCCGGCGCGGAGGCGAAGAGGCGGGAGCTCGGCGGCGGCGGTTGGGCCGCGCGGGGCCGCGCACGGGCCGGTGGCGGTGGGAAGACCCGGCGGGACATGTGTCGGGCGGCGGTTGGTCCGGCGCGTCCGGCGGCGGTGGAGGGTTGGAACTAGGGTTTTGGACGAAAAAATGACATGGGGGGACATTTTTATAGGCACAAGTAGCTAGCAGACTCCAAATGGGGAGCGCCTTTTCGGCCACGCGATCACAATTCGACGACCGAAATGATGGGAAGGGTTGTGCTGGGTTGGTGGGCTGTTGTGGAGGGGGTCTTGGGCCTCAAAGAAGAGGTTCTTTTAGCCCACTAGGTTAACCGTTGGAGTACCAAACGAACTCCAAACGCGACGAAACTTGACAGGCGGCCTACACGTACCAAAACAACATCGCACGACAAGTCTCACGTCACTCCGGAAACGTTACACGGCCACACACGAAAGAAGGACTCGGGGATGCCACGGGCACGTGTGTGAGCGTCGAAACTCGGAACGGACAACAGGAAGAGACGAGTAGGACCGGATGCAAATGACAACACAAATGCAATGCAATGCACATGACAACATGACATGGATGAAATGCACACACGCACACAACAAAACGAAGAAAACCCGAAATGAAGAAGAACCCGGAAAGGAATTGATGAAGCCAAAGTTTATATATTGCCATATAGGGAAATAGTTACATCTGAGGCACGACTTAAAGGTATAAGCCCATTCTGGAATGATCTCAAGTTTGGTATCTTTGCACGACTCATGTAAAAATAGGGATGAAATTGCAAAAGGATAGTTGGCTTACACTCGCTACGTCACACAATACATTACATGAGCAAAACATCATCCAAATAACATCACAACCCGACTACGAGTAAAGATCCAAATGAAAGATACCAAATACATTAAGCCACAGGTCCGAATCGCCCCTAGTAGAAACCACTACTGATCATCGGGATAGTGCACATAGTAATGGCTACGTTCTTCACCGAACTCCCAGTACAGCTCCGTGCCGTCACCTAAGTAGTCCACCATAGTACCTGCATCTGGTGTGGTGTAGAAACTGTGAGCCACGGAGGACTCAACAATCCCGTTCCCGGGTAGCAAAACTATCTAAGCCTTGGGTGTGGAACAAGGCTGAAGAAAGATAAAAGGTTGCAGCTGCACTAGCACTAGCTTACGTGGTAAGAGCGAGAAGAGGAGTGCCACGAGCGACAAAGTGATCACTAAGTGATCCTATCTAAGCACGTCAAACATAACCCCACCGTGTTCACTTCCCGAACCCCTTTCGGAAAATGACCGTCACGGTTACTCACGCTGATAGTGTGTTCTGAACATGGTGTCAAGTTGTCTACAACCGGATATTAACAAATTCCCATCTGCCACATAACCGCGGGCATGGCTTTCGAAAATTCAAAACCCTGCAGGGGTGTCCCAATTTAGCCCATTACAAGCTCACGATCCACGGAGTCGCAACTCCAAGGTGGGAAGGACCGAGTATTCTCGGAATCCCGTGCTCAAGATATTCCGACATAGGTAAAACTAATCCAGCAAGACCTCCCGGCGTGCCGACACCCTGACAGTAGCCGCGCGTATCTACTCTCAGGCCACGACCGGATGAGCACAGCGTACAGTGACCAAAACCCAAGTTGCCAAGGGGGGTACCGCACATGACTCTAGTTCGGACCAACTCTCAAATCGAGCATTGGCCCAGGGGGGTTGATTAATTAATCCTCGGGTTAATTACTCCCTCGGCAAGTTTTAGTTGTTAGGCGAATGGAGTACCAATGTCGGGCCTCGCTGGAAGAGTTTTAGCGCTAAGCGGGTTATCGAGGGGTCCCATAACCCCGGTGTGTGTTTTTTTACTATTTGCTTTTTTTATGAAGTCCCTGAGTATATGTAATTAAGTGTGCATGTTTGCATAGTGATAACTTCTTGTGTGTATGTCCAAATTGAGTGAATGATATGTCAAAATGATCGTGGTGATATGCTCTACACTTTGTTCCATTGTGCCATGCTTGTTTGGCTTCATCTAGATGCTCTAGTCTCTGTTGCAAGAGTGCTACTTGTTATAAACTGCTGTTATTTGTTATTTTGTAGCCATGTTTGAGATATGATAACTTGGTTCATGTTTATCCAAATGAAGCAAATGATATGTCAAAATGTTCATCATGAGATGCTCTACATGATGGTTGCTGTAGAATGATTGTTTGAGTTCATCTTGCAATGTTAATCTCAGTTGCAAAAGTGCATTTGGCTGTTATGTGCTGAAACTTGTTATGAGATGCTGATTTCAATTGCTCTTTGCTATTGATGTGTTTGTCCTCATGCCACATGTTTAGATGTTTTAGAAGCACAATAATATGGTCTTTGCTGTGGTGCATATAAGTTTCCATGATATGCCTTGAGGTGACTTAAACATGCTTGTAAACATGCCATGCCAACTTAACTATTTTAACACTTAGTGAAATTCTACTAAGTCTGGAATCTGTCATGTCCTGATGCTATGTTTGCTTGATGCCCTAGGCAAATCCATGCTAGTTTTGGGGTGGCCATTGATCATTCCTTGTTGTACATGTTGTTGTATATCCATCCATGTCCTACTTGCTCATATGGCTTGCTGTAACTTAATTAATTCTTGCTGCCAAGTTGCTATAAAATATAACTGTCAGATTTTTATCATCATGATCAAAATGTTGTAGCTTGTTGCTATGGATCCATGCCTCCTATGGAGTTGCTCCAATGGAGTTGTTTGCTGTAGGATATGTCTACTACATGTCCATGCTCTTTATATAGTTAGTTGAGTTGATATGCATGTTGTTTTGTGCCTCCGAAGGCAGCATCGTGATGATGTTTTTGCCTTCCCAGATTTTGGCTAAGTTTGGGTAATTTCATTGCAACTTCCCATGCTTGTTTAAATGTGTTCCAGCAAGCTTTTGGGTGTGTTCTAAGTTCCTACTTGTTAACTAACATGTCTACTTCAGATCCATGCTTCTTGTTATGATGTTTGGGTGCTGTAGCTTATTTTTACCTTGCTCCAAAGTTGCTATGTGGCTGTGAACTTCAGCTTGTTGTTTTATCTTGTTTCATGTGTATCTTTTAGCCTGTTGCTTCGTTTTGGGTGTGCCTTATATGAAACTTGTGTGATTTTGCATGTAGAATCATAATATAATGTTGTTTTTTTGTTTGGAGTATGTTTGTTTGATGTTTGGGTGTATCTTGCACCGTTGCCTTGTTTGACTTGTTTTGCTCATATCTTCTAGGCCGTAGCTCCGAATTAAATGAACTTTATATGAAACTTGACTAGAATTTCGTGTAGATCATCATGGTGCATGTTAACCTGCTGTTTAACGACTCTAACTTAAGGTTTGTTCAGATCTGGACTAATTTCAAATTATGCATATGAGGACTTACCGGATTTGTTATGTGTTGATTCCGGCCTCATTTAAACTTGTTCACTTGTGTTGTTTTTCTGTGCTCCCTACCTTGCCATGTATTGCATCATATATAGACTTGTCTTGCATCATACTTGCTTGAGCATATTGTCATGTTCTTGTATTGTTTTTCTATGCTTCCTACCTTGCCATGTATTGCTTCCTATATAGACTTGTCTTGCATCATACTTGGTTGAGCATATTGTCATGTTCTCGTGTTGTGTGTTTACCGTGTTGCTTGCTTCTTCTCGTTAGTGCTTATTCCACTGCGATCGTGAGGATTCATTCGTCTACCCGTGGTTCTTGTTCAAGGCTTCTTCTTCGTCTTCTTCACGGATCCGTTCTTCTTCCTTGCGGGATCTCAAGCAAGATGACCATCACCTTGGATACCTTTACTATCATTGCCTTTGCTTAGTTGTCTTGATGCTATTGTTATATGTCGTGCTACCCATCATTATTGTCAGCCCCTCTCCTTGTTGCCATGAACCTCTAACCTTTGACACCTTCCTAGCAAACCATTGTTTGGCTATGTTACCCGCTTGCTCAGCCCCTCTTATAGCGTTGTTAGTTGCAGGTGAAGATGAAGATCGTTCCAGGTGGGAATTTATTGTTGGAATATCACAATATCTATTATTATTATTATTATTATTATTAACACACCTATATACTGGGCATGGGTGGAAGGCTTGGCCTTTTGCTCGGTGTTTTGTTCCACTCTTGCCACCTTAGTAGCCGATAAACCGGCATTATGTTCCTTGATTTTGCGTTCCTTACACGGTTGGGTATATGGGGCCCCCTTGACACTTCATCTTTGAATAAAACTCCTCCAGCAAGGCCCAACATTGGTTTTAATTTGCCTCATAATAATAACTTAATCAATTAATTAAAATTGCATAGGGGGTCGCGTCCCCGAGGATTCTTTCTACATAGCAAGGGGCCAGTGCTGATGGTGTTGGTCCCAAACAGGCAGACTACAGGGCCGCCTTGGGGAAACCCGAGGTATCTGGTATTTTCCTGTAGGCTGTCCCATCCGGTCGTGGCCTGAGACGAGATACGCGCGGCTACTATCAGGGTGTCGGCATGCCGGGAGGTCTTGCTGGACTTGTTTTACCATTGTCGAAATGTCTTGTGCACCGGGATACCGAGCCTGATCGGATTTCCCTAAGATAAGGGGTAATAATTATTATTACTTCAGCTGATCGTGAGAGCTTGTGATGGGCTAAGTTGGGACACCCCTGCAGGGTTATGATCTTTCGAAAGACGTGCCCGCGGTTATGTGGCAGATTGGAATTTGTTGATGTCCGGTTGTAGAAAACTTGACAGAGGATCCGAAGTAAAACACACAACTGTGTGAGTAACCGTGACTGTCTATTTTCATCTTGAGAAAAGAACACGGTGGGGTTATGTTTGATTCGTAGGTAGTTCAGCATCTTTAGCGATCATTTCTAGTTTGCGACCGTTTGCGTAGATGCTCATCTTATTCTTGTACTCATAAGTTAGCCACCATACTTTTGCTTAGCTGCTGCTGCAACCTCAGCACTTTACCTCTTCCTACCCATTAAGCTTTGATAGTCTTATTACCCATGGTTATGGGATTGCTGAGTCCTCGTGGCTCACAGATACTACAACAACAGTTGCAGGTGTAGGTTTCAGATGTCTTGACATGAGAGCGATGTTCTTTTATTGGAGTTCTTTCTTCTTCTTCTTCTTCTTCTTCTTCTTCAGTCTTGGGTTTGGTTCCGGGTCGGCAGCCTGGGATAGCAGATGGATGTCGTGTGTTTTTCATGTTTGCATCCGTAGTCGGATGTCTTGTATTGATGTTGTTGTATTCATGTGACTTGAATGTATTGTTGTATCCCCCATGTATGTATGCAATGGTACGATATAATGATATCCATCTTGCTAAGCGCCCGAAATGCGGTTGTGCCCCAATCACGTATGTGTCACGTGATCCGGATAGAATCGCATCTTGGGCCTGACAAGTTGGTATCAGAGCCTCGACCGACCATAGGAGCCCCCTTGATTGATCGTAGTCTGGCCGTAGTTGAGTCTAGCAAAAAACTTTTTTCGGAGTCTAGCTATATCGGAGAGTAGGAATTCTTTATACTCCTCTGCCCCTTCGTCGCTCTGGTGAGGAATCTTGACGTAGGTGTTTTGAATTACCCCTCTTCCCCTTCAATTTTTTTTAGGATCACGTGGTTAGTTTTCGTTCGTTGCGTTGTTAGTTCTTGTCATCTGGTGCATCTCTCGTCAAGTGGATTCAACCCTCTTCTTCTTGCAAGTGCAACCTCAGTTCTTTTAACCAATGTTGTTTCCCCTTCCGAAGTTATCTTTCTTCACAACCGCATTTCGGGCGCTTAGCAAGATGGATATCATTACATCGTACCATTACATACATACATGAGGGATACAACAATACATACAAGTCACATGAATACAACAACATCAATACAAAGCATCCGACTACGGATGCAAACAAGAAAAACACATTCACATCCATATGCTATCCCAGGCTGCCGACTCGGAACCTAACCCAAGACTGAAGAAGAAGAAGAAGAAGAAAGAACTCCAACACAACGATCATCACTCTCACGTCAAGACATCGGAAACCTGCAGCTGCACTGTTGTTGTAGTATCTGTGAGCCACGAGGACTCAGCAATCCCATAACCATGGGTAACAAGACTATCAAAGCTTAATAGGTGGGAAGAGGTAAAGTGGTGAGGTTGCAGCAGCGGCTAAGCAAAAATATATGGTGGCTAACTTAGGAGTACAAGAATAAGATGAGAATCTACGCAAGCGGTCGCAACTAGTAGTGATCGCTAAAGATCCTGAACTACCTACGAGTCAAACATAACCCCACCGTGTTCTCTTCTCAAAATGAAAAGAGACAGTCACGGTTACTCACACAGTTGTGTGTTTTACTTCGGATCCTCTGTCAAGTTTTCTACAACCGGACATTAACAAATTCCAATCTGCCACATAACCGCGGGCACGGCTTTCGAAAGATCATAACCCTGCAGGGGTGTCCCAACTTAGCCCATCACAAGCTCTCACGATCAGCTGAAGTAATAATAATTATTACCCCTTATCTTAGGGAAATCCGATCAGGCTCGGCATCCCGGTGCACAAGACATTTCGACAATGGTAAAACAAGTCCAGCAAGACCTCCCGGCGTGCCGACACCCTGATAGTAGCCGCGCGTATCTCGTCTCAGGCCACGTCCGGATAGGAGATCCTACGGGTTATACCAGATATCTCGAGTTTCCCCGTGGCGGCCCCGCAGTCTCCCCGTTTGGGACCAACACAATCAGCACTGGCCCCCCTGCTATGTAGAAAGAATCCCTGGGGACGCGACCCCCTATGCAATTTTAGTTAATTAATTAAGTTGTTATTATGAGGCAAATTAAAACCAATGTTGGGCCTTGCTGGAGGAGTTTTATTCAAAGACGAAGTGTCAAGGGGTACCCATATACCCAACCGTGTAAGGAAAGCAAAATCAAGGAACATAATGCCGGTTTATCGGCTCCTAAGGTGGCATGAGTGGAACAAAACACCGAGCAAAAGGCCAAGCCTTCCACCCATTCCACTTATCTTCACCTGCAACTAACAATGCTATAAGAGGGGCTGAGCAAGCGGGTAACATAGCCAAACAATGGTTTGCTAGGAAGGTGTCAAATGTTAGAGGTTTCATGGCAACAAGGGAGGGGCTGACAATAATGATGGGTAGCGCGACATGTAACGATAGCATCGAGACAACTAAGCATGGCAATGATAGTAAAGGTATCCAAGGGTATGGTCATCTTGCTTGAGATCCCGCAAGGAATAAGAACGGATCCATGAAGAAGACGAAGAAGAAGCCTTGAAGAAGAACCACGAGTAGACGAACAAATCCTCACGATCGCAACAGAACAAGCACTAACGAGAAGAAGCAAGCAATAAGGTAAACACAAAACACAAGAACATGACAATATGCTCAAGCAAGTATGATGCAAGACAAGTCTATATATGATGCAATACATGGCAAGGTAGGAAGCACAGAAAAACAACACAAGAACATGGCAATATGCTCAAGCAAGTATGATGCAAGACAAGTCTATATATGATGCAATACATGGCAAGGTAGGAAGCACAGAAAAACAACACAAGAACATAACAATATGCTCAAGCAAGTATGATGCAATACAAGTCTATATATGATGCAATACATGTCAAGGTAGGAAGCACAAAAAAACAACACAAGAACATGTTTAAATGAGGCCAGAAACTACATATAACAAATCCGGTAAGTCCTCATATGCATAGTTTAAAATTAGTCCAGATCTGAACAAACCTTAAGTTAAAGTTGTTAAACAGAAAGTTAACATGCACCATGATGATCTACACGAAATTCTAGTCAAGTTTCATATAAAGTTCATTTAATTCGGAGCTACGGCCTAGAAGATATGAGCAAAACAAGACAAACAAGGCAACGGTGCAAGATGCACCCAAACATCAAGCAAACATACTCCAAACATGAAAACAATTTGATATTATGATTCTGCATGCAAAATCACACAAGTTTCATATAAGGTACACCCAAAACGGAGCAACGGTCTAAAAGATACACATGAAACAAGATATAACAACAAGCTGAAGTTAACAGCCACATAGCAACTTCCGAGCAATGTAAATATAAGCCAAATCACCAAAACTTCATAACAAGAAGTATGGATCTGAAGTAGACATGTTACTTAATAAGCATGTACTTAGAACACAACCAAAAGCTTGCTGGAGCACAATTAAACAAGCATGGCAAGTTGCAATAGAATTATCCAGACTTAGACAAAATCTGGGAAGGCAAAAATATCATCATGATGCTGCCTTTGGAGGCACAAAACAACAAGCATATCAACTCTAATAAGAACATAAAGAGCATGGACATGGAGTAGACATATCCTACATCAAACAACTCCATTGGAGCAACTCCATAGGAGACATGGATCAATAGCAACAAGCTACAACATTTTGATCATGATGTTAAAAACCTAACAGCAATATTTTATAGCAACTTGGGAGCAAGAAATAAATAAGCTACAACAACCCATATGAGCAAGTGAGGACATGTATGGATAGACAACAACATGTACAACAAGGAATGATCAATGGCCACCCCAAAACTAACATGGATTTGCCTAGAGCATCAAGCAAACATAGCATCAGGATATGACAGATTCCAGACTTAGTAGAAATTTCACCAAGTATAAAACAGTAACAACAACATGGCATGTTTACAAGCTTGTTTAAGTCACCTCAAGGCATGTCATGGAAAGATAATTGCACCACATCAAAGACCATATAATGGTGCTTCTAAAACATCTAGACATGTGGCAAGAGGACAAACACATCAATAGCAAAGAGCAATTGAAATCAACATCTCATAACAAGTTTCAGCACCTAACAGCCAAATGCACTTTTGAAATAGAGATTAACATGGCAATATGAACTCAAACAAGCATGATACAACAACCATCATGTAGTACACTTCATAATGAACATTTTGACATATCATATGCTTCATTTGGATAAACATGCACCAAGTTATCATATCTCAAACATGGCAACAAAATAACAAGTAGCAGCAGTTTATAACAAGTAGCACTCTTGCAATAGAGATTAGAGCATCTAGATGAAGTCAAACAAGCATGGCACAATGGAACAAAGTGTAGAGCATATCACCACGGTCATTTTTACATATCCTTCACTCAATTTGGACATACACACAAATAGTTACCAGCAGTCAAAGTATGCAACAAAATAAGCAATTCTGAGGACTTTGCCATTTTTTCAACAAACAATAGTGAGCGCATCTTAGCTAAACTGTGCACAGGCGTGGGATAGGCGGCGCTGACGGGGTGCTCACCTGCTGGGCTTGGCCCAAAGCGGAGGAGGAGGGGCCGGCTGGGCCTCGGGGAAGAGGGGGCCCAAGGGGCTGAGCAACTGGGCCGACGGGCAGGGAAGGCCCACGGGGGCGAGGCGAGGCCGAGGCCCAGGGGCTGGCTCGGTCGACGCCCTCCTCGAGCCTCCTACTCGAGCAGGAACCAGCGGCGGCGGCGCTTCTGTGGCAGGAGGACGGCGAGGAGGGGCACGCCGGCTGTCGAGCAGATCCGGCCGGCCGGGGCCGGATCCGGTGGCGGGGGAAGATGGAAGGGCCGGCGGCGAAGGATCCAGAAGCGGCGGGCGACGGGCGGTTGCTCCGGCGCGGGAGACCGGCGGCGAGCAGCAGGAGTCCGGCGGCGGAGGACGCCGGCGAGAGGTGCTGGAGGCGAGCGGGAGGCTGGGCTCGCGGTGGTGGCGGATGGGCCCCGGGGCCTGGCACGGGCCCGAGCGGGCTGCGGTGCAGTGGAGGCCGGCGGCTCCACGTGGCGAGGTGTGGTTGGCTGCGGGGCGGCGGCGTGCTGATGTGTCAAGCCCTGATTGGGCGGAGTGATGTGGCTGGCTGGACATGTCCGGCGCGGTTGGACATGTCCGGCGGTGCTAGAGGAGCGGGGCTAGGGTTCATCTGCGCGAAAATGGAGGGGGGAGACACATATTTATAGGTAGAGGGAGCTAGGAGTGTCCAAATGAGGAGCCGTTTGCGGCCAGGCGATCGTGATCGAATGGCTAAGAGCATGGAGGGGTTAGAATGGGTTTGGTGGGCTGTTGGAAAGGGGTGCTGGGCCAAAAGACAAAAGGCCTCCGGCGGTTAACGCGGTTAACCGTTGGGCTATCAAACGAGCTCCGAATGCGACAAAAATTGACAGGCGGTCTACCTATCCTATAATAAGACCACATGCCAAGTTTCAACCCATTCGGAGAACGTTTTCCGGCCACTCACAAAATAAATATTCGGAGGCGCCGCGGGCGCGTGTGAGTGTGTCTGGGCCCAGAACGGACAACGGAAAGGACGAGGGAACACAGACGGATGCAAGTTTTGAAAACATGCTGATGCAAGCACACATGATGACATGGCAAGATGCAACACGCAAGTAGATGACATGGCAACAACGACGAATAACTGGCTGACACGTGGCGCACCGGTCTCGGGGTGTCACACTCCACCGGCGCCGTCATCCTCTGCCTCGTCCTCAACGGCGGCCGCTGCGTCAACCTGACGTGACCAGATATCTTCCGCGCGCTGCCGCCGTTCACTCGCCCATGTGCGTTCTGCTCTTTCTCCCCGCCTTAGATCCATTAGGGTTCCCGCAAAACTCGTCGGAGTTCATCTCCTTCTTCTTCTGCAACTATGGTTTTTCTCTTGAACTTGATATTCCTCCGCGCGATGATGTTCATAATATCTCTTTGCAAATACTGTAATGTCTCATCTATGCAAAAAAATCGATTCATCTCCATGAACTGCATCATACTGATCTTAGGTCTACCTGTTCGTCATTTTAGCTTTATTTTCTGAACTACTATAGATCCAAAGTTGCAGCTTCAATCTGTGAAAACTGTTTGTCCCCACACTTAGTAAAATCCGCTTTCCTCGCGCTTGTCATGGCGGCTTAACTCTCCGGTTTAGAACCACTCTTATGTCATTAGGCCCCATTTAAGCCACCATGCCGAACTTATACTATAACCCAACTTTCCGGTTTAATGAATCAATTTTGAACCGACAATATTTTTTCTTTCTTTAGGCTTCTTTGTTCACAATGCCGCTGAAGACAGTCACCACGTGCAACTGGGTCACTTCTGTTGTTACCGAGGCTACACTTGCTGACTTTGTCAAAATTGGGTACCTGCCGAAAAAATCAGTTATGCATTACCGCGCCCCAAAGCCGGGCGAAGAGAAACCTCATCCAAAGGACGATGAAGTTATTGTTTTTTCTAATCACATGAACTGGGTTTTTCCACCACCCGGCTCTAAGTTCTTCCGGGACGTTCTGCACTTTTTTCCAGCTCCATCCATAAGACATCGGACCCAATTCCATGTCAAATATCTGCAACTTCTAGGTCTTTTGTGAAGTGTATCTTCAAGAGGAACCCATCCTCGAGCTCTTCAGAGAGTTTTTTATTTAAACCGCCAGAATGAGTTCACCAATGGACCCAGTTTGGAACTTGGAGCCGTCTCAATTCAAAGAAGAAGAGATTCTATTTTCCCTTATGCCTGTCTTCCGAGTCACCCCAAAGACTGGAATCAAACCAAGTTTTACTGCAAAGACACCTCCTCGGCTGATGAGAATCCATTGCCGGGTTATCGTGTCCAGCGTTTAGACACCAAGCATCCTCTTGCTGAGAAACTTATTGCCACAGAACGCAAGAAAATTGCTCCCACTCTTGCAAAGGTCAAAGCCCTACTGGGAAATGGGCTAACCGGAATTGATTTGGTCCGGTGCTGGGTCGCATGGCGAATCATTCCCTTGAGCCGTAGGACCGGCTTAATGTGCGACTATACTGGTGAGACCATAGATTCATTACGTCACAGCCTTGAGGACTTGACTAAGGATGTAATCACAGACATGACCAAGACCCTCTTAAATGAAAGCCTGGGAGACTGCAGTAAAGTGGGTCTGAGCCCTTTTCGCAAACTTAACCCGACACCAGAGGTGAGTCTTAACTTTAACTGTCCTTTCTTTATCGTTCTGATTCTCCTGTCAACTCAAACTTCCTGCCCTTCACAGGCTAAGTCGGCTTTCTAAAAGAAAACCTATGACCACGAAGCTGCTAAAAAGGCCAAAATTGTCAAGAAAGCCGCCAAGAAGGCCCTGAAGAAGACAAAGAAGAAAACCAACACTTCTGAATTGTTGGAAATGAACTACAACTCTGAGTCGGAGGTAGCTCTTGACTCTCTTGGCTCCTATTTCAATTATCTTATTGACACTGATTATTGCCAGGATGACACGGAGGCCAGCCAGGCTGTTGATGAAGAGGTAATTACTATTTCCTCCGGCTCAGAATCTTTGCCGAGACAGAAAATTCGACGAGTAACCTGGAAAGTAAGATTTTCACACCCTTTAGCTTATTTGGATCCTCACTTTCTTTTGAAGCAACAGCAACACGAGAAACAACGTCGGACTCGGAACACCGGAGACGATGAATTGTCCTCCGGCTTACCGAACACTCCAGTTCGTCGAAAACGTCGAAATGTGGTCTTTCCGTACTCAAACTCTCTTTACCCACTAGCGAGTCTTATTCATCAACCACTGAACTCTTCTGATTCAAACTATCAGGAGGCCTCTCGCTCTTCGTTTGGCGATTCATCTCAAACTCAGCTGCCGGCTTTCAAGACCGCCCCTCGGTATTGACTGTTCCTTGCTCCGCTCTTCCTTGTCTTTTTATAATTTCGTACTGACTTTCCTTATCTTGTGTAGTGGCCAAGACAAAACCAGTAAGAGGGCAAAAACAACTAAGCCAGCGTCTGACTCAAAAGCCGTTGAACCGACACAGCCAATCTTGGCGACAAATGTTCAGACGCCAACAGAGGAATCTACTCATGATGCTCCTCCTGAAATTCCCGACGACTCTCTTGATCCTGCCAACGTCATCTCTGCAACTATTGAACCACCGGCCCCGTCTGAACCGGCGGAGAAACAAACTGAAGATGTCACAATCACTGGCACCGTCTTTAGAGAGCCGGGAAATCCAACTGTTCCGGCCAAACACACTGCCAAACAAGAACTTGTTGAGAAATGGAGAGTAAGGTTCGATATGGCTCAATATGCACAACTAAGCAGCAGTGAAGTGCTTTCTGGATATCTCAGTCAAGTCCACAATAGCCGTGACCTTGAAATTGACATGGTGAAGCAAATGCATAAAAAGTTTGAGGTACGAACCTTAACCAAATTATATACATCCTTCCAGCCCCCAAGTGTATTGGATATGATAGAATTGAATATGCTGTAGACTTAGAATATCATGTATAAGAATTGAATCCTTAATAGGAAATCTGACTTTGATGAACATTGCATATGTAGCCCCCAAGGGCCGTCTTAATCAGCATGAATGAGTCGGTCCTATTCTTCATTGTATATAAATTGCCTACCTACCCCTCATAAGCCGGCGGTCAATGACTAGAATGCCACCGGGTTAATGTAAATGAATGATAAGAAAGAAGCAATATGCATTAGCCCCCAAGTTGCTACTCTTGCTTGCAAAGTGCTTGGGACTTTTATTAATATGAACCGCCACTTAAAAAACACTTTCGCATCCATTAGCCCCCAAGGGCCAAGTACTCTTGCTTGCAAAGTGCTTGGGACTTTATTAATATGAACCGACACTGAAAGAACACTTCAGCATCCATCAGCCCCCTTTGTTGATACATGATACTACTGCTGAATTGCAAGCGCAATTAGATGACACAAAAGGCCGGCTTAAGTTTCAAGAAACTGAGACCCAGAAGGCTGAATCAAAATTTCAATTTAGTCTGACTGAAACGGACAAACTGAAGGCTGACTTTGAAACGGAGAAGTCTGCTTGGGCTGAAGAGAGAACCACCTTGATGTAGAGAGCCGAAAAAGCAGAAGCAACCCTTGAAAAGGTGACAGCTGAACTCACCAGATTAAAGCATCGTGTGTCTCAAATGACTTCAGGTATCTTCGGTAAGCCGCCATGTTGCAAATTGAATCTTTCCTTAGGTAACATAAACCGCCACTAACCAATTCATGACTCGTGTAGGTAGAAGGAGCAGTAATCTAGCCAGAGAGCCGCTTGTGAAACTTAAAGCTATTTACACCCTTGTGGAACAGTTATACACTGGATCTCAGCGTGCATTGGCTACTGTCTCTCCGTCCAACCATGCACCAAGGTTTTTTGTGGATATTTTAAGGAGACTTTCTGTTCTGCCTGCCAGAATTGATGAAATGAAGCGGTCATTTGCGAGAGCCGGTGCCGTGACAGCTTCGAGCCGGGCTAAGGCGTGGCTTTCAGAGTTAGACCCAGCCGACTTAGTGATGTCTACTACGCAACCTTCTTCTTGTAGACGTTGTTGGGCCTCCAAGTGCAGAGGTTTGTAGGACAGTAGAAAATTTCTCTCAAGTGGATGACCTAAGGTTTATCAATCTATGGGAGGCGTAGGATGAAGATGGTCTCTCTCAAACAACCCTGCAACCAAATAACAAAGAGTCTCTTGTGTCCCCAACACACCCAATACAATGGTAAATTGTATAGGTGCACTAGTTCGGTGAAGAGATGGTGATACAAGTGCAATATGGATGGTAGATATAGGTTTTTGTAATACGAAAATATAAAAACAGCACGGAAACTAATGATAAAAGTGAGCATAAACGGTTTGGCAATGCTAGGAAACAAGGCCTAGGGTTCATACTTTTACTAGTGGAAGTTCTCTCAACAATAATAACATAATAGGATCATATAACTATCCCTCAACATGCAACAAAGAGTCACTCCAAAGTCACTAATAGCGGAGAACAAACAAAGAGATTATTGTAGGGTACGAAACCACCTCAAAGTTATTCTTTCTGATCGATCTTTTCAAGAGTCCGTAGTAAAATAGCACGAAGCTATTCTTTCCGTTCGATCTATCTTAGAGTTCGTACTAGAATAACACCTTAAGATACAAATCAACCAAAACCCAAATGTCACCTAGATACTCCATTGTCACCTCAAGTATCCGTGGGCATGATTATACGATATGCATCACACAATCTCAGATTCATCTAGTCAACCAACACAAAAGAACTTCAAAGAGTGCCCCAAAGTTTCTATAGGAGAGTCAAGACGAAAATGCGTGCTAACCCATATGCATAGATTGCCAAGGTCACGGAACCCGCAAGTTGATCACCAAAACACACATCAAGTAGATCATGTGGTATCCCATTGTCACCACAAATAAGCACATGCAAGACATACATCAAGTGTTCTCAAATCCTTAAAGACTCAATCCGATAAGATAACTTCAAAGGGAAAACTCAATTCATCACAAGAGAGTAGAGGGGGAGAAACATCATAAGATCCAACTATAATAGCAAAGCTCACGATACATCAAGATCGTGCCATCTCAAGAACACGAGAGAGAGAGAGAGATCAAA
>LR738712.1:556995451-557035030 GCA_902687465.1 Secale cereale
AGAGAGAGAGAGAGAGAGAGAGAGAGAGAGAGAGAGAGAGAGAGAGAGAGAGAGAGAGATCAAACACATAGCTACTGGTACATACTCTCAGCCCCGAGGGTGAAATACTCCCCCCTCATCATGGAGAGCGCCGGGATGATGAAGATGGCCAGCGGAGAGGGATTCCCCCTCCGACAGGGTGCCAGAACGGGCCTAGATTAGTTTTCGGTGGCAACAGAGGCTTTCGGCGGTGGAACTCCCGATCTAAGTTTCTTTTCGGGGGTTTCTGTATTTATAGGAATTTTTGGCGTCGGTCTCATGTCAGGGGGGTTTCCGAGTCGTCCACGAGATAGGAGGGCGAGCCTAGGGGGTAGGGCGTGCCTTCCACCCTCGTGGACGGCTCGGGACTCTTGTGGCCCAACTCTTTTACTCCGAGGGCTTCTTTTGGTCCATAAAAGTTCCACAAAAATTGGTAGGTCAATTGGACTCCGTTTGGTATTCCTTTTTTGTAAAACTAAAAAACAAGGAAAAAACAGAAACTGGCACTGGGCTCTAGGTTAATAGGTTAGTCCCAAAAATCATATAAAATAGCATATAAATGCATATAAAACATCCAAGATGGATAATATTATATCATGGAACAATAAAAAATTATAGATACGTTGGAAACGTATCAAGCATCCCCAAGCTTAATTCATGCTCGTCCTCGAGTAGGTAAATGATAAAAACAGAATTTTTGATGTGGAATGCTACCTAACATAATTATCAATATAATTTTATTTATTGTGGCATGAATGTTCAGATCCGAAAGATTCAAGACAAAAGTTTAATATTGACATAGGAATAATAATACTTCAAGCATACTAACAAAGCAATTATGCCTTCTCAAAATATCATGGCCAAAGGAAGTTCATCCATACAAAATCATATAGTTTGGCTATGGTCCATCTTCGTCACACAAAATACCAAAAATCATGCACAACCCCGGTTTCAGCCAAGCAATTGTTTCATACTTTAATTTTTTCAAACCTTTTCATCTTTCACGCAATACATGAGCGTGAGCCATGTATATAGCACTATAGGTGGAATAGAGTGGTGGTTGTGGAGAAGACAAAAAGGAGGAAGATGGTCTCACATCAACTAGGTGTATCAATGGGTTATGGAGATGCCCATCAATAGATATCAATGTGAGTGAGTAGGGATTGCCATGCAATGGATGCACTAGAGCTATAAATGTATGAAAGCTCAACAAAAGAAACTAAGTGGGCGTGCATCCAACTTTCTTGCTCACGAAGACCTAGGGCATTTGAGGAAGCCCATTGTTGGAATATACAAGCCAAGTTCTATAGTGAAATTCCCACTAGTATATGAAAGTGACAAAACAAGAGACTCTCTATCATGAAGACCATGGTGCTACTTTGAAGCACAAGTGTGGAAAAAGATAGTAGCATTGTCCCCTTTTATTTTCTTTTTTTCTTTTGGGCCTTTCTTTTTTCTTTGGCCTTTCCTTATTTTTTCTCTTTTTTTATTTGGGACAATGCTCTAATAATGATGATCATCACACTTCTATTGATTTACAACTCAAAGATTACAACTCGATACAAGAACAAAGTATGACTCTATATGAATGCCTCCGGCGGTGTACCGAGATGTGCAATGAATCAAGAGTGATATGTATGAAAAATTATGCATGGTGGCCTAGCCACAAATACGATGTCAACTACTTGATCATGCATGGCAATATGACAATGATGAAGCGTGTCATAGCTAACATAACGGTGGAAAGTTGCATGTCAATATATCTTGGAATGGCTATGGAAATGCCATGATAGGTAGGTATGGTGGCTATTTTGAGGAAGGTATATGGTGGGTGTATGGTACCGGTGAAAGTTGCGCGGTACAAGAGAGGCTAGCAATGGTGGAAGGGTGAGAGTGCGTATAATCCTTGGACTCAACATTAGTCATAAAGAACTCACATACTTATTGCAAAAATCTACAAGTCATCAAAACAAAGTACTACACGCATGCTCCTAGGGGAAGGGTTGGTAGGAGTTAACCATCGCGCGATCCCGACCTCCACACAAAGGATGACAATCAAAGAAATAGCTCATGCTTCAAATTTGTCACACAACGGTTACCATACGTGCATGCTACGGGACTTGCAAACCTCAACACAAGTATTTCTCAAATTCACAAGTCACAACTACTCTACTAGCATGACTCTAATATCACCATCCTCATATCTCAAAACAATCATCAAGCATCAAACTTCTCTTAATATTCAATGCACTTTATATGAAAGTTTTTATTATATCCCTCTTGGATGCCCATCATATTAGGACTAAATTCACAACCAAAGAAAATTACCATGCTGTTCTAAAAGACTCTCAAAATAATATAAGTGAAGCATGAGAGTTCATCTATTTCTTCAAAATAAAACCACTGTCGTGCTCTAAAAAGATATAAGTGAAGCACTAGAGCAAACAACAAACTACTCCAAAAGATATAAGTGAAGATCAATGAGTTGTTGAATAATTATGTAACTATGTGAAGACTCTTTAACATTTAAGAATTCAGTTCTTGGGATATTATTCAAACAGCAAGCAAAACAAAATAAAACAAAATGACGCTCCAAGCAAAACACATATCATGTGGTGAATAAAAATATAGCCTCAAGTAAAGTTACCGATGAACGAAGACGAAAGAGGGGATGACTTCCGGGGCATCCCCAAGCTTAGGCTCTTGGTTGTCCTTGAATATTACCTTGGGGTGCCTTGGGCATCCCCAAGCTTAGGCTCTTGCCACTCCTTATTCCATAGTCCATCGAATCTTTACCCAAAACTTGAAAACTTCACAACACAAAACTCAACAGAAAACTCATAAGCTCCGTTAGTATAAGAAAATAAAAATACCACTTAGGTACTGTTGTGAACTCATTCTAAATTCATATTGGTGTTATATCTATTTTATTCCAACTTCTCTATGGTTCATACCCTCCTATACTACTCATAGATTCATCATAATAAGCAAACAACACATAGAAAACAGAATCTGTCAAAAAACAGAACAATCTGTAGCAATCTGTAACTTTCGAATACTTATGTAACTCTAAAAATTCTGAAATAAATTGGTGGACTTGAGGAATTTGTATATTAATCTTCTGCAAAAATAATCAACTAAAAATCACTCTCCAGTAAAATATGGCAGCTAATCTCGTGAGCGCAAAGTTTCTGTTTTTTACAGCAAGATCACATTAACTTTCACCCAAGTCTTCACAAAGGTTATACTTGGCACTTTATTGAAACAAAAGCTATAAAACATGATTACTACAGTAGCTTAATCATGTGCACACAGAAAAACATTAGGGGTAAATATTGGGTTGTCTCCCAACAAGCGCTTTTCTTCAATGCCTTTTAGCTAGGCATGATGATTTCAATGATGCTCACATGAATGATAAGAATTGAAACATAAAGAGAGCATCATGAAGAATATGACTAGCACATTTAATTCTAACCCACTTCCTATTCATAGGGATTTTGTGAGCAAACAACTTATGGGAACAATAATTAACTAGCATAGGAAGGCAAAGCAAGCATAACTTCAAGATTTTCAACACATAGAGAGGAAAGTTGATATTATTGGAATTCCTACAAGCATATATTCCCCCTTCATAATAATTTTCAGTAGCATCATGAATGAATTCAACAATATAACCATCACATAAAGAATTATTTTCATGATCTACAAGCATAGAAAATTTACTACTCTCCATATAAGCAAAATTCTTCTCATTCGGAATAGTGGGAGTATCATAAGAAACTCGAGTACTATAAATTGTTTCCACATTAAAAGAGTAATGTTCAGAAAAAAGGGTAATCATAATCATGACAAGTTTTATAAATATAATCATCACTACTTTTTATAGCATAACTATCTTCACAATAATCATCATAAATAGGAGGCATGCTATCATCATAATAAATTTGCATATCAAAACTTGGGAGGCTAAAAATATCATTTTCATCAAACGTAGCATCCCCAATCTTGGGACAAACATTAATTGTAGCAAATAAATTCTCAAACATGTCATTCTCATCAAACATAGCATCCCCAAGCTTGGGCCTTTTCATATCATAAGCATAATCACTCTCATCATTAATAGTATGAATAGCACCGATAGTATAGCAATTATCATCATCACAACGAGTAATAGGAGCAACATCATTTGGAAGGGATACTCCTTTACCTTTGCTTCTCCGTCTTTTCTTTTTCTTCTTCGCATCATGTGTGGGTTTAATCCTCTTTTTGGAGCTCCTTATTAATGAGATTGGTTGAATAGAAGGTTCCTCCTCGTTACCTGATTCATCATAAGAAAGAATAGGAGGATATTGGGAAATTTCTTCCCTTTCATTAGTATTCTCTTCATCTTCTATTTGTTTTCTTAACTTTATGTAATTGGCAATATAAGGATTTTCAATGCAATTCACTACACAATACATATAAATTTCCTCTAGATCAAAATCAAGAACTTTATCAAGGGAAAATTCTGGAATATTCTTAGTTATACGTTTCATTTCTTCATAACCCAAAAGCAAACTAAGTTCATTATGATGTGAAAGGGAAATCAAGTCATCACAATTTTTGGACATGATTCGATCATGAAACAATTTGCATTGGAGATTTAAATGACCACGTTCATTGCAAAGTTGACAAGTACGGCTAAGAAAATTTAAATTTTCAGCACAAATATCTAGCCTTTCTTGCAACCATTTAGTTTCTAAATACTTATGCCTCTTGCAAAATCTATCTTCACTATTTGGTGTATACTTGCAAACTCTATGCACTCCACAAAAGTTGACATGCTTATAAGAGACATTTTCATCATGACTAGTGCAATCATCATTAGTACTATGGATATTCGAAGAATTTACACTAACAACATTGAAATCATGCTCATCATTAAAGTATTTAGCGCCAAACATTTTAATGCATTCTTCTTCTAGTACTTGGGCACAATTTTTCTTTCCATCATTTTCACGAAAGACATTAAAAAGATGAAGCATATGAGGTAACCTTAATTCCATTTTTTTGTAGTTTTCTTTTATAGACTTAACTAGTGATAAAAAAGAAACTAAAAGATTCTATTGCAAGATCTAAAGATATACCTTCAAGCACTCACCTCCCCGGCAACGGCGCCAGAAAAGAGCTTGATGTCCACTACGCAACCTTCTTCTTGTAGACGTTGTTGGGCCTCCAAGTGCAGAGATTTGTAGGACAATATCAAATTTCCCTCAAGTGGATTACCTAAGGTTTATCAATCCGTGGGAGGCGTAGGATGAATATGGTCTCTCTCAAACAACCCTGCAATCAAATAACAAAGAGTCTCTTGTGTCCCCAACACACCCAATACAATGGTAAATTGTATAGGTGCACTAGTTCGGCGAAGAGACGGTGATACAAGTGCAATATGGATGGTAGATATAGGTTTTTGTAATAAGAAAATATAAAAAAAGGTAACTAATGATAAAAGTGAGCATAAATGGTATGGCAATGCTAGTAAACATGCCATAGGGTTAATACTTTCACTAGTGGAAGTTCTCTCAACAATAATAACATAACTGGATCATATAACTATCCCTCAGCATGCAACAAAGAGTCACTCCAAAGTCACTAATAGCGAATAATAGACAAAGAGATTATTCTAGGGTACGAAACCACCTCAAATTTATTCTTTCTGATCGATCTTTTCAAGAGTCCGTAGTAAAATAGCACGAAGCAATTCTTTCCGTTCGATCTATCTTAGAGTTCGTACTAGAATAACACCTTAAGATACAAATCAACCAAGACCCTAATGTCACCTAAATACTCCATTGTCACCTCAAGTATCCGTGGGCATGATTATACGATATGCATCACACAATCTCAGATTCATCTGTTCAACTGATAACCCTCAACCGTAAGGGATCGAGATAGTCTTCGCGGGTAAGAATAACCCAGTTTATTGATTCGACACACGGGGAGCCAAAGAGTATTTATAAGCTTTGACAATTGAGTTGTCAATTCAACCGCACCTGAAATATACTTACTTGCAACAAAAGATAAGTGGTAACAGTGATATGATAGTGATAATAGTGATAGTAAAAGTAACAACAAAAAGTAAATAGTGAAGGTAAATGGCAAAAGTAGCAACTAGTGACAAGCAGGGTTTAAAACACTGTAGGCTAGGGAGATGGATGGTTGGGCGCTGCATGGATGAGATAGATTCTAACTTGGGGCACGGCACACAGAAAAGTAATGATCATCTAGGCAAATATCAAACATTAGGCATGTATCTCGTAGGTAGTTGTACGTGCTTGCAATAAGAACTTGCACAACATCTTTTGTCCTACCATCCCGCTACGAACGGGGCCAAAAGGAACTTATGGATATTAAGGTGCTCCTGTCAAAGAGCACCGGAACAAAGCAATGAACTCAATGGATACATGTAATCCTCAAACTACAGACCATCCCCTTTGGTGTCCCAAGCTATCACTTTTGGGATCGCCGGTTCCGAACCGTAATAGGTGCAAACAACTCATAGATAGGATCACGAACACAAATATATTCATGCAAACACATATGGTTCAGATCTGAGATCATGGCACTCGGGCCCTAAGTGTCAAGCATTAAGAATAACAAGTTGAAGCAAAGATGATAAACACCATAGTAGATGATAGGCAACATGCCCCCAACGATCTGACAAACTATCACATGATCTAACTCATCCAATCCCTACCATCCCCTTCGCCTACAGCAGGGGAATTACTCACACATGGAGGGAGAAGTCATGGAGGGATGATGGAGTGGTGATGATGATGACGATGGCGACGATCTCCCCTCTCCGGAGGCCAATTCAGCCTCCAGATTAGCCCTCCCGAGGAAGAACAGAGGGTGGCGGCGGCTCCGCGACGGAAAACTGCGAAAAGAACTTCTGATCTGGGGTTTCCGTGTCGCGAGTAAAAATACGAGGCAAAGTAGGGCACCAGGGGGTGTGGGCCCCACCCAGACGACCCCCCGGCGCGGCCCAGGGGGGCGCCCACAGGGCGCCTGGGCACCCCCTGGCCCCCCTCTGGCCCCACTTCTGGCTCCTGGTTGCTTCGGGTGCGTGGATTTTCTGTGATTTTTCGTGGATTTTTCTGAGATACTTTAAAATCCGTTTTCCTGCACACAATAAAACCATACAGACAGCTCTGCTGAAAACAGCGTTAGTCCGGGTTAGTTTAGTTCAAATCATGCAAGAATGAGGTCAAAACAATATCAAAAGTGTTTGGAAAAGTTGAAACGTTTGAGACGTATCAACTCCCCCAAGCTTAGCATATTGCTTGTCCTCAAGCAATTCAGTTCAACGAACTGGACGCGACAAAGAAAACTTTGACAAACTCTTTTGCTTCATTAGATGTATATAAGCATGTACTACGAAAAGAGTTTAGCAAGTATTGAAACAGTACTTATGAGGACAATGCAAGGAGCAATCCTTCTTTCAAGTGACCAGTCATAAATACTTAAAAGTAAATAATATATTACTGAAAATCAAGACAAGATTACATTGCACATAGCTTGAGCATATTAGGGTGGTATCTCGCTAGCCTCCATGAGTGAAGCAAAACATAAATGCAGAGACTCCTCCAGAGTTTTTAAAAGAGACTAGAACTAAGAATTTCAGAATAAATCATATCACAAGTATGCAGAAGACAATGTAATACTTTGGGACAATGCACGTTACACTCAGAATGGCAATTATGCTCTCATAGTTGGTGCTTTGAAGAAAGAAGGTGAGACTCTCGAACCGTGGCTTTTATTGGCAAGGTTGAAAACCCGTGGTTGGAAACAAAAACTAAACATGTACCAGAGCTCTTGGTTTTAAAAACAGAGATAAAAACGTTTTGAGAGGTGCATATTTCGTCAACGAATGCTAGCAGATAACTCAATCACTTCTTGAGCTGGACAAGTTTCGAGGAACGGCTCCCGCATGAGGACGATCACATCCTCTTAATCTCCTTTGTTTATCACTGCCAAAGTTTTCTGATTTCTCATGAACAAAGCGTGAAGGAGGGTTTGTTTGTTATATTATCTTTTTGAGCCGGGCGCACTCAATGCCAGTTCCTTTTCGTATTAGGGGTTCGAACATTATACATGCAATCCAGGGGTGAAACTTGTCCAACTTAAAAAGATTATGAATTAACTACTACTTCCTCATGAGCTAAAACATAGGCGCAAAAGAGAAATGCTTTTGATTAATTTCGAGATGGTACACGAAAGTCTTCGTTAGGAATGGCAGGTAAATACCATGTATAGGAAGGTATAGTGGACTCATATGGCATAACTGGTTTTAAGGATTTTGGATGCACAAGCAGTCAGTCCGCTTAGTATAGGTGGAAGTTTAGCAAAAGACTGGGAAGCGACCAACTAGAGAGCAATAACGGTCATAATCATGCAGAGCGACAAAGCAACATTGAGTCGGGCATGAAAGTGATATAACTATTCTGAAACTCAAAGATCATCAAGGCAGAGTAGACTTTTTAGTCTTAAACATGTGTAAGCATGTGCCAAGTCAATCCAAAAATTCTCTAAAGGGAAATACCACCTTAGTATACCAGACTATGAACAGTGCAATGCATGTAGATCATTTCAATAACACATTATATACTCTAGTTATTCGAGACTAGCCACAAGGAAAGCATGAACCACCGAAAGAGCATTGTAAACATAGCACTATGTCGGTACAAGCTGGTCTGTAGATCATAAGTACAAGCATATGTACAAAAGTAGAAACAAAAAGAGTTCATACCGGTCTTCCTTGTTGCTTCCCTTCAGTTGATCTTCGTCATTACTGCTTGTCACTTGCACGATCGAACGTAGGAAATATAATTAAATGCCATCACGGACTCGAGCTGAACTCTGAAAACAAAGCAAACTAAAGAGAGAAAGGAAATCTTTTTGGATTTTTCAAAGGTTGAATAAAAGCAAAAGAAAGAGAAAATCTCTTTGTTGTTTTTGCAAAGAGAGAAATAAAGAAGAACGGGCAAAATCTTCGAAAAGATCAAAGTGAATAAAACGGATAATACAATGGAAAAGTAAGAGGGGCACGTACTCCCCCAAGCTTAGGCTTTTGGCCTAAGTTGGTAGCAGCTACTGCCCCCAGGAGCCTCCTGCTCCGGGGGTATGGTGGTGAGTCCAAGGGTCGTAGAATGATGCTGGCGCGTACACCGAACTCCTCGGAGTCTCCCACGAGGAAGGTTCCGAGCGCCAAACAGAGGAAGAACCTTCACCAAACTCGGTGGCGGTCTCTTCCTGAAAATGTGGTAACTCACCGTGCTTCTCCTCTTCGGGCACAACCCCCTCCATGGGGTTAAGAAACTGATGCTGGACCATGAACTCATCGAACTGGACAACATCAAAGGACCATCCGTTCCTGCGAGAAAAATCAAACAAAAGAGGTGCAGGTAGACGGATCTCGCGTTCCGCGGTAATTACGAAACGCAAGATATAAACAAGATTATCAAGCTCAGAACCCATGGTGACAAACTTATGCCTTTTCATAGCAGCAAGATCAAAGCTTAAATAAGTAAAAGGATTATCATCAGGGTGTGGGGTGCCTCCATGATGTTCTAAGATAAGTGTGGCATAAATGCCACCATATAAGTCCCCCTTGTTACCGTTCATAGCAAGGCGTCGAGCAATTAAGGCACCCAGATTATAATCAGACCTCCCTGAGAGGGCTGCTGCCAGGATAGCAATATCCGGAGCAGAAATGCTGCTCGTGTTGTCACGAGCTAACACCCCTCTGGCAATATAATATGCAAAATACCTGAGGTGAGGAAATAAGATGCTGGAGATCTTCGACCGATGAATATCCCTCGTACCCATGCTGCAGAGAGAGTTGATGACGGTTTTTAGCTCGGAGGGCTGAGTGGCCATCCTAGCCGTCCTCCCAACGTTCGACACACCTATTATTTCACAAAATTTTCCCAAAGTCATGGTGATAAGTTCATTGTAAAATTTAAACTCAATAGCACCTGAATCAGGATTATATCTAAAACTGTTAATGAAACTGGAGGTGAGTTTTTGATACTGAGTAACACGGCTCGTGACAAGTCGTGTCAAACCTGCATTAGCACAAAGATTATACAACTCATCCTTGATTCCCGCAGCTTCCATGAATTCATCACATGGAAATGTCATCGCACGTGCTGGACTTGTGTCTTCCAACAACTCCAGGGGCACATGATCTTCATTATAGCTCACCCTAGCAGTCGATGGTGAAGCTGCGGCTCTAGTAACTCGATCGGAGTGTGCGGGCCTCCTCTTCTCAAGCCACCTTTTGCCCTTCCTAACAAACTCATTTCTGTTTTTTTTTTTGCAATTTACAAAAATGAGGATTAAAACAAGATGAGTTAAGGCAGACTACTCAACTCACTTGCCCAAGGCATAAACTTGCATCAAAACTTGGAAAATAACTTTCTACACATGCATGCAAGCTCATCTCTACAGCACCAAGAATTACTAAATACTCACAAATGAGGCCACCAATCAAAAATCTAATTGGAGGGGTGGAGGAGTCACATACCAGGGAGTATTTGCTCAAAATTTCAGCTCAAATGATGGGCTGTAGAGAGAGATCGAAGAATCGCCTCCAAGAACAGCAAGAACACAAGAACAAGAGCAGAACTCGAGTTTTTGGAGAAAGAGAGAGAGGGAGGAAGAAGACATACCTGGAGGGGGGCCCTTTGGGCGCGGCCAGGGGCTGGGCCGCGCCAGCTGGCCGCCTAGGCCACTGGTGGGTCCCCCTGGCTGGCCCCAGGTCTTTTTGGGTCTCTCCCGACGTGGAAATTATTATTTAAATTTTTTTGGAATTTTTCTGAAAACTTCACTGTTGAAATTTTTTCGAAGTTCAAAAAGCTGCGAAACTCTTTGAAAACTTGAAGTAGTGAGTAGTATTGTGAAGCTTCAAAACATAAATATTTGGTACAACAAGTAGGACAAAAACTAAAAACTAATGAAAATATAACAAGCTCAACTTTTTATCCATATAAAACATATTTGCTAATAAGGTTGATCAAGTCTTACCAACAAACAGGCGATATATAGAGCAAAAAGTCTCACCTCTCACGAAGTAATCACTGAACCTTTACCTTGATGGACATTGTCCCTACCATGATAGTTTTGTATTTGTGAGGCACATGTAGTGGACAATCCCATTCTCCAATCTTCATGGTCTCGATATTTTCTATAGAGTTGAGGCCATGCCTCCTGTCGATCTTCTTTGGAAAATATACCGTGTGTTCTTTATCATTCACATGGAAGGTAACCTTCCCTTTATTGCAATCAATGATAGCACCTGCAGTGTTAAGAAAAGGTCTACCAAGAATAATGGACATGCTCCCATCCTCGGGCATGTCAAGCACAACAAAATTAGTAAGAATTAAACAATTAGCAACCTCTATGGGAACATCCTCACAAATACCTATCGGAACAGCGGTTGACCTGTCAGCCAACTGAAGGGAGATATCTGTAGGAATTAGTTTCTCTAAACAAAGCCTCTCGTAAAGAGAGAGAGGCATAACACTCACTCCTGCTCCAAGATCACATAAAGCAGTTTTGACATAATTATTCATTATGGAGCAAGGAATGGTGGGTATACCTGGATCACCGAGCTTCTCAGGAATCTTGCCACTGAAAGAGTAGTTAGCAAGCATACTAGATATTGCATCATTAGGAACTTTTCTTTTATTAGTGACAATATCTTTCATATATTTTGAATAAGGAAGTAACTTAATAGCATCAGTCAAAGGGATTTGAAGAAAAAGAGGTTTAATCCACTCACAAAACTTATTGTAATGCTCTTCTTCTTTAGATTTGATGGACTTACCTGGAAAGGGCATGGGTTTCTGTACCCATGGTTCTCTTTCCTTCCCATGTTTTCTTGCGATGAAGTCTTCTTTAGTGTACCTCTTACGTTTGTCAGGTGCTTCTTCTTCTCGAACTTCAGGCGGATCATTCTTCTCATTATTATTACCTTCAGGTTCAGCACCGTCTTCAGTCTCAGCATCGGAGATAGATACGCTGTTAGGATCAATAGTTGGCTCTTCATCTGCAATAGGATCATTAGAATTGTCAGTCTCCTTATGTTTCTTCTTTTTCTTTGGAGAGCCAACAATTTCTTCTTCCTGCATTTGAGAATCCTGCTCGATTCTCTTTGGATGCCCCTCTGGATAGAGAGGATCTTGAGTACTAGTTCCTCCTCGGGTCTTAATCCCGAAAGCCTGCAAATTATCTTGTTTGGCATTGTTAGCAAGCAAATCTCTTTGCACTTTAGAAATTTGGTCAAGCTGAGTTTGAACCATTTGAAAATGCTTCACAAGACATTGAACATCATTAACTGTTCTATCTAAAACATCAAGCAGTCTTTTGATAGCAAGGGAATTATCATGCAATTGACTTTCTATCCTCTCATTAAAATGATTTTGTTTCATAATAAAATTATCAAACTCATCTAAACATTGATCAGGAGGCTTACCATGAGGGATGTCACTTGCGTTGAAATCTAAAAGAGAGTGTACCTCCACCATAGGAGGGTGAGTGGTAGACTCACACAGCTTCTCAATAGGGGGTAGATTCTTCACGTCTTCAGCTTTAATACCTTTCTCTTTAATAGACTTCTTTGCTTCTCGCATATCTTCGGGGCTTAGAACAAACATGCCCCTCTTCTTTGGTGGTGGAGGTGGTTCAGGGACAGACCAATCTTCATGGTTTTTGGCAATCCTGCCCATCAAATCTTCCGCATCGTCCGGTGTTCTTTTCCTGAAAACACAACCAGCACAACTGTCCAAATAGGACCTAGATTCATCAGTTAGACCAGCATAGAATATATCGATTAATTCATTCTTAGGGATTTCATGTCCTGGTCTAGCCCGAATCAGACCGCAGTACCTCCCCAAGCTTTAGGGAGGGACTCATCCTGCAACTGTTTAAAGTTATAAATTCTTTGTAAAGCAGCATGTTGCATGTGAGCAGGAAAGTACTTATCAACAAAAGAGTGAGCTAAGTCTTGAGGACTCTTAATGGAACCGCATGGAAGCGAATCATACCATGCTTTAGCACCTTCCTTCAAGGAGAAAGGAAGAAGCTTGGTGATATAAAAGTATCGTATCTTCTCATCTGTGGTAAACAGGCCACCTAACTCACCGAGTTTAGTCAGGTGTGCAATAGCATCATCATTTTCTCTGCCATAAAAGGGGTCAGCTTCAACCATAGGTATAAGTGAAAGATCAACAGAGAAATCATAATCATGATCATCAATGCATATAGGAGATGTAGCAAATTCAGGATCAGGAACGGTTTTATTCTTCAAAGAGTGTTTTTCAAATAGTTTCTTAATAACTTCAGGGTCAGAGCCAGAAAACTCTGTCAGTTCCCTGCATAAATCTTCATCAAGCATATAGTAATCATCATCAAGGAGCCTCTCTTCGAGTTTACTCAAATCAGGATAATCATAAGTTTCACCAATAGGGTAGCGAGTAACAGGAAGTTCAATTCCAGACTTTTTAGCAGCAGCAGCAATTTGTTTCTCAAGAGCATAACTAAGCGAACTAATATCATCAAAAGTAGTAGAAGCATCATCAAGAGTATCAAACATAGTAACAGATTCAGTAGGAGCATCATGTGGTGGTGGTGAGGCAAACTTACTCATAACGGAAGGTGAATCAAGTGTAGCACTAGTGCTCAGAGCAGTACCTCTTCTTGTAGTGGATAGTAAGATCGGAACCTTGGGGTCTCCTTTCTTACCCATAGTGGATAAAGTGCAGCAGGTAGGATACCTCAAGTAGACTTGTAAATATTGCTATGCTCCCCGGCAACGGCGCCTGATAACCCTCAACCGTAAGGGATCGAGATAGTCTTCGCGGGTAAGAATAACCCAATTTATTGATTCGACACACGGGGAGCCAAAGAGTATTTATAAGCTTTGACAGTTGAGTTGTCAATTCAACCGCACCTGAAATATACTTACTTGCAACAAAAGATAAGTGGTAACAGTGATATGATAGTGATAATAGTGATAGTAAAAGTAACAACAAAAAGTAAATAGTGAAGGTAAATGGCAAAAGTAGCAACTAGTGACAAGCAGGGTTTAAAACACTGTAGGCTAGGGAGATGGATGGTTGGGCGCTGCATGGATGAGATAGATTCTAACTTGGGGCACGGCACACGGAAAAGTAATGATCATCTAGGCAAATATCAAACATTAGGCATGTATACCGTAGGTAGTTGTACGTGCTTGCAATAAGAACTTGCACAACATCTTTTGTCCTACCATCCCGCTACGAACGGGGCCAAAAGGAACTTATGGATATTAAGGTGCTCCTGTCAAAGAGCACCGGAACAAAGCAATGAACTCAATGGATACATGTAATCCTCAAACTACAGACCATCCCCTTTGGTGTCCCAAGCTGTCACTTTTGGGATCGCCGGTTCCGAACCGTAATAGGTGCAAACAACTCATAGATAGGATCACGAACACAAATATATTCAGGCAAACACATATGGTTCAGATCTGAGATCATGGCACTCGGGCCCTAAGTGTCAAGCATTAAGAATAACAAGTTGAAGCAAAGATGATAAACACCATAGTAGATGATAGGCAACATGCCCCAACGATCTGACAAACTATTACATGATCTAACTCATCCAATCCCTACCATTCCCTTCGCCTACAGCAGGGGAATTACTCACACATGGAGGCAGAAGTCATGGAGGGATGATGGAGTGGTGATGATGATAACGATGGCGATGATCTCCCCTCTCCGGAGGCCAATTCAGCCTCCAGATTAGCCCTCCCGAGGAAGAACAGAGGGTGGCGGTGGCTCCGCGACGGAAAACTGCGAAAAGAACTTCTCATCTGGGGTTTCCGTGTCGCGAGTAAAAATACGAGGCAAAGTAGGGCACCAGGGGGTGTGGGCCCCACCCAGGCGACCCCCCGGCGCGGCCCAGGGGGGGCGCCCACAGGGCGCCTGGGCACCCCCTGGCCCCCCTCTGGCCCCACTTCTGGCTCCTGGTTCCTTCGGGTGCGTGGATTTTCTGTGATTTTTCGTGGATTTTTCCGAGATACTTAAAAATCCGTTTTCCTGCACACAATAAAACCATACAGGCAGCTCTGCTGAAAACAGCATCAGTCCGGGTTAGTTTAGTTCAAATCATGCAAGAATGAGGTCAAAACAATATCAAAAGTGTTTGGAAAAGTAGATACGTTTGAGACGTATCATCAACCAACACAAATGAACTTCAAATAGTGCCCCAAAGTTTCTACCGGAGAGTCAAGACGAATACGTGTGCCAACCCCTATGCATAGATTCCCAAGGTCACGGAACCCGCAAGTTGATCACCAAAACATACATCAAGTAGATCATGTGATATCCCATTGTCACTACAGACAAGCACATGCAAGACATACATCAAGTGTTCTCAAATCCTCAAAGACTCAATCTGATAAGATAACTTCAAAGGGAAAACTCAATTCATCACAAGAGAGTAGAGGGAGTGAAACATCATAAGGTCCAACTATAATAGAAAAGCTCGTGATACATCAAGATCGTGCCATCTCAAGAACACGAGAGAGAGAGAGAGAGAGAGAGAGAGAGAGAGAGAGAGAGATCAAACACATAGCTACTGATACATACCCTCAGCCCCGAGGGTGAACTACTCCCCCCTCGTCATGGAGAGCGCCGGGATGATGAAGATGGCCACTGGAGAGGGATTCCCCCCTCCGACAGGGTGCCAGAACAGGTCTAGATTGGTTTTCGGTGGCAACAGAGGCTTTTGGCGACAGAACTCCCGATCTAGGTTTCTTTTTGTGGGTTTCTGTATTTATAGGAATTTTGGCGTCGGTCTCACGTCAGGGGGGGGTCTCCGAGTCGTCCACGAGATAGGAGGGTGAGCCCAGGGGGTAGGGCGCGCCCTCCACCCTCGTGGACGGCTCGAGACTCTTCTGGCCCAACTCTTGTACTCCGGGGGCTTCTTTTGGTCCATAAAAAATCCACAAAAATTGACAGGTCAATTGGACTCTGTTTGGTATTCCTTTTCTGTAGAACTC
Organism: Secale cereale; assembly: GCA_902687465.1. Lineage (NCBI taxonomy): Eukaryota > Viridiplantae > Streptophyta > Magnoliopsida > Poales > Poaceae > Secale > Secale cereale. The sequence goes on from LR738712.1 coordinate 557,011,557, forward strand.
AAAAACAAGGAAAAATAGAAACTGACACTGGGCTCTAGGTTTATAGGTTAGTCCCAAAAATCATATAAAATAGCATATAAATGCATATAAAACATCCAAGATGGATAATATAATAGCATGGAACAATAAAAAATTATAGATACGTTGGAGATGTATCACTTAGCCACTGGTTATCCAAGACAAAAGGAAGACGACACGACTTTTGATCAAAAGGAGTTTGCTACCTGCGTCAAGATTATCCGCCCTCTGGCCAGCCTGATTTTTAATGAAATGGACCTGTCAAAATATCAGCCGGCTTACAACATTGAAAACCAGAAGATGCCCACTCCGTCTAACAAAGTGATGGAGCTAATCCCTCCAATCAGTAAGCATGCTTTTGCCCCTAAAATTGATCCATCTGAACTTATTGATGAAGAGACTGAATTTGAAGCTTTGGCTGGCTTCAATTGTTTGGCACAGAACTTTTAGACAGAGGAGGACGAAGAACTGGAGAAGGGTAATCCGGAGACTTCAACGCAGGAAGGTCAAGAAGAATGAATCGTCTTGGCGGTTTACATACTTGGTCCCATACAGAAACATTATTTTGATTGGCTCTCAGAGTCTTGTAATAGGGTAGTAAAACTTGAATCTGTCGTGCCATCGTGCACGGTTCTGCCTATGCATAATATTATTAATCTACCAGTTGTCGAAACACCACTTTGTGCTTGTGATAGTATTAACTTGTGTAGATCAATTGAAACCTTATCCTGCACATAAACAAAAAACAAATGCCCTGGCGGCTTACCGCCAGGCGGGTCATTATGTCCAACCGGTGCCACTGGGGACAGATGTCCTATAACCAGGGCCGGCTTAATTATCATGGAAAATAATCATACCTGCAAGATATGTCAAAGCTGTTGGCTTTATCAGTCTTCATGCAGTTAAAGTTTTGTAGAGCTATCGCCCCAGAAGTAAGATTGTTATTCTCTGGCGGCTTAAAGCCGTTCAGTGGGTTGGGTTGCAGAGACCCGGAGAGGCTTCAAATATGAGCCATAACTAGAAGCAGCTTGGCCGAACTTACAAAGAACGCAACTCAAACAAAAAACTCAAATAACAAAAGAACTAGAGAAAAAAGAGATAAAAAAAACATCCAAGGCTTTTGCAAGCCGCCAAGCCAAAGGTTCTTCTTCAATGAATCTAGCATGTTAGCCACTGGAAGGTACATGCGTGCTGCGAGCCGGCTCTCACAGTACCCAATCGACATTTGGACCTAGACAAGTACATGTCTTCGCTTTAAAGATAGACTTGCCTAGAGTACGCAGGGTCAGAGTTGCATCTTGCATTACAGGCCGAATTATCCAAGTTTCAAGGAAGGCGACATTTTGGGACTGGATCTATATTGACTATATGTAAGTCGTGCTCTTGCATGACAGCCGGCGTTTGAACCTTAGCAAGCTCAGGTCTTGGTCGAATACGCCATATAAGACTGATTGCCAAGAGTTCGCCGGGTCAATCAGGATGACCTGATGGAGTTGAAGCAGCTGGGTACGGGTAGGATGACCCACATGTTATGTCCTCTTTGGCCAAATACGCCTATGTTTGAACATAACCCTGTCAAATGGGTAGTAACACTGTGTTCTGTTTGGTCGAATACACCTATGTTTGAACAGGAAGCCCCCAAGTGACATACTTACAAATTATTCTCATCAAGGGCCTATGTTTAAGCTGTGCTATGCATCCAACTTTCTTTGGTCCCTGTAATTTGGGCGTCAAGCCTCTTGAGTAAACATGTAGGATGATGACAAGGACTCAGCTTTGAAGAAGTGAAAACGACAGAGGCCCCGAATTATCAGGGGTGCCGGCTTTATTACATTGTTCTAATATTTACATCATCGAACTATATACATCATGAGAGCCGGAGGCTTAAGTATAGTAAGGCCGGAGATGAGCAATATTCCACGACCGATTAGTCTCCTCCTCTGATGTGCGTGAATCCTTGTGCTCTCGAACATCAATCAGATAGTATGACCCGTTGTGCAGATTCTTGATGACGACAAAAGGTCCCTCCCAAGGCGGTGAAAGATTATGCATATCAGTTCAATCTTGGATGAGCCGGAGCACTAAGTCGCCTTGTTGAAAGGTTCTGGTTTTGACCCGGTGGCTGTGATATCGTTGTAAATCCTATTGATAGATCGCTGAACGAGCCGCCGCGAGATCACGCTCTTCATTCAACAAATCAATGCATCCCGACGTTCCTTCTCATTATCGGTTTCAATGTAAGCCGCCACTCGAGGTGAGTCATGACGGATATCACTAGGAAGAACCACCTCAACTCCATAAACCATGAAGAAGGGTGTGTACCATGTAGATCTGTTGGGTGTTGTATTGATGCTCCATAACAAAGAAGGTAACTCCTCCACCCAACAACCCGGTGTTCTCTTCAAAGGAACCATAAGCCGGGGCTTGATCCCTCACAGAATCTCTTGATTAGCTCGTTCCGCTTGACCATTAGACTGGGGGTGAGCCACAGAATAAACATCAAGTCGAATATGCTCAGATTGACAAAATTCCCTCATGGCACCCTTGGACAGATTAGTGCCATTATCTGTCATGATACTGTGGGGAAAACCAAAACGGAAAATCACCTTCTTGATAAATTGAACCGTTGTTTCAGCATCCACTTGCTAACTGGCTCTGCCTCAATCCACTTGGTAAACTTGTCCACTGCCACCAAAAGGTGGGTTTTCTTATCCTTGGACCTCTTGAAAGGCCCAACCATATCAAGCCCCCAAGTTGCAAATGGCCAAGTTATTGCGATCATCCTCAACTCTTGAGCCGGAACATGAGCACACCGTGAAAACTTCTGACAACCGTCACATCTGCTGACCAAGTCTTCAGCATTAGCATGAGCCGTCAACCAATATAATCTGTGATGAAAAGCTTTGGCCACAAGAGATTTAGAGCTGGCGTGATGACCACAATCTCCTTCATGGATCTCTCGCAGGATCTCACAACCTTCCTCAGGAGAGACGCAACGTTGAAACGCCCCTGTAACACTGCAATGGTGCAATTCTCCGTTGACAATTGTCATTGACTTTTACCGCTGGGTTATTTGTCTGGCCAAGATTTCATCCTCAGGTCACTCACCCCGGGTCATGTTAGCCAAATACGGAACCATCCAGTAAGGTATAACATGAAGATCTGCCACCAACTATGCTTCTGGGTCAGGAATAGCAAGGTCCTCCTCTGTAGGCAACTTGACAGATGGGTTAACCAAAACATCCAGGAAAGTGTTGGGCGGCACCGGCTTACGCTGAGACCCTAACCGGCTTAAGGTATCAGCCGCCTCGTTCTTCCTCCGATCAATTTGCTCAACTTGGTAACCCTTGAAGTGACCCGCTATAGCATCAACCTCTGATCTATAAGCCGCCATGAGCGGATCCTTGGAATCCCAAGTACCAGAAACCTGCTGAGCTACCAAATCTGAATCACCGAAGCACCTCACCCGGCTTAAGTTCATCTCCTTAGCCTTCCAAAGACCATGGAGCAAGGCCTCATACTCAGCTGCATTATTAGTACAAGGAAACATTAACCGGAGAACATAAGAAAACTAATCACCTCACGGGGAAGTTAGGACAACTCCAACCCCCGAGCCTTCCAATTGCCTGGACTCATCAAAGTGAATTGTCCAATATGTGTTATCCGGCTTTTCCTCAGGCGTCTGCAATTTTGTCCAGTCATTGATAAAATCCGTGAGCGCTTGTGATTTGATGGCCATTCGAGGTACATACTTTAACCCATGAGGCCCAAACTCAATGGCCCACTTGGCCACTCGACCTGTGGCTTCTCTGTTTTGGATGATATTTCCTATGGGAGCAGAACTCACCACCGTAGTAGGATGTCCTAGGAAATATTGCTTGAGCTTCCGGCTTGCCATGAAAACCCCATATACCAGCTTGGACTCGATGAGCACCTCGCTGATATAATAAACCGGCCTTTGAACCAGACACTCCTTGCCAGCCTCTTCCCTTTCCACAACAATGGCCACACTACAGCCCTGCTATTTGCAACAACGTATAATAACAAAGGCTCCTTGTCAATGGGAGCCGCAAGAACCGGCGGCTCAGCCAATTGCTTCTTGAGTGCCTCGAACGCCTCATCAGCAGCTGCACTCCAAACAAAGTCATATGTCTTTTTCATCATCTGATACAGAGGGATAGCCTTTTCACCTAGGCGGCTTATGAACCGGCTCAAAGCTGCTATCCGTCCTGCTAAGCGCTGGACATCATTGACACACTTCGGTCTTGCCAAGGAGGTGATAGCCTTGATTTTCTACGGGTTAGCCTCGATGCCTCGCTCAGAGACCAAAAAACCAAAAAGCTTGCCTGCTGGAACCCAAAAAAACACACTTGGCTGGGTTAAGCATCATCTTGTACACCCGGAGATTGTCAAATGTTTCCTTCAAATCGTCGATCAGGGTCTCCTTCTTTCTGAATTTAACCACAATATCATCCACATAAGCATGAACATTATGCCCGATCTGGCCGTGAAGGCAATTCTGTACGCACCGCTGGTAAGTCGCCTGGGCACTCTTGAGCCCGAAAGGCATAGACACATAGCAGAAGGCTCCAAACGGAGTGATAAAAGCCGTCTTCTCCTGGTCCTTAACTGCCATCTTGATCTGATGATATCCATAATAAGCATCCAAAAAACTCAAACGCTCACAACCCGCCGTAGCATCGATGATCTGGTCAGTGCGAGGGAGGGTGAACGGGTCGGCTGGGCAAGCTTTGTTTAAGTCCGTGTAATCCACACACATTCGCCAACTGACGTTCTTCTTAAGCACCAAAACCGGGTTAGCCAACCACTCAGGATGAAAAACTTCAACGATGAACCCGGCCGCCAAGAGCCAGGCCACCTCTTCACCAATGGCCTTCCGTCTCTCCTTGTTAAAACGGCGAAGAAACTGTCTGACCGGCTTATACTTTGGATCAATATGGAGAGTGTGCTCAGCGAGTTCTCTCGGTACACCCGGCATGTCTGAAGGTTTCCATGCAAAGATGTCCCGGTTCTCACGGATGAACTCGATGAGCGCGCTTTCCTATTTCGGATCCAAATTAGCACTCATATTGAACTGCTTAGATGAGTCGCCAGGAACAAAGTCAACTAGCTTGGTGTCGTCCGCTGATTTAAATTTCAGCAAAGGGTCATGCTCTGTGGTTGGCTTCTTCAAAGACGTCATATCTGCCGGGTCAACATTATCCTTGTTCAGCTCCTCTATGGCACAAACTGACTCTGCGTAAGCCGCATCACCTTCTTCACACTCCAAGGCTATCGTGCGACTCCCATGCACTGTGATGGTCCCCTTGTGACCCGACATCTTAAGCTGCAGATAAACATAACACGACATTGCCATGAATTTAGCATAAGCCGGCCGCCCAAATAGAGCATTATACGGGTTGTGGATCCTAACAACCTCAAATGTTCGAGTTTCCGTTCTGGCATCATATTCATCCCCAAAGGTTACCATCAAATTGATTTTGCCCACCGGGTACGCCGACTTACCACGCACCACTCCATGGAAAACAGTATTGGATGGTCTAAGATTCTTGTCAGTTAAACCCATCCGGCGGAAAGTATTATAGTAAAGGATATTGATACTGCTGCCTCCATCCATGATGTCGGCGTACTGGGAACCAGGGTACCCAGACTTGCCTGTCTGCGGGCTGCAATGCGCTCCTACTATGGCCTGGTATGGCCCGGCTGATCGACCAGCTGTCCAAGACCCTCGCGAGGGGGCTAAGCCTCACGAGGAGAACGACGTCAAGACCCCCTCAGGAGCGGCCTTAGCAAGGTGCTCCGGAGGGGCGGAGAATCCAAGGCCAAGCCTGCCTCAGGAGGAGGCAGTGATATCAGCAGTGACGCATCGCGCCAACGGGTACCAGCGCTCGCCAGTGGCGCAGTTACCATTTCGGTGCAACAGGGACAGTGCAGCCGCAAGTTCCCGAGGAGCGGGGCAAAGGTTTCCTCATTGGTGCAACAAGACCGAAGAACGCAAGGACGACAAGGAGGATGTCACCGTCGAGCCCACCACCGCGTCACTGCCTGGTCCTTTTGCAAGCAGAGACTGCTTTTGTCAGGGTAGGAACGTCCTTGTGTTCCCGCTCAAAAATGGCCTGTGTGGGATCCCTTCCCGCCTAAACATTTCGGGGGAAGAGGACCATGGACGCCTATATAAGTAGCTAGGATTCCCACCGAGGAGGAGATCGATCGAGACACGCATCCACCACACAAGGAGCAAGAACACTTGCCTCCTGACCCTCCTGATCTCACCTCGTGAGCTCAGGAACCATTGTACTAGCTCATATTCCAGCTCGCCGGAGGCTAATCCACCAAAGCAGGAAGTAGGGTCTTACACCACACGGTGGCCCGAACCTGGATAAAGTCTTATGTGTTCTATCTGTTGTGTGCTTGAATCTCTTCACCGACGAGGGCGAGGCGCTAGGTAGACGTGAGCGGGAGAGATCTTAATTCACGCCCTTGTGTTCGAAATTCTTGGGTTTTGCGGAGCCCTAAATCGGACATTTGGCGCGCTAGGTAGGGGGCGTGTCGAAATCTCGCCTCTCCGACGACCTCGCTTCCCCTCTCCGGTTCAGCGCCGTTACGATGGCTACGGCCCGCCACAGCCGCGCGGGGGCTGACTCCCTCCCTGTCGACCGAGCAATGCCAGCGGACCGCGCCACCCATGGGCTCTCCTCCTCCTTCCTCGACGACGCTCCTGCCGGCCAGGCCACCGGGGGGGAAGGCGGCCTGCACCGCCACTCCCGCCTCCTGTGGCCTCGCCGGTCATGCTCTTGATGGCGCGACAGTGGACCAAGCACTGGCCGTCTGCCGAGAATCGCGGTGTGCAAATGGCCCGCAGCTGCGAGCTGCGGGGCGTCGCCAACAGGGAGCGGCCTTGCCGCGGGGTCGCGTGCATCTTCGGTGGGTCCCAAGCGCCGGCGTCTGCCCGGCACGTCAAGTCGCACTTTCGGCAGGTTGGGGCTGTCGCCCAGCCGCGGGAGACCCCGCGGGCACAGAGCGAGCGGGGGCTCGCCATCACCTTTGGCCCCGGCGACCTCGCCTCGGAAGCAGCCGTTACTGGTGCTCTCCCCATGGTATGCACGCCCACCATCTATGGGGTGGCCGTGACGAGGACCCTCATCGACGGCGGTGCAGGCCTCAACATCCTCTCCCCCGAGGCCTTCGGTCATCTGCCTGTGTCCTATAGGCAGCTCCTTCCTACCAAGCCCTTCTCAGGGGTCGCGGGCTCGGCCGTTCCGCTCGGCCAGATCCACCTCCCGGTCACCTTTGGTACACCAGCTAACTACCGGACTGAGCTCATTGACTTTGATGTTGCGCCCATTCACCTGCCCTACAACGCCATCCTCGGTTTCCTAGCCTTAGCAAAGTTCATTGCGGCGACTCACCCGGGCTACAACACCGTCAAGATGCCCGGGAACAGCGGCGTCATCACCATCAAAGGGGACTCCAAGGCCGCCCTTCAGGTCCTCGAGCGCGCTTATAGGGCTGCTACCGCAGCCCGCCCAGGGGTGAAGGGGGCTCCGGAAGCTTCGAAGGCCGCGCCTACCAAGAAGAAGAAGCTCTTTTCTCAGGACCCCGCCGAGATGAAGCAAGTGCCCGCCGATGAAGAAGGCTCAGGAGCCACCTTCACCATCGGTACGGGCATGGATCCAGAGCAAGAGGCAGCACTGTTCAGCTTCCTCAAGGCCAACAAGGACGTGTTCGCCTGGAAGGCCACAGATTTGGTCGGGGTGCCCAGGCATGTCACCGAGCACCACCACACGGTGTGCCCCAATGCGCGCCCTATCAAGCAGAAGGCGCGCAGACAAGCCCCGGAGAAGCAAGCCTTCATCGTTCAGGAGGTTAGAAAGCTGGAGGAAGCGGGCGTCATATGGGAAGTACGGCACCCTGAGTGGCTGGCCAATCCCGTCATCGTCCCAAAGAAAGGAGGCAAGGAACGCATGTGCGTCGACTTCACGAGCCTCAACAAGTTCTGCCCTCAAGACCCCTTCCCTCTTCCACGCATCGACCAAATCGTGGATTCAATGGCTGAGTGCGACTTACTCTGCTTCCTTGACGCCTTCTCGGGCTACCACCAAATCAAGATGGCGGTGGAAGACGTGGAGAAAACGGCGTTCCTGACCCCATGCGGGGTCTACTACTACACCTGCATGCCTTTTGGGCTGAGGAAAGCGGGCACCACCTTCCGACGCCTGATGCACATCACCCTCGGCCCTCAGCTCGGGAGGAATGCAGAGGCCTACGTCGATGACATCGTGTTTAAGACCAAGGAGGCCACGAACCTCATCTAGGACCTAGAAGAAATGTTCGCCAACCTGCGCAAGGTGAAGCTGTGCCTCAACCCGGAGAAGTGCGTGTTTAGCGTACCCTCCAGCAAGTTGCTAGGGTTCCTAGTTTCGGACCGGGGCATCAAGGCTAATCCGGAGAAGATCAAGGCCATCGAGAGAATGAGGCCGCCCACAAACCTGAAGGAAATGTAGAAGCTCGCCGGATGTGTGACATCCCTGGGGCGCTTCATCTCTAAGCTTGGGGAATGCGCCTTTCCGTTCTTCAAGCTCATGAAGAAGAAAGGGCCCTTTGAGTGGACTCCGGAGGCCGATGCCGCCTTCCGGGACCTCAAGGAATACCTCACCAGCTCACCGGTTATGGTAGCACCATGACCCCTGGAGCCCATGACTCTCTACCTCGCCGCAACGCCTCACTCCGCCATTGCAGCACTAGTCGTGGAGCGCGAGGAAAGGCCCTAGAGCCTAAGGACGCCGGGCGGCTCGGCCCCTTCAGGGACCGCGCCGCCCCCCGACGCGGCCTCAGGGGCAGATTCAATCGTGAGCACTGACGGCCCCACCACTCATCAAGAAGCTCCTAAGGTTCCTGAGGCGCCCGCGGACCCTGCCGCGCCAACCCTCGTGGAGCATTCGGTATACTTCGTCAGCACAGTACTGCGCGATGCGCACTCGTGCTACCCGATGCCCCAGAAGCTGCTCCTGGCACTCCTCGCCACCTCTAGGAAGCTGCACCACTACTTCCAAGGCCACCCCATCAAGGTTGTTTCGTCATACCCTCTCAAGAAGGTACTGCGGCGCCCGAATGTCGTCGGGAGGGTCGCCGAGTGGAACATCGAGCTTCAAGCGTTCAAGTTAGAGTTCAGAACCACGCGGGTGATCAAGGGAGCAGCTCTGGCAGACTTTGTGGTGGAGTGGACTGACGCGCCAGAGCGGGGGGCCAGCGAAGACCGCTCGCTGGCCCCCGGCGATGAAGCCCCAAACGGATGGGTAGTATACTTCGACGGCGCCTTCTCACGTCTCGACGCGAGGGCTGGCTCCGTGTTGGTATCTCCCACTCAGGATAAGTTGTACTACGCTGTGCAGCTCTACTTCCAGCAAGGCGAAAAGGTCTTCAACAACATCGCCGAATACAAGGGCCTAATTGCCGGGCTCAAGGCCGCCGCTGCGCTGGGGGTCAAGCGTCTCACCATCAGGGGTGATTCGCAACTCCTCATCGACTTCTCCAACAAGAAATACAAGCCCAAGGATGAGCACATGGGGGCATATCTGGAGGAGGTGCGTAGGATGGAGGTGCAGCACGTACCAAGAGGCACCAACAAAGAAGCGAAAGACATCGCCAAACGAGCCTCCAGAAGAGAGCCTCAAAGGCCGGGCGTCTTTGAGGAGCGGCTACTCAAGCCATCGGCAGCACCGCCGGCCCCTGAGCCAGCCTCCCCTCAGCAGGGGTTACCAGCGGCGCCTCCGGATGGCGCCTCGCTCTATGGGCCACCCTCTGGAGCCCGCCTGTTGCTCGCCACGGAGCCCGAGGAGGGTTGCTAGACCCAAGAACTCAAGATGTACCTACAACACGATACCCTACCGGACAAGGAAGAAGACACAGAGCACGTGGTCCGACAGGCCTCAGCTTACTGCATCCAAGACGGTGAATGATACGTCTCCAATGTATCTACTTTTCCAAACCCTTTTGCCCTTGTTTTGGACTCTAACTTGCATGATTTGAATGGAACTAACCCGGACTGACGCTGTTTTCAGCAGAACTGCCATGGTGCTGTTTTTGTTCAAAAATAAAAAGTTCTCGGAATCGCCTGAAAATCAACGGAGAATTATTTCAGAAAATATAAAAAATACCTGCAAGAAGATCCACACCGGGGGGCCCACGACCTGTCCTCGAGAGTGGGGGGCGCGCCCCCCTTCCCAGGGCGCGCCCCCTGCCTCGAGGGCCCCCCGATGCTCCACCGATGTATCCCCAGGTCCTATATATTCCATTTCGGGGAGAAAAAAATCAAGGAAAAAGAATTATCGCGTTTCACGAGACGGAGCCGCCGCCCAGCCATAATCTCTCTCGGGAGGGCTGATCTGGAGTCCGTTCGGGGTTCCGGAGAGTGGAGATCGTCGCCATCGTCATCATCAACCTTCCTCCATCACCAATTCCATGATGCTCACTGCCGTGTGTGAGTAATTCCATCGTAGGCTTGCTGGACGGTGATGGGTTGGATGGGATCTATCATGTAATCGAGTTAGTTTTGTTAGGGTTTGATCCCTAGTATCCACTATGTTTTGAGATTGATGTTGCTATGACTTTGCTATGCTTAATGCTTGTCACTAGGGCCCGAGTGCCATGATTTCAGATCTAAACCTATTATGTTTTCATGAATATATGTGTGTTCTTGATCCTATCTTGCAAGTATATAGTCACCTACTATGTGTTATGATCCGGCAACCCCGAAGTGACAATAATCGGGACCACTCCCGGTGATGACCTTAGTTTGAGGAGTTCATGTATTCACTATGTGTTAATGCTTTGGTCCAGTACTCTATTAAAAGGAGTCCTTAATATCCCTTAGTTTCCAATAGGACCCCGCTGGCATGGGAGGGTAGGACAAAAGATGTCATGCAAGTTCTTTTCCATAAGCACGTATGACTAAATTCGGAATACATGCCTACATTGCATTGATGAGCTGGAGCTAGTTCTGTGTCACCCTAGGTTATAACTTCTACATGATGAATTGCATCCGACGTAATTTCCCATCACTGATCCAATGCCTACGAGCTTTACCTATGTTGCTAGTTGCCCTTTACTTTTTCGTTGCTATTATCACAAAAACTACAAAAAAACTATCGTTACTTTTATTGCTGCTACCACCACTATCATATTACTTTGCTACTAAACTATCTTGCTGCAGATACTAAGTTTCCAGGTGTGGTTGAATTGACAACTCAGCTGCTAATACTTAAGAGTATTCTTTGGCTCCCCTTTTGTCGAATCAACAAATTTGGGTTTAATACTTTACCCTCGAAAACTGTTGCGATCCCCTACACTTGTGGGTTATCAAGACTATTTTCTGGCGCCGTTGCCGGGAGCATAGCTCTATTCTTTAAGTCACTTGGGATTTATATCTGCTTATCACTATGAAGAACTTGAAGGACTCTCAAACCAATATCTTACCCTCAACTACGAGGGGAGGTAAGGAACTGCCATCTAGCTCTGCACTTGATTCTCCTTCTGTTATGAGTAAACTTGCGACACCTACTCCTGCTATTGAATCTGATATGTCGTATGTTCTTGATGATGCTACTTTTTCTATGTATGATGAAACTACCTCTATGCCTAATACTGTGCCACTAGGTGAATTTCTAGATGAACAAATTGCTAAGGTTAGGGAAAGTGCAAATGTTGATGATATTTATGAAAGTGATGATGAAACTACTCCCAATAGATATGAATTGCCTGTTGTGCCTGAGGGTTATGTTATGGATGAAGAAACTGCTAGAGACGTTCTTGCTTGCAATGATAGATATGATCTTAAGAAGTTAATAGCTAAGCTGAAAGAAAAGTCCTTGAATGCTAGAATGAAACATGGCCCTGCTTTTGCTACTTCACCTATCCGTGTCACTGATACGGATTATGATTTCTCTGTTGATCCTGAGTTAATTACTTTGGTTGAATCTGATCCTTTCCATGGCTATGAGTCTGAAACTGTTGTGGCACATCTTACCAAGTTGAATGATATAGCCACCCTGTTTACCAATGATGAAAAGATTCGCTACTACTATATCCTTAAGTTGTTTCCATTCTCGTTAAAAGGTGATGCTAAGACTTGGTTTAATTCTCTTGATCCTGGTTGTGTGCGTAGTCCCCAGGATATGATCTATTACTTCTCTGCCAATATTTCCCCGCTCATAAGAAACAAGCTGCCTTACAGGAAATATATAACTTTGCTCAAACTGAAGAAGAGAGTCTCCCACAAGCTTGGGAGAGGCTTCTCCAGTTACTTAATGCTTTGCCTGATCATCCTCTTGAGATGCATGATATACTTGATGTCTTTTATAATGGACTAACCGATGCTTCCAGAGACCACCTGGATAGTCTTGCTGGTTGTGTTTTCAGGGAAAGAACAGTGGAACAAGCTGAATTACTGTTGAATAATATGCTAGCCAATGAAAATAATTGGACACTTCCTGAACCAGCCCCTAAGCCAACTCCGAAGAAAAGAGGTGTTCTTTTTCTCAGTCCTGAAGATATGCAAGAGGCAAAGAATTCTATGAAAGAAAAAAGTATTAAAGCTGAAGATGTTAAGAATTTACCGCCTATTGAAGAAATACATGGTCTTGATAACCCGACACAGGTTGTAAAGGTAAATTCTCTTTATAGATTTGATGAAGGTGATATTCCTCGTTATAAGTCTGCTAGCCAATGCTTAGATGAGTTTGACAATTTTATTGTGAAACAAGAAAACTTCAATGCTTATGTTGGTAGACAACTACAACACAATGCTTATATGATTAAACGCTTGAGTGACTATCTGTCTAATGCTAAAGGTGAACTGAAACTTATTAGTAACCATGCTTCCATGGTCACCACTCAAGTAGAACAAGTACTTAAGGCTCAGAATGATCTGCTCAATGAATTAAATAGTAAGAATAATGACTATGCTGTTAGAGTTGCAACTAGAGGTGGTAAAATGACTCAGGAACCTCTGTATCCTGAAGGCCACCCTAAGAGAATTGAGCAAGATTCTTAGAGAGCTAATTTAGATGCACCTAGTTCTTCTAAAAAGAAGAAAAAGAAAAATGATAGGACTTTGCATGCTTCTAGTGAACCTGTAGCTCACCCACCCGAGAATCCCAATGATATATCTGTTTCTGATGCTGAGACAAAATCTGGTAATGAACATGAACCTAGTGATAATATTAATAATGATGTTCAAGCTGATGCTCAACCTAGCAATGATAATGATGTAGATATTGAACCTGCTGTTGATCTTGATAACCCACAATCAAAGAATCAACGTTATGATAAGAGAGACTTTGTTGCTAGGAAGCACGGTAGGGAAAGAGAACCCTGGGTTCAGAAACCCATGCATTTTCCTCCGAAACCATCCAAGAAAAAGGATGATGAATATTTTGAGCGCTTCGCTGAAATGATTAGACCTATCTTTTTGCGAATGCGTTTAACTGATGTGCTTAAAACAAATCCTTATGCCAAGTATATGAAAGATATTATTACCAACAAAAGAAAGATACCTGAAGTAGAAATTTCCACCATGCTTGCTAATTACACTTTTGAGGGTGGAATGCCTAAGAAATTAGGAGATCCAAGAGTACCTACTATACCTTGCTCCATTAAGAGGAACTATGTTAAAACTGCTTTGTGTGATCTTGGAGCTGGTGTTAGTGTTATACCTCTCTCTTTATATCGTAGACTTGACTTGAGTAAGTTGACACCTACCGAAATATCTTTGCAAATGGCTGATAAATCAACTACTATACCTGTCGGCATTTGTCAGGATGTGCCTATTGTAGTTGCAAATGTTACTATTCTAACGGACTTTGTTATACTTGATATTCCCGAGGATGATAGTATGTCTATTATTCTTGGAAGACCTTTTCTGAATACTGCAGGGGTTGTTATTGATTGCAACAAAGGCAATGTCACTTTTCATGTCAATGTTAATGAGCATACGGTACACTTTCCGAGGAAACAACCTCAGGTTTATAGTATCAATTATATTGGCAAAACTTTGAATATTACTATTGGAGGTTTTGAGTTTCCTATTCCTACTATCAAGAAGGCATATGACATACTTATTGTTGGGGACATACATATCCCCATTGAGGTAACATAGTGTTATTCCAAAATTCTCCGGTTTCATGTTACTCGGAAAGAGTTTATTAACAAGACCTGATCAACCTTGTTAATGGATTCCTTTTGATGAGCATGGGATAGGTGAATCTAGATAGCACAAACCTTCTGTACCCTCCTTTTACTTTCTGTTAATTAGGTTAAATAAAACAAAAATAGCATTATCTGTCTGTTTCCAGACTAATCCATGCAATAAAAAATATCCTGAAAATAGAAGTTCTCCAAATGCCATGAAAATGAAATATGTTTTTTTTAGAATATTTAAGAAAATATGGCACTGAACACACATCGAGAGGAGCCAGCACGTGGCCTCGAGGGCACAGGGCGCGCCCCCTTCACAGGGCACGCCCCCTGCCTCGAGGGCCCCACGTGGCCCCCCTCCACTTATCCTTTCACCCATGCTCTTCTTCTTCCTCCCAAAAAATCCTCAACCAGCTCAAACCCGAGTTCTAGCTCATTTTGCTGCCATTTTCGATCTCCTTGCTCAAAGCACCATTCACCAAACTGTTTGGGGAGATTGTTCCTTGGTATGTGACTCCTCCATTGGTCCAATTAGTTTTTGTTCTAGTGCTTTATTTGTTGCAAATTTGTGCTGCTGTGGTGACCTTGTTCTTGAGCTTGCATGTCAATTTTCTTTGTCCCAAGTAGTTCTAATGCATGATATAGCCTCTAGGCACTTATAGGAGTTGTTGCTATCAATCTTGTTGAGTTTGGTTAACTTTTATTGCGAGTTACTAAAAATTTCAAAAAAAATCAGAAAAATGTCTAGGAGAAACTTCCAAGGTGGCCCTTCAAGGAAGCAAGAACCGAAGCTCGCGTTCCGTGAGCCGGATGATGAACCACCGAGGGATGCTGATGTGCGGCCTTGCGAATGGCCGTCAGATGAATTTATGGGTCAAGCGGGCATCAAGGATGAATTTTACGCGTATGTGCGTAATGCTGACCTCGAGGACTTCATGCAAGATAAGTGTCTCCAATATCGTGGCTTAACTGATAGCTTTGTGAGAAGGTTTAAATTTTCATCTTCACGTAATTCTCACACTGTCCTGTTTGACCTCTATGATAAATCTTACACCATGGACTTAGAGGACTTTAATATTGCCTGCAAGCTCCCACAGTGGGGCAGTATGAGTGATCCTCGTAAAGCTGAATTTAGAGAATTCCTTGCTAGTATTACAGTGGGAGAATCCAGGGACATCACACAAGCCACCATGGGGAGCATACATTTTCCTGCTATTCATTATTTTGCTCTCTTTATCGGTAGGTGCATAAATGGTAAAGATGAGGCTTGTCACATGTGTGTCCCTGATCTTCGTGTCCTCAGGAGTGCTGTACTAGGTGATAGGCAATATAACTTAGGAGCAATTGTTGCACGTAGACTACACCATAATGGTTTGTATGGAGATTTATTTGGTGGGATCTATGCTACTCGCATAGCCCGCTATCTTGGTGTGTCTGTGCACCCGTATGATGAACCTTTACCTGCTGCTTATTTAGACTGTAATGCTATGGCTAGTCATTGGTTTATAGAGTGGGATAATCAAACTCTCAAATATCGACTAATCTTTAACCGGCAGCATGCCATCCCTATTGTTCTTCCTGCCCCTACTTTGTTTAACTTTTAGGAAAAGGGAAGATACACTATAACTATGCAGGAGGCAAATGCCCATTATAACATGACGGAGGCAGCCCGCCTTCGAGCTGCAGCTCAGCAGGCAACATCTGCTGCATCTCAGTACGACCCCAACTACAACTTTGGATATCCGTCAGGCCAATACTGGCATAGACCAACTTAGGCCAAAAGCCTAAGCTTGGGGGAGTGCGTGTTTCTCACCGACTTACATTCATGTTCACACACTTATGCTAGTTGTCGGTTCTCACACTCTTTCACTGTACCACCCATGCTTAGTTTAAATTTTCTCTTTCTTAGTCTTTTTCTTGTGTGCTAGAAAAACCCAGAAAAACAAAAAATATTAGTTGTAGCTTCTAGGTAGGTTAGTTTGTTTGCTTGTAGTAGTAACTAAAAATGAAAACCCAAAAAGATTTCCCGTTCTTCTTTTGCCTGTTGGGAGCTTTCCCATGTAAATAGTTTCGTTTCTTTTCTTTAGGGGTTAAGAGTAGAAGACCATGATTGAAAATGCTTAGTGGCTCTCATATGCTTTGTTGTTGATTTAACCTTGAGCCATATTACCTTGTCTTCTCTCTTGTATCTAATGTCTGTAGATTCCAGCTTAGTCCAATGCACGTGCACTATTATTATTATACACACCGTTCGGTCGTGCGAGTGAAAGGCAATAAGGATGATATATGATGAACTAATTGAGATGAGAAAAGCTGGTATGAACTCGACCTCTCTTGTTTTTGTAAATATGAGTGCTTATCATTCTTAATTCAGCTTGTTATGAATGAAACATGTTTGCAATGACAATTAGAGATCATAGCTGCTTATGCCATACTGAATTAGCTGAGAGTTTATAATGGTCTATCTTGTGTGCCAACATGATATTAAAATGGTTGTGATGTGGCATGATGGGTGGTATCCTCCTACGAACGATTTAAGTGAATTGACTTGGCACATGTTCACGCATGTAGTTGAAACAAATCAACATAGCCTTCACGATATTTATGTTCATGGTGATTTATATCCTACTCATGCTTGCATTCATTGTTGATTAATTTTAATGCATGTTCATGACCGTTGTTGCTCTCTAGCTGGTCGCTTCACAGTCTCTTTCTAGCCTTCACCTGTACTAAGCGGGAATACTACTTGTGCATCCACTTCCATAAACCCCAAAGTTATTCCACATGAGTCCACCCTACCTTCCTATATGCGGTATTTACCTGCCATTCCAAGTAAATTTGTATGTGCCAAACTCTAAACCCTCAAATGAAATTCTGTTTTGTATGCTCGAACAGCTCATGTATCAACTAGGGCTGTCTATATCTTCCATGCTAGGTGGGTTATTCTCACGATGAGTGGGCTCCGCTCATCATTCATGAGAAAATGCCTGGTAACCGGGATGCCCAGTCCCATGCTCAAAATCATAATAATTAAACAAAACTCCCCCAGGGCTGTTGCTTGTTTGGACGGTAACCCGTGGATTCAGCTGGCTGTGGAGTGTGCTTGTTGGTGGTTGGGGGAGTATAAACTTTACGATTCTGTTTGGGAACCGCCTATAATGTGCGTAGCATGGGAGATATCGAGATTCTTGGTTGTTATGTTGACAATGAAAGTATACCGCTCAAAATGTTATTCAATCTCTATTTAAAAAATGAGCTCTGGCACCTCTACAAATCCATGCTTCCCTCTGCGAAGGGCCTATCTATTTACTTTTATGCAGAGTCATCATCCTCTTATCAAAAAGCACTAGTAGGAGAGCACCTCTATCGTTGCATGTATTATTATTAATTTGCATTGAGTATGATCATGACTGGATCTCTTTTACCATGAATTACAATGTCTAGTTAGTCCTTGATCTTTAAAGGTGCTCTGCATTTATGTTTTGCGGTCTCAGAAAGGGCTAGCAAGATACCATCCTGTTATACCATATCATGATTGTTTTGAGAAGTGTTGTCATCCGAGGTTTATTATTATTGCCCGCTTGTTGATTATGCTATTGATGTGAGTAGTCTTGAGACCTGAAAGTTATTGTGAATGTGGTTAGTTCATGATCCTGTTGAAAACCTGAATGCTAGCTTACATATTTACAACAACAAGAGAAAACAGAGTTTGTCAAAGTTTTTCTTTATCACTTTCAGTTTATCAGCTGGATTGCTTGAGGACAAGCAAAGGTTTAAGATTGGGGGAGTTGATACGTCTCCAACGTATCTATTTTTCCAAACCCCTTTTCCCTTGTTTTGGACTCTAACTTGCATGATTTGAATGGAACTAACCCGGACTGACGCTGTTTTCAGCAGAACTCCCATGGTGTTGTTTTTGTGCAGAAATAAAAAGTTCTCGGAATCGCCTGAAAATCAACGGAAAATTATTTCAGAAAATATAAAAAATACCTGCAAGAAGATCCACACCGGGGGGCCCATGGCCTGTCCTCGAGGGTGGGGGGCGCGCCCCCTTCCCAGGGCGCGCCCCTGCCTCGAGGGCCCCCTGATGCTCCACCGACATATCCCCAGGTCCTATATATTCCGTTTCGAGGAGAAAAAAATCAAGGAAAAAGAATTATCGCGTTTCACGAGACGGAGCCGCTGCCAAGCCCTAATCTCTCTCGGGAGGGCTGATCTGGAGTCTGTTCGGGGCTCCGAAGAGTGGAGATCGTCGCCATCGTCATCATCAACTTTCCTCCATCACCAATTCCATGATGCTCACCGCCGTGTGTGAGTAATTCCATCATAGGCTTGCTGGACAGCGATGGGTTGGATGGGATCTATCATGTAATCGAGTTAGTTTTGTTAGGGTTTGATCCCTAGTATCCACTATGTTCTGAGATTGATGTTGCTATGACTTTGCTATGCTTAATGCTTGTCACTAGGGCCCGAGTGCCATGATTTCAGATCTGAACCTATTATGTTTTCATGAATATATGTGTGTTCTTGATCCTATCTTGCAAGTCTGTAGTCACCTACTATGTGTTATGATCCGGCAACCCCGAAGTGACAATAATCGAGACCACTCCCGGTGATGACCTTAGTTTGAGGAGTTCATGTATTCACTATGTGTTAATGCTTTGGTCCGGTACTCTATTAAAAGGAGGCCTTAATATCCCTTAGTTTCCTATAGGACCCCGCTGCCACGGGAGGGTAGGACAAAAGATGTCATGCAAGTTCTTTTCCATAAGCACGTATGACTATATTCGGAATACATGCCTACATTGCATTGATGAACTGGAGCTAGTTCTGTGTCACCCTAGGTTATAAGTTCTACATGATGAATTGCATCCGACGTAATTTCCCATCACCGATCCAATGCCTACGAGCTTTACCTATATTG
Source organism: Secale cereale (assembly GCA_902687465.1). Lineage (NCBI taxonomy): Eukaryota > Viridiplantae > Streptophyta > Magnoliopsida > Poales > Poaceae > Secale > Secale cereale. The sequence goes on from LR738712.1 coordinate 557,030,713, forward strand.
CTAGTTGCCATTTACTTTTCCGTTGCTATTATCACAAAAACTACAAAACCACTATCGTTACTTTTATTGCTGCTACCACCACTATCATATTACTTTGCTACTAAACTATCTTGCTGCAGATACTAAGTTTCCAGGTGTGGTTGAATTGACAACTCAGCTGCTAATACTTAAGAATATTCTTTGGCTCCCCTTGTGTCGAATCAACAAATTTGGGTTTAATAATTTACCGTCAAAAACTGTTGCGATCCCCTACACTTGTGGGTCATCAGTGAACTCTACAGGAGGCGCCCCAATGTCATCTCGCTGAAATGCATCTCGAGGAAGCAAGGGCCAGAGCTGCTGGCTGATATCCACAGTGGAGACTGCGGCCATCACTCGTCGTCCCGCACCCTCATGTGCAAGGCCTTCCGCAGCGGCTTCTACTGGCCCACGACGCTGAACGACGCCACGGAGCTCGTGCGGGCTTGCAAGGCGTGCCAGTTTCACACCAAGCAGATCCACCAGCCAGCGGAGGGCCTCCAGACGATTCCGCTCTCCTGACCCTTCGCGGTCAGGGGATTGGACATCTTGGGTCCATTTCATTGGGCAGCAGGGGGCTACCGCTTCCTGTTCGTGCGATCCCAGCCGGGTCGGCTATCAAGTTCATCCAGGGCCTCGTGAGGCGATTCGGGGTCCCCAGCTGTATCATCACGGATAACGGTTCGTAGTTCACAAGTAATCTCTTCAGGTCATATTGTGCTAACCTTGGAACATAGATTTGCTACGCTTCGGTAGCTCACCCCAGGAGCAATGGCCAGGCCGAACGCGCCAACGCGGAAGTCTTGCGTGGCCTCAAGACGCACAGCTTTAAGAAGAAGCTTGAGGCTTGCGACAGGGGCTGGATCGATGAACTCCAGTCCGTGTTGTGGTCAATCAGAACCACTACCACCGAACCTATGGGGGAAACTCCTTTCTTTCTCGTCTATGGGGCAGAGGCGATCCTCCCTCATGAGGTCAAGCATCGCTCCCCATGGGTCTTGGACTTCAATGAGGAATGCCAGGACGCCGCCTGGCGGATGGACCTCGTGCTCGGCGAGGAGGGCCGCTGCCGAGCTGCCCTCAGGGCGGCACGTTATCAGCAGGCGCTGCGGCGGTACCACTGCTGTGGCGTCCGCGCGAGAACACTTGAAGTTGGTGACTTAGTACTGAGGCGGGTCCTCTCCCGTGAGGGGTTGCACAAGCTCTCGCCCATGTGGGAGGGCCCGTTCAGAATCGCTCGTGTCTCTAGGCCTGGTGCTGTGCGCCTGGAGACGCAGGATGGGATACCTATCCAAAATTCCTGGAACATCGAACACCTCAGGAGGTTCTATCCATAATCAAAGCTCCGTGCCCGTGAAGGTCTCCGCCCGCGACACTCTCACGTAATAATGAGTTGGGGCTGTACACGCCTCGGAGTCTCCTATGCGTTGCCTACGAGCCCTCAGACGTGGCTCCCACCCACGCCCCAGTGGCAGTCCTTAGCTCCGCATTGGGAAGAAGACGTAGTGTAGGGGTCGGACGTGACCTTTTTTCCTTTTTTGCTTGGTGTTTGGCTGTCGGCCTTTTCTACTTCCTTGGCTATCAGCCCTTCCTCTACCCCATGCTATGAAGTTCTTGTGTTTCTCGCGCTTCCTGCATTTGGTTGAAAGTTTGTTTGGGATCTTTCTTGCCAGTTTTAAGTTTAGCTGCGCCACTCGCTCTCCTTCGCGCGCCTCGCGCGTGGGGGCTGGGGCACGGTCGGTCACCGGCCCTCGTCTGCCGTGGCCCCGTGACCTCGCCCGGCCAAGCCTGCTCAGGCTCTGGCGCCAAGCTTCTCAGTCCGCGCAATCTATCCTACCGAGCCGGCTCAGGCTTTGGTGCTCTAACCCGCGCTCGACGCTCTCAGCAGATCTCAGGGCTCACCCCCGCTCGGGGGCTGCGTGAGCCCTTCAGGTTCGGCCGCCCCGTCATGACCCGATGGGGCTCACGATGCCGGAGTCAGGAGGGCTCCGCCTCAGGATGACACGACGCATAAAAGCTAAGTGATTTCACCCGGGTAACAAAAAACATGACAGCGAGTTCTCGCTACTTACATATATCACAACCCATTACACGCCTACTCGAGGCAACTTGAAATTTTGATGCAGAAAGGACATGAAGGAAAAGAAAGGAGAAGAAGTAGAAGGCGCTCCCGCTCAGTTGGAGTCTTCCGGTTCCTCCGGCTTCATCGAGCCACAACGGTGAGGCAACCCCCTCCCCTCGCCGGGCCAAGCTCGGCGGCGTGGTGGTTTGTCGCGGCCGCCACTGCTAGAGGAGCTGCTGCCATAGAGGGGGGGACCCATGGCGCCCTCCAGGACTGAGATCGTCTTCGGAGGAGGAGCCGCTCCTCCGGACGCCGCCCCCGTCGTCCTCTTTGTCATCAACCTCGGGACAGCACCCAAGGCGCCTCCCTTCCTCCGAGAAGACCCTGAAGAACTGCGTGGAGACGTCATCGTACCTGAAGTGGAGCGCGCACCTCCCCCGCAGCCAGTGTGCGCGAGCAAACGGTTGCCAGCCGCGCTCCAAGAACACATCGCCCAAGGGAGCCACATCAACCTCCACCCAGGACGCACCACTGCAGCAACCATTAGCCTGCAGCCAGATGCCGCCGAGGCCTCCGGCTGGTAACATGTCGCCCAACGGGCAGGGAAGCTAGAGCCACAGGCCACCAGGCTTCTCCGCCCACACCATGAACTCCGATGACACGTCTAAGGAATGAAGTTTCGGGCGCGGAGGACGCGCAACCGACAGGCACCGTTGCACGCCTCGTCTCCCTCTGCGGCCGCGACCACCAACACCATGGGAGGACGCTCCGCGCCTTTCACCAGCGGCCACGGCGGAACACAGAAGGTCGCGCCCGCCTCCCCGAGAAGTCGTTGCAGGCACAGCGGCATGCTTGCGGGGGCGACCGCGGCCCCTCTTTGGCGGCAACGGGACTGGATCCTTCGGGCCCTTCCCCTTCTCCGCGGCGGACAACTTCCTTGACGGCGCCATGGAGATCTCGCGACAAGAGAGAGAGCGAAGAACAAGCAAGGGGAAGATGGCGCTGGCTTGAAAACGGCTTGGGGGCTCCTCCCTCCCAAGACCCATTTATAGGGTGGAGGAGCCCAACCGCCAGCCACTGGCGTCGCAACCATTACGCCTCTGTCGCCTGCACCAAGGAGTTGTCAAGTCGCACGATCACCGAGACTGCATGGGAAGCGGAGCCGCCACGTCCCATCCAACAGTCGCATGCCGGCCCGGCCCGCAGCCTTTTAGGGCCCACGGCGCTTCGTCCTCGACTAAGGCTTCGCCCCGAAGCCAACTCCGCGCGAGCCTTGGGCCCGGGGGCTACTGTCGGCTTGCTGGGAACTAGGGTACCCAGACTTGCCTGTCTGCGGGCCGCAACACGCTCCTACTACGGCCTGGTACGGCCCAGCTGATCGACCAGCTGGCCAAGACCCTCGCGAGGAGAACGACGTCAAGACCCCCTCAGGAGCGGCCTCGACAAGGTGCTCTGGAGGGGCGGAGAATCCAAGGCCAAGCCCGCCTTAGGAGGAGGCAGTGATGTCAGTAGTGACACACCGCGCCAGCGGGTGCCAGCGCTCGCCAGCGGCGCAGTTACCAATTCGGTGCAAGGGGGACAGCACAGCCGCAAGTTCCCGAGGAGTGGGGCAAAGGTTTCCTCATTGGTGCAACAAGACCAAAGACCGCAAGAATGACAAGGAGGATGTCACCGTCGAGCCCACCACCGCGTCACCGCGTGGTCCTTTTGCAGGCGAAGACTGCTTTTGTCAGGGTAGGAATGTCCTTGTGTTCCCGCTCAAAAATGGTCGTCGTGGGATCCCTTCCCGCCTAAACATTTCGGGGGAAGAGGACCATGGCCGCCTATATAAGTAGTTAGGATTCCCATTGAGGAGGAGATCGATCCAAACACTCAGCCACCACACAAGGAGCAAGAACACTTGCCTCCTGACCCTCCTGAGCTCAGGAGTCATTGTACTAGCTCATATTCCAGCTCGCCCGAGGCTAATCCACCAAAGCAGGAAGTAGGGTCTTACACCACACGGTGGCCCGAACCTGGATAAACTCTTGTGTGTTCTATCTGTTGTGTGCTTGAATCTCTTCACCGACGAGGGCGAGGCGCTATGTAGACGTGAGCGGGAGAGATCTTCGTTCACGCCCCTGTGTTCGAACTTCTTGGGTTTTGTGGAGCCCTAAATCCGACACATGAGTACTTTAGTGAACTTATATACTCCAACTTGAGGTGCCACCACCAAAGCCAGCTGACCCGGATTATCGA
>LR738712.1:557035113-557096542 GCA_902687465.1 Secale cereale
GGGGTGATCCTCGCTGCTCCACACAATGGGCTACTCAGACCATCGCAAGAAACGGGGAACTGCCCGCTCAACAGCATTCACCACCCTTTTATGAAGTTTCTGATCTCGCTTGCACAGACTTGTGGTAAAGACGTGGTACTGCCCACTACTCAGCTGTTTCGGGTTACTCTAATAACCAAATTGCTGCTGATTCCCTTGATTGTTCTGCTCGTTGTTGCCGTCCTGATTTCCTTGGCTTTGAAACCCGGAATTTGAGCCGTCGCCTCCATAACCCGGACCGTGTGCACCGGAACCTGACCCGCCATTTGGTCCAAGGTTGTTTTGGATAGACTCCCTGTAGTGTCTCATAATGTTGCAATCCTTCCACATATGTGTAGCCGGTCTTTCGTCTGTTCCATGCTTTGGACATGGCTGATTCATCACCTCATCAAGGTTATATCTCAGAGGCGGCTTCCCCTTGTGACGCTGATTAAAATTCCGTGTCCCAGTATTAGCTACAAAAGTATCAGCTTTGCACTTATTGACACTGCTTTGATTGGCCGGGTTAAACTATTGCCCTCCTGTGTCATTACTCTTCTTTCCCTTTCCCGGTCTTTTAGCCTTAGATTCGGGGCCCTTGGTACTATCAGAGTCGGCATATTTGACGAGAGCCGCCATAAGCTCCCCCATGTCATCGCAATGACGTGTAAGCCGCCCTAACTTTTGTTTGAGTGGAAGAAAACGGCAATTCTTTTCCAACATTAACACTGCTGACCCGACATTGATCTTGTCTAAGGAATGTATAATGTTTGAGACCCGGCGCACCCAGCTAGTTGTTGACTCACCCTCTTTCTGAACACAAGAAGCTAAATCCACAATTGACATCGGCTGCTTACATGTATCCTTGAAATGCTTGATAAACTTGGCCGTCAGCTCTGCCCACGACCCAATGGAATTGACGGGCAATCCCTTCAACCAGTTATGGGCTGTGCCTTCCAGCATCATGGTGAAATACTTAACACATGCGGCCTCGCTAACATCCAGCATCTCCATAGCCATCTCGTAACTCTCCACCCAAGCCTCGGGGGGTTGATCTGCTGTGTAGTTAGGCACCTTATGTGGGCCCTTGAAGTCCTTGGGTAAACGCTCGTTCCGTATAGCTGCCGTTAAGCACGGTACTCCCCATGCTCGGGAAGTCCTTCTTGTCTCTACTGAAGCCGCCGGGTAAAATGGCGCCGGCTGATGATGTGCCGCCTGAGTCGCCAGCTCGGCCTCTCGGCGCAATCTGCCTTGATCCACTAAGTCCTGTGCATTGGCGCCATGCCGCGCCGGATCATGCCCACGAGGCGGGTCACAGTGTCGCTCTGTGCTTGAAACCTCTGGTGAGTCAACATGCCTGCTGTAGCTGACACTTGGATGGGGGGTTGAGTGAATCTGGTCCCGACTATAAGAATAAGCCTGTTGCTGCTGAAGCGCCGTCTGAAGAAGTTCCTGGGCCCTTCGGGTCTCCACTGCCACTGGAGTTTCGCCCCCAACTGGCAAAGCCACCAATCTCGTCGCTGCTGCTATCATGTTATCCAGAGGGTTATAATAATGACCCACCGGTGTCGCTGGGTAATGAGGTGTTGGGCGGTTTTGATTTGCATACACAGAACTTGTCATATGTGGTTGAACCGGCCCTCCGGCCCTAGGCACTTCAGCCGTCCGGTTTGCCCCCGGCGGGTTATTGCCCCCCCCGCTCCAGCTGTGTTGAAAAGATTCCTCGGCTCGTAAACAAAAGGCACATGACTCTGTTGCTTCCTCCTCATGACCTCATTAGCAGCGTTCTGATCCACCGAGAGCCGATACAAATCTGCTTGAATCCGCTGAGCCTGGGCCTCCGGAACAGCCCATTCTGCAGTCATCCTGGCGTTCTCCGCCGCCAAGTCTACTTTTGCTTGCGCTATCTCCTGTCGCAGCTTATCCACATCCGCCTTGTGCTGCTCCTGGTTCTCCGGGGTTACCTTTGTTCCCATCAGAGTCGCCAGAGCCAACAACAGATCTGTCAAGACTTGAGTCGGCGGGCGCGTTGGTCATCCCGCGCCTGCCGCAACTGCTGTTGCCCCGGGTCTTATGGCCCCGGCGACTGTCGAGTCGAGAGCTGGCTGGGTGCTAGTCATAAAAATCGCCGCCCTCCTCGGCGGCTCACGGGGGTCCGGAATGCTATAACCATCGGACCAGCCCCCAAGCCATCCGCTTTGCATCTAATACATTGAATTAGTCTCGCCCGTGGACGACTCACCGTCAGATAGCTTGGCCGTCTCACCGTGAGATCCAGAACCTCCGGCGCCCTGGACGTATCCAACAAAGGCACGCTTCACGGCGGGCTGAACCCAGGCGGGTCGCACACGTTGAGCCGTCTCGATGATGTCGGTGCAGGTGTCCGGCTCAGGGCTCGATTCGTCGATCTTGCCGATGAAGATGTGGATTCCGCTAAAGGGGACCCAGTACCCGTACTCAATTAAGCCGGCCTCGGGACCCCAGCCTGCATCGTCGATGTAGAGCTTGCCACGACAACTCTTGGTCATCCGGCCCACAGCGTATCCCTTGAGCCCTTCGAAGTTTCCCTTCAAGAACTCGAAACCACCATGTGCAGGCCCCACGGTGGGCGCCAACTGTCATGGAGTTATCACGGCAGATTTCCTAAGGAGAGGACTTAATTGTGGAGCCATAGCGACGTGGTTAGCTTAAATGGGTTAAAATAGTACAAGAGACACATGAAGTTTATACTGGTTCGGCCCCTTGCGATGAGGGTAAAACCTAATCCAGTTTGAGGTGGAATTGCTGGGGTGTCAATTGCTAGGGAGCAAATACGCTTGCCTGGCTCTCGATCTGTTGTTTCTTGCACTAAGGCTCTGCCGGGTCGTCCCCTTATATACACGGGTTGATGCCCTCCGGCCTACGGAGTCCCGGACGACTCATACAATCGTGTCCGGCTCGGTGACTCATTGTTACATGCCTTTCAATACAAGTTAACATACATGGCGGTTTATACTTACATGCCTTAAGGCGCTCTAGGCTTTGGGCCCTTTATGAATTACTTTCATTAAACCGCCATCTTCAACATGCTTCTGGGCTTGGCCCATGAACCGCCATTGGGTAACCCGGCCCCTCCTGGGCGGGTCATATCAAATATTTATATCCCCAATAGAAGCCGCGGTAGATGACAGTGGCGGCGACAGCAGTGCCCGGCAACGGCGGATCTGGAGAGGGAGCCGGAGCGAGAGGGAGAGAGGGGGCAAGTGGGCATGGGTGGAGCAGGGGATGAGCCCAAGGGGACGGCCTTATCTCCTTGGGGCGTCGCGGGCGAAGTGGTCCGGCAGGGACGAGACCCTGTAGCGGCTCAGTTCGCGGGAACAGAGAGGAGGGATGCAACCAGGGGAGGTGGGCTGCGGGGTTGGGCCTCCCAGGTAACTAAGGCCCAGGGGACAGTGGGCCTCTCCCATTGTTACTGTTTTGCCTCTCTTTTTAGCTTTATAAATTTAACAACTAGCCCATGTTTAAAAAACATTTCAGAGCATTGAAACACATTAGAAAAATGTTGTTTCAGCATGACAAATAACGAGAGATTATTTTCCACACTTTGAACATTTTAGTTTTTATGTTTGAACACTTTTATTATTTAACTTGATTTTGATTTTTGAATTTGAACGGGATTGAACCATCGCATGATTAACATCAGTAATCATGGTGAGGTGGCATCATTACTAGAGGGTTACTGTAGCTTGATTACCCGGGAATTACAAATCTCCTCCACTACAAGAAATCTCGTCCCGAGATTTAGGAGGGGAGTAAGGGGAAGGGATTTGGTTACGAGATTTTTAACGGGTATTCTCGGTCTTGGTTGCCCTTCTCAAAAAGGTCGATCCATTACATTGATGTCTTCATTTCTCTGCTTGAGGTCATCACGATGAAGCCGGCATCCTTTCTTCAGGACCTCCATCATACTTACGAATAGGAAAGGGGCAGCTTGACAACGATAGAATGCTACAAGGGGGTAATAATTGGGGGTTATCCCACGAATGAACACATGAGTATCTCTCGAGTTGATCGAATAAAACACACCGAGAGCAAAGTAATATGGCACAATAAGAAGTTTCAAACGGATAGGCAATCGTTCGATGTCTGAAATAAGGTGTGAAAGGGGTCCAGAGCAACGAGAATAAGTATTGCGTCTGATACCAAAATAGATAACTAGGAATGTAGATCGTGATTTACATACGAAGCCAAGTGCGAGGATCAATTTTGGAAAACAGGGAACTACATGAGAGTCAGGTTTCGAACCTAAGGAACTGTGGGTTATGGGCCCACCATGTGGGTTGAAAGTAGGGAGGATAGTGACGTCTTACACGATCATGTAAGCAAGGCATGTCAGAGGATAGCATGTCAGTTATGCCGGCAACAACATCGGTACCAAGGGCGAGGGATGAAGAGAACCATTTTTCCTGCTCGTTGAAACAACGCGGACCAAATAGGCAGAGTTCTCGTCCATCGGTGGTTACCGGAATGTTATCAACAATAGTAACAGGGTCTTACTGACAGAGTTGTACAACAAGGTGTTTACATAAGCAGAAAACTATTACTGCTTAGATTATATGTAGATCAATGAAAGGTTAAACAAACAAATGGAAAGGAAAATGTGTTTAAACACAATGAATAGGAGTAAATCATCCCCAAGATTAAGCAGGTCATGATATACGTGTCAGGAGATCAAAGTCATGACCATATAGATAAAAGGGGTAAGAAGAATTATGATATGTGTTGGGGAACGTAGCATAATTCAAAAAAATTCTACGCTTTCACCAAGATCCAACTATGGAGACATCTAGCAATGAGCAAGTAAGAGTGCATCTACATACCGTTATGTAGATCGGGAGCGGAAGCTTTCGAAGAAGCGTGGATGAAGTAGTCGTACTCTTCGCGTTCTTCGTCACCGATGATCTAGCGCCGAACGGACGGCACCTCCGCGTTCAACACACGTACGGTGCAGCAACGTCACCTCCTTCTTGATCCAGCAAGGGGGGAGGAGAAGTCGTCAGAGATCCGGCAGCACGACGGCGTTATGACGGATGCAGTGGAGATCGCAGCAGGGCTTCGCCGGGCGCCCTGCGTTGGAGTATGGAGGTGTGACGGGAGGGGGAGAGGCGCCAGGGCAAGGGTGCGGCTGCCCTCTCCCTCCCCACATATATATAGTGGGCCAGGGGGTGCGCCAGCCCCTTGCAGATCCAATCTGCAAGGGGGGGGCGGCGGCCAGGGGGGAGTCCTTGCCCCCCAAGGCAAGTGGTGGCCGCCCTCCACTTAGGGTTTTAACCCTAGGCGCATGGGAAGGTGGGACCCTAGTGGTGCGCCAGCCCAGAGGGGCTGGACACTTCCCCTTGCGGCCTAGGGGCCCCACCGGGATGGGTGGCCCCACCCGGTGGATCCCCGGGGCCCCTCCGGTGGTCCTAGGACGCTCCCGGTAACCCCCGGAGATCACCCGATGGCCGAAACTGGACTTCCTATATATAAATCTTTACCTCCGGACCATTCCGGAACTCCTCGTGACGTCCGGGATCTCATCCGGGACTCCGAACAACTTTCGGGTTTCCACGTGCATTTATCTCTACGACCCTAGCGTTACCGAACCTTAAGTGTGTAGACCCTACGGGTTCGGGAGACACGTAGACATGACCGAGAACACTCTCCGGTCAATAACCAACAGCGGGATCTGGATACCCATGTTGGTTCCCACGTGTTCCTCGATGATCTTCATCGGATGAACCACTGTGTCAAGGATTCACTCAATCCCGTATGTTATTCCCTTTGTCCATTGGTACGGTACTTGCCCGAGATTCGATCGTCGGTATTCCCAATACCTTGTTCAATATCGTCATGGCAAGTCTCTTTACTCGATCCGTAATCCATCATCCCGTGACTAACTACTTAGTCACATTGAGCTCATTATGATGATGTCTTACCGAGTGGGCCCAGAGGTACCTCTCCGTCATGCGGAGTGACAACATCCCAGTCTTGATTCGTACCAACTCAACAGACACTTTCGGAGATACCCGATGCGTACCTTTATAGCCACCCAGTTACGTTGTGACGGTTGGCACACCCAAAGTACTCCTACGGTATCCGGGAGTTGTACAACCTCATGGTCTAAGGAATAAATACTTGACACCGAAAAGTTTATGCATTACGAACTATACGATCTCGTGTTATGCTCAAGTTTGGGTCTTGTCCATCACATCATTCTCCTAATGATGTGATCCCGTTATCACTGACATCCCATGTCCATGGTCAGGAAACCGTAACCATCTGTTGATCAACGAGCTAGTAACTAGAGGCCTACCAAGGACTCATTGTGGTCTATGTATTCACACATGTATCGCTGTTTCCGTACAATACAATTCAAGCATGAATAATAGACAATTATCATGAACAACGAGATATAATAATAATGCTTTTATTATTGCCTCTAGGGCATATCTCCAACAGTCTCCCACTTGCACTAGAGTCAATAATCTAGTTACATTGTGATGAATCGAACACCCATAGAGTTCTGGTGTTGATCATGTTTTGCTCGTGAAAGAGGTTTAGTCAACGGGTCTGCGACATTCAGATCCGTATGCACTTTAAAAATATCTATGTCTCCATCCTGAACATAATTCCGGATGGAGTTGAAACGGCGCTTGATGCGCTTGGTCTTCTTGTGAAACCTGGGCTCCTTGGTAATAGCAATAGCACCAGTGTTGTCACAGAAGAGAGTCACCGGGCTTGACGCGCTTGGAATGACTCCTAGGTCGGTGATGAACTCCTTCATCCAGACTCCTTCCTGCGCTGCTTCAGAAGCAGCTATGTACTCCGCTTCACATGTAGATGTTGCCACGATGCTTTGCTTGCAACTGCACCAGCTGACTGCCCCTCCGTTCAAAATATACACGTATCCGGTTTGAGACTCAGAGTCATCCAGATCTGTGTCGAAGCTAGCATCGACGTAACCCTTTACGACGAGCTCTTCGTCACCTCCATAAACGAGAAACATATCCTTAGTCATTTTCAGGTACTTTAGGATGTTCTTGACCGCTGTCCAGTGTTCCGTACCGGGATCACTTTGGTACCTCCCCACCAAACTTATGGCAAGGTTCACATCAGGTCTGGTACACAGCATGGCATACATGATAGAACCTATGGCTGAGGCACAGGGAATGACACTCATCCTTTTTCTATATTCTACCGTGGTCGGTGACTGAGCCTTGCTCAATCTCATACCTTGCATAACAGGCAAGAATCCTTTCTTTGACTGATCCATATTGAACTTTTTCAATATTTTGTCAAGGTATGTACTTTGTGAAAGACCAATGAGGCGTCTCGATCTATCTCTATAGATTTTGATGCCTAATATGTAAGCAGCTTCTCCAAGGTCCTTCATTGAAAAACTTTTATTCAAGTAGGCCTTTACATTTTCCAAGAATTCTATATCATTTCCCATCAGCAATATGTCATCCACATATAATATGAGAAATGCCACAGAGCTCCCACTCACTTTCTTGTAAATACAGGCTTCTCCATAAGTCTGTATAAATCCAAACGCTTTGATCACCTCATCAAAGCGAATATTCCAACTCCGAGATGCTTGCACCAGCCCGTAAATCGAGCGCTAGAGCTTGCATACCTTGTTAGCGTTCTCTGGATCGACAAAACCTTCCGGTTGCATCATATACAACTCTTCCTTGAGGAAGCCATTAAGGAATGCTGTTTTGACGTCCATTTGCCATATCTCAAAATCATAGAATGCGGCAATAGCTAACATGATTCTGACTGACTTCAGCATCGCTACGGGAGAGAAAGTCTCGTCGTAGTCAATCCCTTGAACTTGTCGATAACCCTTAGCGACAAGCCGAGCCTTATAGATGGTCACATTACCATCCGCGTCTGTCTTCTTCTTAAATATCCATTTGTTTTCTATGGCGTGCCTATCATCAGGCAAGTCCACCAAAGTCCATACTTTGTTTTCATACATGGATTCTATCTCGGATTTCATGGCTCCAAGCCATTTATTGGAATCCGGGCCCGCCATCGCTTCTTCATAGTTCGAAGGTTCACCGTTGTCTAACAACATGATTTCCAGTACAGGGTTTCCGTACCACTCTGGTGCAGAACGTGCCCTTGTGGACCTTCGAAGTTCAGTAGTAACTTGATCTGTTTCTTCATGATCATTATCATCAACTTCCTCCCTTGTCGGTGCAGGCACCTCAGGAACAGTTTCCTGCGCTGCGCTACTTTCCGGTCCAGGAGGGGTGACTGTCATCTCATCAAGTTCTACTTTCCTCCCACTCACTTCTTTCGAGAGAAACTCTTTCTCCAGAAAGCATCCATTCTTGGCAACAAAGATTTTGCCTTCGGATCTGTGGTAGAAGGTGTACCCAATTGTTTCCTTTGGGTATCCTATGAAGACGCATTTTTCCGATTTGGGTTCGAGCTTTTCAGGTTGAAGTTTCTTGACATAAGCAACGCAACCCCAAACTTTTAGAAACGACAGCTTCGGTTTCTTGCCAAACCAAAGTTCATATGGAGTTGTCTCAACGGATTTCGACGGAGCCCTATTTAAAGTGAATGCGGCAGTCTCTAAAGCATAACCCCAAAAAGATAGCGGTAAATCGGTGAGGGACATCATAGATCGCACCATGTCCAACAGAGTACGATTTCGACGTTCTGACACACCGTTATGTTGAGGTGTTCCGGGCGGTGTCAATTGTGAAACAATTCCACAGCTCCTAAGGTGTGTGCCAAATTCATGACTTAAATATTCTCCCCCACGATCCGATCGCAAGAACTTTATTTTTCTGTCAAGTTGATTCTCAACCTCATTCTGAAATTCCTTGAACTTTTCAAAGGTCTCAGACTTGTGTTTCATCAAATAGATATACCCGTATCTACTCAAGTCATCCGTGAGGGTGAGAACATAACGGTAGCCTCCGCGAGCCTCAACACTCATTGGACCGCACACATCGGTATGTATGATTTCCAACAAGTTGGTTGCTCGCTCCATTGTTCCGGAGAACGGAGTCTTGGTCATCTTGCCCAAGAGGCATGGTTCGCACATGTCAAATGATTCATAATCAAGAGACTCTAGAAGTCCATCTGAATGGAGCTTCTTCATACGTTTGACACCAATATGACCAAGGCGGCAATGCCACAAGTATGTGGGACTATCATTATCAACTTTACATCTTTTGGCATCTACACTATGAATATGTGTATCACTACGTTCGAGATCCATCAAAAATAAACCATTGACCAGCGGGGCATGACCATAAAACATATCTCTCAAATAAATAGAACAACCATTATTCTCTGATTTGAAAGAGTAGCCATCTCGCATAAGACGAGATCCAGAAACAATGTTCATGCTCAAAGCTGGTACTAAATAACAATTATTGAGGTTTAAAACTAATCCCGAGGGTAGATGTAGAGGTAGCGTGCCGACGGCGATCACATCGACCTTGGAACCATTCCCGACGCGCATCGTCACCTCATCCTTCGCCAGTCTCCGTTTATTCCGCAGCTCCTGTTTTGAGTTACAATTATGAGCAACTGCACCGGTATCGAATACCTAGGAGCTACTACGAGTGCTGGTAAGGTACACATCAATAACATGTACATCATATATACCTTTGACGTTGCCGGCCTTCTTGTCTGCTAAGTATTTGGGGCAGTTCCGCTTCCAGTGACCCGTTCCCTTGCAATAAAAGCACTCTGTCTCAGGCTTGGGTCCATACTTTGGCTTCTTCCCGGCAACAGGCTTGCCAGGCGCGGCAACTCCCTTGCCGTCCTTCTTGAAGTTCTTCTTACCCTTGCCTTTCTTGAACTTAGTGGTTTTATTGACCATCAACACTTGATGTTCTTTCTTGATGTCCACCTTCGCTGATTTCAGCATCGAATACACCTCGGGAATGGACTTCTCCATCCCCTGCATATTGAAGTTCAGCATGAAGCTCTTGAAGCTTGGTGGGAGCGACTGGAGGATTCAGTCAACGACCGCTTCATCTGGGAGATTCATTCCCAGCTGAGACAAGCGGTTGTGCAATCCTGAAATCTTGAGGATGTGCTCACTGACAGAACTGTTCTCCTCCATCTTACAGCTGTAGAATGCGTCGGAGACATCATATCTCTCGACTCGGGCATGAGCTTGGAAAATCATTTTTAGCTCTTCGAACATCTCATATGCTCCGTGGTGCTCAAAACGTTTTTGGAGCCCCGACTCTAAGCTGTAAAGCATGCCGCACTGAACCAGGGAGTAATCATCACTACGCGACTGCCAGACGTTCAAAACGTCTTGGGCCGCATCGGGAGTAGGTGCATCACCTAGCGGTGCTTCTAGGACATATGATCTCTTGGCAGCTATGAGGATAATCCTCAGGTTACGGACCCAATCCGTATAGTTGCTACCATCGTCTTTCAGCTTGGTTTTCTCTAGGAACGAGTTGAAGTTGAGGGAAACCTGAGCGTGGGCCATTTGATCTACAAGAGATATTGTAGAGAATTTAGACTAAGTTCATGATAATTAAGTTCATCTTAATCAAATTTTAATGAACTCCCACTCAGAATGACATCTCTCTAGTCATCTAAGTGATACACGATCCGAATCGAGTAGTCTGTGTCCGATCATCACGTGAGACAGACTAGTCATCAACGGTGAACATCTTCATGTTGATCGTATCTTCTATACGACTCGTGTTCGACCTTTCGGTCTTCCGTGTTCCGAGGCCATGTCTGTAAATGCTAGGCTCGTCAAGTGAACCCTAAGTGTATCGCGTGTGTAAATCTGTCTTACACCCGTTGTATGCGAGCGTTAAAACCTATCACACCCGATCATCACGTGGTGCTTCGGAGCAACGAGCTTTAGCAACGGTGCACAATTAGGGGAAACACAATACTTGAAATTTTAGTGAGAGATCATCTTATTTACTACCGTCGTTCTAAGTAAACAAGATGCATAAACATGATAAACATCACATGCAATCAATTAAAGTGACATGATATGGCCAATATCATCTTGCTCCTTGGATCTCCATCTTCGGGGCACCATGATCATCTTGTCACCGGCTCGACACCATGATCTTCATCATCATGATCTCCATCATCGTGTCTTGAAGAAGTCGTCACGCCAACTATTACTTCTACTACTATAGCTAACGTTTAGCAATGAAGTAAAGTAATTACATGGCGTTATTCAGTGACACGCAGGTCATACAATAATTATGACAACTCCTATGGCTCCTGCCGGTTGTCAAGTTCATCGACATGCAAGTTGTGATTCCCTATTACAAGAACATGATCAATCTCATACATCACATATATCATTCATCACATCTTCGTTTTGGCCATACCACGTCACATAGCACATGCTGCAAAAACAAGTTAGACGTCCTCTAATTGTTGTTGCAAGTTTTACGTGGCTTCTACAGGATTTCTAGCAAGAACGTTTCTTACCTACGCCAAAACCACAACGTGATTTGTCAACTTCTATTTACCCTTCATAAGGACCCTTTTCATCGAATCCGATCCGACTAAAGTAGGAGAGACAGACACCCGCCAGCCACCTTATGCATCTAGTGCATGTCTGTCGGTGGAACCAGTCTCACGTAAGCGTACGTGTAAAGTCGGTCCGGGCCGCTTCATCCCACAATACCACCGAATCAAGATTGACTAGTAACGGTAAGAAAGTTGAACAAAACCAAACGCCCACAACTGTTTGTGTTCTACTCGTGCAAGATGCTACGCATAAAACCTAGCTCAGATGCCACTGTTGGGGAACGTAGTATAATTCAAAAAAATTCTACGCTTTCACCAAGATCCAACTATGGAGACATCTAGCAACGAGCAAGTAAGAGTGCATCTACATACCGTTATGTAGATCGGGAGCGGAAGCTTTCGAAGAAGCGTGGATGAAGTAGTCGTACTCTTCGCGTTCTTCGTCACCGATGATCTAGCGCCGAACGGACGGCACCTCCGCGTTCAACACACGTACGGTGCAGCAACGTCACCTCCTTCTTGATCCAGCAAGGGGGAGGAGAAGTCGTCAGAGATCCGGCAGCACGACGGCGTGATGACGGATGCAGTGGAGATCGCAGCAGGGCTTCGCCGGGCGCCCTGCGTTGGAGTATGGAGGTGTGTCGGGAGGGGGAGAGGCGCCAGGGCAAGGGTGCGGCTGCCCTCTCCCTCCCCACATATATATAGGGGGCCAGGGGGTGTGCCAGCCCCCTACAGATCCAATCTGCAAGGGGGGGCAGCGGCCAGGGGGGAGTCCTTGCCCCCCAAGGCAAGTGGTGGCCCCCCTCCCCTTAGGGTTTTAACCCTAGGCGCATGGGGAGGTGGGCCCCTAGTGGTGCGCCAGCCCAGAGGGGCTGGACACTTCCCCTTGCGGCCTAGGGGCCCCACGGGATGGGTGGCCCCACCCGGTGGACCCTCGGGGCCCCTTCGGTGGTCCCGGGACGCTCCCGGTGACCCCCGGAGATCACCCGATGGCCGAAACTGGACTTCCTATATATCAATCTTTACCTCCGGACCATTCCGGAACTCCTCGTGACGTCCGGGATCTCATCCGGGACTCCGAACAACTTTCGGGTTTCCACGTGCATATATCTCTACGACCCTAGCGTTACCGAACCTTAAGTGTGTAGACCCTACGGGTTCGGGAGACACGTAGACATGACCGAGAACACTCTCCGGTCAATAACCAACAGCGGGATCTGGATACCCATGTTGATTCCCACGTGTTCCTCGACGATCTTCATCGGATGAACC
Organism: Secale cereale; assembly: GCA_902687465.1. Lineage (NCBI taxonomy): Eukaryota > Viridiplantae > Streptophyta > Magnoliopsida > Poales > Poaceae > Secale > Secale cereale. The sequence continues at coordinate 557,047,924 of LR738712.1, forward strand.
ACCGTGTCAAGGATTCACTCAATCCCGTATGTTATTCCCTTTGTCCATCGGTACGGTACTTGCCCGAGATTCGATCGTCGGTTTTCCCAATACCTTGTTCAATCTCGTCATGGCAAGTCTCTTTACTCGATCCGTAATCCATCATCCCGTGACTAACTACTTAGTCACATTGAGCTCATTATGATGATGTCTTACCGAGTGGGCCCAGAGGTACCTCTCCGTCATGCGGAGTGACAACATCCCAGTCTTGGTTCGTACCAACTCAACAGACACTTTCGGAGATACCCGATGTGTACCTTTATAGCCACCCAGTTACGTTGTGATGGTTGGCACACCCAAAGTACTCCTACGGTATCCGGGAGTTGTACAACCTCATGGTCTAAGGAATAAATACTTGACACCGAAAAGCTTATGCATTACGAACTATACGATCTCGTGTTATGCTCAAGTTTGGGTCTTGTCCATGACATCATTCTCCTAATGATGTGATCCCGTTATCACTGACATCCCATGTCCATGGTCAGGAAACCGTAACCATCTGTTGATCAACGAGCTGGTAACTAGAGGCCTACCAGGGACTCATTGTGGTCTATGTATTCACACATGTATCGTTGTTTCCGTACAATACAATTCAAGCATGAATAATAGACAATTATCATGAACAAGGAGATATAATAATAATGCTTTTATTATTGCCTCTAGGGCATATCTCCAACAATATGTACCCACACAACGATGTTGGATAGTTGATCAAGAAACATTTAGCCTTGCACTTACAATGTTCTGGTGGATCTTCGGAGTAGCACACACATGCTTCAAGATAGCACCGACATGGTCTTCAAGCACATGTCAGACTTTGGATACACCAGGATCCATGGGAAACAACTTATAAAATAAGTCATACAATTTTAGCAAGGGGAGATGAGGATGAGGCCGAAGTGCTCAGAAACAATTCCTCGAGATTTCCCTAGACATGAATTTTCACAAATAAGTGAACAAGGCGATAGCACTGGACACGCCAGGGAATACAATGAAGTGCGTTTGTGGAGAACATCCACAATTAAGTACTGAACGAAATGCACCTGGAATTACGTACCAAGTAGCAAGATTGATGTTAGTATGGAGGTTTAATAACGAGAAGGGTTGGAATGAAACTATCGACCATTCACTTCAAAGCATTCGCCTTGCTAGAAGTTTTGAATTCGCACGTCATACTTCAATTGTTGGGTTTCCGGTTAGAAAAAACACTGCGAGCCGAGAACGGATGAAGATGGCGAGAAATATTACTTGTATCAGGAGTTCATATGGGGTGGTTACATTCTCACGACCTTATTGACATGAAAGATGGTAGTACTCCAAGGTAGAGCATATCATAAGTCAGATAACAAGGAACTCAAGGTATAACACAAAACAAGAACAAGTTTGTGTTGGAGGGAATGCAAGAATGTTGTCCATGTTAATACAAATCATCGAGGGGAAATGATGGTATTTCCCATCATGAATTCGATTCACAACTTGGAAGAAGGCAAATCATTGCTGATGATGATCACGACATATTTGTTGAGAGATTTTATTAGAATGTAATCGATCGGTGATTACATCAAGTCAAAAGAATGATGGAGCGAAAGGTTATTGAAACCACTAGTACAATACAAACTTGAAATCAAGCTAGTTATTCAAGTTGAAATGATATGCCGAGGAAGATCGATGTAAGCTTAGCTCATCTTCGCGAATTGTGCTCCGGGAAGAAGGATCGAGTAGCACAGTTAAAATTTAACACGATAATGATATAGCCGATCGGGCTAGGAATGACTTGAAGGATTATTAAACTCGTAAGAAACGAAAATCACTTAGAGTTATCAAACCAGAGTGTGGAATCGTTTCACTTATTGGTGGTCTCGAGTGATAATAAGTGAGAACCTGGGGGAAATCTGAATTCGGTGAGAAACAACACTAGATGAAAACTCATACGAAGCCACACAGTTCTTTGATATCCTCGAGATACCAGAGGGTAATACTCGAAGGAAGATCAAAATAGAGGTTGCTGAGATTATCGATCTGCAGAAGGTAAGTGTTTTAACTTGTCCACGAAATGGAATCGAAGGAGAACAATCATGGTCGGAACCACGGTTGCAAAGGACCATTTCCCAGAAATAAGATGAACTTATACCAAGGAGATAATTAATTTTAAGGGAAGCCTTAATGATAAGATCTACACCGTTTCCATGGGCATGGACAGAAAGTTCAAGGTTGACTTCCACTTCTTCAATGTATGACCTTTCATTCACTTCTTGTTTCGAAAATGGCATCAGTGTTGAAAGTTTTACCTGGTGAAATAACAGATGAGTAAGACCGGTGAAATCTTTCGGGTTCACTCGGCTTTATGGGGTATAGGTTAAACCCATCAGGGTATATTAGGAACATATGCCACCAATTTTTACGAATACTTATCACAAGCTCGATAGTGGAGCCTGGTTGACAAGCAGAGGGTACAATTTACCAAAGGTATTATGTATCCGAGGAAAGACTCACAAAGTTATGGAATATGAAGGTCAATGTCAGATAATAATTCAAGAAAGGATCGAACAGTCCATAATGGAGCTGATGTGAGCATCGGCACACAACCGTAGGAAGAAACAATGCAACAGAATTGGAGCATAGAAACAATTGACTAATTCAGAGCTCCAATGCGAATGAATTATGATGTTCAATTCAAGGGATCAGGAGCAAACACTCTGATTACGGATTGACAAGTTTAGTAGGCTTATTGGTGCAATCGACGACAATTTGATTGGTCGAGAACTAGATCATGTTCAACATGACGTCCGAGCCGGAAGGATGAATTCTAGGATCAAGGGTTGCGAGCATTCGCAACATGTTGAATCAATGGACTCAAAATTGATAATGACAAAGGATGTCAATAAGACTACTAGACTTATGGGGTTAACCATAATGTAAGCAAGCAAGAATTTCAAGAGCAATAGGTTGCTCAGGATTTTCCGAAGGTCGAATGATATTTCTGAGACTTGTGAAACACATGAATGGGGATGAGCGGATACTCGATAAATGGGAGGAATTATCCATAAGGGTATTCATGTGGCAATGAACTGCAAATCAGTGGCACAATCGATATATGGAATATAGGAAGAGGTTTTGGGGTACCTTGTAATAAAAAGAGCAACGAAGAATTGATTGTATGAATGACAAGTGTAAGTCATTATCCATATGAATATAATGGTGGTAAGGAATTGCAAAAGGCGGAGGCCAGAAGAATCTCGGAAAACATCGAATATTATCCCCAGAATCTTCTGATGAAGCAGGCGACCATCTTGACTGAAGGGGCTCTCCGGGAGAAAGTATTTTCGAGAACCTAAAGTTAGATTTATCAAAATTATTTACCCCGAATAAAAGAGAGATCAAAGCCCTAGAGTAAAGACGAGGAATAAAAGACCCTAATAGCACCCAATGGCGACGTGGGCTCGTAAGCCACATAACCATGTTAGTAAAAGTTTTGCAATGACTAGACTCGACTTTGGCCAAGGAGTTGGAAAGGGAAATTCCTACAGGAAGTCGGCTCTGATACCAACTTGTGACGCCCCCAATTTGACCGTACACTAATCATGCACGCAAATGTGTACGACCAAGATTAGGGACTCACTAGAAGATATCACAACACAACTCTAGACACAAATAAAATAAAACAAGCTTTATATTACAAGCCAGTGGCCTCGAGGGCTCAAATACATAAGCTCGAATACAATAGAGTCAGTAGAAGCAACAATATCTGAGTACAGACATAAGTTAACAAGTTTGCCTTAAGAAGGCTAGCTCAAAAGTAACAACGATCGGAAAGGCAAGGCCTCCTGCCTGGGATCCTCCTAACTACTCCTGGTTGTCGGTGGTCTGCACGTATAGTAGCCTCCATCAGGGTAATAACAATCGTCAAAGGTGGTTTCTGGCTCCTGGAATCCACCATCTGGTTGCATCAACCAGAAAGAAGAAAGAAGGAGGAAAAGGGGGATAAAAGCAACCGTGAGTACTCATCCAAAGTACTCGCAAGCAAGGATCTACACTACATATGCATCAGTATCAATGAAAAGGGTAGTATTTGTGGACTAAGCTGCAGAATGCCAGAATAAGAGGGGGAGAAGCTAGTCCTATCTAAGACTAGCATCTTCTGGAAACCACCAATCTTGCAGCAGTAGAAGAGAGTACATAATAACATATTATAGTTATCAAGCATGTTGTGGCATTAACGCCCAAAGATCCTTCCTCGACTCCCTGCGAGGAAGCCATCCCGGAGCCACATATCCATTCATGTCGCAGCATCCAATTCTAGTTGTATTGATAGGGATACAACTCCAAGTGTTCGTTACCGTAGGACAGGCTATCGATCGATGTTTTCTTCCCTGCAGGGGTGCACCAACTTACCCACCACGCTCGCTTAACTCCGGCTGGACACACCATCAGGTCATGCTTGGTCTCGGCCAAACAATACACCGCAACCTGACCTAGGCTTAATAGAGTGGTCAGCACGCCAGACTAAACCTATGCCCCCAGGGGTCATGGGCCATCTCCCCGGAAACTCTTGCACGTTGCGTACGCGGTCGATGAGCACACCTATCTACCTCCTTAAAAAGGCAGGTGCATTACCAGTTCAACCTGGTGCGCGCCGCTCAGTCGCATGACGTCAGTTAAGCTTCGACTGATGCATACGACACAGAATTCCCATACTATGCCCACGTGATGGTTAGCACTATCAGGACAGAGGCCCCTTGGATGAAATATCCAAACCATTTAGTGTCTTGGGAACACGGTAATGAGCAGAGACTCACGATCATGTGACCCCATCGCCCCATCTCGAGGACTTTCAACAAGGGCGAAGAGTACCCGACCATGCCTCGTATTCAACTCTCGGGTACCCTCCAGGTCAACCCGTCTCCACATCTCTCGCGGGTACCCCTCAGGGTTGACCCGCCTTACCAAGTAACAGTTGTAAAGTCATAGTAACCAAAGTAACTGTGTGTATAACACCAAGGGGGAACCCTGAGGAATCACCCTCTATGGAATTCTACCTGATGTTATCGTTAAGGTGAACGAAGGAGGAATCACCCTCGAGGTCTGAAAGTGCAACTAATCCCCGGGTGGTTTTGGTAATTAATAACAACATATATATCATTGAACTAATAGTTACTTGAGAATCATTTCAGAGAAGTTCGATGATATGGGTATGGAAATGTCTGAAGAAGTGGACCCCTCAAAATGCTAAGATAAGCATTGGCAAAAGCTCAAGACTCCATTTTTGGTTTAGTGATCCAAGATCACATTGAGTCCATAGGAAAAGCCAATACTATTAAAAGGGGATGAGGTTGTGTTGATGATCTGGTTGCTCAAGTGCTTAGTGATTTAGCTCCTTCAACTATCAGCAACTTTCACTACTTAACACACTCATAAGTAATCTCGGACAAACCGATTCTTCCCACTCAGTCCCACCGAGATGAACCACCTCAGCTATTTTCCAAACCCTAGAAATTTCGGTCCATCCGATTTTGAGTTCGGTCTCATCGAAACTGGACTGCCAACCTTCTGTAACCGTTTGTCATCATTTCGGAATATCCGAGTTGTTGATTTCGGTCCCACCGATTCTGGCAAGTTCCTACCTTTGACTCATATCGGACACACCGAGATGGTATTTTCGGTCCCACCGAAAACCCCAACGTTCACTATATTTGAACTTTCGGCCTGACCGAGTTTTCACTTTGGTCTCACCGAGATTGCTCAATTATGTGTGTAACGGTTGGATTTTGTGTGGAGGCTATATATACCCCTCCACCCCCTCTTCATTCGTGGAGAGAGCCATCAGAAAGTACTACCACTTCTACCTTACACTTTCTGAGAAGAGAACCACCTACCCTTGTGTTGAGATCAAGTTATTCCACTCCTACCATATGAAACTTGATTTCTAGCCTTCCCAAGTTGCTTTCCACTCAATCCTTTCTTCCACCACAGCCATATCAGTGAGGAGAGTTGAGTGTTGGGGAGATTATCATTTGAAGCACAAGAGCAAGGAGTTCATCATCATCAACAACATCTATTACCTTTTGGAGGGTGGTGCCTCCTAGATTGGTTAGGTGTCGCTTGGGAACCTCCGTCTTCGAGATGTGGAGTTGAACCAAGAAGTTTGTAAGGGCAAGGAGATCGCCTACTTCGTGAAGATCTACCCCGAGTAAGGCTAGTCCCCCGTGGGCGTAGGCCATGATGGAATAGACAAGGTTGCTTCTTCGTGGACCCTTCGTGGGTGGAGCCCTCCGTGGACTCGCGCAGCCGTTACCCTCCGTGGGTTGAAGTCTCCATCAACGTGGATGTACGATAGCACCACCTATCGGAACCACGAGAAAAATCTCCGTGTCTCCAAATTGCGTTTGATCTTCTCCACCTCTCTTTACTACATGTGCAATTTACTTTCCGCTGCTTATACTCTAGAATTGCATGTGTAGGGTGATACTTGAATTGATCATAATTGTGAAACTGCCAAAAACTGTTCATGATCAAAAGGCAGAATTTTTATATTGTCAAGTAGTCTAATCACCCCCCCCCCCTCTAGACATACTTTCGATCCTACAAGTGGTATCAGAGCTTTGGTCTCCATTGTTTTGGTTTCCATTGCATTGGACTCCATAAGCTTGGTTTCACAACCTAGGAGAGTATGGCGTCTAGTGAGGGTAATTATCGTAGAGGTCCTTACTTTGATGGTACAAATTTTGCTAGTTGGAAGCATAAAATGAAAATGCATATTCTTGGTCATAACCCAGTCGCATGGGGCATTATTTGTGTTGGTATGCAAGGTGAATTCTTCGAGGAAGGAAAATTTCCGGATCGCGAAGCTACATTGGAAGAGTTGCGGATGTTGCAAAACAATGCTCAAGCTTGTGACATTCTCTTCAATGCTTTATGTCCCGAGGAGTTCAACAAAATCAGTCGTCTTGAGAATGCTAAAGAGATTTGGGATACTTTGGTTGAAATGCACGAAGGTACTGAATATGTGAAGGAATCAAAGCTAGATATTCTTCAAGGTCAACTTGACAAGTTCAAGATGAAGGATGGTGAAGGAGTCGCTGAAATGTACTCTAGGCTTGCTCTCATCACAAATGAGATTGCCGGCTTAGGAAGCGAAGAAATGACCGACCGATTCATCATCAAGAAGATTCTAAGAGCTTTGGATGGAAAATATGACACCGTGTGCACTTTGATCCAAATGATGCCAAGCTACAAGACTCTCAAGCCAACTGAAGTCATTGGAAGAATTGTTGCTCATGAGATGACACTTAAGGATAAGGAAGAGCTTCACAACAAGTCAAGTGGTGCTTACAAAGCTACAAGTGATGCTCCCACAACCTCAAGTGACAAGTTAATTTCCAATGAAGAGATAAGCCTAATGGTTAAGAACTTCAACAAGTTCTACAAGAATAGAGGCAAAGAAAGAAGCTCAAAGTCTAGATCATATGATGAAAAGAGATCTTCTAGTCGTGATCGAAACTGCTACAATTGTGGAAGACCCGGACACTTCTCAAATGAGTGTACGGCTCCCCACAAGAGAAGAGAAGAATCTCCAAGAAGAAGAGCAAGAGATGAGTCACCTCGGAGAGAGAGAAGGAGTAGAGATGATCGTTATGAACGAAGACCCTCTCGGAGAAGCAAGGATTCGGAGAGGAAAGACAAGTTATCAAGGAGCTACACAAGAAGAAGACATCAAGCTCATGTAGGTGAATGGGTCTCCGGCTCCGACTCCGACAATCAATCCGATGGAAGCTATCACTCCGACTCCGACTACAGTCAAGATGAAGGTGTTGCCGGTCTTGCACTCGTATCCTCCAACTCCAACTCCTACGACTTATTTGATTCACCAAATGAGGGAATTGGAAGATGCTTCATGGCTAAAGGCCCCAAGGTAACACACCCTGAATTCATTGACTTTGATAGTGATGAGGATGACTTGCTTGGTGAAGATGAGCTCTTGCATGATAAATCTAGTGAGCTTAGTAACGATGAAAATGCTAGTAGTCTTTATAGTCGAGAAGAGTCGAATGACAATGGTATGAAGGAGATTGAGCGTCTAACTAAAGAACTAAACACTCTTAAGTTAGCTCATGAAACAACTCAAGAAGATCATAGAGAGCTCCTAAGATCTCATGAGAAGCTACGCTTCGAGAAGCTCACTCTAGAGCAAGAACATGAGTTTCTAAAAGCGATCAATGACGATCTTCGAAAGAAGAGTTCTTCATATCTTGCCAAACGACTTCTCTTGTCTAATTTCTTGCCACCTATTAAGACTAAGCATGACAAGCATAAGAAAAATTCTTCCTCTAGTAGTAACAATAACCAAGTTAAATCTAATGTTGTTGCTTCTAGTAGTTCTCTTGATTCCACTAACAATGTTTCAAGCCAAGTTACACATGAGCAAGAAAATAGCTTATTGAAGGAAATCATAGAGAAAGGTGTCTACAAGAGTCTTGCCGGAAGCAAGAACTTTGAGGAAATTGTTCGCAAACAAGGAAGGCACCGGAAGAATCAAGGGATTGGTTTTGAGCGAAAGTTCAACGCCGAAGGTGTTGAGTGGGAAGAAGGTCAATACCCTACTCCACAGTTTGTTTCTCAAAGGGAGAAGTATGATCCTACTTCTTCCAATGTGGAACAAGCTCAAGATGACCTTCCACCACAAGACCACAAGCTAAAGGCCAAGGACAAGCTTCAAGAGGAGATTGATGCATTCATTGAAGCACCTCAAGCCATGGTCAAGTGGGTTCCCAAGGACACATCAAGTTCTACTTCGTCAAGCTCAACTACAACCCCAAGGATTCCCATCAAGATGATGTGGATCCCAAAGAAGAAGAACTAGAAGGTTCTTGAGGGTGACTCCGCCAACATACTTCTCTCACATTCATTTTGGCAAGAACTTGTGCAATCAACTTCCACATCATGCACTAGTTCATGGAGTCACAAACCCTCTTGTTGGTAAGTCAAGGGACAAGGTAATCATTGCTTTCATGGCATCATCTTTTGTGAACTTCAATCTATGTCTATGGATATCCTTGTTTGTTCCTTGTGGGACTAACCCATGTAGGTATTGAAAGTGCCCTAATCCAAAGGATAGCTCCCAACTCTTGATGATTTACATCAACATTGAGCATCCACATCTTCAACATCTACATGAAGTCTTCTACGACAACCCAAGGTTAGTTTGACCCTTTAAAAGGGGTTCTCACATCTAGGGGGAGCTTTGCTCTAAAAATTGAGCTAAAGCATCTTCAAATGATGTGAACACATCAATGCTTTATGTAAAAGTGGTAACCCCACTTGTGCTTAAACGATGAGTATGACCTATGATCAAATGTTCTCATTTGACTCCTAAGTCAAAATACTCATATATAGATGACCTAGTCATCGACAAATTGTGTGCTAGTAGCTAGAGTTTTGGTTGTGCATGTTTGACACATATTTCAGTTGCTATCTTATTGTGTGAGCATGTTGAATGCATGATTTCATCCATTCAAGGACATCCATTTGTTGTTTTGATTGTTTTGATTTCTTCTGGCCAAATGGATGGACAAGAATGCCTAAGTACCTCCCCTAGCTATCTATGCTTTCCTGTCTCAAATTCTATTCATGCTCATATCACAACTTTGAACAAGTCATTTTAGGACCCTCCGAGTGAGGAGCACTCGGAGCCACCGATCCGTCTAAGGCTGACTTCCAAAACCTTCTAAGTCAATTTCGGTCTGACCAACTTCTCCATCTCGGTCCAACCGAAACGCTTAGACTGATCTAGGTTTCATCTCGGTGAAACCGAGTTATAAATCTCGGCGTGACCGATATGTGTAACTGCACAGCAGTTAGCCATTTCGGTGTCACCGAGTTTTTCAACTCGGTCCCACCAACAGTATGGGGATATATATATACTGAGGGCAGCGCGCGATTTAATTCTTCAAACCGTTTCGCCCCCAAGTCCCCTGCTGCCGTCGCCCTGGTCTTCGGATCGTCGCCGTCGTCGCCTGTGCGCCCTCGCCGCAGGTCTCCGCCGCCGTCAACGGTATTCTTCTCCGCGCCGTTGCCGCCGTAGAGGGACTCCACCAAGTTAGGGTGAGTCTCGATCCCTCTCGTGCTCCCCATCTGATTCTTGCCCGATTGGTTTGCCCTGCATCTAGCCACGTTTGAGATATTCCTTAACATCAGATCAGATCCTTTTAGTTTCGAGCGAAATTCTTAGGTTTAGGTTTCCACGGAACACATCTCGGTGAAACCGATTTTGAAAACTCGGAATGACCGATTTGGCCTCTGGCCATTGCACTGCACTTTCGGTCTAACCGAGTCGTGCAAATCGGTGTGACCGATGTAGAGTCTCAGTGAAACCCTAGTGTTTCGGTAGGACCGAAACCCATTTCGGTCTGACCGAAAGTGGTGTGTAGGTTTCTGTTATACACTTCGGATTCACCGAAACTAAAAATCGGTTTGACCGAAATGCATTCTGTGAAAACTCAAAACTAAGATTTGAACTCTCTTTTTTGCAAAAACCTCTGCAGTTGTGATAACTCTTATACTCTGCCTATACCTTATCTATTCACAGGTTGTCAGCCATGTCAGATGTCAGTGACAGCCAGAATAGGTCTGAGTCACCTTTTGCAGAGATCCCTGGGGCAGATACTAGCCCTGAGGCTAGTAGTTCCAGTGATGATGGTGAGAGGAGTACCCCTAGTGGTTTGCCTCCTGCAGCCACCAGGACCAAAAAGAAGAGAAATTCTGATGATGAGGACTCTGACTTCGTTGCTGAGGAAGTAACCTCCAAGCCCAAGAGGAATGTTGTTGCCAAAGAGCACCAAGGGCAGCAGTCGAGGAAAGGCACCAGCAAGGTCAAGCAGTCAGCTGTTGCAAAGAAACTGAACTTGGAAGAGCCAGCTCCAAGTAAGGTGAAGAAAACTTCCAAGAGGAAGAGAGTTGTGTATGCTGAACCTCAAGTTGATGCAGCTGAAGAAGAAGAAGAAGATGCACCCCAGCCTCCTCCTCAGAAGGCTAAGTTCATGGGTGATGCTATTAGGGCTCAAGCCTCTTCTAAGCCCAAGAAGCCTGCTCAAGCCAAGGCAGCTCCAGCCAAGCCCAAGAGGACAACCAGGAACATTCCGGCCTCTGAGAAGAACAAAGGTGAGATGCCACCGTCTGAGTCTGATGAAGAACATGTGTTGCTGAAGCTCCGTCCAAAGTTGCCACTCCACAACGATGCTCATCCTCAAGCCGAGAATATGAAGGCAAGGAAGGACAGAGGTCTCAGGCTATGGAGACAGTCTGATCCATATGCCGTGAGGAGAAGGACTGCTGTGGACCCCAGATTCCACACCAGAGAGCAGCAGGACTTCTATGAGACCGTGCTGATGGATAAGAAGCCTATTGTTGCAGACACCAGGTATGTTGACTGGAAGTACATCGACAGTGAAGAGCACCGAGACTTCTTTCCCCATGTGCATGAGAGCTTCACTGCATGTGGAGTTGATGAGTTCGTGGGTCAGAAGCTGACAGATTGGAATGACGAGATGATCATGCAGTTCTACGCCACAGCCCACTTCTATCCTGATGGCAAGATCACCTGGATGACTGAAGGTCAAAGGTTTTCTTCGTCTGTTGAAGAATGGGCAGAACTTCTGAATGCTCCAGTACAGAGAGAGGACGACATTGATGTCTATGGGATTCCTAAGAAGAACCATGATTCCATGAAGAACATGTACAAGGAGATCCCCGCAGCTGATTTGGAAGGATGGAAGCTTGGCTCAGTGTACTATCTCCAGGCAGGTCTCACTACCACAAACACTATTTTGAGGCATACCTTGATGCCCAAGTCTGGAGACCACCGCATGATTCGAGGCTACTCTATCAACATGCTGCACATTCTTGATGAGAAGGCACCTTTTAAGGTGATGGACTTAATGGTAGAGACCATTAAGAGGACTGCAGCTGACCAGAAGAGGTCGTGTGGATTTGCCCCGCAGATTCAGATGCTCATCAATGCCAAGTTTGGCACGGGCAAATTCATGTTGGATAGGAAGCACTTGCCACTGCAGCCAGAGCATGAAGATAACATTGTTGTGATGGATGAGGAGGATCCAACCTCAGTTGAAGGTCAAGCCAAAATTGAGGCTGGGAAGCAGCAGCAGCAGCAGCTAAACCAAAGAGCTTCGGAGAGCAGATTCCTGAAGCTACCCAGAGAATTGAACAATGCCTGGCCAGCATTGAACAATCTCAGGAAAGCCTAGAGAGGATTGTTGAGGACAAGATCCACGCTCTGGACGTGAAGCTGACTGAGATTCAGGTGTCCGTCAACAAGCTTGAGGCAGACATGGAGGAAGCAAGGCAGGAGAGAGCAGAGCTCATGCAGGATGATCTAGTCCAGGACTCTCATCGCCAGACTGCTCAGGTTCCCAGAGGATCCCGATCAGCAGCTATCCCAGTGACTGACTCCAGGGCTACCTCTTCAGCACCAGCTACAGCTCTAGCAGTTACTCCAGCTCCAGCTCCAGCATCCACTCCTCCAGCGCAGACATCAGCAGAAGTCTTCGCCGATGCCGTCATTTCTACTCCGACATCTACCCAGACGGGAGCCGCCAGCAGAGCCCACAGTGACGTTTAGCTCTATGCTTTTTCGAACTTTTTGGTAACTTGTTGCCAAAGGGGGAGAAATTGTATAGATCATAGGGCTTCGAGAGAGAGAGTGCTCTTTCGTTCTTTTGCCGGTTTTCTTTGAGATACATTTGGTTCTTTTGGTTCTTGAAACTTTAAGTGTGCTTGCTACTACGTTTGATGCTACCTTAATGAGTGCTTGGTCATACTAAGCTTTAATGTGTGCTTAATGCTTATCATATGCTATTCCTTCTTGTATGGCTATTTACTCATGTCTTAGTGATTGAGTGCATGTTATTCATTCTTATCATTTTGTGCGCTCCACCAAGATGTATGTGACATGGAAGAGTGACCCATAATCCTAATCGATTGTGCATTTGCATTCAAACGCAAATTTTAAATAATGCACAAATTTAGGGGGAGCTCTTGTTTATCACATACTTCTCAAAGCGACGATATTATTCATTGATTATATCTTTTGTCGAAGCTTTGATCTATATGTTGTCATCAATTACCAAAAAGGGGGAGATTGAAAGTGCAACTAATCCCCGGGTGGTTTTGGTAATTAATAACAACATATATATCATTGAACTAATAGTTACTTGAGAATCATTTCAGAGAAGTTCGATGATATGGGTATGGAAATGTCTGAAGAAGTGGACCCCTCAAAATGCTAAGACAAGCATTGGCAAAAGCTCAAGACTCCATTTTTGGTTTAGTGATCCAAGATCACATTGAGTCCATAGGAAAAGCCAATACTATTAAAAGGGGATGAGGTTGTGTTGATGATCTGGTTGCTCAAGTGCTTAGTGATTTAGCTCCTTCAACTATCAGCAACTTTCACTACTTAACACACTCATAAGTAATCTCGGACAAACCGATTCTTCCCACTCAGTCCCACCGAGATGAACCACCTCAGCTATTTTCCAAACCCTAGAAATTTCGGTCCATCCGATTTTGAGTTCGGTCTCACCGAAACTGGACTGCCAACCTTCTGTAACCGTTTGTCATCATTTCGGAATATCCGAGTTGTTGATTTCGGTCCCACCGATTCTGGCAAGTTCCTACCTTTGACTCATATCGGACACACCGAGATGGTATTTTCGGTCCCACCGAAAACCCCAACGTTCACTATATTTGAACTTTCGGTCTGACCGAGTTTTCACTTCGGTCTCACCGAGATTGCTCAATTATGTGTGTAACGGTTGGATTTTGTGTGGAGGCTATATATACCCCTCCACCCCCTCTTCATTCGTGGAGAGAGCCATCAGAAAGTACTACCACTTCTACCTTACACTTTCTGAGAAGAGAACCACCTACCCTTGTGTTGAGATCAAGTTATTCCACTCCTACCATATGAAACTTGATTTCTAGCCTTCCCAAGTTGCTTTCCACTCAATCCTTTCTTCCACCACAGCCATATCAGTGAGGAGAGTTGAGTGTTGGGGAGATTATCATTTGAAGCACAAGAGCAAGGAGTTCATCATCATCAACAACATCTATTACCTTTTGGAGGGTGGTGCCTCCTAGATTGGTTAGGTGTCGCTTGGGAGCCTCCGTCTTCGAGATGTGGAGTTGAACCAAGAAGTTTGTAAGGGCAAGGAGATCGCCTACTTCGTGAAGATCTACCCCGAGTAAGGCTAGTCCTCCGTGGGCGTAGGACATGATGGAATAGACAAGGTTGCTTCTTCGTGGACCCTTCGTGGGTGGAGCCCTCCGTGGACTCGCGCAGCCGTTACCCTCCGTGGGTTGAAGTCTCCATCAACGTGGATGTACGATAGCACCACCTATCGGAACCACGAGAAAAATCTCCGCGTCTCCAAATTGCGTTTGATCTTCTCCACCTCTCTTTACTACATGTGCAATTTACTTTCCGCTGCTTATACTCTAGAATTGCATGTGTAGGGTGATACTTGACTTGATCTTAATTGTGAAACTACCTAAAACTGTTCTTTGTCAAAGGCAGAATTTTTATATTTACAAGTAGTCTAATCACCCCCCCTCTAGACATACTTTCGATCCTACAAGTGGTATCAGAGCTTTGGTCTCCATTGTTTTGGTTTCCATTGCATTGGACTCCATAAGCTTGGTTTCACAACCTAGGAGAGTATGGCGTCTAGTGAGGGTAATTATCGTAGAGGTCCTTACTTTGATGGTACAAATTTTGCTAGTTGGAAGCATAAAATGAAAATGCATATTCTTGGTCATAACCCAGCCGCATGGGGCATTATTTGTGTTGGTATGCAAGGTGAATTCTTCGAGGAAGGAAAAGTTCCGGATCGCGAAGCTACACCGGAAGAGTTGCGGATGTTGCAAAACAATGCTCAAGCTTGTGACATTCTCTTCAATGCCTTGTGTTCCGAGGAGTTCAACAAAATCAGCCGTCTTGAGAATGCTAAAGAGATTTGGGATACTTTGGTTGAAATGCACGAAGGTACTGAATCTGTGAAGGAATCAAAGCTAGATATTCTGAAAGCACATTTGCTCCCTGGGTGGTTTTGGTAATTAATGACAACATACTTTGTGGTTGGACTAATACTTTTATCAAGTATGTTTCAGGAAACCCAATCACATTGGTATGGCAAGATGACTGAAGAAGTGGACCCCTCAAATGCTAAGGCAAGCATTGGCAAAAGCTCAAGACTCCATTTCTGGTTTAGTGATCAAAGATCACATTGAGTCCATAGGAAAGCCAATACTATTAAAAGGGGATGAGGTTGTGTTAATGTTCTTGTTGCTCAAGTGCTTGGTGATCTAACTCCCTCAACTATCAGCACTATTCACTACTTAACACAAACCCTAACATCTCGGTCACACCGATTTCTCCAACTCAGTCCCACCGAGATGAACCTCTTCAGTTGTTTCTCCAAACCCTAGCTTCTCGGTCAAACCGATTCTGAGTTTCGGTCTCACAGAAAAAGGGCTGCCAACCTTCTGTGATCAGTTGACATCAATTCGGAATATCCGAGTTTATATTTTCGGTCTCACCGAAATGGCAAACCCTAACCTTTGACTCACTTCGGTCTCACCGAGATGGTATTTTCGGTCCCACCAAAAATCCCAACGTTCACTATATTTGAACTTTCGGTCTAACCGAGTTTTCACTTCGGTCTGACCGAGATTGGTCAAATGTGTGTGTAACGGTTGGATTTTGTGTGGAGGCTATATATACCCCTCCACCCCCTCCTCATTCGTGAGGAGAGCCATCAGAAAGTACCACCACTTCTACCATACACTTTCTGAGAAGTGAACCACCTACCCTTGTGTTGAGATCAAGCCATTCCATTCCTACCATATGAAACTTGATCTCTAGCCTTCCCAAGTTGCCTTCCACTCAAACCTTTCTTCCACCACAGCCATATCAGTGAGGAGAGTTGAGTGTTGGGGAGATTATCATTTGAAGCACAAGAGCAAGGAGTTCATCACCATCAACACCGTCTATTACCTTTTGGGGGGTGGTGCCTCCTAGATTGGTTAGGTGTCGCTTGGGAGCCTCCGTCTTTGAGATGTGGAGTTGAACCAAGAAGTTTGTAAAGGCAAGGAGATCGCCTACTTCGTGAAGATCTACCCCGAGTAAGGCTAGTCCTCCGTGGGCGTAGGCCATGATGGAATAGACAAGGTTGCTTCTTCGTGGACCCTTCGTGGGTGGAGCCCTCCGTGGACTCGCGCAGCCGTTACCCTCCGTGGGTTGAAGTCTCCATCAACGTGGATGTACGATAGCACCACCTATCGGAACCACGAGAAAAATCTCCGTGTCTCCAAATTGCGTTTGATCTTCTCCACCTCTCTTTACTACATGTGCAATTTACTTTCCGCTGCTTATACTCTAGAATTGCATGTGTAGGGTGATACTTGAATTGATCATAATTGTGAAACTGCCAAAAACTGTTCATGATCAAAAGGCAGAATTTTTATATTGTCAAGTAGTCTAATCACCCCCCCTCTAGACATACTTTCGATCCTACAAGGTCCACTCTTGAGGAGTTGCACGACAATGTCGTTATCGGGAGTGGAGAAGGAGGAATCACCCTCGATGACCATAATCGATGAACTAACCTACAAGGTTAACATCAGAAGTGTTTTCGAGATATCACCCTCGGCACTCGATAGTAACCCAGTATTGTCGAGCAACTAAGGGGAAGTGATGTGTGGTGCCGGGGCCTGGTCTTCGATCCCGTTGATCGGGTCTTCTGATAATCCAGCGGGGCAGTCGGGACAAAGTGGGGGTCTCTGATGGATCTCTAACCAACCTATACTAAGCAGTTACAATAAGCAGGTAAGGTATGAAAGTAGGTAACAACAACATGCTATGCATCAGAATAGGATCATACAAAAATAGTAGCATTTCTAATGCAAGCATAAGAGAGAAGGGAATGGGCGATATCGGAATGATCAAAGGGGGTTGGCTTGCCTGGTTCCTCAGACGAGAAGGAGGGGTCTTCGTCGATGCAGTCGATCACCGAGGTAGCATCAGCCTCGAGGTCTACCGGAGAGAAGAGGGGGAAGAAACAATAAATACAAAGTACATTGATGTAACAAAGAAGCACGACATGTCAACACGCAGTCCTAGGAGGCTTTAACGCGGTGCTACCTGATACCGGTGTAGGGTGGAAACATCCGAGAAAGTATCCCCGGTGTTTCCTGTTTTCGGACAAATGAATCGGAGGAGGGTGTTGCATGTTTTTTATGCTAGGAGCATGTGACAGACAAACGGAAAGCGTATTCGGATTCGTCTCGTCGTTCTGAGCAACATTCACATATAAAACTTTTTCATCCGAGTTACAGATTATTTTATATGATTATTTAAAGTTTATAACACACACACACACATATATATATATATATATATATATATATATATATATATATATATATATATATATATATATATATATATATATATATATATATATATATATATATATATATGACTCCTCTTTTGTACTCCTGGGAGTATGTACTCCCATGCTCAATATACCTCATATACGCATTAATTATACCTCTTTATCATTCTCCATATACTTCATTAAATATTCTGATACCCCAATACGAGTTTTGTTGAAAAAATATCATCTGCGACGTACTTTTTGCAATATACCCATTTCACGTACAAACACATCAGTATATACGTAAACATTTAAAATATGTAGACTCGCATGAATTTTTTCATGAAAATCATTTTGAGGTATCTAATAATTACTAATGAAGTATATTAAAAATAATAAAGAGGTATAAAAGATTCATCTATATGTACACGGATCACAAGAGTTTGAAGTACATTTTCACCCAGAAGGAGCTAAACCTCAGACAGAGGAGATGGTTGGAGCTCATAAAGGATTATGATATGAAGTTGCACTATCATCCAGGCAAGGCCAATGTCGTTGCAGACTCTTTGAGACGGAAGAGCTATGCCAATACCCTAGTAAATGGAGGAATGCCGAAGGAGTTAGCAGAAGATCTCAGGGAGCTTCGTTTGGAGATAGTTCCTAGAGGTTTTTTTGCAGTTCAGCCAACATTATTGGGAAAGATACGAGAAGCTCAGAAGGATGACAAAGAGATTGCTGAATAAAGGAGAAGATGAGTGAAGGAAAAGCCAAGGGTTTTCGTGAGGACAAACACGACACCTTGTGGTTTGAGGACCAAATCTATGTGCCTAACAACGCTGAGATCAGGAAGTTGATACTACAGGAAGCACATGATTCGCCATACTCGATACACCCCGGAAACACTAAGATGTATTTGGATTTGAAGAGCTATCACCCGTCTGTCATATATATAAACTAACATTATCCAGAATAGTGAATGGTGATGTCAGCATAACATCACCATGACGTCAGCAGGTCAACTGACCAGTTGACTGGTCAAACCTGACAGGTGGGACCCGTCTGTCATAGGTACAGATTAACTGTAACATCCCAAATTTTCAATTTGGAATGTTATACATAGGTCATCTTGCATATCATAATTAATATTGCATTCGTGTGTTGCGATCCTAGAAATTCTAAGCAACTCAAAGACCCACGAAGAGAGTTGAGGATTTTTCAGTTTTCATATTTGAGTTTTCTCAAATATCGGTACGAGGATGACTTTGGTTTTAATTGTTTTACTCCCCGAAAATATTTCATAATGAAATAGATGAGCAGAGATAATATGACTTCTCCAAAACAAAAGAAATATTGGAGGAAAAATATTAAAATCAATTTTGGTATTTTATTCGGATTTATTTGCATAGGAAAAATACACGTTTTTCAAAATTGCATTTAGGTCCGGGAAAAATGTTCACTTTATCCTAAATATTATTAGAGGACGGTGAATATTTATTTAGGAATTTTTCAAGTTGGTTTAGTATTTTTTTCGTCCGTTTTGCTACGTCAGAACTGTTTATAACAAAAAAGGGAAACCGACCTACCGGGTCGTGACCGGCTAGGACTCCGATCGGTTTTTTTAGAACCCCAGATCTCGTTTTTTTCGGTTTAGTTTTGGTTTTTCGTCGGTTTGGTTAAATAGCGGACGTTCGTCCGTACGTTCGTTTTAACGAACGTTGTTCGCCCTATAGTCGCAGACAACGAAAGTTCATTCGTTAGTGTGTTCGACAATTTTTCCTTTTCAGGGTTTTTCCGCGATTATTTTCGATCGCGATTTCTGCCCTGATCTTCGTTTTAGTTTATCTTTTCGCTTGTTAGTCGGAATCAGGTGATTTAAGCGCCTAGATCTTCGTCTCGAAGCCCTCTTTCTATTTAACCAACTTGAACAAGGTTTTGATATTGTAAAATTTGACTTTAGTTCAATCTAGTCAACGGATATTATTTCTTTCGTAGTTTGAGTTTCGTTGCTCCGCTTGATTTGATTCTTTTTGCAAACCGGAGTTATTCAATTGAACTTTCTGGTTAGATATTCTTATTTAAGTTTTACCCGTGCATCTTTGCTTGGTTGCTTATGTATTCTATTGTTTGCTTGCGATAGAATTCCTGGAGTGCGAAGCGTGCTACTATGCGTCCCTAGGTTTTGCGAATCGTTAGCAAGGCTAGTAACACTTTGACAATACCGTTTATTACCCAGTTTTTATGCATTAGATCAAACCCACACCCATTGCATGAGTAGGATCTCTTAACATGTGGGTCTGGGAAGTAGATTGAGGTAGAACATATTACCTGCATTATTTTGAAACCCCTGGGAGTTACTTCCAGGTTATGCTTAGGTTGCCATGCTTTGCTCGTAGACGTGGATTGGGTTTGACAGTATCCATGACAGATGTGAGATTGTTAATTAATGGTTCAACTTAAGGTGGCTACTTTAATACACATCTGGGTGGATTGGTTGCAGGGCACCCGGAGATTCCAGTGTTGTCCTAGGAAATCCCAGAGGAACCGTGTGATTTTTCCTATGGAATGCCACCCAGGCTCAAAGGGATCATAAGACTATTCATGCTAGAAACTTCCATGTGCAACCACAATGGCATTATGGGCTCTGGCGTAGTTGAGTATGTTGTGTGAGCTCTTTCAGTGGTGGACTAGCATATGTAGGGGAAAGTAGGTGTGCCGGTCCACCCGGGGTAAAGAGTAAATGCTTCTGAAAGACTGTGTCTCGGTCATCCGTTTGTCAAACACCATGCAGTGCGAGAAATGTAACGGAGAAGATCGAGTCTTGTGGGGAAAAGTGCGCAAACCTCTGCAGAGTGTACAAACTAATCATGATTAGCCGTGTCCCCGGTTATGGACATCTTGAGTATCTAGTACTTGAATTATTGGTTGATCTCATCACTCTAAAATTAATTTTGTGGGTTGATAATGATTATTTTAATTGGGATTGAGTTGGAGGAACCTTCTCAATGATGTTTCAACTACAATGATAGTTAAAATAAAAGTTATTCCTCTGTTGTAGGAAAAAAATTGGCCTTATGCAAAAACTTTAACCTTAGAGCCTCCACCAGCCATATATGTATGTAGTGTTAGCCTTTATTCTGTTACTTGCTCTACTGTGTTATCTTGCCAGCATATTCCATGTGCTGACCCGTTTCGGGCTGCAACATGTCATGTTGCATACTTTTCAGAAGAAGCGTAAGGTGCGCTAGGTCGTTTGTCATACACTCAGCTATGCCGTTGGAGTTGATGGACTCACTTATCTTCCAAGCCTTCCGCTGTTACCGTGTTAGATGGCCTTATGCCATATTATTTTGTAATAAGTTCTCTTTTGAGACTTTCGATGTAATAAGTGTTTGATTGCCACTTTGCTATAAATCCTTCAAGTACTGTGTGTGTCAACATTACCGATCCTGGGATGACACAGAACACAGAGACTTCGGTCCATTCGAATCGTGGTCACTACAAGATGGTATAAGAGCACACGCTGAATGTAGGACACGACCACTAAGATGAGCCATAGGTCACTCTTCTCTACTCATTTCTGACTCCTCTCCATTTTCTACTCTTTAGGATGGTGGACACGAGGAACAAGTTCACTCAACCGGATGAAGACACACCTTTTAGACGACATTTGAAGGAAGTCACTAGGTACCTGAACATTGGAATACCAAGCTTCACCGGGACCTACACCGCCGCTTTACCAAAAGAGGAGCGATGGATTATTCACGTTCAAATTCCCGGGAGGACTTTCATGCAAGTCACTGAGCCCATAGAGTTTTCCTTTGATGCACCAAACTGGAGCCTAGGCAAGAGTATGGCAGCCCACATTGCTATGGGACGTATTGGAGAAGTCTACAAGCAGGAGCTAAAGGACACTATCTACCAGATATGCGGGCGTCGAGATGAGCAATGGGACATGATCAGTACACGGAAGGACATGTCCATTGCAGCTTTCATCCGAGAGTTAAACCAGCACATTCGTCGACAGGAGTACCAGATGTGCGCAGGCATGATCGATTTGAAGAAGGCGTTAACCAGGAACTCAGAGCTAGAAGAGGAACTCAAGTCTACACGTGACGGATACGAGGAGGAAATGACAATACTTGTGGAGAAGAATGACGACCTGATAAGGAAGCTAGTAGTATTCATGGGAGATCCCGCGCCAGGAGGAGAATAAGAAGAACCCCAGGAGATTTGTTCTGAGGACTATATCATCATCGACGACACTGACTCAGACCCTTATGATAGTGATGATGACTATGGAGATGAAGCTGGAGCAGATATCATGGAATCTTCTGCCGATCAAAATTTCTGATGACCACCATATGACTAGTAGTTTTCCCCCATATAGTAGAAGTTAGAGCACTTTTGTAATGTTAGTTAGATCGTTTGTATGCCCTTGCTTGAAATTGATTGGTGTGATATGATTGTGTTTGTCTGATGTGCATATGGGTAGTGAATTTCCCCCTAGACCTCATTTCAATTCTAATCTCTCCCCTATACACCATCAGATGCCTCCGAGACGTGAGCCAGGATTTCAGTTTCGCCCTGACCTCACTCAGTTGATCCAGCAGCAGAAGACTTTGATGCAACTTCTAGTCCAGAACTAGAACAATCAGAACAACAACATCAACAACCCTCCGCCACCACCACCAGTGGACAACCTAGCCCGTTTTCTAAGGTTGCAACCACCGGTGTTTTCCAGTAGCGTTGAGCCAATAGTTGCTGATGACTGGGTACACAAGATTGGAAGGGAGTTGACCACCGCAAATTGCACGGATGCTGAGAAGGTGCGTTTTGCCGCACATCAATTGGATGGACCAGCAGCCTCATGGTGGGAGAATTACACAGCCACTTTTCCTATAGCCAATGTCACTTGGGATCAGTTTCAGCAAGCTTTCCGCACCGCCCATGTCTCAACTAGAGCTATGAGCATGAAGAAGCGTGAGTTTCACAACTTGCGCCAAGGAAATCGTATTGTGGCTCAGTACTTAGATGAGTTTATTACTCTATCCCGTTATGCCCCTGATGATGTGTCCATAGATGCCGCAAAGCAGGAGAAGTTTATGGAAGGGCTGAATGATGAGATGAGCATACAGTTGATGGTGGCAACATTCAACAACTACCAGGAGTTGGTAGACAAGGCTCTTATGATTGAAGGGAAGCAACAGCAGATTCGGAGCCACAAGAGGAAGTATGGACAAGGAAAGAATAATTCTGGAGCCCAACAGAAGCCCCGTTTCACCCCGAATTCGGGAGGATACACACATAACCATGGAAGCCACACCCATAATGAAGGGAGTTCTCATAACCACAATGGTCCCAAGAATGGGGATGGGAATGGAGCAAGCAGCAATCAGAACCGCTCCACTCCATTCACATCCGCCAAGAGAGATTTAGGTCACATTAGCTGTTTCAAGTGCGGGAAGAATGGACACTACGCCACGGAGTGCCCTGAAGCGAAGAATGGGAACGGCAATGGAAGCGCTGGGAAGAAGCCCAACCCTTTCAACAGGGGACAAGTGAACCACATGAACGTGGAGGAGGTTGAAGAGCAGCCTGATGCTGTTGTTGGTAAGTTTTTGGTTAAGTTATTTACCGCAATAGTTCTTTTCGATACTGGTGCATCGCATTCATACATTTCAAGGGGATTCATGGATAGATATAAGTTGCCCACCCAAGTACTTAAGACACCCATGTTAGTAAGTTCCCCAGGAGCGGAGTATATGGCAAGTCAAGGATGTTTTCAGGTGCCATTGACCATTGGACGCCAGGTTTTCCCCTCAGACCTGATAATTTTGGAGTCACAATGATTGGATGTGATACTAGGTATGGATTGGCTATCGATGTATGGAGGGAACATCGATTGTGCCAGTAAGTCGATTTTTCTTACCACCCTGGAGGGAAAAAGGATCGAGTATGTATCTAGGCATGCGCCTAGGAGGACACAAGTAAATTCTCTCTCGGGAGTTGTTTAGGAGGAAGTGCCTGTAGTAAAGGATTACCCGGATGTTTTTCCAGAGGAGCTACCAGGCATGCCGCTAGATAGAGACATTGAGTTTTTGATAGAGCTATGGCCGGGCACCGGACCAATATCGAAGAGACCATACCGGATGCCAACGAATGATCTAGAAGAGATCAAGAAGCAGATTAAGGAGTTATTGGAGAAAGGATTCACTCGACAAAGTTCATCACCTTGGGGAGCCCCAGTGCTCTTGGTCGAGAAGAAGGATGGATCTATAAGGATGGTCGTTGATTATCGGGCACTGAACGAAGTGACGATTAAGAATAAGTACCCACTGCCAATTATCAATGATTTGTTCGACCAACTTCAAGGAGCTAAAGTATTCTCCAAGATCGATCTACGATCAGGATACCACCAGTTGAAGATCCAAGAGAATGATATACCTAAGACAGCCTTCACCACAAGGTATGGGCTATACGAGAATACGGTTATGTCATTTGGATTGACTAACGCCCCTGCCTATTTCATGAGTATGATGAATAAGGTATTCATGGAGTTCTTGGATAAGTTTGTCGTGGTATTCATTGATGATATTTTGGTGTATTCGAAGAACGAAGAGGAACATGAGGAGCATTTACATTTGGTTCTTGAGAAGCTCAGAGAACATCAGTTATATGCCAAGTTCAGCAAACGTGAGTTTTGGTTGAAGGAAGTTGGATTCTTAGGACATGTTATATCAGGAGAAGGTATAGCAGTGGATCCTATCAAGGTGCAGGCAGTCACTGAGTGGTTGGCACCCACCTCAGTTGGAGAAATCCGCAGTTTTCTTGGACTCGCGGGATATTACCGGAGATTCATAGAGAATTTCTCCAAGATTGCAAAGCCTATGACGGCATTGTTGAAGAAGGACACAAAGTTTCATTGGACTGAAGAGTGCGAAGAAAGTTTCCAGGAATTGAAGAAACATTTGACGACAACCCCAGTGCTAATCTTGCCAGATATACGCAAGGATTTCCAAGTGTATTGCGATGCTTCACGCTTATGACTTGGGGGAGTACTCATGCAGGACAGAAGAGTTGTTTCTTATGCATCTCATCAACTTCAACCGCACGAGTTGAATTATGCTACGCATGATTTGGAGCTAGCAGTCGTGGTGCATGCGCTCAAAACCTGGAGATATTTCCTTATTGGGAATCGTTGTGATGTGTACACGGATCACAAGAGTTTGAAGTACATTTTCACCCAGAAGGAGCTAAACCTCAGACAGAGGAGATGGTTGGAGCTCATAAAGGATTATGATATGAAGTTGCACTATCATCCAGGCAAGGCCAATGTCGTTGCAGACTCTTTGAGACGGAAGAGCTATGCCAATACCCTAGTAAATGGAGGAATGCCGAAGGAGTTAGCAGAAGATCTCAGGGAGCTTCGTTTGGAGATAGTTCCTAGAGGTTTTTTTGCAGTTCAGCCAACATTATTGGGAAAGATACGAGAAGCTCAGAAGGATGACAAAGAGATTGCTGAATAAAGGAGAAGATGAGTGAAGGAAAAGCCAAGGGTTTTCGTGAGGACAAACACGACACCTTGTGGTTTGAGGACCGAATCTATGTGCCTAACAACGCTGAGATCAGGAAGTTGATACTACAGGAAGCACATGATTCGCCATACTCGATACACCCCGGAAACACTAAGATGTATTTGGATTTGAAGAGCTATCACCCGTCTGTCATATATATAAACTAACATTATCCAGAATAGTGAATGGTGATGTCAGCATAACATCACCATGACGTCAGCAGGTCAACTGACCAGTTGACTGGTCAAACCTGACAGGTGGGACCCGTCTGTCATAGGTACAGATTAACTGTAACATCCCAAATTTTCAATTTGGAATGTTATACATAGGTCATCTTGCATATCATAATTAATATTGCATTCGTGTGTTGCGATCCTAGAAATTCTAAGCAACTCAAAGACCCACGAAGAGAGTTGAGGATTTTTCAGTTTTCATATTTGAGTTTTCTCAAATATCGGTACGAGGATGACTTTGGTTTTAATTGTTTTACTCCCCGAAAATATTTCATAATGAAATAGATGAGCAGAGATAATATGACTTCTCCAAAACAAAAGAAATATTGGAGGAAAAATATTAAAATCAATTTTGGTATTTTATTCGGATTTATTTGCATAGGAAAAATACACGTTTTTCAAAATTGCATTTAGGTCCGGGAAAAATGTTCACTTTATCCTAAATATTATTAGAGGACGGTGAATATTTATTTAGGAATTTTTCAAGTTGGTTTAGTATTTTTTTCGTCCGTTTTGCTACGTCAGAACTGTTTATAACAAAAAAGGGAAACCGACCTACCGGGTCGTGACCGGCTAGGACTCCGATCGGTTTTTTTAGAACCCCAGATCTCGTTTTTTTCGGTTTAGTTTTGGTTTTTCGTCGGTTTGGTTAAATAGCGGACGTTCGTCCGTACGTTCGTTTTAACGAACGTTGTTCGCCCTATAGTCGCAGACAACGGAAGTTCGTTCGTTAGTCTGTTCGACAATTTTTCCTTTTCAGGGTTTTTCCGCGATTATTTTCGATCGAGATTTCTGCCCTGATCTTCGTTTTAGTTTATCTTTTCGCTTGTTAGTCGGAATCAGGTGATTTAAGCGCCTAGATCTTCGTCTCGAAGCCCTCTTTCTATTTAACCAACTTGAACAAGGTTTTGATATTGTAAAATTTGACTTTAGTTCAATCTAGTCAACGGATATTATTTCTTTCGTAGTTTGAGTTTCGTTGCTCCGCTTGATTTGATTCTTTTTGCAAACCGGAGTTATTCAATTGAACTTTCTGGTTAGATATTCTTATTTAAGTTTTACCCGTGCATCTTTGCTTGGTTGCTTATGTATTCTATTGTTTGCTTGCGATAGAATTCCTGGAGTGCGAAGCGTGCTACTATGCGTCCCTAGGTTTTGCGAATCGTTAGCAAGGCTAGTAACACTTTGACAATACCGTTTATTACCCAGTTTTTATGCATTAGATCAAACCCACACCCATTGCATGAGTAGGATCTCTTAACATGTGGGTCTGGGAAGTAGATTGAGGTAGAACATATTACCTGCATTATTTTGAAACCCCTGGGAGTTACTTCCAGGTTATGCTTAGGTTGCCATGCTTTGCTCGTAGACGTGGATTGGGTTTGACAGTATCCATGACAGATGTGAGATTGTTAATTAATGGTTCAACTTAAGGTGGCTACTTTAATACACATCTGGGTGGATTGGTTGCAGGGCACCCGGAGATTCCAGTGTTGTCCTAGGAAATCCCAGAGGAACCGTGTGATTTTTCCTATGGAATGCCACCCAGGCTCAAAGGGATCATAAGACTATTCATGCTAGAAACTTCCATGTGCAACCACAATGGCATTATGGGCTCTGGCGTAGTTGAGTATGTTGTGTGAGCTCTTTCAGTGGTGGACTAGCATATGTAGGGGAAAGTAGGTGTGCCGGTCCACCCGGGGTAAAGAGTAAATGCTTCTGAAAGACTGTGTCTCGGTCATCCGTTTGTCAAACACCATGCAGTGCGAGAAATGTAACGGAGAAGATCGAGTCTTGTGGGGAAAAGTGCGCAAACCTCTGCAGAGTGTACAAACTAATCATGATTAGCCGTGTCCCCGGTTATGGACATCTTGAGTATCTAGTACTTGAATTATTGGTTGATCTCATCACTCTAAAATTAATTTTGTGGGTTGATAATGATTATTTTAATTGGGATTGAGTTGGAGGAACCTTCTCAATGATGTTTCAACTACAATGATAGTTAAAATAAAAGTTATTCCTCTGTTGTAGGAAAAAAATTGGCCTTATGCAAAAAAACTTTAACCTTAGAGCCTCCACCAGCCATATATGTATGTAGTGTTAGCCTTTATTCTGTTACTTGCTCTACTGTGTTATCTTGCCAGCATATTCCATGTGCTGACCCGTTTCGGGCTGCAACATGTCATGTTGCATACTTTTCAGAAGAAGCGTAAGGTGCGCTAGGTCGTTTGTCATACACTCAGCTATGCCGTTGGAGTTGATGGACTCACTTATCTTCCAAGCCTTCCGCTGTTACCGTGTTAGATGGCCTTATGCCATATTATTTTGTAATAAGTTCTCTTTTGAGACTTTCGATGTAATAAGTGTTTGATTGCCACTTTGCTATAAATCCTTCAAGTACTGTGTGTGTCAACATTACCGATCCTGGGATGACACAGAACACAGAGACTTCGGTCCATTCGAATCGTGGTCACTACAAGATGGTATAAGAGCACACGCTGAATGTAGGACACGACCACTAAGATGAGCCATAGGTCACTCTTCTCTACTCATTTCTGACTCCTCTCCATTTTCTACTCTTTAGGATGGTGGACACGAGGAACAAGTTCACTCAACCGGATGAAGACACACCTTTTAGACGACATTTGAAGGAAGTCACTAGGTACCTGAACATTGGAATACCAAGCTTCACCGGGACCTACACCGCCGCTTTACCAAAAGAGGAGCGATGGATTATTCACGTTCAAATTCCCGGGAGGACTTTCATGCAAGTCACTGAGCCCATAGAGTTTTCCTTTGATGCACCAAACTGGAGCCTAGGCAAGAGTATGGCAGCCCACATTGCTATGGGACGTATTGGAGAAGTCTACAAGCAGGAGCTAAAGGACACTATCTACCAGATATGCGGGCGTCGAGATGAGCAATGGGACATGATCAGTACACGGAAGGACATGTCCATTGCAGCTTTCATCCGAGAGTTAAACCAGCACATTCGTCGACAGGAGTACCAGATGTGCGCAGGCATGATCGATTTGAAGAAGGCGTTAACCAGGAACTCAGAGCTAGAAGAGGAACTCAAGTCTACACGTGACAGATACGAGGAGGAAATGACAATACTTGTGGAGAAGAATGACGACCTGATAAGGAAGCTAGTAGTATTCATGGGAGATCCCGCGCCAGGAGGAGAATAAGAAGAACCCCAGGAGATTTGTTCTGAGGACTATATCATCATCGACGACACTGACTCAGACCCTTATGATAGTGATGATGACTATGGAGATGAAGCTGGAGCAGATATCATGGAATCTTCTGCCGATCAAAATTTCTGATGACCACCATATGACTAGTAGTTTTCCCCCATATAGTAGAAGTTAGAGCACTTTTGTAATGTTAGTTAGATCGTTTGTATGCCCTTGCTTGAAATTGATTGGTGTGATATGATTGTGTTTGTCTGATGTGCATATGGGTAGTGAATTTCCCCCTAGACCTCATTTCAATTCTAATCTCTCCCCTATACACCATCAGATGCCTCCGAGACGTGAGCCAGGATTTTAGTTTCGCCCTGACCTCACTCAGTTGATCCAGCAGCAGAAGACTTTGATGCAACTTCTAGTCCAGAACCAGAACAATCAGAACAACAACATCAACAACCCTCCGCCACCACCACCAGTGGACAACCTAGCCCGTTTTCTAAGGTTGCAACCACCGGTGTTTTCCAGTAGCGTTGAGCCAATAGTTGCTGATGACTGGGTACACAAGATTGGAAGGGAGTTGACCACCGAAAATTGCACGGATGCTGAGAAGGTGCGTTTTGCCACACATCAATTGGATGGACCAGCAGCCTCATGGTGGGAGAATTACACAGCCACTTTTCCTATAGCCAATGTCACTTGGGATCAGTTTCAGCAAGCTTTCCGCACCGCCCATGTCTCAACTAGAGCTATGAGCATGAAGAAGCGTGAGTTTCACAACTTGCGCCAAGGAAATCGTATTGTGGCTCAGTACTTAGATGAGTTTATTACTCTATCCCGTTATGCCCCTGATGATGTGTCCATAGATGCCGCAAAGCAGGAGAAGTTTATGGAAGGGCTGAATGATGAGATGAGCATACAGTTGATGGTGGCAACATTCAACAACTACCAGGAGTTGGTAGACAAGGCTCTTATGATTGAAGGGAAGCAACAGCAGATTCGGAGCCACAAGAGGAAGTATGGACAAGGAAAGAATAATTCTGGAGCCCAACAGAAGCCCCGTTTCACCCCGAATTCGGGAGGATACACACATAACCATGGAAGCCACACCCATAATGAAGGGAGTTCTCATAACCACAATGGTCCCAAGAATGGGGATGGGAATGGAGCAAGCAGCAATCAGAACCGCTCCACTCCATTCACATCCGCCAAGAGAGATTTAGGTCACATTAGCTGTTTCAAGTGCGGGAAGAATGGACACTACGCCACGGAGTGCCCTGAAGCGAAGAATGGGAACGGCAATGGAAGCGCTGGGAAGAAGCCCAACCCTTTCAACAGGGGACAAGTGAACCACATGAACGTGGAGGAGGTTGAAGAGCAGCCTGATGCTGTTGTTGGTAAGTTTTTGGTTAAGTTATTTACCGCAATAGTTCTTTTCGATACTGGTGCATCGCATTCATACATTTCAAGGGGATTCATGGATAGATATAAGTTTCCCACCCAAGTACTTAAGACACCCATGTTAGTAAGTTCCCCAGGAGCGGAGTATATGGCAAGTCAAGGATGTTTTCAGGTGCCATTGACCATTGGACGCCAGGTTTTCCCCTCAGACCTGATAATTTTGGAGTCACAATGATTGGATGTGATACTAGGTATGGATTGGCTATCGATGTATGGAGGGAACATCGATTGTGCCAGTAAGTCGATTTTTCTTACCACCCCGGAGGGAAAAAGGATCGAGTATGTATCTAGGCATGCGCCTAGGAGGACACAAGTAAATTCTCTCTCGGGAGTTGTTTAGGAGGAAGTGCCTGTAGTAAAGGATTACCCGGATGTTTTTCCAGAGGAGCTACCAGGCATGCCGCTAGATAGAGACATTGAGTTTTTGATAGAGCTATTGCCGGGCACCGGACCAATATCGAAGAGACCATACCGGATGCCAACGAATGATCTAGAAGAGATCAAGAAGCAGATTAAGGAGTTATTGGAGAAAGGATTCACTCGACAAAGTTCATCACCTTGGGGAGCCCCAGTGCTCTTGGTCGAGAAGAAGGATGGATCTATAAGGATGGTCGTTGATTATCGGGCACTGAACGAAGTGACGATTAAGAATAAGTACCCACTGCCAATTATCAATGATTTGTTCGACCAACTTCAAGGAGCTAAAGTATTCTCCAAGATCGATCTACGATCATGATACCACCAGTTGAAGATCCAAGAGAATGATATACCTAAGACAGCCTTCACCACAAGGTATGGGCTATACGAGAATACGGTTATGTCATTTGGATTGACTAACGCCCCTGCCTATTTCATGAGTATGATGAATAAGGTATTCATGGAGTTCTTGGATAAGTTTGTCGTGGTATTCATTGATGATATTTTGGTGTATTCGAAGAACGAAGAGGAACATGAGGAGCATTTACGTTTGGTTCTTGAGAAGCTCAGAGAACATCAGTTATATGCCAAGTTCAGCAAACGTGAGTTTTGGTTGAAGGAAGTTGGATTCTTAGGACATGTTATATCAGGAGAAGGTATAGCAGTGGATCCTATCAAGGTGCATGCAGTCACTGAGTGGTTGGCACCCACCTCAGTTGGAGAAATCCGCAGTTTTCTTGGACTCGCGGGATATTACCGGAGATTCATAGAGAATTTCTCCAAGATTGCAAAGCCTATGACGGCATTGTTGAAGAAGGACACAAAGTTTCATTGGACTGAAGAGTGCGAAGAAAGTTTCCAGGAATTGAAGAAACATTTGACGACAACCCCAGTGCTAATCTTGCCAGATATACGCAAGGATTTCCAAGTGTATTGCGATGCTTCACGCTTATGACTTGGGGGAGTACTCATGCAGGACAGAAGAGTTGTTTCTTATGCATCTCATCAACTTCAACCGCACGAGTTGAATTATGCTACGCATGATTTGGAGCTAGCAGTCGTGGTGCATGCGCTCAAAACCTGGAGATATTTCCTTATTGGGAATCGTTGTGATGTGTACACGGATCACAAGAGTTTGAAGTACATTTTCACCCAGAAGGAGCTAAACCTCAGACAGAGGAGATGGTTGGAGCTCATAAAGGATTATGATATGAAGTTGCACTATCATTCAGGCAAGGCCAATGTCGTTGCAGACTCTTTGAGACGGAAGAGCTATGCCAATACCCTAGTAAATGGAGGAATGCCGAAGGAGTTAGCAGAAGATCTCAGGGAGCTTCGTTTGGAGATAGTTCCTAGAGGTTTTTTTGCAGTTCAGCCAACATTATTGGGAAAGATATGAGAAGCTCAGAAGGATGACAAAGAGATTGCTGAATAAAGGAGAAGATGAGTGAAGGAAAAGCCAAGGGTTTTCGTGAGGAGAAACACGACACCTTGTGGTTTGAGGACCGAATCTATGTGCCTAACAACGCTGAGATCAGGAAGTTGATACCACAGGAAGCACATGATTCGCCATACTCGATACACCCCGGAAACACTAAGATGTATTTGGATTTGAAGGAACATTTCTGGTGGACGGGAATGAAGAAGGACATTGCCGAGTATGTAGCCGTATGTGATGTATGCCAGAGAGTGAAGGCCGAAAATAAAAAGCCAGCAGGATTACTGCAACCTATGCTGATAGCCGAATGGAAGTGGGATAAGCTTGGCATGGACTTTATCACCGGATTTCCTAGGACCCGATCGGGATATGACTCAATCTGGGTAGTAGTGGATCGCTTGACCAAAGTAGCCCACTTTATCCCCGTGAAAACCACCTATACCAGTGCGAAGTTGGCCAAGATATACATGAACAGGATCGTATGTCTGCACGGAGTTCCGAGGGCCATCGTATCAGATAGAGGAACACAGTTTACTTCAAAGTTTTGGCATCAGTTGCACCAGACTTTGGGAACCAGGCTAGAGTTTAGTACAACCTTTCACCCGCAGACGAATGGAAAGACCGAGAGAGTGAATCAGATTTTGGAGGACATGTTAAGAGCTTGTGCGCTAGATTATGGATCGAGTTGGGATGACAACTTGCCCTACACGGAGTTTTTGTACAACAATAGTTACCAGGCCAGTTTGAAGATGGCACCGTTCGAAGCATTGTACGGTAGGAGATGCGGAACGCCATTGTTGTGGGATGAAGTCGGAGACCGCCAATTATTCGGACCAGATCTAATCAAAGAGTCAGAAGAGAAGGTTAAGCTTATTCGAGATAGACTGAAGGTAGCTCAGTCCAGGCAGAAGAGTTATGCAGACTCGAAGCACAAGGAAGTAGTCTATGAAATTGGAGACAGAGCATATCTGAGAGTGTCACCTCTGTGAGGTGTTAAACGTTTTGGAGTCAAGGGAAAGTTAGCCCCGAGATTTGTAGGGCTATACCGTGTTTTGGAACGCATGGGAGAGGTTGCCTACAAGTTAGAGTTACCCGAAGGATTGTCAGGAGTTCATGACGTGTTTCATGTTCCCAGCTTAAGAAGTGCCATGCTGAGATGGCCGATATTCCTCTGAGAGACACAGTGCCCCTGGAAGCAATTCAGTTGGATAGTGATCTAACTTACGAGGAGAAACCAGTCAAGATCCTCGAGTTTGCAAGCAGAGTCACCCGCAACAAGGTTATCAAATTTTGCAAAGTTCAATGGAGTCACCATACCGAAGATGAAGCCGCCTGGGAACGAGAGGATGATCTACGCAAAAGAAGGACCACCCACACCTATTTTCTAGCCAACCCAAATCTCGAGGGTGAGATTCATCTTAAGGGGGGTAGGTTTGTAACACCCCAAATATTCAATTTCGAATGTTATACATAGGTCATCTTGCATATCATAATTCTTATTGCATTCGTGTGTTGCGATCCTCGAAATTCTAAGCAACGCACGGACCCACGGAGAGACTTGGGGATTTTTCCGTTTTCATATTTGAGTTTTCTCAAATATCGGTATGAGGATCACTTTGGTTTTAATTGTTTTTCTCTCCGAAAATATTTCATAATAAAATATATGAGCGGAGATAATATGAATTCTCCAAAACAAAAGAAATATTGGAGGAAAAATATTAAAATCAATTTTGGTATTTTATTCGGATTTATTTGCAATTTTATTTGCGTAGGAAAAATACGCGTTTTTCGAAATTGCATTTAGGTCTTGGAAAAATGTTCACTTTGTCCTAAATATTATTAGAGGACGGTGAAAGTTTATTTTGGAATTTTTAGAGTCCGTTTAGTATTTTTTTCGTCCGTTTTTCTATGTCAGGACTATTTATAAAAAAAGGGAAACCGACCTACCGGGCCGTGACCGGCTAGGACTCTGCCCGGCAGGCCTCTTTAAAGCCCGAGCCGCCCGAGCCCCAGCCCACCCCGCCGCCCGCGCCTGCCCCAACCCTAGCCGCGCCGCCGCCGCTGCTCGCCACCGCCATGCTGCGCCGCACCCCGCCGCCTCGCCGCCGAGCCGCCGCGCCAACATGTCGCCTCACCGCCGCCGCCGGAGCCCCGCCGTCGCCGGAGAAGTCACCGCCGTCGGAGAAGTCGCCGCCGCCGAGCCCGTCGAGGTAGTAGCCGCCGCCGCCGCCGTCGGTTTTCTCGAGAAAACCGATCGTTTTTTTAGAACCATAGATCTCTTTTTTTCGGTTTAGTTTCGGTTTTTCGTCGGTTCGGTTAAATAGCGGACGTTCGTCCGTCCGTTGGTTTTACCGAACGCTGTTCGCCCGTTAGTCGCAGACAATGAACGTTCGTTCGTTAGCCTGTTCGTCAGTTTTTTTTCCAGGGTTTTTCCACGATTATTTTCGATCGCGATTTCTGCCCTAATCTTCGTTTCAGTTTAACTTTTCGCTCGTTAGTCGGAATCAGGCGATTCAAGCGCCTAGATCTTTGTCTCGAAGCCCTCTTTCCGTTTAACCAACTTGAACAAGGTTTTAATAATGTAAAATTTGACTTTAGTTCAATCTAGTCAACGGATCTTGTTTCTTTCGAAGTTTGAGTTTTGTTGCTCCGTTTGATTTGATTCTTTTTGCAAACCGAAGTTCTTCAGTTGAACTTTCTGGTTAGATCTTCTTATTTGAGTTTTACCCATGCATATTTGCTTGGTTGCTTATGTATGCTATTGTTTACTTGCGATAGAATTCCCGGAGTGCGAAGCATGCTACTACGAGTCCCTAGGTTTTGCGAATCGTCAGCAAGGCTAGTAACACTTTGATCATACCCTTTATTACCTAGTTTTTATGCATTAGATCAAACCCTCACACATTGCATGAGTAGGATCTCTTAACATGTGGGTCTGGGAAGTAGATTGAGGTAGAACCTATTACCTGCATTATTTTCAAACCCCTGGGAGTTACTTCTACGTTATGCTTTGTGACGCCCGAAGACCGACGTCCCAGAAGATTCCAGATGTTCCGAGTTCTCCTGTGTGTTTCTTTTGTGCTTGTCTTAATTATTTTTGCATTGCATCTTGTCATCATGCCATCATGTCATATTTCTTTTGCATCTCAACCTAAATAAATTGTGTGGACCTTCGGTCCATTTAAATCGAGGGAAGAATGACTTCTCTTTATAACATATCCTCCCAATATTTAGGGAGCTATATTATAAAATATTCCATTTGTTTGGAATTAACCCAAACACACTTGCAAATATTCCCCATGCCTTTTTCACTTCAAGTTTCACCGTCAAACCTTGCCAACAATTCTAATCCTTTTTTATCGAGGTTCCTCCAAAATCCTCAACATTTTTGGACACTTCAAAAGTCAAGTCTTAGTTCAAACCCATTTGAATTAAATTCAAATAAGTTTGAATTATATCTCGATCATGCCTTTTCTATTTTTCTCGGACCGTGCTCATTTTATGATGCCCGAGAAAAATAACCTTATGTGCGACTTTGTCCCTAACCCCCCCTCTTTCTTTCTTCCTTCTCTTTTTGTTTTCTGCTAATAGGGAATAAGGAGAGAGATAGACCTACTGGGTCGGCCTCCTAGCGTCCAGACTCCAGCTGCACCTTCCCAGGCCCAGGCCTCAAAGCCCATCAGCTTTAGGCCCACAGCCTCTCCCGATCTCTAACCCTACCCCGATTCCCTCTCCTCCTCGCGTTCCTCCCCCGCCGCCGCTCACGCCAAGAGAGAGAGAGGAGCGACTCCTCGCTCGTCCCGCACCTCTCCACCTTCCTCCCGATGCCACTTCGCCCGCACCATCTCCCCTCGCCCCTGCCTCCTCTTCCCGCATCGCCAGTGCCAGCCAGGCCGCAGTCGCCATGGCCTCTTCCTTCCTCCGGCCTCCCTCCTCCGCGCCCGTCCTCGAGCCGGCCACCGCGTGCCTCCTCGTTCCTCTGGCCATGCTCCTCGCCTCGCCTTGGAGCCGCCGCGCCATGCACCTCCGTGCTCCAGCCACGGCCACGAGCGCTCCTGCCGTGACCGGCCCCGTCTCTCCAGCAAAGAACGGCTCAGCACCGCCGCGCATTAGCGCGCCCGCGCCCCGTCCACCAGCGAAGTCCGCCACCACGGGACACCCTCCGCGCCACAGCGCCCCTGCCTCCGCGCCTCCCTCCGCATCGCCCCGGCCTCGTCAGATGCCTCCTCGTCACGCCAAGTCCGCCGCCTCGCCATCTCCTGCGCGCCCCAGGCCGGACAGGATCCGCTCGTCCAGTGCGCCGAGCCGCCACCTCGCCGAGGGGAGGAGCTCCCTCGTGCAGCTCCCTGCGCGCCCAACCTTGCCGCCTTCTTTTTTTTCCCTTTGTTGTGAAGACCGCAGCCGCAAGACCAAGATGGTGCCAAGTACCTCGTCGACCCACGAGGGACCCCGAGACTGCCAAGTACCTCTCGGATTCGTCAAGTTCATCTTCGAACGTGTACATCTACACCGAGATCGGACCGACAACGTGTACCCCTAACGTTGCGAGAATCGAGACCGGCAAGTCCGAAGACCCCAAGTACCCCTACCGATGACATGAACATCTACGAACGGGAACGACTACACAAGACGACGCGACAAGTACCTCAACGCTCGGCAATGCGACAAGTACCTCTTCGGAAACGAGAACAACTACTTCCCACTACGTGCGAGTACAACTACCGTCGCCGAAGAATCGAGTACCCCTACCGTCGCCGTGTACCACTACTTCCACTACGTCCCTCGACGACTCGAACCCCTCCGAGAAACGAACGTTCCGAAGGTATAACCCGAGACGATGACCCGTGTGAATGCTCGTGTTGTATGAGATGTTTCACTTGTGTGCTCCGTGCCCGTATCATCTTTTGTCGTGCTCCTCGGTTGCCTCGTCGCCGACCCGTGGGAACCCGGTGACGGGATCACCCCACCTTTCATCTTGTTCCGCTCGCTCACTCCACCTTTGCTTTTGCTCCGGACTCTCAACGAGTTACCGGAACCGAGATGTTGCCGTTGCATCATTTCCGGATCGTTGCCGTGGCACCCTTTCCTTCCACCACGGTGACAAATACTCCTTATCTCTTCATGTTAACTTTTGATAAAAAATTGCATAAACTTGATCATGTCATCCGCATCATGTTAACAACATTATATGTGTAAATTGTTGTTTGCTTAAAATTGATAAACATGCTCATGGGGATTTTCCGGAATTTTTGTTGTTATTTTCCGGCCTCATTTAAATTGCCTAGATAGGTAGTTTACTTTTGATTCACCTCTTGCTATGTTAAAAACATTTAATCTTGTCTTGTAAATAACGAGAGTCAATTAAATAACTAAAATGTGGTGTTTCGTCAATATGCAACTCGTTGCATATTGAGCTCCACTTAACTTGTAGTACTTGTTTGTGCACTTTGCCATGCCATACATGCATCATACTTGCATGTGCATCGTTTGCCATGTTTATGCTTGTGTGTTTACCATGTTGCTTGTTTTCTTTCCGGTTGCTTCTCTTGTTAGCTTCGGTTTCGTTCCGGAGTTGTGAGGCTTCTTCTTCGTCTACTTCTTGGACTTGTTCTTCTCCCTTGCGGAATCCCAGGCAAGATGATCATACCCTTGGATACCTTTACTACCATTGCCATGCTTAGTTGTCTCGATGCTATCGTTACATGTCGCGCTACGCATCTTTTATGTCAGCCTCTCCTTGTTGCCATGAAACCTCTAACCTTTGAAACCTTCGTAGCAAAACCACTGTTTGGCTATGTTACCCGCTTGCTCAGCCCCTCTTATAACATTGTTAGTTGCAGGTGAAGATGAAGATCGTTCCAGGAGGGAACTTGTTGTTGGAATATCACAATATCTATTATTATATATATTAAAACACCTATATACTGGGCATGGGTGGAAGGCTTGGCCTTTTGCTCGGTGTTTTGTTCCACTCATGCCACCTTAGGCGCCGATAAACCGGCATTATGTTCCTTGATTTTGCGTTCCTTACACGATGGGTGGATGGGGACCCCTTGACAGTTCGACTTTGAATAAAACTCCTCCAGCAAGGCCCAACATTGGTTTTAATTTGCTCATAATAACAACTTATTTAATTAATTAATTGCATAGGGGGTCATGTCCCCGGGTTCTTAATTCTACATAACAGGGGGGGCCAGTGCTGATGGTGTTGGTCCCAAACGGGGGTCCTGCGGGGCCACCACGGGGAAACTCGAGGATTGGTATTACCTGTAGCATCGCCCATCCGGTTGTGTCCTGAGACGAGATACGCGCGGCTACTATCAGGGTGTCGGCACGCCGGGAGGTCTTGCTGGACTTGTTTTACCATTGTCGAAATGTCTTGTGCACCGGGATGCCGAGCCTGAGCGGATTTCCCTAAGATAAGGGGTGATGATATTATATTTATCACTTCAGCTTATCGTGAGAGCTTGTGATGGGCTAAGTTGGGACACCCCTGCAGGGTTATGATCTCTCGAAAGCCGTGCCCGCGGTTATGTGGCCGATTGGAATTTGTTAATGTTCGGTTGTAGAAAACTTGATAGAGGATCCGAAGTAAAACACACAACTGTGTGAGTAACCATGACTGTCTCTTTTCACTTTGAGAAGAGAACACGGTGGGGTTATGTTTGACTCGTATGTAGTTCAGGATCTTTAGCGATCACTACTAGTTGCGACCGTTTGCGTAGGTGCTCATCTTATTCTTGTACTCGTAAGTTAGCCACCATATTATGCTTAGCCGCTACTGCAACCTCACCACTTTACCTCTTTCTATCCATAAAGCTTTGCTAGTCTTGATACCCATGGTTATGGGATTGCTGAGTCCTCGTGGCTCACGGATACTACAACACCAGATGCAGGTTCAACCGAGTTTGAAGCAGGAGTTGGATCAGTACTTCACTGGGAGCTCGATGAAGAGAGTGGCCGTTTGCTTGTGATGTTTTTCAACGATCAGTAGTGGTTTTCTACTAGGGGCGATTCAGACCTGTGGCGTTATGTTTGGTATCTTGTCTTTTGGATCTTACCCTTAGATGGGCTGTGATGTTTTGTATGATGTTTTGCTTATGTAATGTATTGTGTGAAGTGGCGAGTGTAGGCCAACTATCTCCTTTTGCATTTTAATCCCTCTTTTACATGAGTCGTGCAAAGATACCAAACTTGAGATCATTCCAGAATGGGCTTATACCTTTAAGTCGTGCCTCGACACGTAGGAGGTATAGTCCCATCCTGGGCATTACAAGTTGGTATCAGAGCCTTCTCCGACCTAGAAGCCCCACTGATTGATCGAATCATTGACGGTTGAGTCTAGGCACACACATGAAAATGTTTTGAGTCCTATATTTATATCGGAAAGTAGGATTTCTTTGCTCCTCATCTCTTTTCACTCTGGTGAGGACTCCTGACGATTACTCTTATCTCTTCTACTCTCAAAGATGCACCAATTTTTTTTAGGATCACGCGAGTATTGTTTGGATTGTTCCGATGTCTTTGTGACGAGAACATTGTTCTCGATGCCTCCTGTCATTAGGGGTTGTGGCAGTGTCCCGGGGAGTTGAGCTCCGAGGTGTTGTCGTCACAAATCCATCGCATCAGTTCTAGAATACTTAAGACGGCCGACATCGAAAACTCTCCTATGCGGTTAGTGGCAAGATAACCCCGACATCACCCAGTACTAGGGAGGTAGTTCGGGAGTATTGCCATAGCTTGTATAGTAGATGTGTTTCGAAGGTCCGAGGTAAACGGTTTCCGGAGATAACTGGTTATGTGTTGAAGGATGGATACAGCTGGATGTAGGATTAGAGTTGAGTGCGCCGGTGCTTCCCCTGTATCCCCAACACCTGATTGCATAACTGGAAACTTTCGGAAATTAATAGGTGGGTTCAACTAGTAGTTCTAGGCATTCTTCCAACCAATGCATGATATGAAGTTCGGGGTTCTACATTGAGTGAAGTGGTTTTATGGGCTTGTTCCGATCGGGAGTTGCATCTTAAAGGGTCCTTGGCTATGCTGATCCGAGGATTGCAAAACCCTTTTGTAACACGCTCCATGAGCTTTCAGCACGAATATGTGGAATGAAGCTTCTATCTTGTATTTGTTCTATCTGCTCCTTGTTGCTTTTATTTATCTTTTGTTCTCCAAGTGGCTTCTCGTCAAGCTGATGTACCTGCGGAATTCATTCGTTCAATTCTCTGTTCGGATGCTATTGTGAAGATTACGTTGCAACATATCTATCCTTTGTTCTTGTTTTGATTCTGGTATTCGAGTTGCTTCGATGTCAAGTGTTGATTCCATACCTTTCTTAATCGGTGTTCTCATATTTCTATGGGAGTGCTAGTCCTTCTTGATCATAAAGATGGTCATGTTAAATTCTTTTCCAACCGGTGTGCCTTCTCTTCAAGTTATCCCGTACGGACGCCGTTGAAGAATCTGATGATTTGTCTGTTTCATTCATCTCAAGTTGTCTTTGTTTTTCCCCGCCCTCCCACCCTTCTTCTTCTCGGAGCAAGAAATTCGCAAATGAAATATCCATTTTATTCATGTGAGGTTTCTTCATTCATTTCCTTCAATGTTCTTATCCGGTGAATTATCGTGAAGATGCTCAAGAACTCCAAGTTCATCATTCTTTTGTTCTCAAATTCTGCCGGTGGATGTAATTCAAGATTTCGGTGTTGATCTTATCCTTTTCCTCATTTCACAATGCTTTCTTATTCCGGTGCACCAATTATTCATTCTCCTCTTGCTATTCATATCCGGAGTGCTGAAGATTCATAATTCCATTCTTAATCCGTTCAAATTATTTTTGAGGATTGTTATCTTATTCAAGCCATTTAATTCAATCGGTGCAATATCTTTTAAGAAATATTTTCCAACGGTGATTTCTTTAGTGGGCCCTAACCCACATGTCTTTTCCCAGGATCTTACCTGACTCTTCTTTTCCGGAGAAGTCTTTTCAAATGTGACATAAGAATGATTCCCATCAGTCACATGCCTTCTCCAAGCTTGTTTTCAATTATTTCCATCTTTAGCTCCACCTTTCTCTTGTCATTTGTCCGGAGTATCTCGAAATTCTTCATGGCATTTCTCGTCTTCATTCTCAATATTTAAAGACCGGAGAAGTGTTTCTCTTATATCTTGGCCGTTCTCTTGAAGATTCGTGGTTCTAGCTTCATGCCATCCTCATTATTGTTCAGATTGTGAGGAATTCTTTTATGCCATCCGATGCATTTCATGAATTCTTTCCATTGTGATCCTCCGAAGGCCATCATTTCAGAATATTTCTTCGTTCTCTGTTTGCAACTTCGTTCTCCAAATATTATTCATTGATGTCTCTTCGTTCGTCTCCATATTTTTACGGTGGTTCTTTCAAGATCACCCTTCCGTTGTTATCGTTTTAATTCATTTGTTCTTTTCACAATCCTACCGGTGGTTCGTTGAAGATTTACCCAAGCTTGTGCGAGATCTTTCTTAATCCTTTTCAAGAAGAATAAGTAGTATGCCAAATCCTTTGGTTGTCATCAATTTAAATTGGTGAAGAAGATGCATGACATAATTCTTATTCTTATTCCTTCAAGGTGATTTAATTCTTTTGTCTGGAGCTTGTTCATCATATCATATTCTCGGTCCTAAGTTGTTCATCTTGTTTTCCGGAGTTCCAAGTTATTTCAATTATATCATTTCAAACCTCCATCTAATTCATCGCAGGCCTTGAATCTTATTCTTTTCATCTTTCATTTCTCATGCTTTCGTTACCGGAGTTCTTCATGGTGGTTCATCAAGATTTAATTCATACTCGAAGTCTTCATCAAGATTCTTGTTGGAGCTCAAGCATTCTTCATCATGCATTCCCAAGTGCAATTCTTTCTACCTTATCTTTTTAGATGGTGTTATGTCATTGTTGACAATTTCCCTTCATGTTTCATGATTCACAAGTTGTCAGGAATGAGATATTTAAAATCATCTTTTTTTTCCTTGTTCAGGAGATGTTTTCAACCCTTTAATTATTCGTTGGAGTTATCTTGGGTTGTATTTCACCTAAAAGCTTTCCCTAAGGATTGTTGCTATTGTGGTGCTTATAATGACCCAAGTTCTTCATTTATCATTCCGGTGAAATAAGTTTTTCATCTCCTTGTTGATCTCAATGCAATCAATAGTTTTCCATTAGTGGCTGGTTGTCACCTCTTAATTTTGAGATGTTTTCCATAAGCCCACATCAAGCTTTTTCGTTTTCGTTGTTGATTTCTTTTAAAAATCAACTCCGTTCAACCCTTCTTCGTAAGGATGCTCTTTCAAATTCAATTTTGAGAGAAGTTGTCATATTTTTCTCCGTTCATTTCTTTCATTCATCTAAATGCTATTCTTTCATTCCGGAGGTATTGTGATGTTGCTCTCTCCAAACCATCATGTCGTTTTATCGAGATCATGTTCTTTCCCTTGCTTATCATTTAACCGGAGCGTTGTATTCTCCATTCAAGTTTCTTCATCTTATCAAGTTTTCCTATCTTTTCAACCAGAGTGCTGTCTGAATCCTTCTTACCTCTTGTGCCATTCTTTCAATTGTTTCGGAGGCAATATGTTGTTGTTTTCATCAAGTATCTTCCCAACTTGGCAAGTTCTTGTTAATTCCTTCCATTTTTCAGACGGAGTGCTGTCCAAATTATTTCGTTCTTTTCCTTCTCAATCTTGGTTAACCGGAGTGGTTTTGAAATTCTTTCGTCATCCGTGAGCTCTTGCTTCATGTCTTTTCAACCTTCAAGGTTCTCATAATGTTCCTTGTTCCTCTTTTCTAACGGAGTGTTTTCATCTTCGTTCATCTATGTGCTTTTGTTCTTTCAACTTGTTTAAACTCAAGGTTCGTGGTTTCACTCGTCTATCAAAGAAGCAACTTTGTTTTACCTGTTCCTCTTCCGTTTTTATCCGGTGCCATCTCTAGGATCTCGGGTCGAGATCCTCTGTTAGTGTGGGAGAGTTGTGACGCCCGAAGACCGACGTCCCAGAAGATTCCAGAGATTCCAGATGTTCCGAGTTCTCCTGTGTGTTTCTTTTGTGCTTGTTTTATTTATTTTTGCATTGCATCTTGTCATCATGCCATCATGTCATATTTATTTTGCATCTCAACCTAAATAAATTGTGTGGACCTTCGGTCCATTTAAATCGAGGGAAGAATGACTTCTCTTTATAACATATCCTCCCAATATTTAGGGAGCTATATTATAAAATATTCCATTTGTTTGGAATTAACCCAAACACACTTGCAAATATTCCCCATGCCTTTTTCACTTCAAGTTTCACCGTCAAACCTTGCCAACAATTCTAATCCTTTTTTATCGAGGTTCCTCCAAAATCCTCAACATTTTTGGACACTTCAAAAGTCAAGTCTTAGTTCAAACCCATTTGAATTAAATTCAAATAAGTTTGAATTATATCTCGATCATGCCTTTTCTATTTTTCTCGGACCGTGCTCATTTAATGATGCCCGAGAAAAATAACCTTATGTGCGACTTTGTCCCTAACCCCCCTCTTTCTTTCTTCCTTCTCTTTTTGTTTTCTGCTAATAGGAATAAGGAGAGAGATAGACCTACTCGGCCGGCCTCCCAGCGTCCAGACTCCAGCCGCACCTTCCCAGGCCCAGGCCTCAAAGCCCATCAGCTCCAGGCCCACAGCCTCTCCCGATCTCTAACCCTACCCCGATTCCCTCTCCTCCACGCGTTCCTCCCCCGCCACCGCTCACGCCAAGAGAGAGAGAGAGAGGAGCGACTCCTCGCTCGTCCCGCACCTCTCCACCTTCCTCCCGATCCCACTTCGCCCGCACCATCTCCGCTCGCCCCTGCCTCCTCTTCCCGCATCGCCAGCGCCAGCCAGGCCGCAGTCGCCATGGCCTCTTCCTTCCTCCGGCCTCCCTCCTCCGCGCCCGTCCTCGAGCCGACCACCGTGCGCCTCCTCGTTCCTCTGGCCATGCTCCTCGCCTCGCCTTGGAGCCGCCGCGCCATGCTCCTCCGTGCTCCAGCCGCGGCCACGAGCGCTCCTGCCGCGACCGGCCCCGCCTCTCCAGCAAAGAACGGCTCAGCGCCGCCGCGCATCAGCGTGCCCGCGCCCCGTCCACCAGCGACGTCCGCCACCACGGGACACCCTCCGCGCCACAGCGCCCCTGCCTCCGCGCCTCCCTCCGCATCACCCCGGCCTCGTCAAATGCCTCCTCGTCACGCCAAGTCCGCCGCCTCGCCATCTCCTGCGCGCCCCAGGCCGACCAGGATCCGCTCGTCCAGTGCGCCGAGCCGCCACCTCGCCGAGGGGAGGAGCTCCCTCGTGCAGCTCCCTGCGCGCCCAGCCTTGCTGCCTTCTTTTTTCCCCTTTGTTGTGAAGACTGCAACCGCAAGACCAAGATGGTGCCAAGTACCTCGTCGACCCACGAGGGACCCCGAGACCGCCAAGTACCTCTCGGATTAGTCAGGTTCATCTTCGAACGTGTACATCTACACCGAGATCGGACCGACAACGTGTACCCCTAACGTCGCGAGAATCGAGACCGGCAAGCCCGAAGACCCCAAGTACCCCTACCGATGACATGAACATCTACGAACGGGAACGACTACACAAGACGATGCGACAAGTACCTCTACGCTCGGCGATGCGACAAGTACCTCTTCGGAAACGAGAACAACTACTTCCCACTACGTGCGAGTACAACTACCGTCGCCGAAGAACCGAGTACCCCTACCGTTGCCGTGTACCACTACTTCCACTACGTCCCTCGATGACTCGAACCCCTCCGAGGAACGAACGTTCCGAAGGTATAACCCGAGACGATGACCCGTGTGAATGCTCGTGTTGTATGAGATGTTTCACTTGTGTGCTGCGTGCCCGTATCATCTTTGTCGTGCTCCTCGGTTGCCTCGTCGCCGACCCGTGGGAA
Source organism: Secale cereale (assembly GCA_902687465.1). Classification (NCBI taxonomy): domain Eukaryota; kingdom Viridiplantae; phylum Streptophyta; class Magnoliopsida; order Poales; family Poaceae; genus Secale; species Secale cereale. The sequence continues at coordinate 557,092,670 of LR738712.1, forward strand.
CCCGGTGACGGGATCACCCCACCTTTCATCTTGTTCCGCTCGCTCACTCCACCGTTGCTTTTGCTCCGGACTCTCAACGAGTTACCGGAACCGAGATGTTGCCATTGCATCATTTCCGGATTGTTGCCGTGGCACCCTTTCCTTCCACCACGGTGACAAATACTCCTTATGTCTTCATGTTAACTATTAATAAAAAATTGCATAAACTTGATCATGTCATCCGCATCATGTTAACAACATTATATGTGTAAATTGTTGTTTGCTTAAAATTGATAAACATGCTCATGGGGATTTTCCGGAATTGTTGTTGTTATTTTCCGGCCTCATTTAAATTGCCTAGATAGGTAGTTTACTTTTGATTCACCTCTTGCTATGTTAAAAACATTTAATCTTGTCTTGTAAATAACGAGAGTCAATTAAATAATTAAAATGTGGTGTTTCGTCAATATGCAACTTGTTGCATATTGAGCTCCACTTAACTTGTAGTACTTGTTTGTGCACTTTGCCATGCCATGCATAATTAAACTGGACATGCATCATACTTGGATGTGCATCGTTTGCCATGTTTATGCTTGTGTGTTTACCATGGTGCTTGTTTTCTTTCCGGTTGCTTCTCTTGTTAGCTTCGGGTTTGTTCCGGAGTTGTGAGGCTTCTTCTTCGTCTACTTCTTGGACTTGTTCTTCTCCCTTGCGGAATCCCAGGCAAGATGATCATACCCTTGGATACATTTACTACCATTGCCATGCTTAGTTGTCTCGATGCTATCGTTACATGTCGCGCTACCCATCTTTTATGTCAGCCTCTCCTTGTTGCCATGAAACCTCTAACCTTTGAAACCTTCCTAGCAAAACTACAGTTTGGCTATGTTACCCGCTTGCTCAGCCCCTCTTATAGCGTTGTTAGTTGCAGGTGAAGATGAAGATCGTTCCAGGAGGGAACTTGTTGTTGGAATATCACAATATCTGTTATTATATATATTAACACACCTATATACTGGGCATGGGTGGAAGGCTTGGCCTTTTGCTCGGTGTTTTGTTCCACTCATGCCACCTTAGGCGCCGATAAACCGGCATTATGTTCCTTGATTTTGCGTTCCTTATACGATGGGTGGATGGGGACCCCTTGATAGTTCGACTTTGAATAAAACTCCTCCAGCAAGGCCCAACATTGGTTTTAATTTGCTCATAATAACAACTTATTTAATTAATTAATTGCATAGGGGGTCATGTCCCCAGGTTCTTAATTCTACATAACAGGGGGGCCAGTGCTGATGGTGTTGGTCCCAAATGGGGGTCCTGCGGGGCCACCACGGGGAAACTCGAGGATTGGTATTACCTGTAGCATCGCCCATCCGGTTGTGGCCTGAGACGAGATACGCGCGGCTACTATCAGGGTGTCTGCACGCCGGGAGGTCTTGCTGGACTTGTTTTACCATTGTCGAAATGCCTTGTGCACCGGGATGCCGAGCTTGATCGGATTTCCCTAAGATAAGGGGTGATGATATTATATTTATCACTTCAACTAATCGTGAGAGCTTGTGATGGGCTAAGTTGGGACACCCCTGCAGGGTTATGATCTTTCGAAAGCCGTGCCCGTGGTTATGTGGGAGATTGGAATTTGTTAATGTCCGGTTGTAGAAAACTTGACAGAGGATCCGAAGTAAAACACACAACTGTGTGAGTAACCGTGACTGTCTCTTTTCACTTTGAGAAGAGAACACAGTGGGGTTATGTTTGACTCGTATGTAGTTCAGGATCTTTAGCGATTACTACTAGTTGCGACCGTTTGCGTAGGTGCTCATCTTATTCTTGTACTCGTAAGTTAGCCACCATATTATGCTTAGCCGCTGCTGCAACCTCACCACTTTACCACTTCCTACCCATAAAGCTTTGCTAGTCTTGATACCCATGGTTATGGGATTGTTGAGTCCTCGTGGCTCACAGATACTACAACACCAGATGCAGGTTCAGCCGAGTTTGAAGCAGGAGTTGGATCAGTACTTCACTGGGAGCTCGATGAAGAGAGTGGCTGTTTGCTTGTGATGTTTTTCGACGATCAGTAGTGGTTTTCTACTAGGGGCGATTCGGACCTGTGGCATTATGTTTGGTATCTTGTCTTTTGGATCTTACCCTTAGATGGGCTGTGATGTTTTGTATGATGTTTTGCTTATGTAATGTATTGTGTGAAGTGGCGAGTGTAAGCCAACTATCTCCTTTTGCATTTTAATCCCTCTTTTACATGAGTCGTGCAAAGATACCAAACTTGAGATCATTCCAGAATGGTAAGTCGTGCCTCGACACGTAGGAGGTATAGTCCCATCCTGGGCATTACATGCTTAGGGTGCCATGCTATGCTCGTAGACGTGGATTGGGTTTGAGAGTATACATGACAGATGTGAGATTGTTAATTAATGGTTCAACTTAAGGTGGCTACTTTAATACACATCTGGGTGGATTGGTTGTAGGGCACCTGGAGAATCCAGTGTTGCCCTAGGAAATCCTGGAGGAACCGTGTGATTTTTCCTATGGAATGCCACCCAGGTTCAAAGGGATCATAAGGCTATTCATGCTAGAAACTTCCGTGTGTAGCCACAATGCCATTATGGGCTCTAGCATAGTTGAGTATGTTGTGTGAGCTCTTTCAGTGGTGGACTAGCAGATGTAGGGGAAAGTAGGTGTACTGGTTCTCCCGGGGTAAAGAGTAAATGCTTCTGAAAGACCGTGTCTCGGTCATCCGTTTCTCAAACACCATGCAGTGCAAGAAATCCAACGGAGGAGATCGAGTCTTGTGGGGAAAAGTGCGCAAACCTCTGTAGAGTGTACAAACTAATCATGATTAGCCATGTCCTCGGTTATGGACATCTTGAGTATCTGGTACTTGAATTATTGGGTGATCTTATCACTCTAAAATTAATTTTATGGGTTGATAATGATTACTTTAATTGTGATTGAGTTGGAGGAACCTTCTCAATGATGTTTCAACTACCATGATAGTTAAAATAAAAGTTATTCCATTGTTGTAGGGAAAAAATGGCTTTATGCAAAAGCTTTAACCTTAGAGCCTCCACCAGCCGTATATACATTTAGTGTTAGCCTTTATTCTGTTACTTGCTCTACTGTGTTATCTTGCTAGCATATTCCATGTGCTGACCCATTTCGGGCTGCAACATGTCATGTTGCAGACTTTTCAGAAGAATAGTAAGGTGCGCTAGGTCGTTTGTCATGCACTCAGCTTTGCATTTGGAGTTGATGGACTCACTAATCTTCCAAGCCTGCCGCTGTTATCATGTTAGATGGCCTTATGCCATATTATTTTGTAATAAGTTCTCTTTTGAGACTTTCGATGTAATAAGTGTGTGATTGCCACTATGCTATAAATCCTTCAAGTACTGTGTGCGTCAACATTACCGATCCAGGGATGACACAGAACACAGAGACTTCGGTCCATTCGGATCGTGGTCGCTACATTAACTAACAGTTTTAAATAGACTAACCTAGTTCATCAGGCTAATTAAGCTAGGTTAATTAAGTTAATTAATCACCTAATTATGTAATTAATTAACGAATTAATATTATTTTATTTATTTAAAACCTTTTTATTTTCTCTTTTTTTAAAAAAGGGACTGGGCCCCACGGCCCAGTGGCACAAGGCCATTGGGGGCGCGTGGGCTAACGGGTCTGCAGGCACGGGTGAGGGGTGCCCGTCGAGGTAGACCCAGGCCACGGCCGCCGCCATGGCGGGGCACCGGCAGCGCCAGCCGTGGCGAGTGGTGGCCCCAGGCAGTGGCGGGCCTGGCACCGGTGAAGGACGGCGCCGGAAGAGGGGGCGGCGCCGGCGCGCGGAGCAGCCGCGCGGGGCAGACGAGTGGGGGG